>OX411828.1:7778264-8497685 GCA_948253155.1 Leucoma salicis
TGGAAAAAGCGGGCAAAGGCTAGTTCTTTATCCATCCATCCATTAGCCTTTCATCATCCACTGCTGGACATAGGCCTCCCCAAGAGAACGCCACAGCGAACGGTCCTGTGCCGCCTGCATCCAACGATTGCCTGCGACTTTGACCAGGTCATCGGTCCACCTGGTGGGAGGCCGTCCTACACTGCGCCGTCCGTTACGCAGTCGCCACTCAAGAACCTTTCTTCCCCAATGATTGTTGGTTCGACGAGCAATGTGTCCTACCCAATGCCACTTCAGCATGCTGACCCAGCGGCCTATGTCGGTCACTCCCGTTCTCTACGATCTTATTACGTAGAGAGATCCCAAGCATAGTCCGCTCCATAGCACGCTGAGTTGCTTTGACCCTTGATATAAGGAGACCACGCCTCTGTGCCGTAAGTCATCACTGGTAACACACACTGGTCGGTCGTAGTTCTTTATAATTCATTTGAATTACAAGCATACCTATTCATTAAACTGCCCTTTGTTTCAACCACGCATTTTCTTCTGTTTACGACACTATCATAACGGACTCTGGTGGAATTGAGTCCTATGGATGCAAGGCCAATAATGCATAGAAGAAGAAAAGTCATAAGCAGGTTCATTCCAAACCTTAGACGATGCAGATTGACTAGGATTGATAATCACTAATGAAATAAATTATAGGTGATACGAAGTTGACCGGGTCATCTAGTAACCAATAAAACGTTGAAAAAAGAAAAAAATTGTAGAAGCGTTCAAATTTATATGGCTTGTATGTAAATTCGTATAAATAAATTAATACGGAATTTTGTCGTCCGGAGGAAACTAGTTATTACTCTTTCTCAAGGCTAAATTCTCGAGAAAGACATCGCTGTAGAGTTCATTCATACCACCTGTAAACGATCGATGTACGACGATACGGTAAGAGGGAGGGAGGTCTCTAGTAGTTTCCAGTGCTCTTTTACACTACGTGTGTCGGCTCTGGAATGGATTTCCTGCTGCGGTGTTTCTCGAAGGTAACTTGTGTTTAAATTTTTTTAAAAGAGCACTCTACTCAATTTACGCAGCGGCTTGACTATACACCTTTTTTTTTGTTAAGGCGGGATAAAATGTTCCTAACCGCACACCTCGTCGTTCGGGGCATTGAACAGGGTAGTGTAGGGCCTTCACCCACTAAAGAAACCCGCCGTGTGCCGTCCTCCGCCTTTATTGGCGGGCCACTGGAACTATGTTACATTCCTTCGGTGGTGGCTTGACTATACACCTAAAAGGAAAATTGTTAAATTCCATGTTTAGGGGTTACTATTCACTTATTTCGCAAACACTCATATCGCGATTCAGAAACATTGGACAACGCCGGTGAACATCTTAATATTGCGATTCAGAAACTTACACATTCAACAACTGCGGAACCCTAAAAACCGATAAATACCGAATAATTTTATAAAATTAGTGTATTTTCATCGGTCCTCGATAAATCTGCAAAGTTTGAACGAAATCTGGCCGTTTAGTGGGTCAAAATCGCGTCCAAAGGAGTCGGTTACAAACATACAAACATACAAATACAGGTTCAAACATACAGGTGAAGCTAAGCATGAATGGGCTGGCTTGATCGACGAAGTACCACCCTCTCACAAAAGATCAGCGTCTAACAACTGTAATTAATCCTACGGTGAGTGAGAGCGCCGGAGGCCCAAAATTCTCTCCCTATCCTCTCCTTATTATTCTTCCTATACTCCTCCTATCCATTTCCTTGGAGATGGCGACAAAGGAGTGTTGTCTGTGATGTTGCTAACATCTATAGGCTACGGTAACCGCTTACCATCAGATAGGCCGTATGCTTGTTTGCCACACATACAGTATAAAAAAAAAATATTTTAATTATAAGTACATACTTTCTCTCTATATTCCTGTGTATCTTTCTCTTTTTAAACGTGTAGCAAGTGACTGATAAAAATACTATTATAAATAGTATCTGCAAAGGTGGAGTGGTTTAGATAGCGACCTAGCGAGTGTATGGGGTTCAATTCCCATACAGTACAATTCTTTGTGATCGACCTGGATTTAATTTATGTCCGTTAAATTGTTGAATTGTATGATTGTAAAGTAACCTGCGCTGCATGTACTATATCTTAGTGCAGGGTATTATCCTTTACCACTGAAGGAATGTAATATGGTTCCGGTGGCCCGCCAATAAAGGCGGAGAGTTATTTAGTGGGTGAAGGCCCCACACTACCCTGTTCGTTGCCCCGAATGACGGGGTGTGCGGTTAGGAACACTTTTTTCCCGACTGACAAAAAAAATGCACATTTACTCCTGAGTATATTAATTTAACTAGTTTTTAGGTTATATCTAAGGTTCCCGATATAGTAGCGGGATAACGTGTACACCAGTTTTTTAATTAATTAAATCTTTATTTTTTAAGCAACAAAGCCCATTAGTGTTAGTAACATTTCATACAATTCCTTAATATCTAGTGTTAGTATTATAGCGGGACAAGTCGTGTCTCCCGCAGCAATGCACGATGTAAGGGCAGTATACCCTGCCCGCGATCATCGCCAGGACAGTGTTGGGGCTGGCGCACACTCGGTGCACCAGCGAGGCGCAGCGCTTGCGCATCGTCGCGAAAAAGCAGTCCGCGTGTGCCTCCGCGAACATGCGCGACGCGCTGCAGTGGCGCGGCAGCCCCAGCATCGCCCGTAGCGCGTTATTGTACTGGACTCGTAGGGCGTTGTATGACTTGTGCGTGTAGTTCACCACAGGCTGCACGTATATAATGAGGTACAATAACTTTTAAAAAGTGTAATTTTTACATTTTTTAAACAGCGTGAAAACCTGCGAGCGATCATGTTCGCACGTACAGACAACGCTCTACGCTCCCGCTTTAGATCTTCATCGTCCCTGAGGTTCGAGGTGACAATGTGCCCTAAGTATTTAAACTGTACCACCCTCTTCATAGGAACCCCATTTAATAGTATAGGTGGTATGTTCTCGAGGCGGTTATTACAGGCTTCGAAGACCATATACTGGCTTTTGGTCTCATTATAATACAAACCGTGGACATAGTCGTATTCCTCACACACAGCTTTCTAATGCCACATACCGACGCACTCAGCAGCACCATATCATCTGCGTAGCTTAAATTATTAACGCACGCGTTAAGTCTAATCAAGAGCTATCAAATAAAAAAGTTTCATCAAAATCCGTTCGGTAGTTTTTGCGTGATGCGCAAATAAACAAACAAAAATTAAAAAAAAAATATTTTATGTTTAGACACGCCTATATAGCCCAATAAAGCCATTTTTTCTCAAATATCTTTAATGTACAAACACAGCTCTGTTACAGCTTTATAATAGTGTAGCTATAATTATATTCCTTGATTTCACTACAAAGCTTATAGAAATATTCTACTGGAGCTCGAAACCTTGTATTCATCACTCACCAACCTTTTGTCGCTTCTTCTTAGAAATACTTGATTGATACTCACAGGTAACATTACCTGTCAGTCTAAGGAGGCTGTGAATATATCAGGCTTTACATATAAGCTCTCATTAATCATTAGGAAGTTCTATGGTGCAATCAATGAATTGGAGTGGCTCAGGATAGTCTTTAGAAAAATTATCCAGCTTTAATCCTCCCTCTCATCTTTGATCTTAAATTCGTATTATCATTCTTTTTTTTTATGCCAATGATGGCAGACGAGCTACGGCCCACCTAATAACAAGAGGTAACCGTCACTCATGGACTCAACTATACCAAGATTATTATCGAGTCACAGCGCACCATTTCATTTCTCAGATATAAAATGAAAGAATTAACGGCTACCTTTGCTACAACCAAAACACACTGACGTGCTTCATGACCGGTCACACATGAGACAGTGGTACCAACCCATTCGGGCCCGATAGCAAGTGAGTACTCTCACTTGGTACCCAGCTCTACCACCAGTAATGCAATTCACCTTGTACGACACCCGCAGAAAAGAATACACGGGTGGTGACACTTATATTCTTAGACCGTCACCACACGGACAAAAAAGGCAATGATCGTATAACTGAGCAGTGAAAATCATCGAAAGGAAATCTGCAAGCCTGAGATTTTTTCGACAGCTTGAGTAGTGCCCACAGCGTGGTGGACTGTAGCCTCCTCACCACCCATACCCAACAGTAGGACTGTAATGGGTTGTAAAAAATACAACCTTTCTGGGAGTCTATTGCTTGCAATTGTTAGGAGCTAAAATTGGCCTATCTTCCTTATAGGACTTTTTATTTATGTTATGGCTTAAAGTCACAGAGAGCTGTTAATTGCAAGCGGCATAAGTTCTGGTGCTCTCTTGGAGAGGCCTGTGTCCAGTAGTAGACGTCAAAACCAGATAGCTGCTATTTAATGTTTTTTCATTCTTTCTTTTTTATTGTGTTTGATAGCAGACGAGCCACGGCCCACCTGATGGTAAATGGTAACCAGATGTGCTTTATGGCCGGTCACACGGGAGATAGTAGTACCAACCCGCTCGGATGCGATAGCAAGTAAGCACTCCAACTTGTTACCTAGCCATACCACCAGTAATGCAATGGGTGAAAACGGCTTACTTCCCATAGTCGCCTCGTACGACACCCGTGGAAAAGAATGGAATGGTGATACTTGTATTCTTAGTCCGTTACCACACGGAATAACCTAAACAATAAAATCATCTACTTAGGCTGGACAAAATAGTGCAAATATATTTTTCGGTTAGATCCACAGAGTAAATGCAAAGATTTGCTCCGTGGTAAGGCCAGGTGTACGCTTATATGGGCGCTCCGGCTGATCTTGGAGGAATGGGCAGGGTGGCAGCATGGGGTCCTCACCTTCCGGTTGGTGCAGGTTTCGTCGGGGTATGGTTGCTTCGGCAAATTCCTCACACGATCGCTAGGAGTGAGATTGGGATGAGCAACGTCGGAGACTCGCTGCTGTCATAGGCGTAGACCTGTCGCTGCCAGCCGTTGCGCGAGCGATGGTTGGCAGTGATATCCTTCTTCGTGGACCCGATTCACCTTCGGCGCGCTGGGCGGCACGGGCGCGCGTATCTCTAACCTAGCCGAAGCTGCAGACTGTGGGGTCGGGCATTAGCCCTTTTTTTACGGTTGGAAATCCTTTATGGATACCAGTCCGCAGGGCTGACGGAGGGGTTATGCCGGACCCCCAGTGGAACTGGTCTACCTGCTAAAACCACGCGGTGTTCCTTCAGACGATCTTTAGCCAAGGGTGAGGTATACGCTCTACGCATGAGTTCCTCCACCCCTAGTAGTTATGGGTCTCCATTTTTGGTGGCCCCGTCTGTTTTGGAGGGCCAGGCCCTCCTTCATCGATAGGCGCTCGCGGAACACGTGCGCTGCCGTCTCGGGCCTGCTTCTGCTAGGGTGACAGGCTGCCCTAGGCCTGTCACCCTCAGGCCAGCGCTTATGGGGGCCGGAGATCGTTAAGCGCCCTCTGGCACCCAGTGCGTCTTCTGCGGGAAGGGCGAATGCTGGTCCTCTCTTGTTCGAGCTCTGCCGTCTCCTTTGCGTACATCACCTCCTCGGTCGGGCATTAGCCTGCCGTCCGCAGATGACAGATGATGAGCCTACTGCGAAGGTGTGGTGCCCACGTGCGCAGGGCGTCTCAGAAGAGAAGGTGCCCGAAGGGGTTGCTGACTGCGGATCGCGGTCGATACGACGCGGTACCCGTGATCCGCCGCAGTAGGTAAGGGCGGGCGAGGGCGCAGGGTGGGTTGTTAATGGGTGAGAGCCTCACAATACCTCGTTGTCTCCCCGGGCAGTGGGGTGCGTGGTAGGACATTTTTGCCGAACTTAAAAAAAATATGTACGCGTATATTCGAGGGTTGTAACAGCTGTTTAAAATATGATGGTCGATATAATAACATATTTTGCAGAAGAAAACATCTGAATTTGAAATATCGATACACTTAAATATCTTCTCTCTAATCGTCTTCCCATTTTATGGAAAATGATTCACTTTAAGTAGATTTCCATCAATCTGAGCTACACTGAGAAAGGAATTTTCCACCAAAGTTTTTAATTCTCAAGCATATAAATCGCGGTATACCTCAAAAATATAATAAAAGACCTTTACTTAACGGTACATAACTTAAACACCCTACATTATGCCTCTTCATTCTATCTCGCGTTTTGTTGCAAATTTACATTCGCAGCTTACTCAGACAAATATAGACTCTAAGTAACAACAAATAAAGTGTTTGAAATGTAATGCTGTTTGTGAAATGCGGATATGTTCAACGTGCTTAAAAAACCACGTTCATTTGTCACCGGCAGATGCAGTCGAATCAGACGTGCGGTTCTGAAAACAACGGAAAATGTTTAATCTTCATATATTTTGTGTTAAATAGTGGCAAAGCCTTGCTTATCCCAGCATGAATGGGCCGGCTTAATCGGGGAAGTACCACCATCTCACAAAATATCAGCGTGATACAACTTTACTCCTACCGTTGTGTTTCGTATGGTGAGTGAGAGCGCCGGAAGCTCAAGCTCCCTCCCTATCCTTTCCTTAGTATCCTATCTACCATCTCCTTATTATTCTCCCTATCGACCTCGTATCCCTTTCCTTGGAAATATTCACTTGCTATCGGGCCCGAGTGGGTTGGTACCACCATCTCCTGTGTGACCATGAAGCACATCGGTGTGTTTTGGTTGTAGTAGGAGATAGCTGTTAATTCTTTCATTTCATACCTATCTGTGAAATTAAATGGCGAGCAGCGGCTTGACAATACTCCCGGTATAGTTAAGTCCATGAGCGACGGTTACTATTTACCATCAGATGAGTCGTGGCTCGTCTGCCATCATAAGCAATAAAAAAATATATGTTTTTTTTACGGTTTAGCAGTACTCTTAATATTTTTGGCTCCATGAACGGTGGAAATCACTTACCATCAGGTGAGTTGTGACTCGTCTTCTCCCAGAAGCATTTAAAAACATAATAATTATGTTAATAATGATGACTATTATTAGGCTGTTCCAAATTTGAACTGCTTTGGTCTAATAAAGTCTTCGCTATTCAAATATTATAATTATTCATAGTTTACAAAAATACATTTGTCTTTATGATCAACCGACGTGATGAGGAAATTGGGTATGGCCGAAAGGTCAGTGCGGTAGCTCAGTGGCTTAGAGCAATTCCTCAGATTAGAAGGGACGCAGGTTCGATTACCGCTCGCACAAAATTTCTCTTTTTCCTCATTCACAGATAATTTGTACTTTAAAGTAGCTAAGCATGGCTAAAATAAAGTGCTAAAATACAGATCAAAATACCTCATTAATTTTTATTTAATACTTGTATTATCATTGGTTTTTTTAGAAGAAAATTAATCCAATATAGGATATAAAAGTATTTTACGAAATATTTCTTGCTATTATACATACTGTTAATAATAGTTACAATTGATTATATACTATTATAATCAAATACGTAAAGGTCACAAATTGAAGCTTATTCATTTTACAACAACAAGCCTTTGTTGCGTGTAATTTATAGGAAGCCGGGTTGCGAATCTTGACCATGGTTACTAGACTCGAAAATGGACCTTCAAACAACTATTTCCTGGCATCCTGACCCATGTCAAGCAAACATATTCATGCGAAGTAATTTATGCGATGAAGGAGCATGAAATCGTTAGGTTAGGAAATGAATCCTGCATACATAAGTAAGTGTATTAAATGTATAATTTATAAAGCAATACTGATATTATAAAATTAAAAAAATAATATTATTGCTTTTTCTATCAATTATGGTGGCAGACGAGTCAAGGCTCACCTGATGGTAAGAGGTAACCGCCGCATGGACTCGGAGCACTAATGATTAATTTTTTTTCTTCTTATATTTTGGCACGCTAATCCTTGGACGCAAAATCCCAAGCCTTATTCGAAACGTTTTGTTGTGGACAGCTTCCGATTTTAGCTGGTACCACCAGTCCAGCATTTATAAGGAGCGAGTCACGATCTGACCTCCACAACTCACAAAAGGCGACAACAGTGGGCCTAGCCAAGTTGCATTCTATGATCGCTAACGCTAATAGAAAACTATTTAAATGTATGGGAATCATCAATCTCAGGTGACCTTAAAAAAAGACCAGAGTCAGATTTCGACGGGCCTCGTGGCATAGTCGGTAGTGTAACCGACTTTCGTGCACGAAGTCGTGGGTTCGATTCCCACTCAGGATAATTATTTGTGTGATGAACACATTATATTTGTACTGCGTCTGGGTGTTTTCTAACTATTATATGTATGTATTTACAAAAAAAAGTAAAGATAAAATTGAATGACCAAGCTTTGCTCCAAGCATCCTTACCGGTTCGTTTGGGTGGGCTCGGTATTCGCAAAATATCCGATTTAAGTTTACCGGCCTTCCTGTCCTCAGTCAGCACCGAAGATTTAATTAGGAAAATTTTATTTTCCACACTAGTTAATTCTGAAGTGTTATTACATAATTTCCAGGCATTGATTCCGTAAATGCCTGGAAAATGGCATGTTCAAACACTGACTTATCTATCAATAAACCCGCTTTCACAGAGACAAGGGGATGAGCCGTTATGCGGGATCATTAGAAAAAATCTTATAAATACTTCCATTGGTGCTGCTGAGCGTGCTCGTCTGTTGGCTGTGGGGGAGTGGGAGTCAGATATTTGAGTTCAAGCACTTCCGTCATCCAACACAGGTACCACGATGGACGACACAACTTTGCGAATTGCAGCTTGTCTCCGTTTAGGAACCCCGTGTGTTACTCCGCATCACTGTCACTGCGGGCAGGCCATCGATGGTGTCAAAGTCAAGTGCAAAAGTGCAGTCAGAATACCACGCCATGCTAATATAAATGAGATAATACGTCGTGATCTTATTACCGTCAGTGTACCAGCCGTACGTAAACTCGCTAGCTGAGGGACGACACCCTTGCTCCATCACATCTACCAAGCACCGCTGGTTGTCCTGGTGCTGCTGCTCCATCACCCTCAATTGGCGGAAATATAATAACCTTGAGGGTAATTATATTTTCGAACTGTTTGGGGTCGAAACGCTAGAGTCATGGGGCCCGAAAACTCGCAAATTTTTTAAAGAAATTGCGAGTCGACTCATCGACTCCTCACGTGATCAGAGGGTTGGCCTTTACCTAGCACAAAGCATTAGCATTGCCATTAAACGTGGCAATGCTGCGAGCCTTCTGGGCACTTTGCCAGTAGTCAGTGACGCGGACGAATTTTATGCACAGTGATTTTATGATGCATAAGTTTAACTTCTTTCTTTTCTTTTTTATTTTGTTCCTTTTTTTTATAAACTTTGTAATAGTACAAACTATAATTTGTGAATAAGGAAAAAGAGTATTTTAGTACAGGCGAAAATCGAACCTGCGTCCCTTCCTATCCGGAGAAGTGCTCTAATCCACTGAGCTACAGTACTATCTTTTAGACATACCCAATTTCCTTATCACATTTGTCTTAACGACCAACGCCCTCTATCGGAACGCATTTACATGCATTAATCCAATATAGTAAGTTTAATTTTGCAATTAAAATTCATACTATTTGATGGCGTGGTTTTTTTAAACATTTTTGATCTATATTTTAGCACTAAAATACTCTTTTTCCTTATTTACAAATTATAGTTTGTACTTTAAGAGTAGCTGAGCATGTCAAGTGCTAAAATATAGATCAAAAATGTTTGTAATAGTATTTAAGAACGTAAATACAATACCATATTTAAAAAAAATATATATATATTATATCCGTAATCTGGTACCCATAGCATAATGTGCCCGCTACACGGTTGTGAACTAATCCCCTAACAGAGGTGACCTTGCTAGATTACAATCGTGTAGACAGCGGTTTGCAACCAAATTTGAAAACAAACAATCGGCCGCTAACCAAGGCCACCTCTGTTAGGGCCTTGGTTTACAACCGTGTAGCAGGCTGTAAGCGTTCAGCTTAGTTTGGGATCAGAGGAGGTTGTGTGAAATGTCCGTAAATATTTATTATTATTATTTTGAATTTAGGACTGACACCTGCAACGTCTGCTTAACGTGCCTTCTGAAGTACGGATGAGGTTAGGTGTTCACAAATAGGTGTCACTTTTTGAGTGAAACTTACCGACGGTACGAACTGCCAATGCTCAAGGTTTTTTTTTTGCATATTCACATATTATGTGGGGTAAAATGGGGAGCAAAATATTAAATGGGAGTAGCATGTTTTTAATGGTAGGAAATTAAAAATACAGTCACCGACGGTGATAGCCAATCTCCACTTCGCAATTGTTCTTAGATGTCTATACGTCTCGAAGCTCCTTTTTTTTCACTTTTACAAATAATTTGTTAACCACCAATAAATTAAAAATGTTGTCCGATTAAACACAAAGTGAAAAATGTGAAATCGAAAATAACAGTCATGAGCAGGGTTTGAACTGTGCCTGCGCCTTCTGTCGGAAGTATTTTCATACATTATACCGACCAGGTAAACTTAATTTTACAATTAAGATTTTTACTAAATAATGACGCAGCCCTAGTAATATCTAGATATTTTTATATACTTTTTTAGCATTTGACATGCTTAGGCATATACATTAAACACAAAGTGAAAAATGTGAAATCGAAAATAACAGTCATGAGCAGGATTTGAACCTGCATCTCCTGGATACCGTCCAGATACTTTGCCAATTCAGCCATTGTGACAATTGCTCCTGCCTGCTAATTTCGATAACACATTCATTCTTAACGTCTTAGGTGAAGCTTTAATGAATATGCCTAAGCATGTCAAATGCTAAAATAGTATATAAAAATATCTAGAATGTTGTCTGAGTTAACAGGAATTAATATTCTGTATTTATGATGAAAATTCAAAGGCAATGATAATTTCGTGGCCCAACCGCAGCCGGCGGTGATTGAGCACTGTCCTTTGACACGGGCCAGAGGAAAAATTACGCGGGTTTTTGTAAAGAACCAGGTAAGCATAATGGCTGTATGTATGAGCCGGTGTTACTGACTACTGTGGCCGTGATTTTACTCTATTGTTTTGGAATAAGTCTTTGTGATAGTCTATGTGGTTAAGTACTAATTGCCTTACTAATAACATAGCATCATGCCTGTATTCCCCGAAGGCGTAGGCAGAGGTGTAATATCCACCCATTCGTCAGTTATGTTTAATATTAAACATGGCTGACGAATGCCGAATGCATATTGCCGTCTACCGGGCACATTTCCAAACTACGGGCTGCTTCTGAGAATTTTTCTTTTTAGGAAAAAGCTCAATCTCCTATAACTTTGCCCGACCCGGGATCGAACCTGAGACCTCATGATTAGCAGTTACACACACTAACGCTACACCACCTAAGCAGTTAGTTATAATAATGTATAAGCTCCTAATAGTTATTCAGTGCTTAGTTCCGTTCTTTCAACGTCAAACTGTCATATTAGCTACAAAGACAAAACACTGAATTACTATTCAAAGATTATAAAATGTTCAGTAAGAATGCATACCAATCCAGTGACGGGTGTTGAAAGACTCACCCAAAAAGTAAGACTGCACATAACGTATTGTTGTTTATATATTTAAAATACTGGAGGCGCTTTGTCGTTTATTTACTAGAAGGTAAAGTGCAAACCTATGAAATAAAAAAATTCAAAGCAGTCCTAGGACTGGCGACGGAATTGAAAACTTAAAACTATAAAAAACAGTTGTTATTTTTGGATATCCAATTTAATTGTTTGATCTCAAATTAAATTTTGTAAACCAAAATTATTCATTCATTCATAAAAAAAAATTAGACGTCACGGGACCTACCAGATGTGAAAACATCGAAATTATTTTGTAGAAATAATGAGTATCTAAAAATAAAATGATCATAACTTTTTCAATGTGTTGTATAAAATTATGACATGTGTAAAATAACGGAAATAGACATAAATCATCATCATCAGACCCTGGATATCATCTAGGGCCGAAGTACTTGTCAAAACGAATCAAATGATTCCAAAGTTGATAGGATTGCGGCGCTTTATAGCATAGTGCCCATGGCCATCCGGCTCCATTATCATACCCTGAATATGATCTAGGACTTTGGTACTATTCAAGATAACTCAATCTAGCCCAAAATTGATGGGTTGTGACGTTTAATTACCGAGTACTCATGGTCACCTTCCAGCTCTATTATCAGACCCTGAATACCATCTAGCCCTTCCAATCCCTTGCGTACCGAGCTCGGCACGCTCAAGATGGCCGCCGCTATTTCACGCCATTCTCCTCGCTCCCAGCGTGCCGAGCTCGGCACGCAAAACCCATATTTTATTTTATTTTTCATATTTTTTTGGTGAAACTTAAGTCAAGGTTTTTTCCTAAAAAAGTAAAACAATTGTTTATGGTATTGCAACTCTTACATCTCTCCGCCTTTATTGGCGGGCTACTGGAACTATGTTACATTCCTTCGGTGGAATGAGTTGCGCTATTTAATTAAAGAATTTTCAGTGCCATCATCAGACCCTGGATACCATCTAAAGACAAAGTACTCATCTAAACGAATCAAACGAGTCCAAAGTCGAGGGGGTTGCGTCGTCTCATTATAAAGTTGCTATGTCCACCTTGCAGCTCCATCTTCATATCAGCTCCATGTCATCATAATATTGCGTTGTCACGCGATACAAATATGCGAGTAAAATTTCAGCTCAATCAGAAACCGGGAAGTGTGTCAAATTTAACTTGCAAGATTTGAACGGGACAAGTTAAATAAAAGCGTCGCCACACTAACAGCTGATTTTACCATACCGCATTAGATATTTCACATCAATATTATTTACATTAAGTATTCACTTCTTCATTCACAGGTAGCCAAGCGCAATAAGTTGTACTAATAGGAACAGATATAGTGTTATCGTTAACACGTCACGTGACCAAAGCGTTTGGTGACGGTGAAGCGAGTTCCATGATTTTTGTTCACCCAAAAAGTGCTCAACGCGCCTAAAGAAGTTTACACATCAAAAATGATAGCCACAAGCTGGGTTTGAACCTGCGTCTTCCGGATTACCCTTCTAGACTAAGGTAACGCTAGCACCCTAATTAAGAAAGAATCTGAGATGGACATTCGTGGCCCTGAGCGGATGTCGCGATATATATATATATATCTTTCCCCCCCACCTTCTCA
The DNA here is from genome assembly GCA_948253155.1 of Leucoma salicis. Lineage (NCBI taxonomy): Eukaryota > Metazoa > Arthropoda > Insecta > Lepidoptera > Erebidae > Leucoma > Leucoma salicis. The sequence continues at coordinate 7,791,435 of OX411828.1, forward strand.
TCACCTGTATATAATCAATGCTTGAAGCGACGCGCGAGTGATTTTGCTTAATCAGCACGTCAACGCCACGCTAGTTTATAAATCATTTTAGTATAGAACAACCTTTTCTGCGGCTCCGCCGCAGCCAAAAACTAGTTTTTAGGTCATATCTCAGGCTTCCGATATAGTAACGGGATAAAATGAATACCAGTTTTTAAGTCTAATCAAGAGCTATTAAATAATAAAATGCTTCAAAATCCGTTCCGTAGTCTTTTCATGAAGCGCGAACGAACAGACAAAAAATTAAAAAAAAAAATTCAAAATATCTTAAATGTACAGACACAACAATAAATGGATTATTATTATTATTATTACAGTCTGTTACAGCTTTATAATAGTATAGATTTATTTGGTTTTAAGTTTTTCTGATACTACAGTAATGTGATCCACTATTATGACGCTTGGGAAATATAAAATGTAATGGTGGTAGGTGTTTTCGGGTTATCGCAAGTTGAACAAACTTTTTCTTCCAATGTAGAGGAAAATAAATAAAATACTTATTAATAATCATTCGAATGCCGGTGACGTGGATGTAATGAACCGATACTAAACATTCTAAAACATAGTCTCACGCATGTATCATGTAGGCAGACGTGTATTACACAACCACGGTTCGCCACGTTCAGGTCTCACGTATAGGGGGCGAGCCTATTGTCTACCGGGCACATTTCCAAACTCCGGGCTACTACTGAGAATTTTTATTTACACGAAAAACCTCAATAACACTGCTCGACCTGCGGATTGAATCCGAGACCTCATGATCAGCAGTCGCTCACACTACCGCTGCACCAGCGAGGCCGGTCTAATCTTTCTTTTAAAAACTATATAGGTGTATTAGATTGACACAGATTGGTGTCATAGGTTACAATTTTTATCCAAAGATATTACAATCATTTAAGGTAATTGTATCCTGTAAGTATATTTAGACTAAAGTCCATCAAGCTTGCGCAGTTCAAATTGGCCGACTTCACAAGACTTCAACAAAATAACTTAGGCATGCAAGTTCCCTCACGATGTTGTCCGTTCACTGGACAATTTGTCAACAAATATCATTTTTGATCTGTATTTTAGCACTTACACATACGACATATTGCTCAGCCACTGTAAAGAAGAAATAATTTGTGGAATGTTGAAAAAGAGAACTTTAGTGCGAGCGGGATTCTAACCTGCATCTCTTCCATTCCGGGGAAAACGTCGTAAAGACGAATGTGATGTGGAGATACAGGGAATGGCCGTTGGTCAGTGCGATTGATTAGCGGTTAGAGCACTTCCCCGCATTGGCAGGGACGCAGGTTCGAATCCTGCTCGCACAAAAGTTCTCTTTCTCCACATTTAACAAATAATTTGTTATTTAAATATTGTTTATAAATTTACGAACGCACCCACAATACATGTTGTTTAGACTCATAATAAGATGCTGTACCTACTTTGTAATTACACACGACAAAAGAATTTTATTCCTCAAGCCGGATTTATGTATTTACCAAACAGGCACATAAAATATATGTACATACATAAAATACTCCATATTAATAAAAACAACACAGCCTTACTCCTTTACTATGAAGAGCTAATTAGAATAACACGCTCATATTTTACGAACCCAGTTTGTCTCGTGTAATTCAAGGAAAATCTTTTATGTATGCTAAGTTACGAGTATTTATGTATATGTAAATCATATATATAAAGATAAATGATATAGGCAAACCAAACAACTTTTTTGTGCAAAAATTTTATCAATTGAATATTCAAATATCTTTTTATTAAATCTGAACATCTCCTTTTGATAAAGATATTATGTATTGGCCTTTGGCCACGGCGCCGCCGCAGCTAATAGCTAGTTTTTAGGTGATATCTCAGGTTCCCGATATAGTAGCGGGAAAAAAAGTTGTTAAGTCTAATCAGCAGAGCTATCAAACAAAAAATTTTGCATCAAAATCCGTTCAGTAGTTTTTGTCTGATGCGCGAACGAACAAACATACAAACAGATAAACAAACAGAAAAATCTAAAATATATTGTTTTGTGTTCAGACACGCCTATAGCTATAGCCTAATACAGTTTTTTTTTTCCAAATATCTTGAAGGTACAGGCACAGCTCTGTTACAGCTTTGTAATCTAATATATAAAATTCTCGTGTCACAGTGTTTGTCGCTATTCTCCTCCGAAACGGCTTGACCGATTCTTATGAAATTTCGTGTGTATATTCAGTAGGTCTGATATGAGAATAGTTTACATCCTATAAACTATTTTCCATACTCCTAAATCATAAGGGTGGTCTGAAGAAAAAAAAAATTGTTTTGCAATTTTTTTTATAATTTTTTTTTATGGTTCTGCATTAAGCAATACATACAACATACATAAAAAATATGGCGGCACGAAGTTCACCGGGTAAGCTAGTAGTATAGATAAATGTTCGCAGTTATTTCTTTGTTTATGAACAAATTTAGATAATTCTTATTTTTTTCGTTAAAAAGGGCATCATGGGCATTGGACCTTTTACTTTGAAGATATACAAGGGAACTCTTCAAAATCACATAGGAATTTAATCATAGAGCCTTGTTTATCCCAGCAATCATGGGCCGACCGTGGAAATACTACACTCTCACAGAAGATCAGCGTGTAATAACGGTAGATAATCCTACGATTGTGTTTCGTATGGTGAGTGAGAGCGCCAGAGGCCCAAACTCCCCCTCCATGCCCACATTATTCCCAAACGGCGGGGTGTGCGGTTAGGAACTTTTTTTCCCGCCTTAACAAAAAAAAAGGCTCCCAACTATACTCAAGAAAGGGAATTAAGTGTTAATACTCGCTCATGAACACAACTCAAACTTTGCCCACCATCTACGAATCCGACGAAGTTTGGTTATTTTTTTAAGTAGTTTTTGTTTTGTTGTAGACTTGTTATGACGATTTCTTACTCTACTCCTCTGGGTGCTGGTGGAAAAGTTAATTGATTTATTACGTTTAGCATACGTATTATATTATTATTGTTTTGTAGAATAAACTTCATTTCTTTATTCAATCTGTAGTAACAGAAGGAAATATAATGAAAATAAAAACACAAAGGTTTCTCTAAAACAGACGTATTAAATTAATTTCATATATAAAATATATCCATGTAAAGCGATATTCGTACGAAAATGGGAGGCCGTACTAAGTAAATTTCCTTATTGTGTGATTCGCAAGGCCATTCATCATTTCGCCTGACGGTCGGTCGGATTTTGCAGATCACGGCTGGCCGAATACATTATCTGTTTGCTTTGTTACAAAATAGGGCGTAAAAAAACTAACAAGGAACAGCTATATCTACCTACTATTATAAAACTGTAACAGAGCTGTGGCTATATATTAACGATAGTAAAAAAAAACTACATGGTTGTCTGTAAAGTCGGTTTACGGAAGATAATTTTATTTTATATATTTTATTCTTTCATTTCACATCTGAGAAATGAAATGGTGCGCAGTGGCTTGACTATACTCTCGGTATAGTTGAGTCCATGAGCGACGGTAACCACTTACCATCAGGTGGGCTGTGGCTCGTCTGCCATCATAAGTTATAAAAAAATTGGTTCTTTGTGGTCATGTTGCCAGTTATTCCATGTAAATATAAGCTTAAACCAAACTAATCTGAAGCCGACTCCAATAAAATTTGGGATAAGAAAAAAAGAATGAAGATGATTTATTTCCTAATAAAGAGCTTCTCCTTACTTCGTTGAACAAAATTAGGTGGTGACACAATGATACATGTTCATCACACGGTTAGAGCATAAAATTCATAATTGCGGATAAACTAAGATCAACAGATTTTTTTAAATGTTCAAACATCGATGATATATAGAGATATTAAAAATTTAAATTAGTGACTAATTTTGGATCGTCATCCAACGCATGCCAGCATTTTAGAAACGTTTCCGGCTGTGGATTGTCGCTTGAATGAACTTTAGTCCACTCGGTCCAAATTTCGTTCAAGTGTTTTATCTATAGATAGTTAGTTATATCTTAATTTATATTTTATGTTTTTTTTAGGTGTATATAGGTAAACTGCATAATGATTGGCACTCTAAGCATATTTAAGATTAATATATATTTTTTTTAAATTGATAGGTATTTAAAAAGTCAGCATACACTGATAAGGGTTCTCTGGTATGTATATTTTCAAATGAAAATGCATTAATCAATTTAATTAGAGATTTTTAATAGAAAAAAAAAGAACAAAATAATGTTTGAAATTACAGTCATTGGCACCATAAGTAATTGACATGTAGAAATTAGTCATTGGCACCTAATAAAGTTAGATTATAACAGAAAATTGGTCAGAAAAAGCACTCATTGCCATTATTTACCTAAAAACTAAGCATAATAATAAATAATCTATGTTACAGTCGTTAATTGATGACCCTCATCAGAAAGTGACGTTTTAACAGTTCTGGATGGCGCCGGTATATATTTATTTTCTTTAGTGCTGCCAGCTATAATATTATAAAACCTACTTTTTTCTGCAAACAATGTTACTATTGCAGATTATGAAAAAAAGTAGAACAGATATTTTGCTATACCAGTTCTTAATATTTGCATTTAAAATCCAAAGTGCCAATGACTAAGGGGGTGCCAGCAATACTACAGTTTACCCTACTTAATTTTTGAATGCACGTGGTGGAGTGGTTTAGATACCGGCCTCCCGCCTGAGTGTTGTGGGTTCCCGCACAGGACAACTCTTTGTGAACAACCATTTGTGGATCATCCACAAATGGTTGTTCTTAGTCTGGGTGTAGTTTGTGTCCGTAAAATTGTATGTTTGTAAAGTTCCCCGCGATACAAGGATTATTCCTTAGTACAGGGTGTTGACTTTTTACGAAAAACAATAATAATTAAAATTCTGTTAATTCTAAACGTTTTTACGGGATTTATACCATGTAAATTTTTACTTACGAGTTTCCGATATTTCGGCACTGTTGCAAGCGCCATGATCACGGAGCAACTGCTACTATCATGGCGCTTGCAACAGTGCCGAAATATCGGAAACTCGTAAGTAAAAATTTACATGGTATAAATCCCGTAAAAACGTTTAGAATTATAAGTGACCATGAAAGTTTGAAATTCTATAAAATTCTGTTAGCTTAGATTTATTTTTCTATACTATTATGTTATATTATATGCAATTAAATGTGGAATTAGTGACTTAGTAATTACAACAAAAGTAATTATGCAAATAATGAAAAATAACAAAGACTTTGACCCTATTATGTCAACAGAAATGTTTAATATTATATTTGAATACCATTAAAACGTTCCCTCTAGAGGTTTTTGAAAGTAAATTTCAGTGCTCCTTTCATTTTGAACCGCAAAGAGACTACTTAAAATGTAAAGTGGAAATTTCGCTAATTTCAAATGTAGTGGCTGCTACAATTTATGTGCGTATTTCAACTGAAGATCTTTATTTATTCCGCTCGTTTGTTTTCTGTGTTGAATATTTTCAATACAATACCGTTTATTTACATAGTTACTTTAAAAGTTTATAACATAATTTCTGTTACATTATCAGTCTTTCTCAAATACCTTTACCCCCTTAATAATAAACATTGTATAAGCTTTGAATAGTTATTTAGTGTTTTGTTCCATTCTTTCAACGTCAAACTGTCATATTAGTGACAAAAACAAAACACTAAATAACTATTCAGAGATTATAGAACGTTTATTAGTAAGGCAGTTAAAGTGGAGACAGGTTGTAACAGATTTACAATAGTACAGCAGTAAGCTGTACAGCAGTTAAGTAGGTTGTATATCAAACCCAACTTAACAAAAAAGGTTGTGCCACGAAATATTGTTAAATATAATATATGATATAAATTATATTTAACAATATTTCGTGGCTCATTGTTTGACCTTTAGCTGTTGCTACCAACCTATTGACATTTAAGATATTTTAAAGAGTAGATAGAGTTAATATTAATAATTTGTCTGGCGAGAGTTAAACATGTCATAATATTATTCCAGTATTTCCTGTCCAGCTTGGCAATTAAGATGGTTTTAGGTCATAGTCCACCATGCTGATCCAGTATAGGTTGGTAAATTTCACAAGCTGTCAAGAAAATCTCTCAGGTAGCCGGCGGACTACTCAAGTAAGGTCACACAGTTCTAGTGACCCGCGTGTACAGGCGGAGAGACGGCACGCGCACTGAGATTATTTTGTGAGTGAAGGACACTACCCTGTTTGTTACCCCGAACGACAGGGGGTTGCGGTTAGATACATTTTTTCATGTCTTAACAAAAAAAGGCTTGTAGATTTATTCACAATGTTTTTTATCCGAGCAGTGATAATTTATCTTCAATTACACTAGTAGCTTCGAAACTTTCGAAACTAGGTGTGTGCCTTAGAAGATCTTGACCTCAGACTGGGGGCTAAACTTGATACCGCTATCTACTTTATTTGAAAAAAGACCCGTACCGTACAGTGAGACAATAGTGATTGTGAAAAAAAACAATAATTTATTGGTGTCACAAAGTTACAAGTTTAAGGTTATTTCAAAAATCGGAGGTACAAGGTGATCATGTCACGAACCACACACATAATGCATGTATAGGTATATAACACTTTAAATGTTCTGAATTATTGATCATCTATATTGATATTTTGATGTGTTTTTTTGATCTTTGACATATAAATTAACAGAAAGTGTGAAAATGTGAAATCAAAAATAATAGTCACGAGCAGGATTTGATCCTGCATCTCCTAGAATACTGCCAATTTCGATAACACATTAATTCTTAGTGTTATCGGAATTCACAGTCAGCATGTATGTAATAACGGGGGAGTGGGCAGCAGCACTCCCTCGAGTATTAATAACATCCCCTGCGATCACCAACCCGCCTGCCAAGCGTGGCGATTACGGCATTATCCCCCATGACGGGACCGCTCGTTGTGGCGTTCTCTTGGGGACGCCTATGTCCAGCAGTGGACGTTGAAAGGCTGATGGATGGATGGAGACATAGTAGTTGACTTCTCCATGTAGTGCATTTCCGACTAGGACTGAAATGACCTGGGCATTATACATGACTTTCTTCTTGTCCATGTACAATTTTAGACCCACTAGTTGGGAAACACTGTTGAGATCATCGAGCACAGCACCAAGGTCCTCCAGTGATTCTGCCATGACCACAATATCGTCTGCGGATCCAAGGTGATGATTGCTACATGTACAAATAATTATTGCGTACCTACTTAAATTTCCAACTTAAGAGGTGCTTACAAAACATTTAAAATGTCATGGATTTTTAGGGTGAAGACCTTTACTTTTAAAACATTTTATTGTTCCTCTGTCGAGAACTGAACTACTCTTAGAATGAGTGCTCCTGGCTGGTTCAAAGATGGTTGCACTCATTTCATACCTGGTAGAATATACCAGTGTATTACTAAAGGAATCATATATATATCTCATTTAGCAAATGCTAAACAAATACACGTGTTAAGAAGTGAAAAATAACCATTGCTTCAGATTATAATGATGGTTAAAAAATAAGAGGTAAACGATGTCTTGACTGACAAACCTCCGTGGTTGGATAGGCATCAGTTTGCTGAGCTGGCTAACCTTCAGAAGTAGAGAGCCACCAAAAGAAGAAGGTAAATAAAGGGCAGCATCTATAAGATTATAAATCTATAACAGAGCTTTGTTATTACCATCAAATATATTTTAGAAAAACAAAACTGTATTAAGCTATTTAGGCGTCTCACAACTAGAACACTAATAGAATTTGTCTGTTTGTTTATTCGCACATCACGCAAAAACGAATGAACGGATTTTAATGGAACTTTTTTAAATTGTTCTTGATGCAAACTGGTATATGTTTTATCCTATTACTGTATCAAGAACCTGCGATATAAGCTATAAAATAGCATATGCGTGCGGTGGAACCGCGGGCAAAGAGAAGTTATTTCCAAACGTTTCATCATCAACGTATCATCTGCTGACCAATAGTTTCAGAGTGTATTCTTGAAACTAGATCCTCCGTATATCTGTTTCCTTAGAATAAATAGTACTGGATTATTTTTAATTACCTGGAATTCTATTTATGACGTTGAGTGGTCCCATTCATCATTTAGAACAAGCTTTCCAGCTATGAAAACCACGTTATTTTAATACTAGTATATTATGCATGACATCACAAATTTAAATAAAAATTCAAAATTTCCATACTAGAAATATATAATTTAAATAAATTTAAAGAAGTTGTCAACTACAAAAGGATTCTTGGATACTTGTTATATTTCAAACATTTTTAACATAAATCTAATTGGCATTCGTACAATGAAATATTATAAAAACAATCGAAAATAATTTCGTAAAAACATTTTATTACAAATGTTCCAATATACTTACTTATCATCACGCAATCTCCCTTGCAGGGTAGGCAGAGAGAGCAGAGTGCCAAAAGGCTCTATTTTTGCATATATCGCTCGCTTCCTCAACATTTATAATTCTCTTCATACACGCTCGCCAGTTTCGGAGACTCCTGACTCCACCTTGCATCAATACATGACCGATTTGGTCTAGGTAAGTCTCGGTCTCCCCCTGTACCTACATCCTTCCACTTATAGGTTCCAATGTAAATTTATTTTACTGTCTCAAACAATCTTCAAACATGTTTACAAATTCCTAGGAGACGAAACCTATAATGAATTTCTATACCTAAATTTACCACAATATCTATTTTGATCTGTATTTTTTAGCACTTGACATACTCAACTATTTTGATGAACAAATAATTTGTGAAAGAAAGAAAAGAAAACTGCTCGTAGTTTCCACTTACAAAAATAATTTATTCTTTAAAACACTATCTTTTTATACATGTAACAATCTTGTAAATAATATGATATATTTATAATTTTGCGTATTACCATGCTAATTATGGTGATGTTTCGTATTTTAACTACATTTATATAACTGCTTACAAACAAAAGCATAATATTTTTTTTATTACAAAGAATACCTGGTAATTTCGATATTCTTGCTGATTTATCAATCAGCCTATAGCCATGGATTTAATTATACGTCCATGCCTGTAGCAATCTATTTCATTCATCAATTTAAAACAATAAATCCATTCCAGCTGTCTTTATCAAGACAGCGATTTTTGTTTTATAGTGCAGTGGATTTATGCCTCGTCACGTGGGACTCTGCTAATATCACTGGGCGTGCTCGTCCAAGTACCACTCAACCCTCTTGACGCCCTGCAAAGGCGTGTTGTGCGTTTGTCGACGATCCCAGTTTACCGATCCAACTCGAGTAGTTAGACTGGCGGAGTCACTCTGTATGCTCTATCGACTCATCAATTGGCAATGCATCAGGTAACTGTTTGAGGTACTGGCAATATTACCATTTCACTATCAAATTACGAGACGGTTTCGTTCAGTGGTGGAATGGTCAATTATCCGTATCACCTGAAAAATATATCATGCATTCAGTACGTTTCCAGTGCTCTTACTATCGTATACGTGTAAGCTCTGGAACCAATTTTCAGCAGAAGGATTTTGCCAGAGCTATGACATCTTTTTAAGCGAGGTCATAGTCCTAGTATAACGGGTGTTAGCCTACCACGTTTTGAATTCTTAAATAATAACAATAGTTTACTGGTGGTAGAGCTGGGTACCCAGTGGGAGTACTCACTACGTTCCATACGATGATAAGCGGCTACCGTAGCTTATAGACTATAGCAATACCAGAGACATATTTACCGCATTGTAATCTCCAAGGAAAGGGATAGGAAGACGAATCTAATTGAGATAGGAAAGAAAAAAGGAATTTACGAAATAGGAAAAAATACCTATTGAAAAGACATTCCCCATTTATTTATCATATCGAAACAGATTTCCATCACTTCTTTAAGATGTGAAATATCCTGACTGTCGGACAATCAGTCGCTTGCTACTGCTCACGGATAAAGACTGACTAGTGGACAGGCTGAAGCGCTCGCTCCGTTTTGTTGCCAGCTGTACGTCCTTGACACAAATAAAATATAATTTTTAATTGAATAAAGATTAGATTAATTTTAATAATCTTAAAAAAATGCAAAATAAGAGCAGGGGACTTTACAAACATAATTATACACAAAGTACACCCAGACTAAGAATAATCATAATAATCTGAGTGGGAATCAAACCCACAAAACAGGATAAGGCAGGTCGTTATTGAAACTAACTCTGAATTTGAACATTTTGTAGACTCGTATTCCTGTTATCTTAATGTATCTTTACTAATTATAAAGCGTTCAATAAAATGTACTTTGAATTGGTTTGGAAATTCAAACCTAAATCAACAATATCAATAAACTCAAAGTGGAAAATGTGAAATCGAAAATAACAGTCACGAGCAGGATTTGAATCTGCATCTCCTGGATACCGTCCCGATGCTTTGCCAATTCAGCCATCGTGACAACTGCTCTTAACTGCTAATTCTGATAACACATTCATACTTAACGTCCTGGGTGATGCCTGCGCCATCTGTCGGAGGCAGTTAAGAGCAGTTGTCACGATGGCTGAATTGGCAAAGCATCTGTACGGTATCCAGGAGATGCAGGTTCAAATCCTGCTCGTGACTGTTATTTTTGATTTCACATTTTCCACTTTGTGTTTAATGTATATGGCTAATTATGTCAAATGCTAAAAATATATATAAAAATATCTAAATACCAACAGTATCATTTCATCTAAGTACACGAACGATATTTTGATTCTGTCCTTGTTTGTATTCTATCTACTCCATCGAAATCTTTCACAATGTTAAACAAAATTATTCATTATTTGTGTAAATAAGTCTGCTAGGCCGTAAAAAAGAATTTCGTAGGCTATTGTAAATTGACTGTCGTATTTCACAATAGCTATGCCTGCGACTCCACCCGTCGTAAGTCAATAAGTCACAATAATAAACACGGACACTTCGAGGACAACGGAACTGGTTTTATACCAAAACAAATGTAGTTTAGCCTCATAACACTCATATTCAATAATTACTACCCGTGTGGTGACGAACAAAGAATACAAGTGTCACCACCCCATTCTTTCCACGGGTGTCGTATGAGGCGACTAAGGGAAGTAAGCAATTATCATCCTTTGCATGACTGGTGGTAGGGCTAGGTACCAAGTGGGAGTACTCACTTGGTACCGGGTCCGAGCGGGTTGGTACCACCATCTCCCGTGTGACTGGCCATGAAGCACATCGTTGCGTTTTGGCTGTAGCAGGAGATAGCCGTTTATAATTAATTTCATATCTGTGTAATGAATTGCTGAGCAGCGGCTTGACAATACTCTCGGTATAGTCGAGTCCATGGGTGACGGTTACTATTTACCATCAGATGGACCGTGGCTCGTCTGCCACATGCAATAAAAAAACACAAAAATATAAATAATTGTTCGTTGTACGACTACACACTGTGTGTGTATGTTTGTACTATTTTGTTTTTTGTTTTTTTTTGTGTGTGTGTTTGTACAAGTTTTTTTTGGACTACAATATCTGGGATCTCGAAAAAAAAACCTACTATAAGCCACTCAAAAGAATTAGTCAATTTTTACCACCAGTAGTACCTGCCTCGGTGGTGTAGCGGTAGTGTATGCGACTGCTAATCATGAGGTCTCGGATTCGATCCCCGGGTCGGGCAATGTTTTTTACGTGGGACTTAAACATAGCTGGCGACTCGTGGGTGTGTAATACACCTCTGCCTACCCCTTCGGGGAATACAGGCGTGATGCTATGTTAGTAGTATACCCTTACAGAATGCAGGAGTATACAAACTGGATTGTGATTGTGGTCTCTCCTACATTGGGCAAACAAAGAAATCCATAACAACTCGGATCAAAGAACACATAGCTGATGTGAAGCACCGTCGCTATACAAAGTCTGCAATTTGTAAGCACACACAGGACCACACCCGCCATTACATTAGGTTTGACAAACCTCAAATCCTCGCAAAAGAATATCGATATCACCCTAGAATGATACGTGAGGCTATTGAAATGAAGAAACAAAAATTTTACAATTTAAAGAGGAGTACGATATTTTGGCATGGATTGGCTTCCACCATGAACTTCAATTCATCCTTATTTACTTTAGTGACTTATTTTCCTAGGGTTCATTTTTAAGGGTGAAGTTTCTTTTTGTCCTACAATAGCGGTTAAGCAAATAACCCGTGGTGCGTTAGTTAGTCGTATCCTCTCCAAATACAGATATTTCGGGTAGTTTCTGTTGAGTTGTAATGTAAAACTCGGACTAACTAAAAAAATATAGATGGACGATCCAGTGAAGCCATATAAAACCATGCCAAACTTGCAATTATACGCGCTCGCGCACACAAATACAAACAAAACGAAGTATCATAAACCAGTGTTACCAGAGTATGATTTAAAATTACCCCAAATGACTCGACGAGTTCGTAAGTACGTTACCTATGAATACGTCGTCAGCGCCATAATATTCCCTGTATGATTTGCTGTAAACTTACTTTATATTTTTACTACCTTTATGTTTTAAATATATAACATTTAAAAATTTACTCAAATAATATTTAAAAAATTACTCAAATTATACTACTTTTGACATTATTTTTTGACATTTTGAAATAAAACTACGTTTGCGGAATCTATCGCGTTTACTTGATTTTTATACTATCCCGACGTTTCGAATACTTAGTTAATTTTTACTAGTCTTAGCTTCTATTAAAATTGATATATTTAATAATAGAAACTAATAATCAATATTGTATTCTTAATGGTAGTTTTTGATTACTTAAAAATTTTAATTGGTAGTTTGTGGTAGAATTTTTAAGCACTAAATATAAATAAAAATGTTAAAACTTAAAGGAGTATTACACTAATTTTATTATAGTAGCTTAAAATCTCATATATTGTAAGCTAAAACTTAGAGTTGAAATAAATAAACCAAAAATTTGTAAAATCATATTACTGTGGGTAGATGAAACCGTTGAAACAACATATCAGCTTTGGACATCTACTATCTAAGTCTACCCATGATCATGAATGCTGTAAAGTATTCGAAACGCCAGGATAGTATAAAAATCAAGTAAACGCGATAGATTCCGTAAACGTAGTTTTATTTCAAAATGTGTAAAATTCGCGTAAATTTTAGAAAGTAGTATTATTTTTTGATCTATAAATATAGCTAAAAAATTTTTAGCACTTGACATGCTCAGCTACTTTTAGAGTACAAATTATTATTTGTGAATGAGGAAAAACAGAACTTTAGTACGGGTTTGTACTCTAATAGACATTATTTCTTTCCTGTGACAACACTTTCACGCACACATCTTTCAAAAAGTGGCTTCTGGTGGCTTCACTTTATAGTTGACAATGCGATGTCTTTACTTTTTACTTAGTCTGAGATGTAAAACAATCTTATCTTCTTGTTTAAAATGTAAAACAATAAAAACATTGAAAGTCGAACATCAAATGTCAAGTTTATTTTTTTTTAATTAAGAATGTTATATTTTTTGTGTGAAAAAAGTTTCACTCTGAAATATGTCATGAGTTTAATAAATTTATATTCAAATTGGTCAGTGTGTTAAAATGGGAATGCATATTTTCTAGATATTAATCTATAGCTATTGAGCTTGTTTTTAAATTAAATCCAAACAAGCGTAATTATACACAAGCAAATTAGGAAATAATATTGTAAATAATCCTTGACGCACAAGGGCCAGCGCTCCCAGTAAGGAGTAGGAATCGTTGGGGCAAAGTTTAATTAGATAAGTTTAGGGGACGCTTGAAATAACCGTCTCATGTTTAGATTAGGATTTCATAAGCTCATTACAAATTATTTTAAATTATTATTATTAAATACAATATGTATTTGAATGTACCATAGATGCCTACACCACCTATCGAACATGTTTTTAGTGGTATTATAATACGTTAGTGTGAAAGTAGAATTTGATTACGACGGCAATCTATGGTAGCTTCGTAATACAATTATTATATATACTGTAAAAGTCAAAACAGACGATTAGCATTCTCTAGACACATAGAAAACGGAAGCCGAAGTAAGAAAAAATAATTAACAACAAAACTTTTGCAATGCTAAAAAATAGCGAGCGCCGAAGCCCCAAACCCCCTCACCCCTCACTGAACAAAGGCCTCCATAGCCGGGGTCTTTAGACACAAAAAGGCGTCGACCATCGCACGGCCCAAACTGAGCGTCCGACATGCGGGGCCCACCTCCACAAGGCGCTGAACAATACGGGCGGCGATAATCATCTCGAGCAGCTTACTTGCATCGTCCAGCAGCAAGATGGACCTAAAGGCCGCGACTGAAACCGGGGGCCGTCCTGATTTTGGCAGAAGCACGAGCTTCCCCTCCTTCCAGTAGTCAGGTTCCAATGTTACAGATTTTTAACAGTTACGATTAAAAAAATGATTTTGTAATTATTTAGAATTTCTGCGATATATTTTAGTTTTATAAGAAGCCTCTTTAAATCAATGTTCACTCTTAAATTCTCTTAAAATCTCTTAAATTCTCTCTTAAATTGTCTTTTCGGAGAATCACACCAAGGCGCTTATCCTCGATGTGCTTGTAATGCTGTACAAAATCGGGTTCGAGGCACTCTAAGGTTTAAAAGCACTAACGCTGTCCTGTTCGTTGAGATTAATAACATGTAAATTTTCTGTCACAGCTAGAATTTTCAAACAATTTTGTCAAAGAGTTTGGTTTAAAAAATGCTAATAGCCTTAAGATTTGACTAGAATATTAAATCTTTCTAGAAAATATTTACTTTAAAGATCAGCCTAAAGATCTTTTTGTTAAACAACCTGCATAATATAACTGTTTTTATAATGACACGTTTAATAAATTATAGATATAGGTAATCTAGTGTTCACCTATGGTAAAACCAATGACTGCAGAGTTTTATCTAGTACAATCCCCAGTGGCGAGCTGCCTCGGTGGTGCAGCAGTATGAGCGACTGCTGATCATGAGGTCTCGGATTCGATCCCTCGGTCGGGCAATGTTATTGAGCTTTTTAGTAAAAGAAAAATTCTCAGTACCAGCCCGTAATTTGGAAATGCAGGTAGACGGCAATAGGCTCGCCCCCTATTACTTACTTACTTATCATCACGCCATTTCCCTTGCGGGGTAGGCAGAGAGAACAGAGTGCCAAGAGGCTCTATTCTTGCATACATCTCTTGCTTCCTCAACATTCATAACTCTCTTCATACACGCTCGCCGGTTTCGGAGACTCCTGACTCCACCTTCCTTCAATACATGACCAATTTGGTCTAGGTAGGTAAGTCTCGGTCACCCCCTGTACCTACATCCTTCCAGTTTTGCATTGTATATTTTCTTAGCCAGTCGCTCGTCCGGCATTCTTTCCACATGTACGAACCATCGGAGCATTCCCTTTCACATCTTTAGACCAATACTCTCTTTCATACCTACACGCTCTCTTACGTCATTGTTACGAATGCGGTCAGTCAGCCTCACTCCACAGATTTTCCGCAGAGATCGCTTGTCGACCACATTGATTTTACTCTCATGCTCCTTTTTACATACCCAACTCTCGCTTCCATATAATAACGTTGGGACAAGCACTGCGTTGTGTATTGCGACACGTGCCTTCTGGCTGAGGTGTTGGCTGCCGAGAAGTTGTCCCAATGCTCCGTTCACTCTATTTCCCGCATTCACTCTTCTTTCAACATCAGTGGTGTACCTTCCATCCCGACTGAATCCACATCCAAAATATACAAATTCATCCGCTTGTTCTAGCATACCATTTCCTATTGCTACTCTAACATCTGTTCTGGCTTCTTCACTTTCAAAAACCATTACTTTGGTTTTGCTCACATTCACACTTAGGCCCCTTTTCTTACAATCTTCTGCCATTACGTCGACTACGGTTTGCAGGTCAGTCGCAGACTGCGCTAATAGGACCGCATCGTCTGCATATAGCAGCGAGTTAACCACTGAGTCGCCCATCTGAACTCCCACATTCATTTCATTCAACCTTTGTAGACATTTATCCAGATATATGATAAACAGTCTGGCTGATAGAACGCAGCCCTGTTTAACGCCGATATTGACATATTACGTGGAAATCAAACGTAGCTGGCGTTACACCTTTGCCTACCCCTTCGGGTAATACAGGCGTGATGCTCTGTTTCTTTTTAATTAATTAATTAATTCAATCCAAGGTCAGCACACCCAATTGATTAAACGAGATTTTTGAAGTTATGTGTGTTGTGAGATTTTTTCCACTACTTGTTAAAGCTACTAATCCGCACTGGGTCAGCGAACACATAATCTACCAGGACCACGGTCTAAAGCTCTTTGTTACCCTGAGAGGAGACCCGTGTCTTATAGTGGTATAGTCATTTGAAAAAAATCTAATGTTGCAAATGAGTATTTTTTTTATAGTTTTATATGGCGAAAACCGTGTGCCGTGTAGGGCCAGCTTTAGAATTGTCCCACCCCTCTCCACCCATGGGAGTCGTAAGAGCCGACTGAGGGAATACCCAGTAAGTGGGCAGCAGCACTTCTTCGAGTATTAACAACATCCACTGCGATCACCAACCCGCCTGCCAAGCGTGGCGATTACGCTACTATCCCCCATTCTTGGGGAGGCCTATGTAAAGCAGTAGACGTTAAAAGGCTGATGGATGGGTGGATGGCGAAAACCCCTCGCCGACTAGCAAGTGTAAACATTATTCAAGTACTCAGCAACACAAGAGTGTAGCCAAACCACTGCTCAACTAGAAGTATGCTCAAGAGAACTGAGAATAGAATCAACTATTTTCTACAACATACAAATCCAGCCTCCAGAGCATGTTAGGCTGAGCTTATTAATTGCCAAAAATATATAAATAAAAAACAACAAAATAATTCTAGATTCTGTATAAAACAAAAAAGGAAATTATCACATTGTATTAATCTATGCACCAATGCGTGTATGTCACTCAAACCTACTAATATAATTCATCAAAATGACCTTCCTCTACCGTGAGAACGAGATGTGACGAGTGAAGAACCACGTAGCCACTGTTTCAATGACAGTTATTAAAAACTTCCTTGTGTTCCCACGGGATAAATTCCGAGTCTCAAACAAAACATACAAAACACATTAATATAAATTAATGAAAATTTTCATTAAATGACTCGTAAATTGAACAACAAAATTTATATATTGAATTTGTTATTAACTTATGCAGTAGTACACCATTACGCTCAACGATTAGAGCCTTACCAAGGCTCTCGAGCTACGATGAACGTTAATAAATCTCTAATGGTGCAACAAATTGCCATAGGGGGTTCTGATAATTGCCTCTATTAAAACAGCCATATTTTCCTTAAACTGGAGTCGCACTATTCGGAATAAGTACTTTCTAAAAAGTTCACGATGGTGACATTGGATAATGGTTCGATGGTTGATCTCCCTTTCTTAAATTTTCTCTGTCATGTGCACAAATTATCATTTTTGTTAATCCAGTGTATCTTAACACACCGTCTCAGATGCTTTGCCAATTCAATTGCTGAATTGGCAAAGCATCTGGGATAGTATTCCAGGAGATGTAGGTTCAAATCCTGCTCGTGACCATTATTTTTGATTTCACATTTTCACGCTTTGCGTTAACTAATATGGCTAAGCATGCCAAATGCTAAAAAAATATATAAAAATATCAAAATAATCCAATGTATCATCTGTATATCTACCAAATCTCATGCATTTCTTTCCGTGCGGTGACGGTCGGCTTAAGAATTGTCCCACCCTTCTCTACCCACGGGAGTCGTAAGAGCCGACTAAGGAAATACCGGAGGAGTGGGTAGCAGCACTCCCTCGAGTATTAACAACATCCACTGCGATCGCCAACCCGCCTGTCAAGCGTGGCGATTACGACACTATCCCCCATAGGGAAGGCCTATGTCCAGCAGTGGACGATAAAAGGCTGATGGGTGGTGACGGAATAAGAATACACGTGTCACCACCCCATTCCTTCCCACAGGCGTCGTGTAAGGCGACTAAGGGAAGTAAGCAATTATCATCCATTTCATGACTGGTGGTAGGGCTGCGTACCGAGTGGGAGTAGGTACTCACTTGGTATCGGGCCCGAGTGGGTTGGTACCACTATCTCCATCATGAAGCACATCGTTGCGTTTTGGCTGTAGCAGGAGATAGCCGTTTATTCTTTCATTTCATATTGGTGAAATGAAATGGTGAGCAGCGGCTTGACAATACTCTGAGTATAGTTGAGTCCATGAGCGACGGTTACTATTTACCATCAGATGAGCCATGGCTCGTCTGCCACTACAAGCAATAAAAAATAAATAAAAAAATAAAATCTGTTTAGCAGTTTAGGCGTGGTCCAGACAAAAATCTATACATTCAAACATTTAGTGTTTATAATAAAAGAAGAATAATATATAGCGATTACTTTCTTTAGTCGCCACATACGACACTAGGAATCAATTCTTAGTAATATGTCACCATACCATTAGTAGTATTAAATTATCCACAATCGTAGATACTGTGAATAAAATTATAACAATCGTATCAATAAACTGTAATTAACTTAACAGCTTGTTCGTTTAGACGTCTATTTGACATCACTTGAAGTTCAATTCTACTATTGAACGTTTGTTCGTTACTCAGTCATGCAAAAACTGCTTAACAGATTTGGCACACAGACAGTTTATTAATAAACAGGACTTTATATCCTGGAAAAATGTTAGGTACATGTGCGATGGCTATAGTTGAGTGACGTACTTATATGATTTAAACCTAATTCTGAGGTTCACGTAGACAAACTCGCACGCAGCTGCTAGCGGTAAACAAATACCTAAGTGAACGCTTAAGTAGAATAGAAAAATGAAAATTTTAGTCGTGGCTCGCATATTAAAACAATTTTTCTGAAAAAATCTTATTAATATTTTAAGATCTTGGGATCATTATATTAATATGCCTTTCCTTTTCACCGATAGATATTATAAAATCACTTGAAATCAAGTAACTACCTACGTCTGCCAATGTAGCTTACAATCCCTTTACAAGGTAATTTGTAAGTAAATCTATAAGCATTTTGATCTATATTTTAGCACTTGACATGCTCAGCTACTCTTAAAGTACAAATTATAATTTGTGAATAAGGAAAAAGAGTATTTTAGTACGAGCGGGAATCGAACCTGCATCCCTTCCTTTCCGGGGAAGTGCTCTAATCCAATGAGCTATTGTACCATTTCTAGAAATACCGAATTTCCTCACCACATTTGTCTTAACGACCAACGCCATCTATCGGCAAAGCATTTATTGGATGAATGCATGTAAATGGCCAACCCGCCTGCCAAGCGTGGCGATTACGGCATTATCCCCCATGACGGGACCGCTCGTTGTGGCGTTCTCTTGGGGAGGCCTATGTCCAGCAGTGGACGTTGAAAGGCTGGATGGATGATAAAAAAGACATAGGTAGCTAGTTTTCATCCCTGCAAAAGAAAAAATCCTATAGGGTATCTATTTTTGCGTAACATATTCACGTGTCCTAGAGCGACATATAAATAAATATTCACGGACATTTTTACAAAACGTCCTCAGGGTACCAAACTAAGCTTAACGCTTGTGCTATGGATACCAGATTACGGATATAATACATATACTACTTTTTTTTGTAAATGCATACATATCATAGATAGAAAACACCTAGACGCAGTACAATTTATTGTCTGTGTTCATCACACAAATAATTGTCCTAAGTGGGAATCGAACCCACGACCACGTGCACGGAAGTCGGTTACACTACCGAATACTCCACGAGGCCCGTGCCCTAGATTAAAGTTATACTAACTGAAATTAGTAGAGTATATACAACTTTAATCTGTTGTAACTTGCACTGTATCTCTACATTATTACAACTCAACACTTAGGATTCATATTCTCAAAGGATAAACCCTTGGCTAAGAACAGTAACTTATTCATGTCAGTGACCTAAGTAATAATATTGTTAGGCAGCTTTAGTAATAAACTAACTGTGCTTACGATCTCATTCTCGTGAAGTTTTGACACATGTTCCACATTTTCAACCCATTCAAATGATACGCTGTTCTGTAAATTATTCTAAACTGATTCCTTTGTATTTAGAAACATTTCCAATCATTAATGCAATAAATTTTCTTAAGTTAATTTATCATAATTTTCACCATCTCTCAACTGTGAACGACCCCAAAGGCGAAGTTCGATTTTCTGACGTCGGAGATTATGAGTATGCTATTACAACTTTGACAAGGGGTTGGTCCCTTTTATTAATTATCAATTATTTAGACGAGGTATCAAAGAAATATAGAGTATACCGTTATTAAAAATTCAAATAAGACAGATCATTTCGTTCATCTGGTGACATGAAAACGTCTTTTAAGCACTAGATTCTACTTACTTACTTACTTATCATCACGCCATTTCCCTTGCGGGGTAGGCAGAGAAAACAGAGTGCCAAGAGGCTCTATTCTTGTATACATCTCTCGCTTCCTCAACATTCATAACTCTCTTCATACACGCTCGCAGGTTTCGGAAACTCCTGACTCCACCTTTCTTCAATAGACGACCAATTAGGTCTAGGTAGGTGTCTCGGTCTCCCCCTGTACCTACATCCTTCCACTTTCGCATTGTATATCTTCTTAACCAGTCGCTCGTCCGGCATTCTTTCCACATGTCCGAACCATCGGAGCATTCCCTTTCGCATCTTTACACCAATACTCTTTTTCATACCTACTCGCTCTTTTAAGCACTAGATTCTATTTTTTCATGATCACGGGTGGACTTAGATGGTAGATGTCCAAAGCTGATATGTTGTACAACATATCAGCTTTGGACATCAACCATGTATATGTTGTACAACATATCAGCTTTGGACATCTACCATCTAAGTCCACCCGTGATCATGAATGCTGTCAAGTATTCGAAACGTCGGGATAGCATAAAAATCAAGTAAACGCGATAGATTCCGTAAACGTAGTTTTATTTCAAAATGTGTGAAATTCGCGTAAATGTTAGAAAGTATTACACTAGATTCTAGGTTTGAATTAAAGTTCAATATTTTGAAAATTCGCGTTTGGAGAACCGAAGTAGCATTTATTTTATAAAAGAAGGAATTATTAAATTGAATTAGGTATTTTAAACTACAAATTATATGTGCTCTGGATTGCTAAGCTATCGCACTTCTCCGGATAGAATGGGACGCAGGTTCGAATCCTGCCCGTAAAGCTCTCTTTTGGCACTTTCACAACTAATTTGTTCTTTAAAGTAGATGAGCATGTCAAATGCTAAACACAGATCAAAATGTTGTATTATTTTATAGGTACACAGGGAAAAAAATAACTATTTAATGGATACGGAGAATAATAGTGATTTAATTGCCAAAAATTATGATTATATAGGTACATTTTGCATTATACAACTAAAAAGCGCCTATAACAAAAAAGATGAAATAGCAAAATAATGATAGAATGTGTATTGCGGAACCTTAAAATAATAAAAATCACAAACAAGTGTATAAATAATAAATAAATATTCTCAGACATTTCACAACGCCCTCTGGTCCCAAACTAAGCTTAACACTTGTGTTATGGGTAATAGATTACGGATATAATACTTTTTTTTTGTAAATACATACATATAGTAGATAGAAAACACCCAGACGCGCAGTACAAATATCTGTATTCATCACACAAATAATTGTCCTGGGTGGGCATCGAACCCATGACCTCGTGCATGGAAGTCGGTTACACTACCAACTACGCGACGAGGCTCTACTAATACTATTATTTATAATATTATAAATGCGAAAGCACGTTTGTTTGTTTGTTAAGTTTTCACGTCATAACTACTCAATCGGTTATCATGCAGTTTAGCTTATAAAGAAAAAGACTACTTTTCCTAAAAAAAAAATGTATAGTACTTACCTGTCGGATAATAAATTTATTTTGTACAGTAATAATTAGTGTCATAGAGTCATGTATCACATACTTGGTACACACGAAGTCGAGGGCAGAATCTAGTGTAATTTAGAAAGGTAAAAAAAGTAGAACTTATAATTATTTTGAAAATAAAATAGGTTTACATTTATTTTGGGTAGGCATAAATGTAACTAACGCTCACCCCGTCGCGCGGGGAGACAGTGGGCTAGTGTGGGGCTCTCACCCACTAAAAGCCTACCGTACACCCTTACCAGCCGTGTGGGGCGGACCACTGGTACCGCGTATATATATTCACTTCAGTGGTACGCGCAGCGGCTAGCCCTGTTGAGCTCCCTCTCTGTGTAATGAGGTATGCCTAACTGAACGTTTTTTTTTTGTTAAGGCGGGAAAAAATATTACTAACCGCACACGAACAGGGTAGTGTGGGGCCCTCACCCACTATTTACTACTATTACATTCCTTCAGTGGTAGGTTACCTACCACTCAAGGAATGTAACAAAGTTCCAGTGGCCCGCCAATAAAGACGGAGAAACGGCCCACGGCGGGTTTCTTTAGTAGGTGCAGGCCCCACACTACCCTGGTTGTTGCCCCGAACGATAGGGTGTGTAGTTAGGAACATATTTTCCCGCCTTAACAAAAAAAAAGGTTAATCTAACCTACAAATTCACCCGAGTGGAATTTTTTACCTCGATATCTTCAAACCATCAAGATAATGTACCAACGTTAATCTTTATAATAATTATGTTAAACAAAATTATATCATCAGACATAGATGTATCATCCGATAACACTGTCACTGTTGTCGCTAACACATCAAAGATTTTGCTGTAAATATACAAAATATGCTCATATGATTGAACGAGATAAAAAAATATTAATTTTACTTTATAAATATATATTTTATTTTTGTCCGTGTGTTGACGGACTAAAAGTACAAGTGTCACCACCCCATCCTTTCCCGCGGGTGTCGTACAAGGCGCCTAAGGTAAGTTAGCAATTATCATCCATTGCATGACTGGTGGTAGGGCTGGGTACCAAGTGGGAGTACTCAATTGGTATCAGGCCCGAGCGGGTTGGTACCACCATTTCCCGTGTGAACGGCCATGAAGCATATCGTTGCGTTTTGGCTGTATCAGGAGATAGCCGTTTATTCTTTCATTTGATATAATGTACAATGAAATGGTGAGCAGCGGCTTGAGAATAATATCGGTACAATTGAGTCCATGAGCGACGGTTACCATTTATCATCAGATGGGCCGTGGCTCGTCTGACACTATACGCAATAAAAAAAGCCGGCCAAGTGCGAGTCGGACTCGCGCACGAAGGGTTGCGTACCATTGACTAGGTAAACAACATTACAAGTGCGTGTATTTGTAATCATCAGACGGACGGACAGACAGAGTAAAAACGAGTAAAGGAACACGTTTGTGTATGGGAGGCCCCCTTAAATAGTTGTTTTATTTTAATTTAATTATTTATTTTAAGTGAATATATTATTTATATAACTAAATATTCTGTGAATATTTCAAGCGTCTACCTGTTGCCGTTATCAATAGCGAGCAAAAAAGGGGAAAAGAAATCACGTTTTTTGTATGGGAGCCCTCCTTAAATATTATTATTTTTTTGTTTTTAGTATTTGTTGATAAAGCAGTATCAGAAATACATAATTGGTGGAAATTTTAACTATCTAGCTATCGCCGTTCTTGAGATACAGCCTGGTAACAGACGGGCGGACAGACAGACAGACAGCGAAGTCTTAGTAATAGAGTCCCGTTTTACCCGAAGGGTACGGAATCCTAAAAATGGATAGTTCCCTTAAGATAATAATTTTTGCATAGAGATTGTTAGCGTGTTGTAGAGTAATGTATATAAGCACTGTCAACGTGGACAAAGTCGCGAGTGGAATCTCAGTGTATTACTAAGTTGAATTAATAATTTAAATCCCGTGCAAAAAAGATCTTTTTTGACTCCTTCGGTGGTGTAGCGGTAGTGTATGCGACTGCTAATCATGAGGTCTCGGGTTCGATCTCCGGGTCGGGCAATGTGATTGAGCTTTTTCCTAAAAAGAAAAATTCTCAGTAACAGCCCGGAGTTGGGAAATGTGCCCGGTAGACGTCAATAGGCTCGCCCCCTATTACGTGGGACTTGAACATATTTGGCGAGTCGTGGGTGTGTAATACACCTCTGCCTACCCCTTAGGGGAATACAGGCGTGATGCTATGTTTGTGTGTTTTTGTTGTAAAAAAAAATCATTTAACTAAATAAAATATAATTGACAAAATTATAATTAATTATATTAAATTAGTCGTTAAGACAAATTTGATGAGGAGATTGGGTATGACCGAAAGGTAGTGCGGTAGCTCAGTGTATTAGAGCACTTCCCCGGATTTGAAGGGACGCAGGTTCGATTCCCGCTCGCACTAAAGTTCTCTTTTTCCTCTAATATAATTATTATAACTGGTTACACAAGTACCTTTATTAATTCTATTATAAAGAGCCACTTCGCAAATATCTCTAATTCTATGAAAGGCTAAGTTTAACGAAGAAATTACTTGAGGTGAGGTGGAGTAACTTTTAATTATTAACCAAGCAATTTGACTAGCAAACTAACCCAGTAAGCAGAAAGTAAAAGTTGTTAATGATAATATGAGTAGGTAAGAAAGTAGGTGCTACGTAATGTGTAGGTTTGGTTTACAAACAGGACAAAGAGAGTTTGGTAGGTATGCAAAAAGGAGCATGAGAGTAAAATCAATGCGGTCGAAATGCGATATCTGTGGAAAAATCTGTGGAGTTAAGGCTGACTGACCGCATTCGTAATGACGGCGTAAACAAAACGAGTACGCATGAAAGAGAGTATTGGTGTAAAGATGCGATAGAGAATGCTCCGATGGTTTGGGCACGTGGAAAGAATGCCGGACGAGCGACTGGTTAAGAATATATACAATGCGAAATTGGAAGTATGTAGGTACAGGGGGAGACCGAGACTTACCTACCTAGACCAAATCGGTCATGTATTGAAGGAAGGTGGAGTCAGGAGTCTCCGAAACCGGCGAGCGTGTTCGAGGAGAATTATGAATGTTGAGGAAGCGAGAGATGTATGCAAAAATAGATCATTTTGGCATTCTCATATCTCTTCCTACGCCGCAAGCGAAATGTTGTGATGATAAGTAAGTAAATCGCCTCGTACAACACCTGCGTAATAATGATAATATTAATTTGTGGGAAATTTCATCTTCAATGTTTCACCGACTGAGTCCAAATAAAGTGTATGTAGAAATATTTAACGTGAAGTGCTTGTGTTTGGGCTCACAGAACTTTCAAATGTCATGATAAGACAATGGCATTTTCAAACCTTTTTATATATGTGATAAAAACTGTCAAAAGTTCTTGTGATCCATGCAGTTTGTCTAGACGTAGTTGATGAAGACAAACAAAGATTTAAAACTGCATGCTGCTAAGATGAGAGTCTATCTGATAGTTCCTCACATGTTTGACTAGTAGACAGAAAATAAATAACTTTATAGCTTGTTTTCACGTTGTGAGAGAATTTTATGATGAAGATACGGAATTACTTAATAAAACTTAAACGATTTTATAGAATACTAGTTTTTGCTCGCGATCTTTGGGTCAACTCCTTTGGTTAATAAAGTCGGTTAGGCATATCCCACTGTTCTACCTACCTGCCAAATTTCATCAAAACGTTCTCCGTCGTTTCGAGGTACATCAATAATCTAAACATCTTTACAAACCTTTACATTTATAATCAGTTCGTGCCAGCAGCTTCGCACGAGTGTTTTATGTGACCGA
The DNA here is from genome assembly GCA_948253155.1 of Leucoma salicis. Taxonomy (NCBI): domain Eukaryota; kingdom Metazoa; phylum Arthropoda; class Insecta; order Lepidoptera; family Erebidae; genus Leucoma; species Leucoma salicis. Next base: position 7,817,233 of record OX411828.1, read on the forward strand.
CAAAAAAATAATTATGAAATAAATATGAAACTAAATAATACTATACTTACCTAAAGTTCTTAGTAAAATAAAAGAACAATACTCTCATATAAATAATTACCACTAATTTTCCTACCCTTTAAATGTGACAATTCAAAAACCCTGACATACGATACAATTCCAATTTTCAAGTTCCTATCTCTAATAAAACCGATACTCTCGTACAAAATTTAACCCCCTAATTGTGTGAATATGCAAAATTCTAAACAGTAAAACAGTTGAAAAGTTTGTTGTTTATATGTGTAGATATTATTTTATACATCATATATACATTGATTTATATATATCTGCTTAACTTACTTTTTGTTAAATATTCGATTTTGAGGTATTTCAATTATAAAATCATATCCATGTTAGATGAAATTTTATCTCATCACCCCCTAGTTTTAGAGTGAAAATAAATAAACAGGTCCATAGAATAGTAATTTAACTACCAAACACATATTGTTTCATGTATGTCCTTTCCAGGCCTAGAATGTATGGGCATTTGACACATTTTTACATAATATTTAAGTCTACAAATAACAAAGAATTTCAAACAAATCACATTTACTTACATGATTATTCTACTATCGAAACATTTCCAATACGCTAAAGGATTCATTGTCACGGGTGGACAGTCTACCAAAAGTATAGTAGGAAATTAAGCACAAAATATTCCTTAAAATATTTTTTTATATCATAATTTTCTAGTAGTACGGCGTTGCTTGTCCAAGCATGAATGAGCCAGCTGTATCGGAGAATTTTCACCTTCACAGGAAGATCAGCTCCAAACAACAGTTAGTACCTTCTTCTACTGTTGTGTTTGTGTGGTGAGTGAGAGCGCCGAACTCCCTTACTTATATTCTCTTTATTATTCTTTCCTCTCCATCTTTTATCCCCTTCCTTAATGTTCGCGACGCGCGAGTGATGCTTTAAAGCTTCACGCCTGTATTTCCCCGAAAGGGTAGGCAGAGGTGTATTACACACCCACGATTCGCCAGCTACGCTTAAGTCCCACGTAATAGGAGGCGAACCTATTGCCGTCTACCAGGTATATTTCAAAACTCTGGGCTGCTACTGAGAATTTTTCTTTTTACGAAAAAGCTCAATAACACTGCCCGACCCGTGGGTCGAACCCAAGACCTCATGATCGGCAATCGCTCACACTACCGCTGCACTATAGCAGTTAATGGCGAGTGATGCCTTTGTTGTATTATATATAGTATTAATTAGATGGATCGTATGCTTATTTGCTATCCACATATTATAAAAAAATATCTATTATATATAATTCCAGTGTCACGATGTTTGTCCGGGATGAACTCCGAAACTACTGAACGGATTTTAATTTTTTTTTTGAAATGTGTGTTTTGTTCCAAGTTATATATCAATTATACTTTATATCTCAATTTATAATTGCAATATTTATTCATGAAAAATATATGGCGGTACGAAGTTCGCCGGGTCAGCTAGTTTATTATAATAACCTAGTTTCTCTTTTACTGAACACGTACTCTAAATTAAGTCTCAATAAACATCAAAATTTCTGTGGGTTAGAACAAAATAATGAGGCTTTAAAAGCGATTGTAAATACACAGAGGCACCCTAAGGACAGTGGTTGGGCCAAAGTTTAATTAGCTAAGTTTATGGGAAGCTTCAGTGACAGTTCTGTGTTAGGTAAGGATTAAAAACCGAACTCATTATTATGTAGAATAATTGTATAAATACCGCTAGTAATTAACTTAACAATAACAAGTATTTTTATGGCATTCCAATTTACTGTTGATATTTTAATTTAATCAACTAAGTTAAAGCTAATAATTAACTCACTCATGTGTATAATAGATAAATTATTTACGAGTAATTCAGTAATTGCAGTCCTAGTATCTGTAAAATTGACTTTAATATCAACAGCTTTATAATAGTTCTGTTTTAAATTTAATTATTTCAATATAATTTTAAAAATGTAGCTCGAGCGATGATTGCCATGTGAATTTATAACTAAATAATTTTCTGATTATTTAGAAAATTATATTCACACACAAATTATTACCGCCGGTATAATTATTTGGCGGTGTACAAGCCATATACGTCAATCTTTTTTTTTTGTCAAAGAAAAAAATCCTAACCACACACTTGTTCCGTCACACCTGCTAAGGACCTCTACATTGAGGCTGCCACATTTGCGGGAAATATAACCTTGGATAATAAATATTAACCTTGAATAATCTAGAAATATAACCTTGAAGAAATATAACCTTTTGAACCGTATGGAGTCGAAACGCTTGGGTCTTGGAGCTTTTACTGCATTTGCGGAGACCCTCAAATGGCGGCAAATAGGAAACGTCTAGGTAATTATATTTTAGAACCATATGGGGTCGAGGCGCTTGGACATAGGGGCCTGAACACACGTAATTTTTTTAAAGAAATTTACGCTTTACATGGTCGGAAGGCCAGATTTTACCTTCTTTTTTTTTATTTAAGCGGGAAAAAATGTTCCTGACCGCACACCCTATCTTCGAGGCAACGACTAGGGTAGTGTGGGGCTTGCACCCACTAAAGAAACCCACCGTGTGCCGTCTCTCCGCCTTTATTGGCGGGCTACTGGAACTATGTCACATTCCCTATGTGGGGGCCGGCTTTTACCTGTACAAAAGATTTTTCACAAAAGATTTTTTTTTTTTGAAGCCATTCAATTTGGCAATGCTGTCTGCCTTTTGAGCATATTTCCAGTAATAAGTACTGTGGATCAATGATTATGATGCATAATTTTAAGTTTGGTTTAATTTTTTTTATTTAGTAATATCTCGTGGCGTAGTCGGTAGTGTAACCGACTTCCGTGCACGAAGTCGTGGGTTCGATTCCCACTCAGGACAAATATTTGTGTGATGAACACAGATATTTGTACAGCGTCTGGGTGTCTTCTATATACAACATGTATGTATTTACAAAAAAAAAGTAGTATATGTATTATATCTGTAATCTGGTACCCTTAGCACAAGCGTTAAGCTTAGTTTGGGACCAGATGACGTTGTGCGAAAAATGTCCGTGAATATTTATTTATTTATTAAACACTAAACATAAACTTAGATTCAATAAGATGATTTATTAAAAGTTTAAAAAAATACTTGAACTTACTAATCTCTGCAATATGGCTCACAATATTTTCTTTTGTCGTTTTGGAGAAACTGACTGCGCGTTCTTACAGGAATTAATAAAATGCAAATTTTCTATCAAGGCTCACGTTTGAGAACAATATTGGCAAAGTAACTCTGAAAAATCAAGAGGCGTAAGGCAGATATACTCGTAGCAAAATGTTTGTTGAAATTGTGTTTTAAACTGTTTTTGTAAGTTTGACTCATAATTTTATTCACAAAGTATCAAATGTGAAATTGAAAATAACAGTCACGAGCAGGATTTGAACGCGCATCTCCTGGAATACTATCCCAGATAATTTGCCAAGTCAGCCATCATGACAATTGCTCGAGGCTGTGAATTTCGATAACACATTCATTCTTAACGCCTTGGGTGCCGCCTGCGCCATCTTCGTGGCGTCACCCTGGTCGATATAAAGTATGCAAATACTTCCGACACATTTTCACACTTTGTGTTTATTTATATTGTTTCGTATGCTGAGTGAGAGCGCCAAAGGCCCAAACTTTATCTTATCCTCTATTCTCTCCTTAATGTCCTTTCTATATTTTTTTTGCATGTCAAATGCAAAAACGATATGTAATGTAACTAGCGGACCCAACAGACGTTGTCATGCCCGAACATTGACGTTTCGTTTGTATGGAGCATTTATTTTAGCTACTAAAGATTATTATTTCATAAAAAATTGGGGTTGTTGGTGTGGGAAAATTTATATAATACTTTCTGATATTTACGCGAATGTACATTTTGAAATAAAACTACGTTTACGGAATCTATCGCGTTTACTTGATTTTTATACTATCCCGACGTTTCGAATACTTTACAGCATTCATGATCACGGGTGGACTTAGATGATAGACGTCCAAGGCTGATATGTTATTTCAACGGTTTCATCTACCCACAGTATATGATTTTACAAAATTTTTGGTTTATTTATTTTAACCCACCTAATATTCGTTTAGAAACACATTGAAATTATCTACTTCAAATTTTTTATGCTTACAATGTATGAGACTTTAAGTTAGTATATTAAAATGAGTATAATACTCCTCTTTAAACTATAAAATTTTGTTTTTATTTAGTGCTCAAAAATTCTACCACAAACTACCAATTACTACCAGTAAGAAGACAATCTTGGTTATTAGTTTATATTATTAAATATATTGATTTTGTCCAAAAGCTAAGACTAAAAAGTTACCACCGGATCGGAACGCGGCCTGACTGAGAAAGATCCGGCCAGAAAACTCAGTAGGCAACAACTGTTATGGATTATTAAATTTTGTACGGAATTACTTAGAGCTGAATTAAGTATAAATTTTTTTAAGGCAAAAACTAATCACTACTGTGTGTTTTATCTACACAATAAGCGCTAACTGTGTCTTGCAATCTTATGGTGTGCCTTCTTGTATTCTGTTTAGTGAGGCCTATCACAGGATTCCATGTTAATGGTAAGTCCCAGCCGTCTTCTTTATTGAAATTGGGATGTTTCTTAATTTCAATAGCCTCACGTATCATTCTAGGGCGATATCGATGTTCTTTTGCGAGGATTTGAGGTTTGTCAAACCTAATGTAATGGCGGGCGTGGTCCTGTGTGTGCTCACAAATTGCAGACTTTGTATAGCGACGGTGCTTCACAACAGCTATGTGTTCTTTGATCCGAGTTATTATGGATCTCTTTGTTTGCCCAATTTAGGAGAGACCACAATCACAATCCAGCTTGTATACTCCTGCATCCTGTAAGGGTATATGGCACTTGACTGGTGGTAAAAATTTACTAATTCTTTTGCTTGGCTTATAGTAGGTTTTAATTGAAGCTTTTTTGAGAATGTAGCCTATCTTGTCAGTGACTCCTTTAACATAGGGCAGGACTGCAGGGAGGCGCTCAACTGTGGGTGGCTTCACTCGGTTTCTGTGACGGCGGCGTGGAACCTGCAGCTTATTTGCATGTAAAACTTTCTTTACATGCTGCAACTCTCCAGCCAGGTGTTTTTCATCACAGATTCCTTGTGCTCTCTGAAACAAAGATTTAGACACAGAAGCCAACTGTGAAGGATGGTGGTGAGACTCTCTATTCAAGTACTTATCAGTATGGGTTTTCTTTCGATACACTGTATGACTCAAGGTGTTGTTGGGGTTACGGATTACCATAACATCTAAGAAAGCTAAAGAGTTATTTGAAGAGAAGCGTAAGGACGTGAAGAGGAAGGATGATAAGGAGAGAATCATCTATTCTATTAGGATAAGAAGGGAGTTTGGGCCTGTTGGCGCTCTCACACACCATACGAAACACAAAAGTAGGAATACGCTAATATTTTGTGACAGAGTAGTAACTACTTTCCTGATCGAGCTGGCCCATTTACGCTGGGACATGCAAGGCTCTAGGCTTTATAATGAACTTAAAATATCTATATATAAAAATAAATTGCTTTTCGTTCTCTAAAACTCAAGTCTGATCAGACCGATTTGAATAATTGTTTTTTTGTTTTGTTCGCTCTAATACAGGCATGTTTAAAACTAAAAAAAAATGAGAAACCTATAAAAAGTATAAAAATATCAAAATGGATAACTTTGTATGGGTATTTGGATAACAGACGACAAAAATATACTGTCATTCTTTCTAATTCATTTACATTACAAGCAAGTTTCATTTAGTAACCTATCAAAATCCAAATCTTAGACGATGTGCATTGATACGAAGTTCCTCGGGTCGTCTAGTAGGTACTATATAAATACGGCGAATTACGGAAATCCTAAACGAAACAATAAAATAATATTTATGAGATATAGATAGCATTCAAATACGAGATAGCACAAAATCAATTAAACACGATAGATTCCATAAAAGTAGTTTAATTTCGTAATATTAGTGTAAATATCAGAAAACATATTTATATTTTGTTAATTATAATTAAAAATTTGCAGCTCTGCGACGCAAGGGCGGGTTGCTGGTTTGATAAAAATACGACACCTCTGTTTAGAAAATAAACAGAATGGAAATTACCTATTTACCCTGCCAGCCCCGAATATCAGAAGATACACATGAGGCTTAATAAGCCGAACCTTTTCAAATGAAGATGACCCGTGAACGAGGGAATGAGGAAATTAAAGATATGGACGTATGGAATTGCACAGGAAACGATCAAAGAGACGTGACGAGTATTGGCAACTCATTCGTTTTTGAATAGGCTACGAGTTTATTATTTATCGAATTGAGCTTTTTAACATTAGCTGAATCATTATTTTGTTGAGTCATGGTTATGTGAAAAAATATCAATATCACGTAAGTCAATAACATTTTACAATTGTATAATTATTTACTTTGATTGAAATTTATGAATTAATGTGATATAGAAAACTATCCTCAAATTTATCAACCGGCTTCCGGAAAGGTTCTGTTTTATTTTTTCCACCAATTATGAATCGATTTCAATGATTAATTTTTTGTTTGGTAGGTTCTACATCATAGGTGATCCCATAAAAATTTTATCAAAATCGGTCCAGCGGTTTTTTTAAAAACAACAAAAATCTAAAAAAAATTTCGGTCTTGGACGTCCTTTTTTTGTAGGTAATGTATGTTAACAGGTCCCCGTCTCTTCCTATGGGAGTCGTAAAAGCCGACTAAGGGATTACCAGGGGATCGGGCAGCAGCGGTTCCCTGTGTACTAAAAACTTCCACTGCGATCGCCAACCCGCCTGCCAAGCGTGGCGATTATGGTAAAAACCCCCAAATGAGTGCACAGAGACAAACAAACATCGGCCCCCAGTAACGGCAGCTCCGCTATCCCGTGGCCTAACGGTAGCGGGCCCGGTAACGGCGGAGCAGGGGGTGCTAAGAATCCCCAGTCGCGATCCGGCTACCACAAACGACTTCTGGCCCTGGTAACACACAACGTCAGGACACTGAGGACTGACGAGAAGATCACCGCGCTGGAAGAGGAATTGAGCAAGATTCGATGGGACATTGTAGGATTATCAGAAGTGCGAAGACAGGGTGAGGGCACGATAATCCTCCAGTCCGGAAATTCGCTCTTCCACCGGGAGGGCGACCACCAGTCCCAGGGTGGTGTCGGGTTTATTGTTCGCAAGTCTCTCATAGGTAACGTGGAGAGGATTGAGAGTATGTCGAGTAGGGTAGCGTACATTATACTCAGAATAACCAAACGGTATTCGCTGAAGGTCATACAGGTCTACGCACCTACCTCGACACATTCCGACGACGAAGTGGAGGCCCTCTACGAGGACATCTCGGAAGCTATTCACGCGTCTAAATGTCACTTCACGGTGGTTATGGGAGACTTCAACGAAAAACTAGATATAAGGAGAGACGATGAGCTGAGGGTGGGGCAATGTGGATTTGGGCAGAAGAACCACAGGGGTCAAATGCTGTCTGGTTTTCTGGAGAAGGAAGGCCTCTTTATGATAAATTCCTTCTTCAGGAAGCAGCCACAGCGGAAATGGACCTGGATTAGCCCTGATGGTTCTGTGAAAAATGAGATTGAGTTCATCTTAATGGACAAACGGCACATATTCAATGATGTCTCAGTGATCAGCAGGATTAAAACTGGGAGTGATCACCGCTTACTTAGAGGCATATTGAATCTAAATATGAAAGTCGAGAGGTCACGCTTGATGAAGTCTACGCTCCGACCAACACCTGCTCATTACCAGAACCCCGAAAACTTTCAGCTCGAACTACAAAATCGCTTTCAATGCCTAGACGAGTGCGAATCAGCGAGCGGTATGAACAAAAGGTTCGTGGAAACTGTCCACGCGGTCGGGTCGACCTTCTTTAAGACCAGTCGCGTCAATAGGACTCAAAAATTTTCGGACCAAACTCTTAAGCTCATGGCAAGACGGACAGAAATGACGGTGCAGTCTTCGGCTGATTGGTCCAATCAGAGGCGACTAAACAGGCAGATCTCCAAGTCTATGCGACAAGACATTCGCCGATTTAATACCCTGCGTATTAAAGAGGCGATAGAGCGGAACCGAGGTTCCAAAGTGTTCGCGAGAGATCTGTCTGTTGGGAAAAGCCAGCTAACCAAGCTGAAGACCAATGATGGCACTGTTGTTTCATCCAAAGATGAGATATTAAAAAAAGGTCCATGAGTTCTATGGACAATTATACAGATCCCAGAACCCTGTTTTCAGCTTGGTCCGTGAGCCCAGAGCCAAGTTAACTCGGCATTTTACCGAAGATATCCCGGACGTCAGCCTGTACAAGATCAGAATGGCTCTCAAACAACTAAAGAACGGAAAGGCACCGGGAGAAGACGGAATTACTATAGAGCTTCTGAGGGCAGGCGGAAAGCCGGTCCTCAAAGCCCTCCAGAGGCTATTCAATTCTGTCGTTCTCGGGGGCGACGTTCCAGAATCGTGGACCAGGAGTGTGGTGGTGCTGTTCTTCAAGAAAGGCGACAGAACCCTCTTGAAGAATTATAGACCCATCTCGCTATTGAGCCACGTCTATAAGTTGTTTTCGAGAGTCATTATAAATCGACTCACGCGCAGACGACTTCCAGCCTCCCGAACAAGCCGGTTTCCGAAAAGGCTATAGTACCATAGACTACATACATACGCTGCGCCAGATTATACAAAAGACCGAGAAGTGTAATCGGCCTCTGTGTCTAGCGTTTGTGGACTATGAGAAAGCCTTCGATTCGATCGAAACTTGGGCGGTGCTGCAGTCCCTTCAGCGGTGCCAAATTGACTATCGGTACATCGAAGTGTTGAAGTGTTTGTATAGAAACGCCACTATGTCTGTCCGAGTTCAGGACAAGATCACAAAACCTATCCAACTGCAGAAAGGCGTAAGACAGGGAGACGTCATGTCCCCGAAACTCTTCACCACTGCATTGGAAGATGTTTTCAAGCTCTTGGACTGGACTGGATTCGGCATCAACATAAATGGCGAATACATCACTCACCTTCGATTTGCAGATGATATCGTGGTCATGGCAGAATCGCTGGAGGACCTTGGTACTATGCTCAATGACCTCAACAGTGTCTCCCGACTAGTGGGTCTAAAAATGAACATGGACAAGACGAAAGTCATACACAATAACTATGTAATTTCAGCACAGATCCTAGTCAGGAACGCGGATCTCGAAGTTGTCGATCACTATTTATACCTGGGAAAAACAGTCCAGTTAGGTAGGCACAACTTCGAGAAAAAGGTCAATTGACGAATCCAGCTCGGCTGGGCAGCGTTCGGGAAGCTGAGGAAGATCTTCTTGTCCAATATTCCACAGTGTCTGAAGACGAAGGTCTACGACCAGTGTGTGTTACCGTTGATGACTTACGGAACAGAGGCGTGGTCTCTAAATGTTGGCCTTATATCGAGGCTCAAAGTCGCTCAGCGTGCCATGGAGCGGGCTATGCTTGGGATCTCTCTACGTGATAAGACCCGTAATACGGAAATCCGTAGGAGAACGGGAGTAACCGACATAGCCCGCCGGGTCAGCATGCTGAAGTGGCAATGGGCAGGCCACATCGCTCGACGAACCGACAATCGTTGGGGAAGAAAGGTTCTCGAGTGGCGAACGCGTATTGGACGGCGCAGTGTAGGACGGCCTCCCACCAGGTGGACCGAGGACCTGGTCAAAGTCACAGGCATTCGTTGGATGTAGGTGGCACAGGACCGTTCGCTGTGGCGTTCCCTTGGGGAGGCCTATGTCCAGCAGTGGATGATGAAAGGCTGATGGATGGATGGCTGGATGTATGTTAACATGATAACAACCGAAATACTACGATACGAATCTTTTTTTTTCTTTTTGACTTGAGTATTACTACGAATAAGAGACCTATTACTTTTCACGGTCTGATTTGATGTGATTTAATTGTTATTAAATAAACAAAAAAATACTGAATAATTTCGCTCGACGTTACACTAAAACCAGCGCCTTTCATGAGAACTATTTCTATAGACCAATATAGAAGTACTTCTCAAAATTAGCGCTAGATGGCGTATAAGACACGACCCCAATATTAGTACTTTTTGAAATTTGCGCCATCTATGTGATTTATTGAAAACTACTTAGTAAGACCAATATATTATTAGTTACTTATCAAATAATCCATTTTATTGTGAAAAATAAAGATTATGAGGCGTGCAGTTTGGATTTTTGTCCTTCTCTACCGCACTTTAGGCGCTCATAATCATCATTTTCAGACTCCTGGGCCACGAGGAAGGCCTCCCCATCATGTACCATCTACTCTAACCTACGCACCTATTTTATAAATAACCACTAAAAAGCAAAAAATAAATTATTTTTAAATAAAAAAAAACCGCCTTCAAAAGCCACCTTGAACTAAAAATCGAAAAATAATTTAGTATTTACATACGATTTCCATGCTAGACACCTACTGATGTGTTTGAAGTCGGTGCCTAGTCTAAAAATAACAAAACAATACTTATACTCATATAATAACAAAAACAATAGGTATATATACCTACTTATAATAACATTAACATCATCTTGGCACCGACTTCAAACACATCTGGGCCCGGATTCTCTATGAGACGTAAAATTACTTGCCGAAAACCAGTAACGTCATACCGAGCGCGTAACTCAAACGTGAGAACGCAACGTGCCACGACACATTTTGCAAAAAAAATATTCTGTATACCGCACAATACGTTGTCTATAACAAATTTAGATTTCACAGAGTACGTCTAGAAACCATACAATCGTTTCAATCGGAAAATAATCGGTTTTTTAAATTACACTTATTTGTTTCTAAGCTTCATTATTAGTTGATATTTATGCATCCAAATTACTAATATAGACAATTAATATTAATTTGTTTTTGTTTTGATAATAATATATAATAAAATATTGAATAATTATGTACTATCTCTATGTACGAGGAGATAGTTTTAAAAGTAAAATCTACCTGTCATTGTTTTAATGTCACGTGTATAAGTATGGCACAGTGTATAAGTACTATATCTTAGTAGTCTGTGCACATTGTTATGAATTTTACTTTATAATAAAAACCCATCAACAAAATTGTTTATTTAATTAAGTATAAGTAAGTTACCACTGCGGTCGCCAACCCGCCTGCCAAGCGTGGCGATTATGGCACTATCCCCCATATGAGCGAAACACATGATGTGGCGTTCTCTCGGGGAGGACTATGTCCAGCAGTGGACGTTGAAAGGCTGATGGATGGAAGTAAGTTACTTTCACAAACTAACAAGAAAAAATAAAGTAATATGTAAAATATTAAACTACAAACTTATCAACAGAAGAACAAATTCAGAAAACTTTTTATTGTCGGAATCAATAAGATCGCCACAGAAGAATTTACTGTTACAACAATAATACACATTCTCCTTTCTTTGATAATCTATTTAAATTATGTATAGGGCATTGGCAACGTTGTTTCTAGAAGGCTATCATAACTATTAATCAAGAACTGAATTAACACATTATATATAATAATAAATGCACAAGCAAAATTCACATATGATAGATGTAGACGTGTTGTGAGATGTTGGCGAAAAAAGGTTGTGGTTGTGAACGTATTATATGTGCTTGCTGCTTGTGCTTGTGAGGTGATGTTTCCAATCAGTGACTTACTTAACTTTTGTTTGTGAGACTTCATAGGTACTACTATGTCATACTTATATTTTATACAAATAAATAAACGATTATTACTTTTCTGCATACTTTATTTCATCAATTTTATTTATAAGAAGAACAAGAGGAGTTTGCCTACCGACTATTATACACACGTCTAATACTTGATCCAAATACAGATTTTATAATGTCATATATATTACGTGGACATTTTGTAAGAGTTGTAACAATGTTCGGTTTATATCTAAGACATGAGTTCTTGTTTCTTCCAAATAACATAACGAGCACTATTTTACCAATAAGTATCTGCGTTGTAAAGTTATTGATATTATATGTACAATGTATAGTACTTATAATAAAATTGTAAGTTGTAATACTAAGAAGACAGAATTTACTCTCGTTCTCGTAATAAGTAACACAAATTACCTTAATAATAATATTATCTTAGTGATTCTGAAAATGTGTGCTAGAAAAGTAAATAATAAGTTTTAATGCTATTATATATAGCGATTTTAATGGTAGGTATTACAAACCATTATAATCGCTGGGTTTCTGAAATTTTGCTTATTTTGCCAGTCACAGAAACTTGTAGTCATATTCACCCACGAAAGTATAATAACAATGGTAAACGTAACCACAAACGCGCTAGCATGAAACACGTTAGATTGTCAGTATAAAACAGCTTCAAAACAGACCTAGCCGCGTTATGAAACTTGATACTTGGCCTAGTGAATACAATTTTAGACGGCTTCTACGCTGGCATCGTCAAGTCGCCACGTAACGTGCTTCTTTAGTCATAGCGAATCAGGGCCCAGTAGGTGTCTAGCACGGAAATCATTATGTAAATACTAAATAATTGTTTTGGTTTTTAGTTCAAGGCGTCTTTTGAAGGCGGTTATTTTTTATTTAAAAATAATTTATTCATCTCTTGCAAAAGCCAACGACATGCAACATAAAAAAATATGATGATTTTTATTATTAACTACCTGTTAACAGCAAAATTGTCCGCGTAGGTATTTTTGGGCGAAACCCAAATTATTTTCTAAATTAAAAAAATACCTAAGTTACTCCTTATAAAAGTATTTTGGAGATTACCCTGCTGTTTCGAGGATTAAACAAAAAAAAAACAGACAGAAAGATACACAGACAAAAATTTTAGCATAACGATTTTTGGTACCATGTATACTTTATTATACATGGGGCGGTTTCATAATCTAAAATCATCAAATAATCATAAAAGTCATCAGTAGTTACTCGTCAAGTAATCTCCATCCATCCATCCATCAGCCTTTCAACGTCCAATGCTGGACATAGGCCTCCCTAAGAGAACGCCACAACGAGCGGTCCCGTCATGGGGGATAATGCCGTAATCGCCACGCTTGGCAGGCGGGTTGGCAATCCCAGTGGATGTTGTTAATACTCGAGGGAGTGCTGCTGCCCACTCCCCCGGCATTCCCTCAGTCGGCTTTTATGACTCCCGTGTGTGGAGAGGCGTAGGAAAATTCTAAAGCCGGCCCACACGGCAAGTAATTTACTCAACAGTTAAATCCTTCTAGTAAGTCGTGTTGCGTTTCACAACTATCCATCTCATATTTAGATATTTTTATATATATTTTTAGCATTTGACATGCTTAGCACTATTCATTAAACACAAAGTGAAAAATGTGAAATCGAAAATAACAGTCAGGAGCAGGATTTGAACCTGCATCTTCTGGATACCGTCCAGATGCTTTACCAATTCAGCCATCCTGACAATTGCTCCTGGCTGCTAATTTCGATAACACATCATACTTAACGTCTTTGGGTGACGCCTGCGTCATCTGTCGGAAGTATCTTCATACATTATACCGACCAGGTAAACTTAATTTTACAATTAAGATTTTACCTAATAATGACGCAATCCCTTTAAATATTTAGATATTTTTATACATATTTTTAGCATTTGACATTCTTAGCACTATTCATTAAACACAAAGTGAAAAATGTGAAATCGAAAATAAGAGTCAGGAGCAGGATTTGAACCTGCATCTTCTGGATACCGTCCAGATGCTTTACCAATTCAGCCATCCTGACAATTGCTCCTGACTGCTAATTTCGATAACACATCATACTTAACGTCTTTGGGTGACGCCTGCGCCATCTGTCGGAAGTATTTTCATACATTATACCGACCAGGTAAACTTAATTTTACAATTAAGATTCTACCTAATAATGACGCAAACCCTTTAAATATTTAGATATTTTTATACATATTTTTAGCATTTGACATGCTTAGCACTATTCATTAAACACAAAGTGAAAAATGTGAAATCGAAAATAACAGTCAGGAGCAGGATTTGAACCTGCATCTTCTGGATACCGTCCAGATGCTTTACCAAATCAGTCATCCTGACAATTGCTCCTGACTGCTAATTTCGATAACACATCATACTTAACGTCTTTGGGTGACGCCTGCGCCATCTGTCGGAAGTATTTTCATACATTATACCGACCAGGTAAACTTAATTTTACAATTAAGATTTTACCTAATAATGACGCAAACCCTTTAAATATTTAGATATTTTTATATATATTTTTAGCATTTGAGATGCTTAGCACTATTCATTAAACACAAAGTGAAAAATGTGAAATCGAAAATAACAGTCAGGAGCAGGATTTGAACCTGCATCTTCTGGATACCGTCCAGATGCTATACCAATTCAGCCATCCTGACAATTGCTCCTGACTGCTAATTTCGATAACACATCATACTTAACGTCTTTGGGTGACGCCTGCGCCATCTGTCGGAAGTATTTTCATACATTATACCGACCAGGTAAACTTAATTTTACAATTAAGATTCTACCTAATAATGACGCAAACCCTTTAAATATTTAGATATTTTTATACATATTTTTAGCATTTGACATGCTTAGCACTATTCATTAAACACAAAGTGAAAAATGTGAAATCGAAAATAACAGTCAGGAGCAGGATTTGAATCTGCATCTTCTGGATACCGTCCAGATGCTTTACCATTTCAGCCATCCTGACAATTGCTCCTGACTGCTAATTTCGATAACACATCATACTTAACGTCTTTGGGTGACGCCTGCGCCATCTGTCGGAAGTATTTTCATACATTATACCGACCAGGTAAACTTAATTTTACAACTAAGATTTTACCTAATAATGACGCAAACCCTTTAAATATTTAGATATTTTTATATATATTTTTAGCATTTGACATGCTTAAAATATATATAAAAATATCTAAATATTTTTATATATATTTTAAGCTTGCTTATATAATGTATGAAAATACTTCCGACAGATGGCGCAGGCGTCACCCAAAGACGTTAAGTATGATGTGTTATCGAAATTAGCAGTCAGGAGCAATTGTCAGCATGGCTGAATTGGTATAGCATCTGGACGGTATCCAGAAGATGCAGGTTCAAATCCTGCTCCTGACTGTTATTTTCAACTTCACATTTTTCACTTTGTGTTTAATGAATAGTGCTAAGCATGTCAAATGCTAAAAATATATTTAAAAATATCTAAATATTTAAAGGGTTTTCGTCATTATTAGGTAAAATCTTAATTGTAAAATTAAGTTTACCTGGTCGGTATAATGTATGAAAATACTTCCGACAGATGGCGCAGGCGTCACCCAAAGACGTTAAGTATGATGTGTTATCGAAATTAGCAGTCAGGAGCAATTGTCAGGATGGCTGAATTGGAAAAGCATCTGGACGGTATCCAGAAGATGCAGGTTCAAATCCTGCTCCTGACTGTTATTTTCGATTTCACATTTTTCACTTTGTGTTTAATGAATAGTGCTAAGCATGTCAAATGCTAAAAAAATATATAAAAATATCTAAATATTTAAAGGGTTTGCGTCATATAGAATTTCAAACTTTCATGGTCACTTATAATTCTAAACGTTTTTACGGGATTTATACCATGTAAATTTTTACTTACGAGTTTCCGATATTTCGGCACTGTTGCAAGCGCCATGATCACGGAACAACTGAAGTCCTTGCGGGTGGGAATAGTTTTTATTATTCTGCGGTTAGAAATATCGGTCTACCCGCTTTCTCACTCGTTTATGACACGCAACACTATCTATGGAACCACTACCACTGGTCTCACTCACTTATCGAGCTCGATCACGACACACAACACAAAAACCAGGGTCGACACCGTAAGTGTTGTGTGTCGTGATCGAGCTCGATACGTGAGTGAGACCAGTGGTAGTGGTTCCATAGATAGTGTTGCGTGTCATAAACGAGTGAGGAAGCGGGTAGACCGATATTTCTAACCGCAGAATAATAAAAACTATTCCCACCCGCAAGGACTTCAGTTGTTCCGTGATCATGGCGCTTGCAACAGTGCCGAAATATCGGAAACTCGTAAGTAAAAATTTACATGGTATAAATCCCGTAAAAACGTTTAGAATGGTTTGCGTCATTATTAGGTAAAATCTTAATTGTAAAATTAAGTTTACCTGGTCGGTATAATGTATGAAAATACTTCCGACAGATGGCGCAGGCGTCACCCAAAGACGTTAAGTATGATGTGTTATCGAAATTAGCAGTCAGGAGCAATTGTCAGGATGGCTGAATTGGTAAAGCATCTGGACGGTATCCAGAAGATGCAGGTTCAAATCCTGCTCCTGACTGTTATTTTCGATTTCACATTTTTCACTTTGTGTTTAATGAATAGTGCTAAGCATGTCAAATGCTAAAAATATATATAAAAATATCTAAATATTTAAAGGATTTGCGTCATTATTAGGTAAAATCGTAATTGTAAAATTAAGTTTACCTGGTCGGTATAATGTATGAAAATACTTCCGACAGATGGCGCAGGCGTCAACCAAAGACGTTAAGTATGATGTGTTATCGTAATTAGCAGTCAGGAGCAATTGTCAGTATGGCTGAATTGGTAAAGCATCTGGACGGTATCCAGAAGATGCAGGTTCAAATCCTGCTCCTGACTGTTATTTTCGATTTCACATTTTTCACTTTGTGTTTAATATCCATCTCATATTTTTACCTAATAAGTAACTACTCAATAGTATAGTAGCAGACATCTGGCATCTTATTTTTGCAACTCATTTCATACGTCGGGAAATACTTTTTTTATAGCTATTTTAATCCATAAATAAATATTTTCCTTTAAAAATTCTGACGTAAAAATAATTACATTATCCGAACATCTGCCAAATATGTTTACCATGCTTTTTATTCAAACATAACTGTTTTCGTTATGAACAAACATGTCTAGACTAGTGCTGAATATTCGAATTTTATGCTTCAGCAATTTTGAAAGAATTTTGTGTGTTAAGATTGTTATTACTTTTATAATCGTAATGCTTATGCACTAGAAACTGCGTTAAAGTGGTAAAGAAACATCACAGTTTATTTGATACAAACTTATAGAAATTTTCTTGAAGCCCCTCCCAACTCTCTGCTTATAATAAGCAGAGAGTTGGGAGGGCCTTCCTATCCTTTACTTAGTATCCTACGTAAACTGTCTTCAATATCCTTCCTATCCACCTATAATCCCTTTCACTGGATATGGTGACGCGGGAGAGATGCCTCTGGTGTTGCTAGTATCTATAGGCTTCGGTAACTGCTTTACCATCAGGTGGGCCGTATGCTTGTTTGCCACCCATGTAGTATAAAAAAAGAAAACTTACCAACGAACAACCAAGACAACAATCCATCCATCCATCAGCCTTTTAACGTCCACTGCTGGACATAGGCCTCCCCAAGAATGGGGGATAGTGCCGTAATCACCACGCTTGGCAGGCGGGTTGGCGATCGCAGTGGATGTAGTTAATACTCGAAGGAGTGCTGCTGCCCACTCCCCTGGTATTGCTTCAGTCGGCTCTTACGACTCCCATGAGTGGAGAGGGGTGGGACAATTCTAAAGCTGGCCCCACACGGCAATACATGTGATAATGATATTTGGTCACCACTCGAAAAAACTTTCTTCCCCCATGCTTGTCGGTTCGCCGAACGATTTTGCCTGCCCATTGCCACTTCGGCGTGCCAACCCGGCGGGCTATGTCGTTGACTCTCGTTCTCCTACGGATCTCCGTATTACGGATTTGATCACGTAGGGAAATACCAAGTATAGCCCGCTCCATGACCCGCTGAGCGACTTTGAGCCTTGATACAGGGCCAACATTCAGAGACCACGTCTCTGTGTATCAAGACAACAATACTGATGTAAAAAAGAATGTGTAGTTCATCTGGCCATTGTATAAAGTTACTCGTATATTCCTTCTATTCTAGAAGAGGGTCATTGCCACAGCTGAATATATTTCCTTGTAAAAAAGAAAGATTTTCTCGATATCCCTCCTGACGGTATATAGTCTGTTGACTAAACGAGCCTTTGTTACAGTTTTTGAATGAATAATACACTTGTTTACTCTATATTATCCTAACAATGACTTTGTACTTTAATCGCATACCGTTTTGCTAGTTTACTCGTCAAATTGCTTGGTGAATAAATTAAAAGTTACATCGTCTCACCTCGAGTAATTTCTTCGTCAAACTTAGCATTTCATGGAATTAGAAAATAGTTGCAAAATTGTATTTCTTAGTCAGATGCATAGAGTATTATGCTTGGAATTTCGCAAAGCTCGTTCAGAGTTATGGGAAAATTGCAGGCTCGAGCTTTACCATGGGTTTTACATCGACCGTTATAAATATCACATTCGCTTTTGGTCTTACGTACATAAAAAGCCTTGACAATTAAGTTTTTAAATTAAAAAATGTGCAGAAGTATACAATCAGAACTCTTTTGTTCCTTTTATTTTATGAAACAATCAAACGATATGAAATAGCCTGCTATCTGCATATACCTTTGTACTAGATAATGATATAGGTAAATATTTAAATACACTAGCAAATATGTTATCTATAATTTTTGAAGAACTATAGGTTACTAGTAAGGTTTAGCCAGTGCAAACTAAAGTGACTTAATAATTAAAGGTAAGGCAAGCGTAGTCTAGGTATAGACGACATGTGGTGAGGGACTAAGAATTCAATTGACACCATTCATCCATCCATCCATCCATCAGCCTTTTAACGCCCACTGCTAGACATAGGCCTCCCCAAGAATGGGGGGATAGTGCCGTAATCGCCACGCTTGGCAGGCAGGTTAGCGATCGCAGAGGATGTTGTTAATACTCGAAGGAGTGCTGCTGCTCACTCCCCTGCTATTCCCTCAGTCGTCTCTTACGACTCCCTTGGGTGGAGAGGGGTGGGACAATTCTAAAGCCAGCCCCACATGGCCCATTATTAATTAATAAAACCTTTAAGTTATTCCCTTAGATGAAATAGTTTAATTAATTATAATGTTCTCCAGATCGCGTTTGGTCACAGTGGCCAGTATCAACGGAGACTAGCCAACTACGGAAGATATATGAATACAAATTGCGAAAATGTAAAATCGAAAATATTCGCCCAAGATAATGTTCAACACGATATTCAAACTTTACAATTTGCGCACAACAAACTTCGTTAAAAATATCATCCACAGTGAAAATTTTTTGAAGAACATGTTTTGAAGAGTTAAGCGGAGGAACAAACAAACGTAAGTAGAGACTATATTTTGTACTATTTAGCGAAGTACATGTAACGCCTTTATCCACTCGTAAGTATTTATTTATTTATTTATGGAAAACCAACAGCTTAAGTAAGGTAACATAAATTTAGCATAAGTGACAGAAAGCCAATTACAGGTTTTCACCAATAGAAGCTGATTATAACATCAAGAACTATGGAACACTCGATATTAAATGAACATATAAAAGGAGAGAAAGAATTTAGATATCTAATACAAAAATAAAATGATGATCTATTGATTGTTTAGTTGAAGAGTTTAAGATTAAGCATGTTTCGAACCGGTACCGGTATTTATCAACAATAACACATAATACAGAGCTAGCGCTGTTGAAGTTTTAGTTTTTGAGCATATATATATATGTTATTGCCTATGGTTGCAGACGAGCAACGCCCCACCTAGTAGTAAATATCAACCGTCGCTCATGTACTCAACTATATTGTCAAACCGCTGCGCACCATTTCATTTCACAGATATATTTCCTGCTACAACCAAAACATACGGATGTGCTTCATAGCCGGTCACACAGGAGATGGTGTTATCAACCCGCTCGGGCCCTATAGCAAGTGAGAACTCTCACTTGATGCCCAGCCCTACCACCAATAATGCTATGGGTGATAATTGCTTACTTCCTATAGTCGCCTCGTAAGACACCCGTAAGAAAGAATGGTGTGGTGGCACTTTTATTATTGCTCTGTCTATACGGACATAATCACAAAAATTACTTAAGAAAAAGTAATTACTTCTTTATAAAATTGGGCGTAAGAAAATCACCACAGGAGTGATATCCCAATACAATCAGAATAAATTCTATGATACCGATGAGAAAACACCACCTTTAGTGAAGCGTTATCATTGAAGCATCCTTAATGAAAGTGATGAATAATAATTCAAGATACTGAAGTGTCGCTCTGTAACCCTCCACGGACAGCCAAAGTGTGAGAAGTTGCATTAAGGTTGTAATGTCTGTAATGTTGTTAACAATTTACCCGAAGGTCGAGAACGTCATTTAGCAAACAACGCTCTGAATGTTAATTTATTAAGACATCTTCTCCTGATGGCACTCGACGACGACGGTTAGCTTTTGACGGCATTTTGTTACTGAAAACTGCCATTTAAAATTAATGTAAAGATTTTATTATTGTTTTATAGTTTTAAAATAAAATTTTAGTTGTGTTTTGTAGAATGAGGCTCTTCTCATCAGAACTGTTGTCTGAAATTAAATATATCCATGTGTATCTGTTTGGTAACGGATTAAGAGTACCTGGGCGACTGAGCTTCACTCGGGGTTTTTATACTATGGAGAAGATACTTATTTATATACGGTACACGTACCTACTTATTACATAATTATGAATATTTTGCTTTGATATGAAAAAAAACCTTATTAATACAAAATTTTCAATCCATATCGCTAGTAGTAGCATGGCATTAGCAAATATGCACCTACCCAAAAAAAATACGAGATGGCACTATATTAAAAATTATATATTTTTTTTCATGGAAAATCGTACTTTTTCTGGAAAAAGGATTATACAGATAAACTTAGAAAGCAAATCCTTAGCTAAGTACAAAATTTTACCCAAATCGTTAGTCTTTTCTGAGATACACGGGTAGATATTGGCCGCGGCTTCGCCGCAGCCAAAAGCTAGTTTTTGGGTTCGAACAAATAAACAGATACACAAACAAACAGACAAAAAATCTAAAAAAGACCGTTTGGTTTTTAGACACGCCTATATAGCCTAATACAGTCAGTTTTCTCAAATATCTTAAACGTACAGGCACAGCTCTGTTTCAGCTTTATAATAGTTGTTAGCGGTAGTGTATGCGACTGCTAATCATGAGGTCTCGGGTATGACCCCCGGGTCGGGCAATGTTATTGAGCTTTTTCCTAAAAAGAAAAATTCTCAGTAACAGCCCGGAGTTTGGAAGTGTGCTCGGTAGACGTTAATAGGCTCGCCCCCTATTACGTGGGACTTAAACATAGCTGGCGAGTCATGGGTGTGTAAAATACACCTCTGCCTACCCCTTCGGGGAATACAGGCGTGATACTATGTAGATATATAAAGAAAAATTTTCAGTAGCAGTCCGGAGTTTGGAAATGAGGCCCCGGTAGACGGCAATAGGCTTATTACGTGGTGACTTAAACATACCTGGCGAACCATGGGTGTGTAATACACCTCTGCGTAACCCCTTTGGGGATACAGTCGTGATGCTATGTTTTTTAAACATCTTTATACAAATCATAAGCCCTACGAAGTGTGGAAAGTACTAATTAATATAGCATAAAGCCTACTTATTATGATTACGTTTCACAAATGGGTCGAATTAACTCTTTAAGGTACACGTACATACATATACGCACTCCTTTGAGTATAATTTCTATAGGGGAATAACACCTCTTTAATTTAATGCTTTTAATTTTAAACATTTAAGTTCACCTGTTTCTTTGAAACACGGTTTTCTGTAAAGAATGATTATATATTAGTTACCCACTAAGAGTAACCTATAAGGGTAACATTCATTGTTACACTATTAGGTAGGCTCAAGTTTCCTTAGTATAATGGTTATTTTTATAGATAGTGTTCTCCATATTAGTATAATGTTGTGTGCGTCTCCGCAATAACTGTTTATAAAATGCATCATAAATTAAAAGTTTTGCCATTTCTAGTACTGAATAATTCAGTCAGTGCTAAAACCACGACGTATAAAAGCTCGCATTCTCAAGCGCTTACAATGATTTATATAACTAGGTAAGCTCCAATCTATTTATTTATTTTTCATTCACAATTTCAACACAAAACGTTATTCTATATATTATACGTGAAGTAAAAACTGCCTCTGTGGTGCAGCGGTAGTGTGAGTGCTGATCATGAGGTCTCGGGTTCGATCCCGGGTTGGGCAACGTTTATTGAGCTTTTTTGTAAAAATACAAATTCTCAGTACCAGCCCGGAGTTTGGAAATGTTTGGTGAATGTTCTGCGAAATTACATGAATGCTCCTATTTGCGCATTTGCACCGAACGGTCCTGAGGATATTTCGTGAACAGGCAAAACACGTGTCATGTCGAACTTGTGTTCGGATTTTTGCGGAATATTTCACGATATGGTTCAGGGGATCCTGCTACATAGAAGGGTTGCATCGCTTTTGGTGAGTTTTTGATGTGAAACATCTAATGCGGAGGGAGGATGGGGGGATGGATAGGGATGTAATGCTTGCCTATAGATGGCGTTGGTCGTAAGACAAATGTGATTAGGAGATTGGGATGATCAAAAGATCAGTAGGATAGCTTAGCGGCTTAGAGCACTTCCCCGGATTGAAAAAGACGTGGGTTCGATTCCCGCTCCTACTAAAAATCTCTTTTTCGTTATTCACAAATAATTTATACTTTAAAAAGTAGCAGAGCATGTCAATTGCTAAAAAAATAGATCTAAAAAGAGTTTATACTCGTTTGATCTTTGTCAAGCAATGATCATTTTATTTCTACAAAATAATTTCGATGTTTTCACATCTGATAGACGTCCCGCGACATCTAGTTTTTTTTATTGTCCTGCATGCAACCTTGCTGTTATCATTTGACGGGCCTCGTAACGTAGTCGGTAGTGTAACCAACTTCCGTGCTCGAGGTTGTGGGTTCGATTCTCACTCAGGACGATTATTCGTGTGATGAACACAGATATTTGAACTGCATCTGGGTGTGTTTTCTATCTATTATATTATGTATTTACAAAAAAATTACAAAAATTACTTATATGTATGTATTATATCCGTAATCTGGTACCCATAGCACAAGCATTAAGCTTAGTTTGGGACCAGAGGACGTTGTGTGAAATGTCCGTGAATATTTAGTTATATTTATTTATATTCACCTATTATGTGTGAGAACTGCGGATTGACAATCTTTAGTTATTGTGTCTGTGCTAAGAGAGCCGGGATTGACAATCCCCCACGGATAGTCTATACCGATGGTGGGATCTCCTCTTAAAAATATTCATTCTATAATCCTAATCGCTCGTCACTTTTGTCATTGTCCTCATTTCTGACTCAATCCTTCTTACTAACATGTTGAACGAAACCTTCATTTGTAACTTTTGTTTGTTTTGAAGTTATACTTCTTTTGGCGTGTTAGGGAAAAGTGATGAGAGTAAATTTTTACGATGCGCGCCTACACCGTCACGAAAAACTGATACCCTGAAGTTAGACACCCTGAAGTTAGCTATGGTCAACATTTTAGTTTTTTGTGATATTTAAATAAACTTTATTTAACTAGATAATGCGTTATAATAAAACTTTCAATGTATTAAATACCTTTTTTCTATTGTTAGTGTCGTTTTTTTCTACAAATGTAGAATAAGGCGAAAGATAAAATTTTTGAGAAGATTTTTATCTTGTTACGCCAAAGAAGTATAACTTCTAGTGCGTGTACATAAGTACACACACACTTTTTTTTATTGTTACGCTTTCACGCTGTAACTACGTAACTAATCATCATAAAATTTTACATGCACATAGTCTGCAGTGCAGAAAAGTATATAGGTTTTTTTCCAGGATAAATTGATAATTACTGTGAGATAGCTATTTCTGCATAGATATAATTTCAAAAGTCTACGCGGACGTAGTTGTGCTCATAACCGTTCGTTGAGCATCGAGTATTTTTTTTTTATTGCTAGTGTTGGCAGACGAGCCACGGCCCACCTGACGGTAAGTGGTAACCTTCGCTCATGCACTTGACTATACCGAAGGTTTTAGATATTTTATATATATTTTTAGCATTTGACATGCTTAGCACTATACATTAAACACAAAGTGAAAAATGTGTGTTATTTTCGATTTCACATTTTTCACTTTGTGTTTAATATACCGAAGGTATTATCAAGCCGCTGCGCACCATTTCATTTCTCAGATAAGAAATGAGAGAATAAACGGCTATCTTCTGCTACAGCCAAAACACACTGACCACCACCCTGCCAACCTGCTCAGGCCCTATAGCAAGTGAGTACTCTCACTTGTTACCCAGTCCTACCACCAGTAATGCAATGGGTGATAATTGTTTACTTCCCTTAGTCGCTTTGGACGCCACCCGCGGGAAAGGATGGGGTGGTGACACTTGTATTCTTAGTCCGTCACTACACAGACAGACATTATATATTAGTAAATCTAGTTAATTACATTGGTAAGAAAATATTACCTCTGATATTAGAGTTTTACAACTTTCGGTTTGCAGGTATTCGCTTGCGTATTTAGTTAAAGCCAATATTCATTCAAATCACAAATTCATACCAATTCGGTAGTAACATCAGATCAAAGACATGTAACCCTTCATTTTACGACACTCAAGTTGCTCATAAAATGCTGGTTTATGTCTTGACACACTCTAGAGTGCTGTATTTTTAAAGGTTAAGTGTTTTCGGTCATTTACTTCATAAAATTTCATATAGTTGTTGATAAGAGTCAGTATGTGGTATAATGTTGGGTTATGGTTGCCGTGATGGTTATGGCTTGAAGCGGCGTCTATTTTCTATCAAGATACTCGTGTAACATATTTTCAAGTGAAGCAAAACATCGTGAAACTTGCTGGCCTCAGAGATTATCGCGATGGATTTTATTTTATACTAGCAGCTTCGCCGCAGCCAAAAGCTAGTATTTCGGTTATATCTCAAGTTCCCGATATAGTAGCGGGATAAAATGTATACCAGTTTTTAAGTTTAATCAAGGTCTTTCAAATAAAAAAAGTTTCATCATAATCCGTTTAGTAGTTTTTGCGTGATGCGCGAACAAACAAACAGATAAACAGACCAAAATTCTAAAAAAAATTGTTGTGTTTAGAAACGCCTATAAAGCCTATTACAGTATTTTTTTCTCAAATATCTTAAATGTACAACACAGCTCTATTACAGCTTTATAATAGTATAGATAGATAGATATATAGACTACGAGGGTAAGTTACCGTTGCCACTGACAACACCAGAGGCATTTAATCGCGCTTCGTTAACTCCTAGGAAAGGGATGGGAAGTGAAGGGTAGGGTGATAAGGAGGTCTGCCAGTTAGATTATTTCGGTGGATAATTGAGTACAAAATGTTTCAACTTCCGATTTGGTTCCAGTTAATCTTAAAATCCAAAGTGAAAATTATGTTGTATTTTTTGCATAATCCGGTAAATCTACTAAGACGGTAAAAGGCTGATAATTCAGCCTTAATCCTAATAAAACAAACTTTTTGCGAAGTTAATGTTTTAGCTACACTAAATAAGATATTTTGTTCTTCCATCACGTTATGGCTGCGAAATTTTTCCCACGTCTCTTATTAGAGAATAGACCTAAACATGATAACATTCTTTAAAGATTTACTTGAAGGAAGGTGGAGTCAGGAGTGTCCGAAGCCGGCGAGCGTGTATGAAGAGAATTATGAATGCTGAGGAAGCGAGCGATGTATGCAAGAGTAGAGCCTTTTGGCACTCTGTTCTCTCTGCCTACCCCTTAAGGGAGATGGCGTGATGATAAGTAAGAAAGTAAGATTTACTTAACATACATGGGCCTCATGGCGTAGTCGGTAGTGTAACCGACTTCCGTGCACGAGGTCGTGGGTTCGATTCCCACTCAGGACAATTATTTGTGTGATGAAAACAGATATTTGTACTGCGTCTGGGTGTTTTCTATATATTATATGTAGGTATGTATTTACAAAAAAAAGTAGTATTACATCCGTATGTATTACATCCGTAATAGCACAAGCGTTAAGCTTAGTTTGGGACCAGAGGACGTGGTGTGAAAATGTCCGAGAATATTTGTTTATAATTTATTTTAAAATAAAATGTCTATACATCTTTAGCTTTTGCCTTTCAACTTCCACTGCTGGACATAGGCCTCCCCAAAAGAACGCCACAACGAGCGGTTCTGCGCCAACCGCATCCAACGGCTCCCCGTGGCTTTGACCAGATCATCGGTCCCATATTTTGTTGCGTACTCATTATGGGGGATAGTGCCGTAATCGCCACGCTTGGCAGGCGGGTTGGCGATCGCAGTGGATTTTGTTAATATCTACTCGTGGGAGTACTGCTGCCCACTGCCCCATATAAAATTTCTAACTAGTTCTTAATTTTCCTAGAACCATGTGCCTCTTTACTTTGTGCCAATTGATGTGTGCTAACGGTTCTTTATCAGGGAACTAATAGTGTAAGGTACTCGCACTACTGGGCATAGGGGTCCTCCGAGTAAGTACGTAAGCACTACTTACCACTAGTTGGAAGACTATACTACCCCGTTGTCGTCCTGGGCGATGGAATGTACGGGGAGCTACATTATTCCTGCAAAATTATTTGAAGGATTAATATTCAAAGATAGAATAAAAATTGAGGTACTAAGCGTTAGGTTTAAAACTGTAACAGAGTTTTGTCTGTATATTGTTGAGATAACATGACTTTATTAGGCTATGCGTTTGTATATATATTTGGGGGGTGAGAGGAACAGGGTGTAAAGTTCCTTATCCCCCATTGCAAAGAGAGGATCCTCCGACCAGACGGGTGTTATGTATCTGGTGGGCTAGCTGTCCGACTGTTATGGTCGGGTTCTTGTGTACATCGCTCGGATAACTTTTCATATCGGGATGTAGGATACGTCAGTTATAAGTTCGTATGTGGCGAGATAGATGTCGCTACATCACTCCCCTCCGAGATCGGAGGTCGATAGCAAGTTGAGTCGTCCATACATCTTGTGGATGCTTGCCGGGCCAGTGGAATGTTCCAGTGAGTCGGAACCAGATGCCGCATAGTTCTCGGTGAGTCGGAACTGTCTGCGGTGATGCTCCAATTAGTCGGGGTAATGCTCCGAATGCTCCAGTGAGTCGAAGAGTGGTGCAGTGCTGCGTAGTGGCTGGCTGCTGCGTCGACCAGGAGAGAAGTAGTCTTTCTGCTTGCTGACCGGCCGAAGTGCAGTGTGCTGTGCCAAGCTCGCTGAGAAATCTGTGTGGGTGATGTCAGGATACCCGTAGCCGTGGATGCTGGCTGGCGGTATGACTCGCTGCTCGAAAGCTTGAAGCTTGATTATGTATAGCTTGCGAAGGCTGCGGCGCTGACGTTCTTGCTCGGGGTCACCAGTTTGGGGGGTAAGAGGAACAGGGTGTAAAGTTCCTCGTCCCCCATTGAGGATCCTCCGACCAGACGGGTATTGTGTCTGGTGGGCTAGCTGCCCGACTGTTGTGGTCGGGTTCTTGTATATATGTACATCGCTCGGATAACTTTTCATATCGCGATGTAGGATACGTCAGTTATAATTTCGTATGTGGCGAGATAGGTGTCGCTACATATATATATGTGTGCCCAGCCAAGTTGCATTCTATGATCGCCATAGAAAACTATTAAAACTTATGGCAATTTCATATCTTTAACAATATCTATAACGCTAAGTCACGCGACTTAACGTTAGAGATGTCAAAGGAGTCAATTTATTTTTGTATGCGGAATGGGCTTACCACAATTTGTTACGTTTATTAATGTATTATATATCAAATCCTTCCTTAGACTCCCTAGATAACAGTAGTAATATTATCTTCTTAAACTCTGACCTGAATATTGAGAAATTAATTGAGACCTAAGACAAACGATAAACATAAAACTCTTTGTTTTGTTATATTTGCATTCACAATGATATTTAAATCAAATGTATTTTATACGTATATAAAAGTACATTCGATTTTGATTTACCTAATAAGGAATCGAACCGAATACGATTATTTTACATTTAAAAAATATGTCACCTAACAGTAATGTGCTTTACTGTTCAAGTGACAAATATTTTTTTAAGCATTGAGAATTCGTATTATTCTAAATAGAGATTGCCTGGTCTACTAGAGAATCTATGTTATCCTGATATTTACATAAATAGACTCACGCCTTTTTCCCAGAGGGGTAGGCAGAGACAACGGATTTCCACTTGCCACGATCGTTGCTCATTTTTTTTCCTCATTCACTGTCATTATATTCGTCATACATGCACGTCGGTTAAGGGTATTTCTGACCTGACCTTTCTCGAGAACTTCTCTGATTTGGTCAGAGACGTGTTCTACCCCTTTCAATAATATAATATTACCTATATGATAATTAATATTTATTATATTAATTATTATTGGAATCATGGAAGGATAAACAAATACACGTAGTCCAATTAACAAAAGCTTTTATTATATTAATGATCTTCATTTGCGAAATCGTTTCTCAATAATAATACCTCATCTAAGAAAGATGCAGATGGTTCGATATTATCCTGGTAGCGACCCCAAGATAAAAACCACACAATGGACATAACGTGTGCACAGCAACCAACAGTGTATCTTCCTACCAAACAATTACATCCAACAAGTGCAGTCCTAAAATTAGCAGTTTGTGTGGTTCATTTAAATGGTATTCACAAACACGTGCACACTGGAGGACATAAAATGAATAATAAATCTGTAATCTTTCTTTTAACAGTGTAGGTACCAAAAATTGAAATATATTTTCACATAATCTAAAAATACAGTGACGTGAAGTAGAAGCAGCATGCTTGTAATTAAACAAAGTAATGTATGGCACCGTTCTAAAAATAGGGGGCTGAATGGGTGCAGGCACAGGCGATGGTAGTGGGATGTTACTGCTGTCTGCAATCCCTGGTAGTTGAACTGCCACTTCAGGTCTATTAAGAGTATCATCTTGCAGTCTGTGTCTGCTGCGCAGCGCGACGAGCTTTCAACCAGAAAAAAAATCCAAACAAACTTGTTCTAAGCGTTCCACCTATTTAAATATAAAAATTATAATAGTTGTCATAATATATAATTCAAGCAGGCTACTTAAACTGATTTTAAAGTTTATAACAATAAATAAAAAAATATGATTTAAAAAAAATATGATTTAAAAAAAATTTGTGGCTTAGATACCGGCCTCCCACCCGAGTGTTGTGTGTTCGATTCCCAACAACAACTCTTCGTGTTCGACAACTCTTCGTGTGAACCACAAATGTTTGTTCCGAATCTGGGTATATCTTGTGTCTGAGAAATTGTATGTTTGTAAAGTCCTCGTGATAAAAGGATTATTCCTTATAAAAAAAAATGTCTGTTAATGTTGGTGTTGTCTATATAAAAAAAAGGAAATATAAACATACTAATATATTAGTACTTTTTTACCTGATGTGGTGGTATCCACTACAAAATGATGTTTCTTTGTGCAGAGACACAGAAACATTGTTTTTTGTGCTCTTAAAAACGGAGAACCACATGAAATGCAGATATTCCGGTACCCGAATCTTCTTGTTGTCTAGAAGTTTGTGTACTGTATAATATTACTAAGCACTTTTTACAAACTGCCTCTTGTGGATTTAGCTGAAATTAAAGCAGGTATAATAAATACATTTAAAAAATATGTAGTAGGTATATAATAGGGTTGCAATATTGGTTTCAAGCTTTAAAACTCACCTGGCTACAAATCCACTCGCAAACAAGTTGGCGACATTTATAGTTTATTCAGAAACTAATTGTCTTTGTACATTTCGTTGAAACACAATTCACACAACGATTTACTGGATAAGGGATTTTTTTGAAAGAAACAGTCATTGCTGTCAGCGTCAATAGGATTTGCGTTTCATTCTACTGTGATCATTACATTTATTACATAACAAAAACATTCTCAAAAATGTAATTCAAATATTTTAGGTAAAGTTAAGTAAAGTTTATTTATTTATTTTATAAATAATATTTTATGGCAACATTATTTATTTACTACATGCGTATTTGAATTATGTTTTTTTTTTCAATTTGAACTACCGCGATTTTCCTTTACACTAATTATTTATGCGTGTAACCTTTTATTATGAAAGATTAGTTTATTTAAAATCAATACTATTACAATTTTTATAGATTTCATATTCCGGTTTCATTTATACTTCAACTTTGAGTAATAATTGAAAAACGAGCTATTATTTTAGAGTATAATGCCATCACTAAACGCAACGTTTTCTAATGGGCCCAGAAAAAATTGACACCATTCCATACATTTTAATAGTTTTGTAAAGCGTAAGCGATCATAGAATGTAACTTGGCTAGGCCGGAATTTTTAGCAGAATTTTCATCAAGCAGATAATGCATTGATTATTCGCACATCACGCAAAAAATACTAAATGAAATGTTGTGAAACTTTTTGCACTTTTTTTAAGCACTTGACAAACATCCTCAGCTACTTTAAAGAACGAATTATTTGTAAATGTGGAAAAAGATAACTTTACTGCGAGTAGGATTCGAACCTGCGTCCCTTCCAACCTGGGTAAGTGCTCTAGACCGCTAAGCCATCGCAGCGACCGACGGTCATTCCCAATCTCGACATCACATTTGTTTTTACGACCCACGCCATCTATCGGATGCATGATTTATGAAACTTTGATAGCTCTTGATAAGACTAAAAACTGGTATGTGTTTATACCGCTGCTATATCAGGAACATGAGATATAACCTAGAAACTAGATTTTGTCTGTGGTGGAGCTGCGGCCACAGGCTGTTACATAATATTGTTACACTTTAAAACTATGTAACACACATGAATTTGAGGGTCTGTAAGAATATTGCTATACTTTAAGATACATCTTGTTGGTTGGCAAAAGAACACTGTCACTTTACTATAATATCATTAACAAGACTGTTTTTACTATAGAATCAAACCGTAAGGTCGTGGGCTATTTTCCCTATTGCCTTATTGGTTGGGTTCAATTCCCGGGGTCAGCAGCATGGAGACCAGAACTGTGAAATATGTGATAAAATAAATGTAATTACGTGATTGTGTGTATCTGAATCAATAAAATTCGTAACAATGACGTAAAAGAGCGATTAGGTATGAAAGAGAGTATTGGTGTAAAGATGCGAAAGGGAATGCTGCGATGGTTCGGACACGTGGAAAGAATGCCGGACGAGCGACTGGTTAAGAAGATATACAATGCAAAAGTGGAAGGATGTAGGTACAGTGGGAGACCGAGACTCGCCTACCTAGACCAAATCAGTCATGTATTGAAATCATGTGGTGGAGGTCTCCGAAACCGGCGAGCGTGTATGAAGAGAATTATGAATGTTGAGGAAGCGAGAGACGTATGCAAGAATTGGCACTTTGTTCTCTCTGGCTACTCCGCAAGGGAGATGGCGATCAGTTTGTTAGTTTACACATCACGTAAACACTACTGATTGGATTTTCATTAAACTTTTTTGTTTAATGCTATCTTTATTCTTAATAATTAAGCTAACTCTTGCGTAAGAAAAATAAAGAAATTATTATTATTATATACCTAAAAATATATAAACAAAAAAGTAGCTTTTGTCTATGGCAGAGCCTTGCAAAAGGCTTTTTGCCAGAATACCATAAAATAATAAATTATTTGTGAAAGATAACTTTACTGTGAGCAGGATTCAAACCTGCATCCCATTCAATCCGGGGAAGTGCTCTGGTCCGCTAAACTATCGCAATCACCCAACGGTGACTCCAAATCTCCACTACGCATATTTTAGATATGTATAAAATCACGACAGAAATTATTAATTTAAATATTGGGTTTTGGTTGTATTTCTGCATAAGTATTATCGCGAGATATGCTACAAGCATGTTATATACCCATCTATAGCTATTAGTATCTAAATAACCTAATAGCCAAGTGAACGAGAGAACTGACCAAGCTCCGACACGTGAGCTCTAGTAATCCACTTAAATCGGAGGGTAATCTGTTGCTTAGAATGTGAAACTCGTTGGTAAACGCACTTGAAGTGTGACTTGTAGATACTTGAAGCTATACTACGTTATTAGTCGATATAATAACGGATTTAAAATTGTGTATTTTTCGAGAGCTAGAGCCTTGCTTATCCCAGCATGAATGGACCTGATCGGGGAACTATAACCATCCCACAGAAGATCACCGTAAAGCAACTTATTACTGCCGTTTTGTTACGTATGGTGAGTGAGAGTGCCGGAGGTCCAAACCCCCCTCCCTATCCGCTCTTTTTTTGCCGTGTGGGGCCGGCTTTAGAATTGTCCCACCCCTCTCCATCCATGGGAGTCGTAAGAGCCGACTGAGGGAATTCTAGGGGAGTGTGCAGCAGCACTCCCCCGAGTATTAACAACATCCACTGCGATCGCCAACCCGCCTGCCAAACGTGGCGATTACGGCACTATCCCCCATATGAGCGAAACACATGTTGTGGCGTTCTCTTGGGGAGGCTTATGTCCAGCAGTGGACTTCGAAAGGCTGATGGATCCGCTCTTTATTATTCTTCCTATGCGTCCATCGGTTACCGTAGCCTATAGATACATAGCAACACCAGAGGCATCACTCGCGCGTTGCCATCTCCAAGGAAATGGATAGGAGATGGATAGAAAGGATACTAAGGAGAGGACAGGAACGATAATAAGGAGAGTATATAAAGAGAGAACAAGAAGGATAATAAGAAGAAGATAGGGAGGGGTGTTGGTCCCTTGCGCGCCGTCACTCACCATACGAAACACAACGGTAGAAGTGTCAGTCACATTGAAGTACTTTTCGTTACACGAGAGAGAAGAAAGAAATTTAACAAAATATCATATCATACTAATATTATAAATGTGAATGTAAGTTTGTTTGTTACGCTTTCACGCAAAAACTACTAAACCGATCATCATGAAACTTTGTACATATATTCTTAAAGATATTAGAAGTAACATGGGATACCTACTCTTTTTTTTAATTTGTTTGTCATTTCAAGGGTTGCTTTATTTATTTTTATGAAATTCCTCGCGGACGAATTCGCGGTTAGCAGCTAGTATATAATATTTTTCTTAACCTTATTTAAAAAATACTATAATTTCGTCTGGCTTTTGGTTAACTAAACTCTATAACTAGTAAATTGGAGTGGTTTAGTGGTTTTGTGGTAAATGAATGTGTTTGTTTGAAAATCATTTGAATTACTACACAGTTGTAAAATTATTGAACAAATTACGCAGTATTATTAAATTTCAATGTTGCAGCCTGAAATTATTTCTAAACAGCGAGTGTAAGAAGAATCTGTAATGTAATCTAATGCAAGCTTACAACGTTACGAAACATGAATAAACGAAATTCGGTTTTTGGTTTAATTAATGTCATACTAACGAATTATTTTAGCCAGTCAATTATATATCTATATGGTTTTGCCCGCGGCTTCGCCG
This sequence comes from Leucoma salicis, assembly GCA_948253155.1. Taxonomy (NCBI): domain Eukaryota; kingdom Metazoa; phylum Arthropoda; class Insecta; order Lepidoptera; family Erebidae; genus Leucoma; species Leucoma salicis. Next base: position 7,850,789 of record OX411828.1, read on the forward strand.
CAGCCACAAGCTAGTTTTTCGGTTTTATCTCAAGTTTCCGATATAGTAGCGGGATAAAATGTATACCAGTTTTTAAGTCTAATCAAGACCTATTGAATAAAAAAGTTGCATCAAAATCCGTTTAGTAGTTTTTGCGTGATGCGCAAACAAACAAACAGACAAAAAATCTAAATAAAATCGTTTTGTGTTTAGACACGCCTATATAGCCTATTACAGTCATTTTTTCTCAAATATCTTAAATGTACAGACACAGCTCTGTTACAGTTTTATAATAGTATAGGTTATAAAACAATTATACAAATATGTTTACATGTTATATTATACTAGCCTTTGCCTTTGGCTTATCCCAGGCAAAATATTTTTTGTTATATCCTCGGTTCCTAGTATAATAACGAAATACAATGTAAGTATACCAGTTTATATGTCTAGTTACTTAACTTATCAAACAAAATATCGTTTTATCAAAATCCATTGAATAGTTTTTGCGTGATGCGTGAACTAACACACACGAATTTTCTAAAAAATATAATTATACCTTATGTTATTGTTAAAAATTGATGCTTTTTAAAACACTACTTTTTTTCAAACACAAATCAACATATTATTTTCTTTCTTTCTTTTCTATTTCGTGGTAGTTAGTGACGACCATACGCATTGATATTTAATTTTTCAAGTTTCAAGTTCAAGTTACTGTTCCTGGCTGCAATCGAGTTCCTGGTTATGACCTTCTGGGTTGCGGCTGCCCTACGGGTTCCGGTTCCAGCGCCGGTTGCGCCGGCTTCACCCGCCTACCGGCAGATATCCGCGCGCGCCGAAGGACGAGGGCATGCCTTCGACCCAAGTACAGCCAGCCCGCAGTTGATTACCCCTAGTTGACGGTCCGGGGAACCTCTTGAGTTGCGAACCTTCCCCCTGAATTCTCATTTCTCTGTCTTTTTTTTACCTATTAATTTTATTATTTTTATTAAACTATTTTTTTTGAATTATATTGTAATTTTAAAAATTCTCGTATTTTAATTGTTGGGGATTTTCCCCGTAACAATATTTTTTTTTTGGAACCGGAACCGGCAGCCGAAACCCGGTAGGTCGACTTACTCATTGGTGGATAGTTTTTTGTTCTAGAACTTTTCCTATCCATACGCTTGCGATTGGAGTAGCCATAGAACGTTCTCGAACCCTGGCGTACTCTGCTCGCATTCGGGATCGCATGCTGGCCATATATGGTAATAATATTTGATTCTGGCCTTTGTGGGAGTGGAATCATTCACTCTTCTCTCTAAATCAGTGGTGTACCTTCCATCCCGGCTGAATCCACATCCAAGATATACAAATTCATCCACTTGTTCTAGCACACCATTTCCTATTGCTACTCTAATATCTGTTCTGGCTTCTTCTCTTTCAAAAACCATTACTTTGATTTTGCTCACATTCACACGTAGGCCCCTTTTCTTACAATCTTCTGCCATTACTTCGACTAGGGTTTGCAGGTCAGTCGCAGACTGCGCTAATAGGACCGCATCGTCTGCATATAACAGAGAGTTAACCACTGAGTCGCCCATCTGAACTCCCACATTCATTTCATAAACAGTCTGGCTTATAGAACGTAGGCCTGTTTAACGTCGATATTGACCTCAAACCAGGGTGAGATTCCATCATCCAGCCGCACACAAGCTTTGCAGTCCAAGTAGTTGGACTGCACCGCTTGTAGCAGTCTACCGTTAATACCATACTCCGGCAAAATGTCCCAAAGTTCCTTTCGTACAACAGTGTCAAATGCTTTCTCCAAATCCACAAAACTGCAGAAAACCCTCTGGCCTACAGCCAGATGTTTCTGCACAATGTTGCGCAGAGAAAACACTTGATCCATGCATCCTCGTCCACACCTGAAATCTCCTAGTGCCTCACACAAAAATTCATCAGACACCATCATCATTCTCTAATTTAAGAAATTAATTTTATCAACTGATTGTCGTTTATATAAATACACCCTGTTCTAAGGAATAATCCTTGTATCGCGGGGACTTTACAAACATACAATTATACGGACAAAAAGTACACCAAGACACAGAACAACCATTTGTGGATCACACAAAGAATTTTCCTGTGGGATCGAACCCACAACACTCGGGCTGGTATCTAAATCACTCCGCCAACTGTACAGTGTAATTCTCTCAAGTCACCGCAATGAGCTTTCGGGAGACCGGTGATCATTCGAGAGTTATAATAAATGCTTAACCTAAACAAATATTAAGCGTTTACACAACATAAGCACCGTTCTGCTCATTACGGAGCTCGTCTGCAAAATGAACGCCTGTCAACCTCGCCAAATGAAGTTCAAATGAGTGAACGTCGGCTCTCATTTATGTCGATGTTCGTGTAATTGCTCGGGCAAAGCTTTTACGTTATGCGTTCTTTTACAGTGATGTATATCTAGAGCTTTTAATACTAAAATAAGCTTTTTTTTATATAAACTATAAGTAAACGCTGTGCTTTATCTGATAGTAAATGGGCGTTTAATATTGATAGGCGAAAGACGCTCTACTTAAGTAAGAATAGAAGCGGTTGGAAAGTTTAGTCATAAGTATAGTAAACACTGCATCATTATGATTTTGTTTAGCTTGTACATGAAAAAATAAATATTATACGGCATTAATATTAAAATAGATGTACCTAGATGCGATAGATGCAGACAAAAAATCTAACAAAGCCATTCTTAATGAATTTGTGGACAACTGGCAGCAGCTAGACAAAACTCCTGGTATATTTGAGTCCATGAGCGACAGTTACCATTTACCATCAGGTGGGCAGTGGCTCGTCTGCCTCCTTACGCAATTAAAAAGCCGTGTAGGTATATATATTATCATATTTTATGTCATCAGGTAGGCAATTGTTTGTCTGTAGAAATATGCACTGGCCATTTTCTTGACCCTGGATGAAGGTACATTAATGGATCATAATATACCGGCACGTCCATCCTTCATATAGTTTAATAGTTTGCTCGCTTGACAGAAAAAAAAACAAATAAAATAAAGCTATTTTTATTTACTGAATAAAAGACAAAATCATAGATAAATATAACTCTTTATTTATATATCAGTTAAAACACGAAAAAATAAATGAATAAAAAGCAATTAACATACCTACCTACTTACTAATTTCTTACCTTCTAATACCAGTATTTAAATAATTCGCTGCTATGATAATTCATTAATTGAACGAAAAAAAAAGAAATTTAGTGAATAAAATTATTTAAATTATTTACTTACTAATTTCTTAAACTCTATAAGTACCTATGAGTATTTAAATATTTGGCTGCTATGATAATTCATTAATTGAACGTGTGTTAGTGAATTAAATATTCTAGATTTCGTGTTTGCGGTACGTGAAAATCCTATGAATTGAAATTCAGGACACATAACGTTTCTTTTTAGTAACCTAACAGGACCCTATCTAATGCGGCCGAATACATTATATAAATTTAAAAAAAAAAGCTATGGAAGAGCTACACACTCACTCTAATCTAAAGGGAGTCACATTACTGTTTTTTGACATAATATATTAAAAGCTACATAATACTTCATGGTTATTTAAGAATCTAACCTAAATAACATAGATATTAAATACTATAAATTACATTTAAACATAAATAAAGACCTTATATTTTAATACATAATAAATTACACACAAGGATATGTTTTAACAAAAATAATTATGATTACGATTGCATTTCTATCATATAACTTTTAGCTTTAAAAGTCGCTTCAATTGCAATATATTATTGGACTGTCTGATGGAAAGTGGCAATTTATTCCATAATAAATAAATAAATATAAATATTCACAGACATTTTCACACAACGTCCTCTGGTCCCATGCTAAGCTTAATGCTTGTGCTATGGGTACCAGATTACGGATATAATACATATATTACTTTTTTTTTGTAAATACATACATATAATAGATAGAAAACACCCAGACTCAGTACAAATATATGTGTTCATCACACAAATAGTTGTCCTGAGTTGGAATCGAACCCACGACCTCTTGCACGGAAGTCGGTTACACTACCGACTACACCACGAGGCCCGTTAATAGAACATGCGTAAAATATTTGCCCATGAATGTAGTAGAATGAGCTGGAGTTTCAACTTCAGATTTTCTGATGATCTTAGCATCAAAGGGGGAGGGCCTTTGATGCGTAGTACCTACTCGTTTGTAAGAACTTTTTATTTTAATTATACAAAAGTACTTCACATTAATATCGATATTACAGGCTGTTCAACAGAAAACAAAACATAATCTCTTTATTTATCTATAACATAAATGAGAGTATGAAAACAAATACACGCCAAATGCGTGTCGTATCACACATCCTACGGATTAAAAGCTGGTGCAAATATACTTAAGCAAAACTATTCATAGATATGGAGTAAATGAAAGCACTCGATTATATTTAAGGACTATAGATGCAAATATTATACTAGAGAAGCTATATATTTCCTTATATCTAATAAAAATAGACCTACTTACACAAATAAATAAAATTGTAGTATATTGTTTATGCAACAACTTCTTAAAGCATATGAAACTATATTTTTTTTTTTTATTGCTTATGGTGGCAGACAAGCCACGGCCCACCTGATGGTAAATGGTAACCGTCGCTCATGGAGTCAACTACACCGAGAGTACTGTCAAGCCGCTGCTCACCATTTCATTTCACATATATGAAATGAACGAATTAACGGCTATCTCCTGCTACAACCAAAACACACCGATGTGCTTTATGGCCGATCACACAGGAGATGGTGGTAGCAACCCGCTCAGGCCCGATATCAAGTGAGTACTCCCACTTGATACCCAGTCCTACCACCAGTAATGCAATGGGTGATAATTGCTTACTTCCCTTAGTCGCCTTGTACGACCCCTGTGGGAAAGAATAGGGTGGTGACCCGTCACCGGACGTACGTTAACTATAACAAAATACCAATTTTTTAAGTTTTCATCTACCATCTATTTGTTCCGGCTAATCTAGGAAATAGCTAGACTGATTTTGACGAGACTTTCACAGGTAGATAGTTAATGTTATAGGTAGTAATTTGACTGCTTTTATGTTGAAAAAAAGAAAACAAAAAAGCAATTTACCCGATTCCAGACGGATGTAGTCACGAGTTTCAGTTTTTGCTAGTACAAAATAAGTTCATCAGTATCCTAGTTAATAAGCTGTAAGTAATGAATATGGAAGCAAATTCGTGTTCTTTTATTATACGAAAATAGCATAGCACGCCTGTATTCCCAGAAGGGGTAGGCAGAGGTGTATTACACACCCATAGTTCGTCAGCTATGGTTAAGTCCCACGTAATAGGGGAGCTTATTGCCGTCTGCCGAGCGCATTTGCAAACTCCGGGCTGCTACTGAGAATTTTTCTTTTTACGAAAATGCTTGATTACACTGCCCGACCCAGGCATCCGACCCAAAACCTTATGATCAGCAATCGCTCACACTACCGCTGTACCACAGAGGCGGTTGCCAGGAAAGGCAAGTTATGTAGTTATTAATCTCTATGCTCTTATTTTCCATCCATCCATCATCAGCCTTTCAACGTCCACTGCTGGACATAGGCCTCCCCAAGAGAACGCCACAACGAGCGGTCCCGTCATAGGGGATAATGCCGTAATCGCTACGTTTGGCAAGCGGGTTGGCGATCGCAGTGGACGTTGTTAATATTCGAGACAGTGCTGCTGCCCACTCCCCCGATATACCCTCAGTCGGCTCTTACGACTCCCGTGGGTAGAGAGGGGTGAGACAATTCTAAAGCCGGCCCCACACGGCCAACTTATTTTAGTTAAACTTATTTAAAATGTATCGCTTGTAGTTATCAGCTTCCGTTGCAGGGAACATCGCGAGGAATCTTTCTTACTTAAGAGATTTTACAAATCTGTTCGCGAGCTCTGGATTAGTGTGATAGATTAAGGCTTAAATCTTTCTCACTCTGAAAGGAGTCCTGTGTCCGTGGGTTTGATTGTCCACAAAAATATCATCACAATTGTTCTAGCCGATTAGAATGAGTTCAGAATTTCAGGAGGAAAACACAGACATACAGCAGAATTGTATCAATAAACAATAGATATTTTATTGTAAGTCCGGAAGAGGAACAGAGAATAATATAATTATGATTAATTCCAGAATAATAATTGAAAATTAACATTCATAACTCGAAAATTGAAATACGCAAATGGAAATAGGGTTGAAAAGCAATTAATCTTAGAAAAAAAAAGTGAGTTCTATGACTGACTAAAGATAATTAAAACTAAATCTGTTAATATTTAAATTATTTATTTTCAATAAATATGTATAGTGATTATTCAGTTAGTAGTATACATTTTTGAAGTGAAAACTTCTTAAGGCGCGTTGAGCACTTTTTGGGTGAACAAAAATCATGGAACTTGCGTCACCGTCACCGAATGCTGCGATAGAAGTGAAAGTAACTTGTGAGTTGTATCGTCGAGCTAAAAAAAAAATAAAGCTCGCGCCCCGTGACTTTATTCGTACAAGTACCCATACTCCGTATCTATTATCCGTGTGGTCACGGACTAAGAATACAAGTATCACCACCCCATTCTTTCCCACGGGTGTCGTATGAGGCGGCTAAGGGAAGTGGGCAATTATCTTCCATTGCATGACTGGTGGGAAAAAATGGGCCGTGTGGGGCCGGTTTTAGAATCGTCCCACCTCTTTCTACCCACGGGAGTCGTAAGAGCCGACTGAGGGAATTCTGGGGAAGTGGGCAGCAGCACTCCCTCGAGTATTAACAACATCCACTGCGATCGCCAACTCGCCTGCCAAGCGTGGCGATTACGGCATTATCCCCCATGACGGGACTCGTTGTGGCGATCTCTTGGGGAGGCCTATGTCCAGCAGTGGACGTTGAAAGGCTAATGGATGGATGGATGGCATGACTGGTGGTAAGGCTGGGTACCAAGTGGGAGCACTCACTTGACTCGGTACCTATCGGACCCGAGCGGGTTAGTAGGTACCATCATCTCCTGTGTGACCGGCCATGAAGCACATCGTTGCGTTTTGGCTGTAGCAGGAGATTGCCGTTTATTCTTTCATTTCATATCTGTGAAATGAAATGGTGAGCAGCGGCTTGAAAATACTCTCGGTATAGTTCCATGATCGACGGTTACCATCTACCATCAGATGGGCCATGGCTCGTCTGCCACTACATTACATGCAATAAAAAAATACTCAATGATTCTCTAGAATTATTATTCCACGTACCTATAATATTATATAACAATTCACAATATACAGCTATCTCTTTCTTTAGCATGCATTCCGAATTCATCTATAAATTAGTTGTTTTTCATAATGCAACAATATCGGTACGCCATTTATTATGATCATAAATTCATAACTCATCTTTGCTTATTATAATATCAATGCGCCGAACTCTGTTTTTTCTGCCTAACAAACAAGTACAAACATGAAAATTACAAGCTGTTAGGTAAGTACCTAGGGAAACTCCATTCGCTTTGCGTGCTGTACCATTTTGCAACCTATACCTATAATCGAGGGATAGATATTACACTGCTCCGAATCGGAATGCTACACTGTTACTGTTTTAAAGAGAGAGAGTTGAAAGTGTAAGACTTTTTTCAAAAGGGTTCCCCACATAATAATTTTTAGATGCTTAGAAAAACCTTTCAATGGGTAACCAAAATGATCTGTTTTAATAATAATAATAAATATTCCTATTTCCTGTTTTGCTTTTGAATGGTTTTAATTAAGTCGTACAAAGGGGTTACCCATAACGTATGGGTTTTTCACTAACCGCTTTAAAAAACCCTATCGAAAAGCCTTTCAACGGCTAACCTAAATGGTCAGTATAAAATGGTTTTTACTAAGCCATTTAAAAGGGTTACCCACATCGTATAGGTTTTTCATTAACCGCTTAAAAAAACCCTATCAAAAAGCCTTTCAATGGGTAACCGAAATGGTTAGTTTTTAAGGGTTTCTATTAAGCTGTTCATAAGGGTTACCCATATCGTATGTGTTTTTCAATAACCGCTACGAAAAACCTAATCGAAAAGCCTTTCAATGGGTAACCAAAATGGTCCCTGCTTATAAGTCCCCAAAGACTGCCCCGCATGTTTTTTTTTATATTTTTGCTTGAATTAACACAAAGTACGAAAATGGTAAATTGAAAATAACAGTTACGAGCAGGCTTTGAACTGGAACTTCTGGAAGTTCCAGTTCAAAGCCTTCTTCTAGTAGTAGAATGCATGTTCTTCTAGTATGTTCTACATGCATCTAAACAGAACTTCTACATAATACTGTATGTGAGTTTTATATTACCTACTTTTTTGTTGAGGGTGGAAAAAATGCACCTAACCGCACACTCTGTCGTTTAGGGTAACGGGCAGGATAGTCGGCCCTCAGCCACTAAGCAAATCGGCTCTGTGCCATCTCTTCGCTGGTACTGACGAACTATAGTACTTCAGTTATGAGTAAAATGACCTGAGATTAAAAAAAAATATCTAAGTAAATAAATAATCATGGATTTTTCACACAACGTCCTCTTCACACCCAGACGCGGTACAAATACCTGTGTTCATCACACAAAATTTAATAGTTGTCCTGAGTGGGAATCGAACCCTCGACCTCGTGCACGGAAGTCGGTTACACTTCCGACTACACCACGAGGCCCGTCAAGTTATAGTAGTGAGTCAATTAAAAGTATGGATCTCATGGATACTTTTGTTTAATTATAGTTAATTAAAAGCATACGAATCGTTATAAAATTACTTAATTATAGTTAAAGTAAAATATTGTAAAAATATATACTTATTTATGTTCAAATACCTAAAAATATTCTTTAAATTTGTATAGGACATTTTTTTTAGATCTATATGCTGTTATATTATTCATTTAATTACAATGGAACCACGGGTAGCTCCCGAAAGTGGGTCACGTGATCAACCCCCTTTGGGGCTAGATTTCGTTTGACTACTGATAATCTTCCTAATGTCCATGATAAATCTAATACAGTACAAAACAAAACTACTAACTACCATAATAATAGAAAAAAAGAATAATTTATGTATCTATAACTACCACCACCTAGTTAATAAGAACGACTAGATGACATTCGTCTCTCATGCGTGTCTCAATCTAAAAACAGTATTTTGATAAATGACTTCCTCTTTCCTTCCCTGAATAATATATGTCTTGATTAATGGTATGTATGCATAATAAAATATAATAAAGCTGTAAAATAACTGCCGTGTGGGGCCGGCACCAAGAATAGCTCCACCCCGTCTCTTCCTATGGGAGTCGTAAAAGCCGACTAAGGGATTACCGGGGGACCGGGCAGCAGCGTTCCCCTGTGTACTAAAAACATCCACTGCGATCGCCAACCCGCCTGCCAAGCGTGGCGATTATGGTAAAATCCCCATTTTGGGGAGGCCTATATCCAGCAGTGGACGATGAAAGGCTGATGGATGGATGGATGTAAAATAACTGTGTCTGTATTCTGCTTGTCCTGATTTTTGATCAACGCACAATCAAATAGACAACAGAGCTATGGAATGTAGGTTTATTTTATAACATAACTGCCTCTGTGGCGCAGCGGTAGTGTGAGTGACTGCTGATCATGAGGTCACGGGTTTGATCCCCGGGTCGGGCAGTGTTATTGAACTTTTTCGTAAAAAAAAAGATTAAATATTCGCAGTAGCAACCCGGAGTTTGGAAATGTGCCCGGTAGACGGCAATAGGCTCGCGCCCTATTACGTAGGACTTAAACATAGCTGGCGAACCGTGGCTATGTAATAAACCTCTACCTACCCCTTCGTGGAATACAGGCGTGATGCTATGTTTGTTTATTTTATGTTTTATAACGTAAGTATCACGAAGAAATAATTTTTTGAAATTCGAACTAAGGGGGGAAACAGTAGGAGGAACTTTGTATTGTTGTTTGTGAAAGTCTTTGTTCTTTGTATATAGAAATATGTATGTATTTGAAATATAGTTACTGGTTTTAAATAATAACCGACGCTTTTCAGCTTTTGTTCATATCACATAGGTATTATGTGAAGAAAATGGGGTTATCGGTTTTTTATAGGTAAGGACTTAAAAATTGGAATTTTACCTTTTATTTACAAATTATTAATAATCTTTAGGATGTTCACATTTTAATGGAAATTAATGGAGAAACTTTCATGGGAGAGTGGCTTTTTAATAAGAACTTCAAATAATTAGTTAATATTTATGGTATTTAGATTGTTTAAGAAAAAAATACTGCATTAGGCTGTTATAACGTCTCGTAAATACAAAAAACTATTTTTGGAATTTTTACTTTTTTGTAGCAAGCAAAAATTAACTAAGCAATAACTGTTTGATAGCTTTTAATTAGACTTAAAAACTGGTATACGTTTTATCCTGCTAGTATATCGGGTACCTGAGATATACTTTTTTCTTTTTTTTTGTTAAGGCGGTAAAAAACTACCTAACCACACACCCCGTCGTTCGGGACTACGAACAGAGTAGTGTGGGACCCTCAACCACGAAATAAACCTGCCGTGTGCCATCTCTCCGCCTATGTTGGCGGGCCACTGGAACTGTGTTACATTACTTCAGTGGTCCTGAAATATACCCTAAAATCTAGTTTTTACCTACAGTGGAACCACGGGCAAAATCTAGTTGTAAATAATATTAATAACTGTATTATGTGTAGCTTTTGACATGCTTAGCCATATAAATAAAGAAGAAATTTTTTATCAAAATTCGCAGTCCCGAGCTATTGTCACGATGGCTGAATTGGCAAAGCATCTGGGATGGTGTTCCAGGAAATGCAGGTTCAGATCGTACTAATGACTTTCATTTTTCTTTCAGGTTCTTAACCAGGTACGATTTAGCGCACAAAGTCTTTTGTTAAGTCTTTGTTTTAATGTTGTGTTTTTATTTGGTTAACATCTATTAAAATTTTATTATTGTTATACTATTTTACAACTGCCCCAGTTTACATCACATGTCAACTGTTTATGTAGTATATAAATGTCAGTGCTTTTTGTGAAATTTGAAACGGTCGCAATCTTTTTATTACAAAATATAAAAGTACAGCATGACGTCATTGAACACCACTAAAAATTTACTGGTAAATAAAGAGATGAAACACTTTACAAAAGCCGTTTTTATTCCGACCCAATGCCAGCTGCAACACTAAAATATCGAGTTTTCACGTCATTCGAATTCGAAGTAAATCCGATATACATGAAGTTTTAAGGGTAACAAAAGTTAAAATGAAAACAATGTTTGGTTTTGAACGAGATTTCACATATCCTGGATTTTTTGAGCTTTTTGAAGTAGGCTTTTAAGTACGCTAGTTTCCAGGTATACCCAACATATAATCTGACAGTATCACATTCGGAGGGAAAGATCTTAATCGAAACTTTTGGCAACCCGGCTGTAGGATTGTCTAGGTTGCATATAGTTGTCATATTTCCCAGTTTTTAAGTCCAACCAAGAGATATAATATAAAAAAGTGAAGAACACCGCCCCTGGCTCAGACGGGATATCATATCTATCATGCTGCTGGACGAGGCGGATAAGCTGCTGGAAAGAATCCTCGCTGCCCGCATCGTCCAGCACCTGTGCGACGTTGGACCCGATTTGTCGGACGCCCAGTTCGGTTTTCAAGCTGGTCGTTCGATGGTCAGCGCGATTATGCGCCAGATGGCCGTGGCCGCGGCGGTCGTCGCTGTAGGTGGAGTGCAGTTGGCGGTGTCGCTTGAAATAGTCGCAAGGAGGAAAGCGACTCTGGGCTGTCACCATTGCGGCTGCGACGAGGACATGGCGCGCATACGCTTGAGTCGTGCCTGGCTTGGGCCGAGCAGTGCCGTGAACTCGTCGCGGCAATAGGCGGAGACCTCTCGCTGCCGAGCGTCGTCAAAGCGATGCTCGACAACGACAGGAATTGGGCCACGGTCACTGCCTGCTGTGAGGAGGTTATTTCGCAGAAGGAAGCGGCGGAGAGGGCCAGGGAGGAGGATTCTTTCGCCAAATCAAACCGTCACCAGTGACTGGGGCGGTGCAGGCGCGAGTCCTGCGCCTCATGCCGCCTTATCTGAGTCTAGGTACGGGTGGATGGACCGGGGAACGTCCACTACCCACAAAGCCTCCCGCGAAGGTGCGACGCTCCGTGTGTGAATGTGTCGCTCAGTAGAGGGTACCCGAAAGGGTAAAGCCACCGGCGGACCACTGAAGTAATCCAACATAGTACCAGTGGTTTGTCAACACAGGCGTAGAGATGGCACAGGGCGGGTTTCTTTAGTCGGTGAGGTCTCCACACTACCCTGTTTGTTGCCCCGAATGACGGGGTGTGTAGTTAGGAACATTTTTTCCAGCCTTAACAAAAAAATTTAAAGAAGGTGGTACCCCACTGAAGAAATGTAATATAGTTTCGGTGGCCCGCCAATAAAGGCGGAGAGATGGCACACGGTGGGTTTCTTTAGTGGGTGAGGGCCCCACACTACCCTGTTATCTCCCCGGGCAGCGGGGTGTGCGGTAGGACATTTTTGCCCACCTAACATAAAAAAAATAAAAAAGGGTGTTGTATTTCTATTAAAAATAATATAAGCAGAAAGCTACTGGACCCACTTTTGAAACCAATTGTGAAAACTATCACGTTCGTCAGCTCCTGCTAAGTATAATATTGTACATATAGCATGCGTGTATGTTTCTTCTCCATAGTCTTAAAGACTCCACAAATTGATTTTATTTCTCAGAGCAGACGAACGAACCATAATTTTATTAAGTTGCACTGGCAACAGTGATGTGGTTATGAGTTTACATAACTCGCTATTATGCTCTTCAAAGAAATTTATATTTAGTTTATCTTAGATTTTCATTTTAATTTAATTTATCAACATATTATTATCTGTATATTATGCTGATAAAAACTATTTATAATAGGAAAATAAAACTTTTTTGTTACGCAATCTCTACAATATTCAGAGCCGTTAAAAATATAATTTATTAACCCAAATGAGAGTTCTTGAATGGATCTGGATGGCCAGGTACCACCGTAATCGTTATTTTAAACTAGAAGGTACCTGCAACTGCATCTGCGTAATATTAAACCTTGCTACTTCTGTTTATTTTATTGCGCACCTGATCTTTTTTAAAAATAAAATTTAAGTATCTAAGTTTCTTCTTGTAACATCAGCTATCCGCGTTCTGTTATCCGTGTGGTGACGGACTAAGAATACACGTATCACCACCCCATCCTTTCCCACGGGTGTTGTACAAGGCGACTTAGGGAAGTAAGCAATTATCACCCATTGCATTACTGGTGGTAGGGCTGGGTACCAAGTGAGAGTACTCATTTGAGGCCCAAACGGGTTGGTACCACCGTCTTCTGAGACACTACCACCACTGTCTTCTATGAGCGACGGTTACCACTTAATATCCGGTGGGCCGTGGCTCGTCTGCCATCATAAGCAATAAAAAAGAAAAAAAAGATATCTGTTATTGAAAGTTTCCATAAAATCTATTTACAGCATTTATAATCATGGGTGGACTGAGATATACTAGAAAATCAAGTGAACGCAATAGATTTCATAAACATAGATTTATTTCATAATATCTTCTTTCCCTATGGCTCATACTTCCCATTTTTAGGTATGTACTACCTACAATTTTTAGAAGAATAACAACTTAAAATACCAGCCGTTCTGTGTTTAAAAAAATTACAAGCTTTATCTCCTTAATTGGCTCATAGTACCAGTGAAATAAGATGGGATGTTGATATAATGCATTATTCGTCTGTCTACAATCAGAAGATTAATTTTGGTCTAATAAAACTAAAAAGTAATATATAATTTATGACAGTCAACAATCCATTCAGTTCTCTCAAATATTTAAATGAATCTAACATCAAACTATCGATCCCCTTTGGGTTGCAGAGGCACGTTATTAAGTAGGCCTACATGGCAAAAATTATATTCCACCGTAAGGATTTCCCCTCATATGTACAAAGAGGACATCGAAGCGTTAAAACATGGAATTTAGATAAAACCATTTGCTTAAATTATAATTTTAAAGCTAATATTAATATAATAGACAAATTAATTAATATTATATTAGCAATGAAATTATTTGTTTACTAACTGAGTATTCGAATAAGGGTCTATTATTTAGAGTAAACTTATAGCAAAGTTGGAGAACTCTAAAATTTGTTAAGATTACGTAATTAAAGTTTTCAAACTGTTCTTGTACAGGAAAACTGGTAATTAAATAAAATTATTCCATGTTTGAGGTATAATTAATAGTCAATTTGATGAATTAAATATATTTGGATTAATAATAATAAACATTATCATATGTAAGCGAGAGTTGGGTATGCAGAAAGGAGCATCAGAGTAAAATTAACACTGTTGAAATGTGATCTCTACGGAAAATCTGTGTATTCGTAATTCGTAACGACGACGTAAGAGAGCAAGCAGGTCTTAAAGAGGATATTGGCTTAAAGATGCGAAAGAGAATTCTTCGATGATTCAGACATGTGGAAATAATTCCGGATGAACGATTGGTTAAGAAGATATACAATGCGAAAGTGGAAGGATGTAGGTAAAGGGGGAGACCGAGACTAATCTGCCTAAACCAAAACGGTCATATACTTAAAGGAAGGTAGAATCAGGAGTCTCTGAAACCAGCGAGCGTGCATGACGAGAATTAGAAATATTGAGGAATTTAAATATGAAAAATAAATCCTTTTGGCACTCTGTTCTCTCTGGCTACCCCACAAGGGAGATGGCGTGATGATAAGTAAGTAATTTAAGATATAGATACCACGTAAAACACAAAAATACACAGTTTTCATCTAAGAATTATCTTAGATCAAGTTACAGATGACCACTCATTGAATTAATTTCCAAAAATCCAATGGTCCGCCAATACAGGCGGAGAAACACGGCAGAGGAAACGGCGGGATATTTAGAAGTGAATGCCTCACTCTATTATGCTCTCGTTGCCCCAAACGACGGAGAATATGGGTGAGGAACATGTTTTCCCAGCTCAGCAAAAACGATCTCCATAGTCAACCACGTTGATTGTTTATTCTGAATATAAAGACTGAGTACATAAGGTGTGAAAATGATGGTTTTCAACCGACTTCAAAAAAGGAGGAGATTCTCAATTCAACTATATTTTATTTAATGTTTGTTACCTCAGAACTTTCGACTGGGTGAACTGATTTTGATGATTTTTTTAGCTTTTGAAAGCTGGTGCTTCCCGTGTGGTGCCATTTCTGATAATGGCATCCATGAGAAAACCATGTAAGTCTTAACTTGAAGTCGGTTTTTTTGTGATCTTTACATAATAAATTATCTACGCTTTACATGCGTTGTTTTTTTTATTTTTATTGCATGTAGTGGCAGACGAGCCACGGCCCATCTGATGTTAAATGGTAACCGTCGCTCATGGACTCAACTATACCGAGAGTACTGTCAAGCCGCTGCTCACCATTTCGTTTCACCGACATGAAATGAAAGAATAAACAGCTATCTCCTGCTACAGCCAAAACGCAACGATTGTGCTTCATGGCCGGTCACACGGGAGATGGTGGTACCAACCCGCTCGGGCCTAATACCAAGTGAGTACTCCCACTTGGTACCCAGCCCAACCACCAGTCATGCAATGGATGATAATTGCTTACTTCCCTTAGTCGCCTTATACGACACCCGTGGGAAAGAATGGGGTGGTGACACTTTTATCACCGTCACCACACGGACAGAAGGGAAGTAGTGTAAGGCATTTATTAATGTTCTATAAATTTATCTAATGTTCTATAAATCTTTAATGTTCTATACACATTATTTAAAAAATACCTATGGTTCAGAAAGTCTCTATTGGATAACCTGCTGTAGGTTGTTCAATAGTTAGTTATGGTAATATTTTAAGCAAGTTTTAGCGGAACCGAGAAAAGCGCTTACATAAGGTCTACGAACGTACTTGCTCCGATGCGACGTTATTCAGGTTGTTTCTTGCAAAATGTACAAGGTATTTTCAGTAGTAAGCCCAAAAGACACTTTCATGGAACCATTCACCTCATGGAACACAAGTTAATATTTTGATATTTTTATATATTTCCTGGTTCTTTCGAAATCTATAAAGATTTAGCGGGGAAGCTTGTAGAGGCTACACGTGAACAAAATGCTGGTTTTTACCTTGGCCAAAGGATTAGCCTCGCTATCCAGCGAGGTAATGCCGCTAGTATTTTGGGCACGTTACCGATAGTAGAATGTCACTTGAATGAGCTTTAGTCCTCTTGGTCTAAGGTTCATTCAAGTGATTTCTTATTTTTGATGTGAAACATCTAATGCGGAGGGAGGGTAAAATCAGCTGTTAGCGTGGCGACGCTTTTTCTCGTATTGTACCTACTTGCCCCGTTAAAATTTTGCAAGTTAAATTTGATACACTTCCCGGTTTCCGATTGAGCTGAAATTTTACACGCATGTGTAGGTATATCATGTGACAATGCAATATTATGATGAAATGAAGCTGATCTGATGATGGAGCTGGAAGGTGGACATAGGAACTCTATAATGAAACGGCGCAACCCCATCGAGTTTGGGCTCGTATGATTCGTCTTACCGAGTACTTTGTGTCTAGATGCTATCCAGGGGCTGATGATGAAGCTGGAAGGTGGCCACAGTAACTCTATAATGAAATGACGCAACCCCGTCGAATTAGGGCTCGTTTGAAATGTCCTGACTAGAAATTCAGTCATAGATGATATCCAGGGTCTGATGATGGAGCTGGAAGGTGACCACAGTAGCTCTGTAATGAAACGACGCAACCCCATCGAGTTTGGAATTATTGATACGTCTTGACGTGTACTTTGTCTTTAGATGGTATCCAGGGTCTGACGTTGGAGCTAGAAGGTGGCCATAGGAACTCCGCTATAAAACGACTTAACTCCATCGAGCTTGGGCTCGTATGATTTGTCTTGACGAATACTTTATCTCTAGATAGTATCCAGGGTCTGACGATGGAGCTGGAAGGGCCACAGTAACTCTGTAATGAAACTACGCAACCCTATCGAAGTTATTCTCGTTTGATTCGTCTTGAGTAGTACTTTGTCAAGTTATGATCATTTTATTTCTACAAAATAATTTCGATGTTTTCATATCTGCTAGATGTCCCGCGACGTCTAATTTTTTTTTTTACATTAATTTTTATTATATAGGGATTAGTTTAGTTTGTATATCTATATTACTTTATTTATTAAACATTTGACATACAGCCATATAAATGAAAACAAAGTGCAAAAATGTGCAAATTGAAAATAATAGTTACGAGCAGGATTTGAAACTGCATCTCCTGGAAAACTATCCCAGATGCTTTGGCAATTCAGCTATCGTAACAACTACTCAGCACTACGAATCTTGATAACACATTCCTTCCATGTCTCGGGTGATGCCCGAATTGTTGCTCAAGCATTGTTAAAGCACGGGGGACCTACTGATGTTGCCATCGTCTATACTTTTGGTTGGTTGTAGTAACAACGTACTGTCACGCACACTAAAATACTTAAACTACCTAAACTTAACCAGATAAAACACTAATTTAATAGTAGCCAGAATGGCTAAAAGCAAAGTAGTTCAAAGGAAACACATGAGACATTTATTAAGTACATATGGTAATCCACATCAACGGCCGTCGGCTCCTTATATAGGCGAGCCGCACTCAGAATATTCTCGTACGATTCTGCTACGTTACAGCACTATCAGGCAGGCCATATGCTTGTCCACTAAAGTAATGTATCACACAGTTATACATTACTTTAGTGGACAAGCATATGGCCTGTAGTAATCCATCAGCCTTTTAAAGTCCACTGCTGGACATAGGCCTCCCCAAGAATGGGGGATAGTGTCGTAACCGCCACGCTTGGCAGGCGGGTTGGCGATCGCAGTGGATGTTGTTAATACTCGAGGGAGTGCTGCTGCCTACTCCCACAGTATTCCCTCAGTCGGCTCTTACGACTCCCGTGGGTAGAGAGGGGTGGTACAATTCTAAAGCCGGCCCCACACGGCCAATATATGTTTGTTAAATTTCATAATAATGGTTAGAGTAGTTATGACGTGACAGCGTAAAAATCAAACGCACTTTCGCATTTGTAATATTTATAAAGTCCTGATGGGCCTCGTGGCGTAGTCGGTAGTGTAACCGACTTCCATGCACGTGGTCGTGGGATCTATTCCCACTCAGGACAATTAATTGTGTGATGAACACGGATATTTGTACTGCGTCTGGGTGTGTTCTATCTATTATATGTATGTATTTCCAAAAAATAGTAATATAATATGTATTATATCCGTAATCTGGTACTCATAGCACAATAGTTAAGCTTAGTTTAGGATCTGAGGACGTTGTGTGAAATGTCCGTGAATATATTTATTTATAAAGAGCAAGGAGGTTAGAATTACCATTTCATAATTTACGTGTAGATCTTTGTCAGAGGTATGCTTCTGGAACAGAATGTATAATGACGTCAATTATGTCGATTACAGAACGGATTAGTGCGTGCGTGCGTGATTGACGAACCCATAGTAACCATTCAACTTAGCATGAGTGATTTTGCTGTACAGTGTTATTGAAAGCGAGTAGCGACGAATAATGCGCGTATATTCATTAGCTTTTTGACGAATTAACGCCTATTTACGTCGTTGATAAACTTGAAACTACACAACCATGGGGTATTGTATTGTATTGTATTGTAAACGCGGGCTATTTTTCCGCAACTCGACGTCGTATGTGCGCCTATTTTGCGTGACGGGTTGCTGGCACTACTCCTGCCAATCCAGCATCACCAGAAAGCCTAGCAGACCCTTAACGTTGCCGACGACCTCTGGGAGCGACCTCGGAGAGCCGAGGTATAGTGCCCGGTATTCCGCCACCCCCGGACATTCAAGGATGACGTGGGCGGCCGTTTCGTCTGCCTCCATGCAAGCTCTGCAAAGAGGACTATCAGTAACACCTAGAGTAAATAAGTGTTTATTCCATAAAGCATGTCCAGTAATGGCTCCCATTAGGAGCCGGAGCTGAGGTCTCTTCAAACGCCGCAGCTTTAGTGACAATCCGGGGTAGATTGTCGGAAGGGCCTCTCTGGCTTGCCTGCATGTACCTAAGTTAGACCAGTATTCTTGGTGTTCTACCTTGGTGTTTCTTCGTAGTGTGTTTCGGAGCCAAGCGAACGGCAGGGGTAGAATTCTAACCATGGGGTAATTTGCAGTTCGAGTAGCTTAAATATACCTATATGTGACAGAAAGTTAGTAAGCTAATATATTAACTTATACCTTGCTAGCATTTGTTAGCGGCTCCGCCACAAAAGCTCAATTTTAGGTGATATCTCAGGTTCCCGATATCGTAGCGACACAAAACGTAAACAAATTTTTAAATACAATAAAGAGCTATCAAGCATAAACAGTTTCATCAAAATCAGTTTAATAGTTTTTGCATGAAGCCTGAACAAACACACAGACAAAAATTATAAAAATCATATTCTTGGGCTTAGAGATGCCTAAACAGCCTAATATTTTTTTTTTAATACAGCTTTATAATAGTATATATTATATATCTACTAATATATATAAGATTTCACTATGATAAAACAAATAGTTCGCTCTCACTAAGGCTCCACCTCCATGCCAGAAAGCGATTTGTTAAAGTGGTAAATCCCAAATTCTCCCTATTATTTCGCTTAAGTGATTTCCCTTAGAGTGTTTGCGATAACTCGAGCTTTTTACTGTGCTAACAACCCCTGCGTAATATTGCTCACATCTGTTTTGTATTAAATTTCTTCGCAGTATTTATCAACGGAGTTTTTAAATATAAACAAAAAGTTGCCTTGTGTCTGTAAATATAAAATACCAATACGAAATGTCTCCATTGTAAGACGTAAATGTCAGAATCGAGGACGTCAAAACTTGCGGAGAATGTTTGAAAGTAAGTTGTCGTGGCGTGGACGTATTGTGATCAAACAGGACAAAAGTAATGTGTTTAGGAATGTTTCTAGGTACATATTAAAGTGAAAAATAGTTACTTTTGTTTGGGTTGAGACGGATGCAGAGTACAATTTCAAAAACTTCTTATGTTCATGAGTATCGTAGATAGATAATTTCTATGTAAACATCACAAAAAAACCGACTTTAAGTTAAGACTTAAATGGTTTTCTCATGGATGCCATTGTCAGAATTGGACCACAATGAGACCACACGGGAAGCACCAGTTTTCAAAAAAAAAAGAATCATCAAAATCGGGTCACCCAGTCGAAAGTTCTGAGGTAACAAACATAAAACAAAAAAAAATACAGTCGAATTGAAAACCACCTCCTTTTTTGAAGTAATTTGAAAACTAAGACAATTAAATTATAGCCTAACTTGATTTCAACCTTTCCACTTCGAATCATTGAGTTGAGAGCCCATTGCGCAGTAGAAAAGCTATATAACTGTGCGAGCCCGTATTTACTATTAATAAGTACCAAACAGGCCGTGTGGGGCCGATTTTAGAATTGTCCCACCCCTCTCCACCCATGGGAGTCGTAAGAGCCGACTGAGGGAATACCGGGGGGAGTGGGCAGCAGCACTTTCTCGAGTAACGTATTAAAAACATCCACTGCGATCGCCAACCCGCCTGCCAAGCGTGGCGATTACGGCTCTATACCCCCAATTTGGGGAGGCCTATGTCCAGCAGTGGACGTCGAAAGGCTGATGGATGGATGGAAGTACCAAACAGATTATGCAAATCATGCATGGAGTTCTGTTTTCATTGAAGAGTTGACTACTCATTATTAAGATGAGCCACAAATCAAAAGAGCGCCAAGACCATTAACGGAAGAGTCTTCCTTATTCCATCATAATAGGACCCGCGCGATCTGAAAAGTAGGTACCATCACCCTCTCACAGAAGATTGGCGTTAAACAATGGTAAGAACTCCTACCGTAGCGTTTCGTATGGTGAGTAAGAGCACATAGCATCACGCCTATATTCCTCGAAGGGGTAGGCAGAGGTGTATTACACACCCACGACTCGCCAGCTTTGTTTAAGTCCCACGTAATAGGGGGCGCGCCTATTAACGTCTCACACACACGACCGGGCACATTTCCAAACTCCGGGCTGCCACTGAGAATTTTTCTTTTTAGGAAAAAGCTCAATAACATTGCCCGACCCGGGGATCGAACCCGAGACCACATGATTAGCAGTCGCATACACTACCGCTACACCACCGAGGCAGTGTTTTTTTTGTTTTTGTTAAGAGCACTGGAGGCCCAAATCCTCTCCCTATTCTCTCCTTATTATCCTTCCTATAGTCTCCTTAGTATCCATTCTTTCAAACTCAAACTGTTTATTCAAATAGGAACATTTAGTACACTTATGAACGTCATATTACAAATTATAAGAAATACAAATATTAAATTTTAAAGAACTAATTAATACACAGATATTACATACACTCAAGTCAAAACAGACACAGGTAGGTAACCATGACCACAACACTAAGTCCACAAGTTTTTAACATTTAGGTAAATCATCAACGGAATAGTAACCTTTTTTCAATAATTTGTTTTTAACATCTGCCTTAAACCTACGTATCGGAAGTTTAGCTTTCCTCTCCTGATTATCCTTCCTTTCGTCTCTTTAGTATCCATCTTATCCTCTCCTTAATACCCTTCCTTTCATCTCCTATCCCTTTCCTTGCTAGCGTATATGGTCTACGTAAATCACTTACCATCAGGTGGGCCTGTATAAAAAAGCCTATAGATTTAAAAAATCTTAATAATAAAGTAATGGAAACGAACTTCAATGTTTCAAATTAATCGTGTAATGGTTAATTATTTGGATTTAATCTATCAATGATAGTCTAGTGGTGAAATTAAAGACTGCAAATGCAGGAAAGGTCAATCCTCAGCCCATAAGTCCAGACTTTAAAAAGCCCATACTCTTGACTATTCAAAATTGTTTGTGTATTTGTTTACACATTATCACTGCTACTGGTACATTGTGGGGAAACTATGCCTCGAGATTTCATCGACAGCTTATGAAGTCTGGTAAACTGTACTCCTCTTTTATCCAACTCACTCAAGAGGAGACTAGTGCCCAAAAGTGATTGATGCAAGCATTAATGGGCTGAAAAAACTATCACAGAACTTAATAAATTTCAGTAAATTGGTAGGTAAGCCAGCAAAAACGTTTGTCCATCAATAAAATAAAATAAAAGTTTAAAATATTAGTTCTATTTAAAACAAGCTTTTATTGCAAAAACTATATTCATGTATTACAAAAACTATATACATGTTCAAATATCAGAATCTCTGATTCTTATAACAGTTATTTTGAAATTCGCCATCTTTATTTTCCTTTTCATTTATGTGTATTGTCACCGTGTAATCAAAATTGCAGAGGCATACGTCTACAGAAAGTGGTTTAACGAAGCTTTGCATATTTTGAAATGGAGGTACAACTTATATTTTGTACCACTGTAGTGATGTAACGTAGTTCCAGTGGCCCGCCAATACATGTGAAGAGTCGGCACCGGGCGGGCTTATTTAGTGTAGAAGATTCGGTATAGCCGTCGACTAGAGCGGTCTAGAGCACTTACCCAGATCGGAAGGGACGCAGGTTCGAATCCCGCTCGCAGTAAAGCTCTCTTTTTCCACTTTTTCAATAATTTGTTCTTTAAAGTAGCTGAGCATGTTAAGTTCTAATATACAGATCAAAATACTTGTAAAAACTGTTTTCTTGCTATGTTATTATATTTAAACATGTAAAATATTAGATTGTCAACTGTTGCCTGTAGTTGTCGTAATATCAACGGCATTTTATGAAAACATTTTTGCATAAAGTAAGGTTTCGTGCCAAGTTTCGGGGCTTATCGAGACATGTCTGCTATTTAGGTATGGTGTGTGCTCCGTTTCATATAGGCATATAAATATGTTTGCACCTACGTTGTATGACGTCGAAGGCAGATAGATTTGTTAGAGCATTTAACAGTATTATTGATAGTAATATTCGAAGTAATAATAATTTTATATACGTACTAGCCTTTGCCCGCGGCTCCGCCGCAGCCAAAACCTAGCTTTTCGGTTATATCTCAGGTTCCCGATCTATATCGGGTCTGTACCGCTACTATTAGCGGGATAAAATGTATACCAGATTTTAAGTCTTATCGAAAGCTATCAAATAAAAAAGTTGCATCAAAATCTGTTAAGTAGTTTTTGCGTGATCTGCGAACAAACTGTGGGTGCAACAAACAGATAAACAGACCAAGAGACAAAAAATCTAAACAAAATTGTTTTGTGTTCAGACACGCCTATATAGCCTATTACAGACATTTTTTCTCAAATATCTTAAATCTACAGACAGCTCTGTTACAGCTTTATAATATTTTGAAATATCAGAAAATATTATAGGTTTATAATAGTATAGATAGATAATAATAAGTGTAACATAAAATAAATATCAAAGAAATAAATTTACCTTTTAAAACCTACCTTCAGTATTTGCTGTGAGAAACGCATTTATCATAACACTAGCCTTTGCCAGCGGCTTCGCCGCAGCCAAAAGCTAGTTTTTCGGTTATATCTCACGTTCCCGATATAGTAGCGGGATAAAGTGTCTACCAGTTTTTAAGTCAAATCAAGCCCTTTCAAATAAAAAAAGTTGCATCAAAATCCATCTAGTAGTTCTTTTAAATAAATTCTAAAATAAATTCTAGCTTAAATAATTTTCTAGTTTTTCGATTATATCTCAGGTTCCCGATATAGTAGCGGGATAAATTGTACACCAGTTTTAAAGTCGAATCAAGGGCTTTTAAATAAAAAAAGTTGCATCAATATCCGTTCAGTAGTTTTCGTGTGATGCGCGAACAAACAAACAGATAAACAGACAAACAGACAAAAATTCTAAAAAAAATGTTTTGTATTTAGATACGCCTATATAGCCTATTACAGTAATTTTTTCCTAAATATCTAAAATGTACAGACACAGCTCTGTTACAGTTTTATAATAGTATAGATTACTTATCAACATAGCGAATATCAAAACAAAACACGGCATCAATCAGTGCCTCGTAAACATATATTTGGAAATACATGCTAAATATTCGTATTTATTTAAAGGTGTGGTAAACATATCTAGAAAATATCATTCCACCACAGCCAATTATTGGGATGTATTCAATATTATTGAAACTGTTTATATTATTGTTGACATATTCTTTAAGTCCATGTAAATGAACTAGATAATTACATAAGATACTAGCCCTTGCCCGCGGCTCCGCCGCAGCCAAAAGCTAGTTATTAGGTTATATCTCAGGTTTGCGATACAGTAGCGGGATAAAATGTATAAAGTCTAGTCAAGAGCTACCAAATAAAAAAAGTTGCATCAAAATCTGTTCAGAAGTTTTTGCGTGATGCGCGAATAAACAAACAGATAAACAGATAGATAAAAAATAAAATAAAAATGTTTTGTATTTTCCTATATATAGCCTAACACAATCATTTTTTCTCAAATATCTTAAATATACAGACACATATTTAGATATTTTTATATATATTTTTAGCATTTGACATGCTTAGCACTATACATTAAACACAAAGTGAAAAATGTGAAATCGAAAATAACAGTAGTCAGGAGCAGGATTTGAACCTGCATCTTCTGGATACCGTCCAGATGCTTTACCAATTCAGCCATCCTGATAATTGCTCCTGACTGCTAATTTCGATAACACATCATACTTAACGTCTTTGGGTGACGCCTGCGTCATCTGTCGGAAGTATTTTCATACATTATACCGACCAGGTAAACTTAATTTTACAATTAAGATTTTACCTAATAATGACGCAAACCCTTTAAATATTTAGATATTTTTATATATATTTTTAGCATTTGACATGCTTAGCACTATACATTAAACACAAAGTGAAAAATGTGAAATCGAAAATAACAGTCAGGAGCAGGATTTGAACCTGCATCTTCTGGATACCGTCCAGATGCTTTACCAATTCAGCCATCCTGACAATTGCTCCTGACTGCTAATTTCGATAGCACATCATACTTAACGTCTTTGGGTGACGCCTACGCCATCTGTCGGAATTATTTTCATACATTATACCGACCAGGTAAACTTAATTTTACAATTAAGATTTTACCTAATAATGACGCAAACCCTTTCAATATTTAGATATTTTTATATATATTTTTAGCATTTGACATGCTTAGCATTATACATTAAAAACAAAGTGAAAAATGTGAAATCGAAAATAACAGTCAGGAACAGGATTTGAACCTGCATCTTCTGGATAACGTCCAGATGCTTTACCAATTCAGCATTAATTATATATAAAAATATCTAAATATTTAAAGGGTTTGCGTCATTATTAGGTAAAATCTTAATTGTAAAATTAAGTTTACCTGGTCGGTATAATGTATGAAAATAATTCCGACAGATGGCGCAGGCGTCACCCAAAGACGTTAAGTATGATGTGTTATCGAAATTAGCAGTCAGGAGCAATTGTCAGGATGGCTGAATTGGTAAAGCATCTGGACGGTATCCAGAAGGTGCAGGTTCAAATCCTGCTCTTGACTGTTATTTTCGATTACACATTTTTCACTTTGTGTTTAATGTACAGACACAGCTCTGTTACAGCTTCTTAATAGTAGGTACTTATAGATTTTTAAAAAAATGCTTACTAGGAAAGTTAAACGTATTGTATTCATGTCAAAGATGAGCAGATAAGAAGATTAACAAACCATAGCACGTGATGGTAAGTCGTTATTACTGTGAACGTTGTCTGAACCATGTCTTTATTAGATATTATAAACCTATAACATAATATCTACCAGTATGGTAGAGAGAATAGTGGAGGTGGCATCGGTTATATTTACTATCCCTTACATAAGTAAACCTACCTTTTTTTGTTAAGGCGGGACAAATGTACCTAATCGCACACTCCGTCATTTGGGGCAACGAACAGGGTATTGTGGGGCCCTCACCCACTTAATAAACCCGCCTTGTGCCGTCTCTCCACTTGTATTGGCAAACTACTGGAACTAAGTGACATCACTTACCCTATCCTTTACATACCTAAAATTATAAAAAAAACAGCGAATATTATAATGACTTAACAACAAAATTATGACCAAATCGTTTCAAACCAAATTCAAATAATACAATAAAAACGTACAAATCTAACAACATGTTTCCGTAAACTAATTCCATCCATCTATCAGCCTTTCGACGTCCACTGCTGGACATAGGCCTCCCCAAGACAACGCCACAACATGTGTTTCGCTCATATGGGGGATAGTGCCGTAATCGCCACGCTTGGCCGGCGGGTTGACGCTCGCAGTGGATGTTGTTAATACTCGAGGGAGTGCTGCTGCCCACTCCCCCTATATTCTCTCAGTCGTCTCTTACGACTCCCGTGGGTAGAGAGGAGTGGGACAATTTTAAAGCTGGCCCCACACGGCACTATGTCTACCTGGGACAAATAGTCTAGTTATGCAGGCACAAACCAATCAACGAATCCAGCTTTGCTGGGCAGTGTACAGAAAGCTAAGGAAGTCTTCTCATCCAATATTCCGCAAGGTCTCCGACCAGTGTGCCACCAGTGATGGCATATGGAACAGAATGTCGTCTCTACATGTTGGCCGTGTATTAAGGCTCAAGGTTACTCTGTGAGCCATGGCACAGGCTATGCTCAGTTTTTCTATATGTGATCGAATAGGTAATGCGGATATCCATAGGAGAACGGGACTGACAGACATAGCCCACTGGGTTACCGTCCCAGGTGCTTTGCCAATCCATCTATGCTGACTGCGAATTCCGATAACACTAAGAATGAATGTGTTATCGAAATTTGCAGTACTCTAGGAGATGCAGGTTCAAATCCTGCTCGTGACTATTATTTTTGATTTCACATTTTCACACTTTCTGTTAATTTATATGTCAAAGATCAAAAAAACACATCAAAATATCAATATAGATGATCAATAATTCAGAACATTTAAAGTGTTATATACCTATACATGCATTGTGTGTGTGGTTCGTGACATGATCACCTTGTACCTCTGATTTTTGAAATAACCTTAAACTTGTAACTTTGTGGCACCAATAAATTATTGTTTTTTTTTTCACAATCACTACTGTCTCACATTTTTCACTTTGTGTTCACTGTATGTTGCTAAGCATGTCAAATGCTAAAAATATCTAAATATTTATAGGGTTTGCGTCATTATTAGGTAAAATCTTAATTGTAAAATTAAGTTTACCTGGTCGGTATAATGTATGAAAATACTTCCGACAGATGGTGCAGGCGTCACCCAAAGACGTTCTTTTTTGCCCACTCCCCCGGTATTCCCTCAGTCAGCTCTTACGACTCCCATGAGTGGAGAGGGGTGGGACAATTCTAAAGCCGGCCCCACATGGCAAACTAATTAAGGAAATAAAATTATCCCAAGAAATCCATAACTATAATTATGTTTATGCATTAAAACCTGGAATCCGGTTGTGAAATCCACTCGGCGCACGTGGTGCCGTTACCTAGATAAATAGAACATTTACGGTCTTTACTTTGAACTGAAGAACTTTAAGGAGGGTTCTACGTAGTGTAAACGGCTATTTGCTGATCCCTATTTCGCACCTTTAAAGACAAACTGTTACTTAACGAAATAATTCAATAAACACAAATTAAAAATGTGAAATCGAAAATAACAGTCACGAGCAGGATTCGAACCTGCATCTCCTGGATACCGTCCAGATGCTTTGCCAATTCAGCCATCGTGACCCTTGCTCCTGACTGCTAATCTCGATAACCCATTCATACTTAACGTCTTTGGGTGACGCCTGTACCATCTGTCGGAAGTATTTTCATACATTATACCGACCAGGTAAACTTAATTTTACAATTAAGATTTTACCTAATAATGACGCAAACCCTATAAATATTTAGATATTTTTAGCATTTGACATGCTTAGCAATATACAGTGAACACAAAGTGAAAAATGTGAAATCGAAAATAACAGTCACGAGCAGGATTCGAACCTGCATCTCCTGGACACCGTCCAGATGCTTTGCCAATTCAGCCATCGTGACCATTGATCCTGACTTGTGTGTTCCAGGAGATGCAGGTTCGAATCCTGCTCGTGACTGTTATTTTCGATTTCACATTTTTCACTTTGTGTTTAATGTATGTTGCTAAGCATGTCAAATGCTAAAAATATATATAAAAATATCTAAATAGAAATAATTCAATTTGACAGGATCGGGTCTCCTGGCTCACTTCGTATTAATTTTTTTGTTTCCTTAAAAGTACATATACTTTAAGCAACTGCCTCGGTGGTGCAGCGGTAGTGTGAGTGACTTCTGGTCATGCTGATCAATTTATTGCGACACACAATACCTACACAAAAGAAATATTTTTTTTAATTAGATTTACTAAATTATTTTAGTTTAAATTCTTATAGGAACACTATCATTAATTTACTAATTGGTTCTTAATCGAAAAATATATTTATTTACACAAATAATTTGGACAGGGCTGAAGATTTGTAATACACTTGTTAAACCTAATACAGATCGATATCTCTCTAAGAATAATCCTACTGTCATTTATTTTATTTTAATAGAAGTCTTTTTTCGCGATTCCACCGCAGCAATAAAGCTAGTTTTTGGATTATATCTCAGGTTCCCGATATATTAGCGGGTATACCAGTTTTTATGTGTACCATTTTTAGTCTAATCAAGAGCTATCAAATAAAACCAGCCAAGTGCGAGTCGGGCTCGCGCACGAAGGGTTCTGTACCATTGACTAGGTAAACAATATTACACTATTGTAACTCTCTGTAATCATGGTGTTTGGCTGTTACCAAATTTTGCAAGTAAAATTTGACTCATTTCGTGGTTTACAACTTAGACTTAGATGCTCATAACGAAACAGTTTTAAATGTAAGGAATTATGTTACCATTAGAGTCATTCGAGGTAACTGTGCGCAGTGGGTAAGCGTGCGCATACCCATATATTTAGACTAAAATGAATTGGTTTGCACACTTTTACCCACTGCGCACATTTGCCACGAATGACTCTAAGTAGGCGCCATCGTAGATGAATTTTTATAATGTTAATTCCATCAGGTTTTTAAACTTTTATTATTATCTGTAAGGGCGTAAGAATTAGGTAAAAAATATAAAGAGAGTGGTGCTAACAATTACTTGTTAGGTAGGAATGTAAGTATTAAGACCGCCCACTTGTGTTTATGATTTTCAATTAAGTACCTATCTACTAACTTTTCAGACAGTTTAGATAAAAATTATAATTACTCAATTTGAAATTGTATCCATAAAGGCCGGTAACTAAATAGTGTTTTTTTTTTTAAGTTAATATTTAACTAAATATTCTGTAAACATTTCAAGCGTCTACCTGTTGCCGTTATCAATAGCGAGCAAAAAAGGGCAAAAAAATCACGTTTGTTGTATGGGAGCCCCCCCAAATATTGTTTTTTTTTTGTTTTTGGTATTTGTTGTTATAGCGGCAACAGAAACACATCATTTGTGAAAATTTCAACTGTCTAGCTATCGCCGTTCTTGAGATACAGCCTGGTGACAGACGGACGGACAGACAGAAATACAGACAGATAGCGAAGTCTTAGTAATAGGGTCCTGTTTTGACCCTTCGGGTACGGAACCCTAAAAAAGTGTCATCATAATCCGTTTAGTTGTTTTTGCGTGAAGCCATCAATATAGCCTAAAAAGTTTAAAAAAACTAGACGTCACAGGACGTTCAGCAGATGTGAAAAAATCTAAATTATTTTGTAGAAATAAAATGATCATAACTTGACAAAGTACTCGTCATGACAAATCATACGAGCCCAAACTCGGTGGAGTTATGTCGTTTTCTAATGGAGTTCCTATGGCCACCTTCTAACTTTATCATCAGACCCTGGATACCATCTAAAGACAAAGTACTCGTCAAGACGAATCAAATGATTCCAAACTCGATGGGGTTGCGTCGTTTCATTACAGAGTTACTGTGGTCATCTTCCAGCTCAATCATCAGACCCTGGATATCATCTAGGACTGAATTTCTAGTCAAGATTTTCAAACGAGCCCTAACTCGATGAAGTTGTACCATTTAATTACAGAGTTCCGTATGGGACCCTTCCAGCTCCATCATCCTGGATACCGTCTAAAGACAAAGTACTCATCAAGACGAATCAAAAGTGTCCAAAATCGACGGGGTTGCGTCGTTTCATTAAAGACCTAGGTGTTGATTTTAATTCGAAATTAACATTTAATGATCACATAGTCACACTGTGTAAGGAAAGCTTTAGGCGGGGTGCTAATTCGTCCGGTTTACCTCCTAGTGGTGCACCCCGGGCAACGTCGGCAGTCGCCGGCGGCTAAAATTCCGGACAGGACGGGTCTCCGCGTGTCCCTCTGACTCAGCAGAGGGCACGGCAGATAGACCAGGCGTTGGAGTCGGTGGGGCCAGATTGGCTCACCAGGCTCTGGAGAGGGGGGACAGTGGGGCCACAGCGGCCCCCCCCGTCCCAAATCGTAAACCTGAGCGCGTGTCTGTGGTTAAGTCTCGCGGGCATACAGGAACGAGGGTCAAGAGCCTCGACGGCGAAGGACGGCGGAAGAGATCCGGGAGGCAATCGTCTCGAAAACCGGGTCTCCCAGCAGCGCCGTCCGGGTGGGCACCATTCGCCCAGGTCCAGGTGGTGTGGGTGCCGTCTGGATCTCGTGCCCTGTCGCGGCGGCCAAGGATTTGGTCGCCGCCGGTAGACTTCTGATGGACTGGAGCGCTGCGCGGGTAATCGCGTTGGAGCCCCGGCCTGCCAGGTGCTACAAGTGCATGGCGGTCGGTCACACCCGGCCGCTGTGCACAAACCGCTTCGACTGCAGCGGGCTCTGTTTCCGCTGCGGTCAGGCAGGGCACCAGGCGGCTGCCTGTTCTGCCACCCCACACTGCCCCGCGTGCGCAGCGGGCAATCGCCCCGCCAACCACTGTATGGGGCGGGTGGGGTGCAGGCCTCCAGCCAAGTCAGGCCCTAAGAGGGGGGTGGGCAGCAAATCGGCCTCGGCTGCCCAACCCGGCGCGGCTGGACTGCCGCAGCGCATGGAGGAGGATATCATGGTCCAATAACGGATCACGACGCTATCCTCCTCCAGGGGAATCTCGGCCGTTCCGCCAGGGCGCAGGACCTCTTCCTGCAATCCATAGCGGAGGGGTTGATCGGTGTTGCCGTAGCCGCGGAGCCCTACATAGTCCCGGATCACCCCAATTGGGCGGGTAGCGGGGATGGCTCCGTGGCGGTCGTCGGTTCAGCAGCGCCGCATTCCCCGCCCTTGTCACTCAAAGACCAGGGCACGGGATATGTGGCGGCTGAATGGGGAGGGGTCACGCTGTATGGCGAGTACTTCTCCCCTAGTCGTAGTCTGGCGGCTTTCGAGGTCTTCCTGCACAACCTGGAGACCTCGATACGGCGTATAGCACCGAGCCCTGTGCTCGTGCTAGGGGACTTCAACGCCAAATCAACGGCGTGGGGGTCCCCCAGGACGGACCCCCGAGATGCGGCGGTCCAAGAGTGGGCGGCAGCGGCGGACCTCGTGTTACTCAACCGAGGGTCCGCCCAAACGTGCGTGCGACCCTGGGGCGAGTCGATAGTGGACTTTTCGTTCGCTAGCCCCGGTGTCGCCGCACGCGTAAGGAACTGGCGAGTCCTGGAGGAGGTCGAAACCCTATCTGACCACAGATACATTCAGATCGAGGTCTTCCGGATCCTTCAGGGCGCCAGCAGGGGTCACGCGGCGGACAGAACTCCCGCTTTTCCGCGATGGGCTGTGGGTAGGCTCGACCGGGACCTGCTAGTGGAGGCGGCCATTTTTCAATCTTGGCTGCCTCCCCCCCTGACGGAAGACGTGGACGCCGAGGCTGGCCGCATTCGCGGCATGCTTACGCAGATCTGCGATGCGGCCATGCCCCGCGTGCGGCGCCCGCCTCGACGGAAGGGGGTCTACTGGTGGTCCCCGGAGCCGAGCCTGTGGTTGTAGGGCCAGGTACCGAGTGGGAGTACTCACTTGGTATCGGGCCCGAGCGGGTTGGTACCACCATCTCCAGTGTGACCGGCCATGAAGCACATCGTTGCGTTTTGGCTGTAGCAGGAGATAGCCGTTTATTCTTTCATTTCATATTGGTGAAATGAAATGGTGAGCAGCGGCTTGACAATACTCTCAGTATAGTTGAGTCCATGAGCGACGGTTACCATTTACCATCAGATGGGCCGTGGCTCGTCTGCCATTACAGGCAATAAAAAATAATTGCCTCGGTGGTGCAGCGGTAGTGTGTGCGACTGCTGATCATGAGGTCTCGGCTTCGATCCCCGGGTCGGCCGGTGTTATTGAGCTTTTTCGTAAAAAGAAAAACGCAATGTACGGCAATAGGCTTGCCCCCTATTACGTGGGACTTAAACATAGCTGGTGATCCGTGGGTATGTAATACACCTCTGCCTACCCTTTTGGGCATACAGGCGTGATGCTATGCCAACTAAACGCACTGCTCCAATGAGCCAGAGAATCGGCCGAAAATATCATCGATGTATGTCCACATGCAGTTTTTTGTTTTTTTAAAAACCGCTAGACCGATTTTTATAAAATTTTAATGGTGGTCCCATTAAAATTTTCTTATTTCTATTAAAATTTTCTGATTCCTCTGATGTAGAACCTACCAAACAAAAAAAAAATCATTGTAATCAATTCATAATTGGCAGAATAATCGCGTAACAAACAAAAAAAAAAATACAGCCGAATTGAGAACCTCCTCCTTTTTGGAAGTCGTTTGAAAATATATTAGGTAAAAACTTAATTTAAATTAGCAGTCATGAGCAATTGTTACGATGACTGAATTAGCAAAACATTTGGACGGTATCCAGGAGATGCAGGTTCTGTTCCGTGCTCGTGACTGTTATTTTCGATTTCACATTTTCACAGTTTGTGTTGATTTATATGGCTAAGCATGTCAAATGCTAAAAATATGTATATAAAAATATCTAAATATAACTAGGTATGTTAAATCATTATAATAGACAGTGGACTGACAGGTAGAATATCACTTTGTGAATTCTACGAATTCGAATGATACGTCTGAGAAAATGTTGAGTATTTAGTTTCATACTGCAAATTGGTTTAGTTCGATATTTTATAGTGGAGTGTGTGCGACGTTTACGTTTTAGTTCAATGACTTCAGTTTTTAGTTTAATTGAAGTTTAATTTATATGTACCTATATGAAAATGTTAAATGTAAATCTGTTACATTATACATAGGTACATATAAAATATTGTATCATTTTTGTATGTACATATACCATGTACCACTTTCACAAATAATTTGTTCTTTAAAGTAGCTCAGCATGACAAGTGCTAAAATACAGATCAATTGTACCGTGAACAGCATTTTTATACAAAGACACTGCACACTACAGTCACACAAAGTACAGTTGGTGTTGGTGCAATTCGCTAGGTATATTTTTCAGGTATTAGAAAATATGACAAAAGGAAAGAAGGAAGGCGGAGAGGAGGTAAAAGAATGAAGCGAAATGAAATAATCATTAACGATAACGCCTTAATATATGATGATATAATAATTATAGGTGAATAAATTTACCATTTTTTAAGTATAATCAGGAGCTAATAAAAAGAAAATTTCATAAATAAAAGTTTCAATAGTTTTTACCTAATATGGTTCCATACAAACAAAAAAAAACTTTTCTGCTTATTTTAATTGTGAGAATACTTTATGATATATTTGTTTTTTAATATTTCGTTGCAAAGATACAAAGATATTAAAATTCACAGTCCCGAGAAATTGTCACGATGGCTGAATGCATCTGGGACAGTATTCCAGGAGATGCAGGTTCCAATCCGGTTCCAAGACTGTTTTCGATTACACATTTTCACACTCTGTGTTAATTTACATCACACTTTTTACTAAAATTTTATTTGTTAATTCACATTAATACATAATGCTTTTATGCTTAAAAATTTAAAAATAATTGGAGTCTGAAATTGAGTAGCAATTTCTCCATGTAATTTTCAGCTTAACCAAGCAAATGTGTTCAACCAACTCAAATAGCGTGGCCGTTTAGAAGCTCTAATCTTAGGCTTTAATTAATCATCCCCTGTACACGCCTGACGTGTGTTTGCCTGTTTGAGGCTCGGTGAGGCCTAGGGTCGTCATGTAAGTGAAATGGCATATTATGTGAGTGTTTACAAAGTCTTTTATGAGTATTTCAATTAATTTTCTGGTTTATACAAATATCACATGTGTAATTTATTTGCATAATAAAATGAGTCTTTAACATTACTCAGTGTGGTAGAACATACGTACACGAGGCTAAAGCAATACTGTTTTTTATTAAGCCTATTCGTATCGTGTTTCAACAGGATAAAATCACCATAATTGAACTAACGCAAAAACTAAACACTCTTAATTTTCATATTTTTTGTAGATAACGTCCTGCACTATGTACCTCGGGGCACTTTAAAAACATAATATGATTTCACGGATACATAGAACACCCAAACTGAGAACAACGTGCGTGGTCTTCTCAATCTTTAATTTTAAAAACCTTTATAAAAGGACACAGGCCCTGCCATGACTATTAAACAATTTGTAAGCGATGAAATCGCTTACCATCAGGTGGACTGGTGTTTATGTTACGGTGTTTGCAATAAAAAAATCATAGGGCCTATTTTGCCCGTTGTTTAACTAAAATTGCTAACAATGTTACTGCAAATACAACTTTTGTTATTTTCTTCAAAAAGAACCACGAACAACTAAGTTTTGATCAACAAATTCTATTTATATTTTTCTATGCAAATGGAGCCCGTCTGTCGAACTAACTTTCTCACTAGTCATCGTAGACAGAGGATATTATAGACACGTTCTCAGCGTATGCTGTGTCGAGATAGCAATAGTTTGATATATGCTAACCGGAATAATTTTAAAAGATAACTATGATTATAACTTTGTAGACTAAAAATGCACCACCTGTTTTAGCCGGATACAAGAATGACAAGACAAAAGAAATTGCAGTTATGCCTATATTTTGCTTAAAATATATTAGAGCGTGTAACATAAGTATTAAGGTCTTTTTTAGGCAAATACAAGCTTACATATCGATGATGGGGACGGTTGGCCACCTTATTATTGGGACCTAGTTGATTGGGTCCCAACAAAAATAAAGCGATATACGGGTAAAGGATAAAAGCTTATACATTTGTCTCTCTCACTCTTGCTAAGTCCTAATATGTGTATCTTTTTCTTTATCCTTAGTATTAAAATAGTAGCGAGTATATATCTATGCTATTCATAGAACATACACTGCGTTGTGTTGCCGCACTATAATTAATTCAGAACAGAATCATATCTACAGCTGACGTCACACTCTCCGGGGGTTTGGTTTTGGATACATTGACATATGTTGAGTTATTTGCTTCTATTATAGGTAGATAGCGCGCTCTATTATGTTTCCGGAACAGCGTATAAAGGAAAATAACTACATTCATACTTATATTATTTTTTTGCGTATTGATTAAAAGTCATTGAAATTCTCCACAAAAAATGTTTGTTTAGGATTTATTGTACGTATATTTTTTTTTATTACATCGGGTGGCAGATGATTCTCCGCCCACCTGATGGCAAATGATAACCTTTGCTAATGGACCCAACTATACCGAGAGTATTGTCAAACCGCTGCCCACCATTTCATTTCATATATATGAAATAAAAGAATTAACGGCTATCTCATGCTACAACCAAATCACACCGATGTGCTTCATGGCCAGTCACACAGGAGCTGGTGGTACCAACCTGCTCGGGCTCGATAGCTAGTAAGTACTTCCACTTGGTACCCAGTCCTACCACCAGTAATGCAATGAGTGATAGTGCTTACCTACCTTTGTTACCTCGTACGACACCCGTGGAAAAGAATGAGGTGATGACACTTGTATTCTTAATCTGTCACCACACGGACAACATTATAGACTTCCGTTAGAAATACTTCATTGATAGTGAGTATCAAAATCCAGTTTGTGGTATAGACTGACGTGAGCGGTCCCCCGACGCAATGACGCTTAGATTAAACTATTCTACTTATATTAAATATAAAGGGACAATATTTGTGTAACATTTTTCCTTTTTTCACAACAGTTTTGAGTGTAGTATAGCTTTCATTATAATTATTCAATACAATATATTTACATTTCATTATAAGTGATAAGTATATTCTGGAGAACACGTACCTAATATATTGTCCAATAAAACAATGATGATGTTGATGTTTTTTTTATAACCCAATACCGTCTCATTATTGAACACGTTTTATTCCAGAGGGAAGGAGTTTAAGTCATGATCTTCTACACTGGCTCATTGGCAGACTTACAAACCATCGGAAAAATCACACACTATCAGGGAGTTGATAGGAGATTGTTTAGTAGTTGGAATGAAAGAATAATGAACTGACGTACGAACCCACGACGGCTATTCCTTTATAATACCCATATAAATGGGTACTAAAAGGGCTTTGAATAGTCCACAACGTTCCCACGAATTACAATACATTCTGGAATATTCTAACTGTTGTGTCTCAATTTATATATGAAATGCGATACGTCAAGAAAAATATCAGCAGCAATGATAAGTATAGCGACGTTCAGGTGAAAGGTGAACGCACACTTATCCGAGCCGAACGCGTCGAACGAGTCGAACGAAACAAGTTTTAGAATTCTGTATATGAAATCTCATCTAACCTCGCACACTTCTCCGCGTCGAATCGTCCGAATCTGGAAAAGGTTTCATGAGATTTCATATACAGAATTCTAAAATTCGTTTCGTTCGACGCGTTCGGCTCGGATAAGTGTGCGTTCACCTTTCATCACGTTAATACTAGAAACAAAGGCAATCTTATTGCACACAGTAACTCGTCTCCACAGAATTAGTAGGTCTTTCATGGGGCAATGTATATGCTTCTACAATAAAACTCCTGGAAATATCCGAAACATGCCATTAAATAAGTTTAAGAAAGCCATAAAAATTTGACTTTGTTATAACACAGTTTCGGATTACCTTGAGGATAAAACAAAATGGTCTTGAGCTACTGCTTACTCGCCTCAGGCGCTCGTGTTAAAATAATTATTATTGTATTCTTGACGATTTTAAATGCTATACATATAATAGGCCTATAAAATTAAAGATATTTTTTAATTTTAATTTGAATATTCCAGACTTTTCCCAACATGGGCTGTTGCAATTTGCACGAGATTATATTTTCACTCTAATCAGATTTTTATGGCTCAGAATTGACGGTATTCTACGATTCAGCGGATTAATTAAAGAATTGAAGCAGAAGACTATTGCACAGCTGTGCTCGCAGCAATAAACTCAACCTATTACGTACCAATCTAAGTGCTGAATATTGATTTTTGTATTACGAGTAGGTACGATTTATATATACGAACAGATGAGCCAGCGGTCCATCTTTTTTCTTGTTTTGAAGTGAAAACTTCTTTAGGTGCGTTAAGCACTTTTTGAGTTAGAAAGTCCGATAGAAGTGAAAACTAAGTAACTTGTGAATTGTATCGTCAAGCTATTAGATTATTATTTTTGAATTATTTTTGGTTTGTAAGTAAGTTCTTTCTTTAAAATAAATTCGTGGCAGTCCCCAAAGACTGCCTCGCATGTTTTTTGACGTGATAACGTCTTATAAATCGACGCCGGCTGCACGCACGAAAAATTATGACTCATTGTCACGTTCCGCCTGAGCCGAGCGTGCAAGCGAGAGCCCGGAACAAGCGATAGAGAGGCACGATCGGCCTTATCGTTCGGCATGTGACGCATCTATTATTACGTAAAATTTATTATCGTCCGTAAACCGACTATACAGACAAACGATTACTTATAGTTTTTTTTTATACTCGTAGGTGGCAAACATGCATATCACCTAACTGATGGTAAGCGGTTACCGTAGTCTATAGATACTAGCAACACCAGAGGCATCACTTGCACACTCACTTGAAAGGGATAGCAGGTGGGAAGTAAATTAAGGAGAGGATTGGTTTTGTAATCGGTCCTTGATGAGTGTGCAAAGTTTTAATTGAATCCGAAGAAATCCGAATCATTTTGAAGTGGGTGAAAATCATATTTAAGGATTCCCTTACATAGATCCAGGCGAAGCTAATATAAAGCTTGTTAATTAACGTTTGATATGCCTGGTTAAAGGTAATTTTCCTTCTAATTCGGATAAATAAACATAGCTTCACGCCTGTATTCCCTAAAGAAGTAGGCAGAAGTGTGTTACACACCCACGATTTGCCAGCTATGTTTAAGTCCCACGTAATAGGGGGCAAGCCTATTTCCTTCTAAAAACTACACATTTCCAAACTCTAGGCTGCTACTGAGAATTTTTATGTGTAATAATCACACTTAATCTATGTAATCCTACTATATTAATTATTAATATTAATTAATAATATTATAAATGTAAATGTAAGTTTGTTTGTTACGCTTTTACGCGAAAACTTCTTAACCGATAATCATGAAACTTTGTACACATATTTTTGGAGGTATTAGAAGTAACATAGGATACTTTTTATAAAAAAAATTGACGCAACATAAAAAAATAGTTTGTTAAAAAATCTCAAAGTCTAGCTACTCCAAAGGCATCCAGCATTCCAGTAATGAAGTTCCAAGTCTGAGTACTGTAAAACCGTTGCACTGTATTACCGACGGTCACGTCAAAATTTTCCCTTTAAATTCAAGACTTCAATTTTGAAGGATCTTTATTTGGACGAAATCGCGGGTAACAGGTAGTATACAACATAATCCTTATTAATATTATAAATGTGAAAGCTTTTGTTCTTTTTGTTTGTAATGCTTTCACTCTGTAACTACTGAACCGATTTGGTACATATATAGTCTGGAGCCCAAAAATGGACGGCTACTTTTCTTCCCAGAAATATGAATGATTCCCGTGGTACCTAACACAATTTGTAGCGTGCTGTAGCATAGTATTTATATTCTCAAGTCCAAGCGAACGGAGTCTCGGGCATCTAGTAAACTATTACTGTGCATGGGGTCAATCGTTTTTTTATCAACGGTAACTATGAAAACTAAGGTACTATTACTTGGTGGCTTTAGAATCAACCATCTATCAATGTAGTTTCAAATGTAACAAATTATCTGTGAATGTGGAGAAAGTACTTTAGTGCGAGCGGGATTCTAACCTACGTCCCTTCCAATCCGGGGAAGTACGCTCTGCATTTGCCGTTGCTCAGTGCGATAGCTTAGCGTCGTAGAGCACTTCTCCGGATTGGAAAGGACGCAGTTTCCAATCCCGCTCACACTAAAGTTCTCTTTTTCCACATTCCCAAATAGTTTGTTTTTTAAAGTAGCTGAGCATGTCAAGTGCTAAAATACAGATCAAAATTTAGTTTCATTTTATTTTAAGTAGATATTATTAAATCACCATCAAGAGCTTAATGTGCGATTGGCAATTCTATAATTATAGCCCAAAGGGAAGCTAAAGATATTATATAGAAGAAAGAATAAAAGGTTTTCGCTCATTGTAAAAGATATTTCAATAAGGAAAAGCAATCTGTAAAAGAAAATGAACGCTATTAGAACTCGTAAAAATATTTAATTCAAGAAGAACGTTTTACCTTCCGCTCCTACAAGCTGCTCGTTATTTTGTATCAATCGATAACAGATTTATCTAACAGATTGTGTACCTTTATCGCTTAGTATCTATAGCCCTCACTTTTGAAATGTTCTCTTATTGAAAATGATATCATAATTATTGTTCCCAATACCTATAATTATATTTTCTGCTTGCTAAATAATTTCGCTTTCGCTAAGAGTTGTAGCGTAAATATAATGAAATATATATTTCTTAAATAAACCATCAGTTATCAAAAGGAGTTATGAAATAAAACTAGCATTACTTAATCTATCGCATTTACTTGATTTTCGATCAATTGATGGACCATTGGATGTCTGACATCTTAGTCCAACCGTTACCATAAATATTGTAAAGTTATCGAAACTGTTATAGAAAATACAGTAAAAATGATAATTATATATGTCATAAAAGTGAATTTATTTTAAAATTTTAATATTCGCGTAAACAGGAATATATTGTGCTAAAAGAGGTATTCAAAAACGCTTCGTATTTTCATTTAAATTAGCACGTAAGCAAACCAAAATAAAGGGGTACACTTACTTACTTATATTGGATGAATGCATGTAAATGCTTCCGATAAGTGGCGTTGGTCGTTAAGACAAATGTGGTAAGGAAAATGAGTATTTCTAATAAATAGTCCCCCTCTCCACCTATGGGAGTCGTAAGAGCCGACTGATGGAATGCCGAGGGAGTGGGCAGCAGCACTCCTTCGAGTATTAACAGCATCCACTGCGATCGCCTGCCAAGCGTGGCGATTACGACACTATCCCCCATTCTTGTGGAGGCCTATGTCCAGCAGTGGACTTTAAAAGGCTGATGGATGGAATAAATAGTATGGTAGCTCAGTGGATTAGAGCACTTCCCCGGATAGGAAGGGACACAGGTTCGATTCCCGCTCGTACTAAAATACTCTTTTTCTTATTCACAAATGATAATTTGTAATTTAAGAGCGGCTGCACATCAATGCTTAATCAATCATGCATGTCAAGTGCTAAAATATAGATCAAAATGTAGGTACACAGTTTTAACATTCTGATAAATTTCACGTATTTAATAATCCGTAAATATAATTTTATGAGAAAATTATTAATTCAAGAAGTAATCATAACGAAATTATTGTTTTACTTTAAAATACGTGTACACACGGTACGTGTGAATGTGAGCAAAACCAAAATAATGGGTTTTGAAACAGAATAAGCCAGAACAGATGTTAGAGTAGCAATAGGAAATGGTGTGCTAGAACAAGTGGATGAATTTTTATATCTTGGATGTGGATTCAGTCGGTATGGAAGTTACACCACTGATATAGAGAGAAGAGTAAATGCAGGAAATAGAGTGAACGGAGCATTGGGACAACTTCTCGGCAGCTACCACCTCAGCCAGAAGGCACGTGTCGCAATACACAACGCAGTGCTTGTCCCAACGTTATTATATGGCAGCGAGAGTTGGGTATGCAAAAAGGAGCATGAGAGTAAAATCAATGCAGTCGAAATGCGATCTCTGCGGAGAATCTGTGAAGTGAGGCTGACTGACCGCATTCGTAACAACGACGTAAGAGAGCGAGTAGGTATGAAAGAGACTATTGGTGCAAAGATGCGAAAGGGAATGCTCCGATTGTTCGGACATGTGGAAAGAATGCCGGACGAGCGACCGGTTAAGAAGATATACAATGCGAAAGTAGAAGGATGTAGGTACAGAGGGAGACCGAGACTCACCTACCTAGCCTCTTGGCACTCTGTTCTCTCTGCCTACCCCGCAAGGGAAATGACGTGATGATAAGTAAGTAAGTAAGTACTTTAAAATAATTTAGTATACAATGAGTTTTAAAACGTGTTTTCATGAAAACTAGCTTTTTTCAATAGTTAAAAATCAATGATATGTATTAGGAGGTATTTATGACCAGTACATAATATATATGGTACATAATAAAAAAAATGAAATGATTTTTCGTATTAAAAAGTACTGTTGTGTCAAAAAGGTCCCAGAGTTATAATATTTTTAACAATACCATTCCGGATCTAAACAATTCTACATTCAAAATCGCTTTAAAACGAACAAAAGAGTTAGGTACCTCTAAAAATTTATAAAAATATAAAATATATTCCCCACGGCTTCGCTCGCGTCATAGTATTGTCGATGAAAAATCAATTTCGGATAAGATTCCTATTATTACCCTCCCTCCGCATGAGATGTTTCACATCAAAAATAGAGGTTCCCGATAAGTAATCACCAACATTTCATAAACCTTCTCCGAAACACGCTGCATCTTATGGTATAAGTATTATTCCGATCGGTTCAGTAGTTTTCGCAGTATAACCAAACAAAAACCGGCTTTCCATTTATTAGTATAGAATTATAGAAATGATTTAGAAACCACCTCAAATTTGTAATTTTTTTAAAGGCCTAATGTTATCTATTCTAAATGTATATAACCATTAAATACTTTGGAAAATCCAAAAGTGGACGCCTCATAATCTTCATTTTTCACAATAAAATTTATTATTTGATAAGTAACTAATAATGTATTGGTCTTACTAAGTAGTTTTCAATAAATCACATAGATAGCGCTAATTTCAAAAAGTACCTTCTCATGTCTTATGCGCCATCTAGCGCTAATTTTAAGAAGTACTTCTACATTGGTCTATAGAAATAATTCTCACAAAATAAGGATAGCACTGATTTTAGTGTCGCGTCGAGCGTAAACATTCACTACTTTTTTTGTTTATTTAATAACAATTAAATCACATCGAATTATACCGTGAAAAGTGATAGG
This sequence comes from Leucoma salicis, assembly GCA_948253155.1. Taxonomy (NCBI): domain Eukaryota; kingdom Metazoa; phylum Arthropoda; class Insecta; order Lepidoptera; family Erebidae; genus Leucoma; species Leucoma salicis. The sequence continues at coordinate 7,893,359 of OX411828.1, forward strand.
GCTCTATTCGTAGTTGTACTGAATTTTATTGTGTAAGAAAAAAAAATACTCGATTAGTAAAGTATTTCGGTCGTTATCGTGTTAACATACACCACCACCACCATTACCTACAACAAACGGAGGTCCAAGACAGAACTTTTTTAAACAGTTTTATAACTAGCTTAAATAACAAAAATGGCATCAAAAATATCATGAGTGTTAAAAATAGTGTTTTTTCTTGATATGTGTGTGTATATATTATTTTACAAGTGCAATATATGATAAATAGAGACATTTTAAGTTTGAAAAATCAGTTGTTCTATGTAAAACGAGAACGCTTTGCTTATGAGGCGTGCAATAAGTAAATATTTTATAATATTGCACATAATAAGTCGCCACATAGAATTGTACATTGAAATAAATGTTCCTGGAAGGGATGGACTCTGTATGTACTCATGGCGTTATCTCTGTGAACCCTCAAAGTTATCTAAATGGACTAACAGCGACTGACAAGGGTCTATTAAGTAATTCAATTAAGATTAGCTTTGAACAACCATTTTTAATTTTACGTCGTTAACTGATACTGATAATGATAACTTTCCATAAGATTAAAACCTTAACTTAAAAACATTTTTGACCGTAAAATCTTTTTCGTCCCTGCAAAGATCTATCTGAAAAGTACCACCCTTTTTTTAAGGCGGAAAAAAATGTACCTAGCCGCACACCCCGTCGTTATGGTCAACAGACAGGGTAGTGTGGGGCCCTCACTCACTAAGTAAACCCGCTGTGTGCCGTCTCTCCACCTATGTATCGGCGGACCACTGGAACTGTATTACATTACTTCAGTGGACCGCGAAAAGTACCACCCCAAATAAACTGCCTCTGTGGTATAGCGGCAGTGTGAGCGACTGCTGGTCTTGAGGTCTCTGGTTCGATCCCCGGGTCAAGCAGAGTTTTAGAACTTTTTCTTAAAAAGAAAAATTCTCAGTAGCAGGCCGGAGTTTGGAAATGTGCCCGGTAGACGGCAATAGGCTCGGGGACTTAAACATAGCTGGCGAATCGTGGGTACACACTCACCTCTGCCTACCTCTTCGACGAATACAGGCCTGATGTTATGTTTTAAATAAATTATAATATAGTAATTACACATCAATCCAGTGGTCCACCTAACAAGCTGGAGAGAATGCACACGACGGGTTTATTTAGTGGGCGAGAACCCCGTACTAACCTGAGTGCAAGTATGAAAGAACAGAAGAAATAAATATACCAGTAACGTAAGAATGACACCAAAGCCTTAGTGAAAGAGGAGCGTGATAGAGCAAATTTGATTGCAGAAGAAAGGCTGACCAAAAACTTTGAGAGCAACACCAAACGTTTCTGGAGAGAGGTGAAGAAATCTCGGAGTGGTTGGTCAGCTTTCAGAATGAATAAAATAAGGTCTAACGGTGGAGACATTCTTACGCAAACACAAGATGTGTTAAGCTGATGGAGTGAATATTTTGGAGATATGTATGCGGATGTTCAGGGTGATGCTGGTGCCACATGTGGTCTAACAGATCAGCATTCGGTACCGGCTTCCTCTGATGACATTAGTATGGATGAAGTTGAATGGGCGATTAGAAGTTTGAAAAATGGTAAGGCTGCGGGTATTGATATGGTGTCTGCTAAGATGACCAAGCTTGGAGGCTCATGTGTCTGGAACTCCTTCCTGATGCTTCTCAATTTATGTTGGAGCTCAGGAATGGTTCCCAAGGACTGGAGAAGCGGAGTCGTCGTGCCCTTGTTTAAAACAAGGGTTCACGTTATGACTGTGCAAACTACAGAGCCATAAGCTTGACCAGTTTGGCAGCCTTGAAGTGTATGGTAAGATTATTGAAAGGAGAATGAGGATGGTGTCAGATGAATTTTTGTGTGAGGCACAAGGAGGTTTCAGGTGTGGAAGAGGATGCATGGATCAAGTGTTTTCTCTGCGCAACATTGTGAAAAAGCATCTGGTTGTAGGCCAGAGGGTTTTCTGCAGTTTTGTGGATTTGGAGAAAGCATTTGACACTGTTGTACGAAAGGAACTTTGGGACATTTTGCCGGAGTATGGTATTAACGGTAGACTGCTACAAGCGGTGCAGTCCAACTACATGGACTGCAGAGCTTGTGTGCGGCTGGATGACGAATTTCACCCTGGTTTGATAAACAGGGCTGCGTTCCATCAGCCTTTTTATCATATATCTGGATAAATGTCTACAAAGGTTGAATGAAATGAATGTGGGAGTTCAGATGGGTGACTCAGTGGTTAACTCTCTGTTATATGCAGACGATGCGGTCCTATTAGCGCAGTCTGCGACTGACCTGCAAACCCTAGTCGACGTAATGACAGAAGATTGTAAGAAAAGGGGCCTACGTGTGAATGTGAGCAAAACCCGGGCCCGATCGGGTTGGTACCACCATCTCCCGTGTGACCGGCCATGAAGCACATCGTTGCGTTTTGGCTGTAGCAGGAGATAGCCTTTTATATTTTATTTCATATCTGTGAAATGAATTGGTGAGCAGCGGCTTGACAATACTCTCGGTATAGTCGAGTCCATGGGCGACGGTTACCATTTACCATCAGATGGACCGCGGCTCATCTGCCACTACATGCAATAAAAAAAAAACAAGGTACGCCACTGATGTAGAGAGAAGAGTGAATGCGGGAAATAGAGTGAACGGAGCATTGGGACAACTTCTCGGCAGCCACCACCTCAGCCAGAAGGCACGTGTCGCAATACACAACGCAGTGCTTGTCCCAACGTTATTATATGGAAGCGAGAGTTGGGTATGCAAAAAGGAGCATGAGAGTAAAATCAATGCGGTCGAACTGCGATATCTGCGGCAAATCTGTGGAGTGAGGCTGACTGACTGCATTCAACTGACTTGACTGTAACAACGACGTAAGAGAGCGAGTAGGTATGAAAGAGAGTATTGGTGTAAAGATGCGAAAGGGAATGCTTCGATGATTCGGACATCTGGAATGAATGCCGGACGAGCGACTGTTTAAGAAGATATACAATGCGAAAGTGGAAGGATGTAGGTACAGGGGGAGACCGAGACTCACCTACCTAGACCAAATCGGTCATGTACTCGTATAGAAGGAAGGTGGAACCGGCGAGCGTGTATGAATAGAGTTATGAATGTTGAGGAAGCGAGAGATGTATGAAAGAATAGGGCCTCTTGGCACTCTGTTCTCTCTGCTTACCCCGCAAGGGAAATGGCGTGATGATAAATAAATAAGTAAGTAATCCAATATAGTAAGTTTAACTTCGCAATTATAATTCATACTATTTGCCGAAGGTCAGTGCGATAGCTCAGCGGCGTAGAGCACTTCCCCGGATTGGAAGGGCGCAGGTTCGATTCCCGCTCGCACTAAAGTTCTCTTTTTCCACATTCACAAATAGTTTGTCTCACTTCTTCACTCTTGTTAGTACAAACTATTGTATTTGCATAAAGAACAACATGATTCGTCGCTAAAATTCTCCATACAAATAGTTACATCGGCTAGATCAGTAGCGTCCCAGACAAACACTAATTAGATGGTAAGACTGTAGGTACTGCTAGAGACATACATCTGTGATTAATTAAGGAATGAAGCTAGTTTCCTCTAGCCTTCATTGGAAGAATATTTACCTCCGTCAACGTAGAACATTCTTCGAAGAGCCGCCTGCTATATTCTTTTTGATTCATTTAAAACGACGACATTAAAAACAACGCAATTAAATAAATAAATATTCACGGACATCTCACATAACGTCATCTAGTCCCAAACTAAGCTTAACGCTTGTGCTATGGGTACCAGATTACGGATATAATACATATATTACTTTTTTTTGTAAATACATACATATAATAGATAGAAAACACCCAGAAGCAGTACAAGTAGCTGTATTCATCACGCAAATAATTGTCCTGAGTGAGAATCAAACCCACGATCTCGTGGACGGAAGTCAGTTACACTACCGATTACCCATTGATTTACAGTCAAGCACCACACAAGTTACAAAATTTGATAAGCCACTTATAAAAACAGTATACTAACAGCCTAATATATGAATTAATTTTGGGACCTATAAATTTGCGCCAAAAAGCACGATCTGGATAATTACTTTCCGTTTAATTATACAAAGTTAAAGTGAGTGATATTCTTCTGCGCATACTAAATTAGGGTCACTTGGGGATCCCTGGGTTGTCACTCAATGTTAAACGGTTCGTGACTATAATTGAATGTCAAACTGCTGGGTATAAAAACAAATAGTTTTTTGCTGTAAAAGAAATGGATATCTCTTTTATTGGTTTATTCAGTATTTTAAAGAAAAAATTACTTGTGAATGTGGAAAAAGAGAAGTTTAGCGCTAAGCTTAGCGGTGTAGAGCACTTCCCCGTATAGGAAGGGACGCAGGTTCGAATCCCGCTCGCACTAAGCTTCTCTTTTTCCACATTCATAAATAATTTTGTTCTTTATAGTAGCTGAGCATGTCAAGTGCTAAAATACAGATCAAAATGTTATATAGTATTTTTAAATGACGTGCACACGAAGAACATGCACTACAATATTTAATGTTTCTTAGTAAATATGAGAAGAATGTTTATAATTAATTCTGGTAAATGCTTGCTACTGCGGCTTGAAAGAGCACAGAGTGCAGTACTTAAAGTCATAATGAACAAACCGATACATTTCCCTACACACCAATTATATACACATTGTAAAGTACCTACGGTTAGGTATAGGCACCTATATTCTAAATACAATTCTGCGCAAACATGCAGAACTTGTATTTGACTCTAATATTAATAGACAAAAACGCAGAGCAGATAGAGTTTGCCAAATAGAATCAGCTAATATTGTAATAGTAAGACGTCAATACTATTTTATAAGCCCTATTCTATACAACAGAGCTAATAAAAAGCTTCAAATTTATTCTCTTACTTCTCGTAAATGTAGGTCAGTCTTGCATAAATGGCTCAGTTCCTTAAACTATGAAGAAATGGAAAATGTTATCAAAACATAATCTCGGGCACCCCCTTTCAGACCTTCCAATAACACATAGGCACTCACTCACTCACTCCCTCTATCTATCAGTCTCTCTCACACATATACACACACACGCGCCACGCACACACACACACACACACACAAACACACACACACACACACACACACACCACTCACATAACATATTTCATTATTTATTATCTTACTAGTATTTAAATAATAAATTACACATTTAGGTTTAAGATTTTTTCATTTAATTAGGTTAGCGTTAATAGCTACGGCACAGTTTTTATTTTCTTAACTAATGTAGCTGTTAATGTAGACAAAGTTTGTAATCTTTATATTGTGTTTCCAATAAAGTTATCTTATCTTATTTCATCTTATCTTAATTAAAGAAATAATTGTCGAGATATTTTTAAAGACAACATCCGGCTGGGAATAATCCCTGAATGTTTTCTGATATGTTTATATAATTAATGACGACAAAGTACACCCATACTTGGAACAACTATTTGTGGATCGCACAAAATTGTCCTGTTTAGGGATCAAACCCACAACCCTCGGCACAGGACATCGGTAACTAAACCACTCCGCGATCTGTGCAGTCCTTTAAATGATAGTTTGCTTTATTATAAACTATTAATATTATTTTAATTCCTTAAAAAAAACATAACATAGCATCACGCCTGTATATTCCCCGAAGGGGTAGGCAGAGATGTATTACACACCCACGGTTAGCCAGCTATGTTTAAGTCCCACGTAATAGGGGGCGAGCCTAATTGCCGTCTACCGGGCACATAAACGACTCCTATTACTATTGCAGAATGGGGTGGTGACATTAAATCAATGTCCACTTTAAGAGTTCACTCGCAAACTATAGATTATAACCGCACATATAAGGGTTTGGTAACTAAAAATAACTCTGAAATATTATGTAATATCCACAATTTATTTGAGACCGCAATTGCACACGCTGTGGCAAAATTACGACGACATTCACAGTTTTAACTACTCCTAGAGGTATATAAATTTCAATATTAAAATCTCCGCCCGGTTGGTACACAAAAATGCAAGAATTCATAACTTACATTTTTATAATATTTTTGATATTCAGGCCTTTCTTGTTTATAGTGGCGAATGCTTATAAACTTTAGAATATGCGGTAATGCATATTATATCAAACTAAATTAAAATAGAGTGCATTTTTAACTAAGGATGCAAAGATTGATGTCGGTTTCGATCCCCAGTCCTAGATCTTTTAAGTAGAAGGTACCCGACAGAGTAAGCCGCCGGCGGACCACTGGAGTAATGTAACATAGTTCCCGTGGCCCGCCAAGATAGGTGGAGAGACGGCACACGGCGGGTTTATTTAGTGGATGAGGGCCCCACACTAACTTGTTCGTTGCCCCGAAAGACGAGGTGTGCGCCTGGGTAGATTTTTTCCCGCCTTAACAAAAAAAAAGGTCTTTGGACGGCACACACCTATAACTTTTTGAGATTTTTATAAATTATGTTTGTATTTATTTATAAATTACCATTACTGTCATGTGAAATCTGCCAACTCACACTGAGCCAGCGTGGTGGACTACGGCCCGAATCCCTCTCACTCTGTAAGGAGATTCGTACGTAATAATGGGATAGTAATTAGTAGAAAAAATATTACAATGACACTTTATTAAACAAATTCGACTTTCACTGCACCGATGGTGGAGTGGTTTAGATACCGGCCTCCCACCTGAGTGTTGTGGGTTCGATTTCCACACAGGACAACTCTTTGTGTGATCTGCAAATGGTTGTTCTGGGTCTGAATGTACTTTGTTTCCGTGAAATTGTAGTTTGGATAGTCCCCCGCGATACATGGTTTAGTCTTTAGTGCAGGGCTTTTTAACAAAACATCAAAAATAGTACCTATATGTTTTACAAATAGCTATTTTTTTAAAACTCAAGGTTTTACGATAATACGTCTGCAGATTGAGCGAAAGATTATTTTAAAGAAAAGAAAAAAGGTAATAATTTGTGAGCAAAGTTATGGATGTCTTTACTTCTTTTCTATTTATGATATACAAGATTAGCTCAAAAGCCAGTGAATTTTGTAACATCTAGAATCCTGATAAGAAGTGTTGCGGCTGCCGAAGACAAGTATCAGCACCACATTCTTTGCCCACATATCGTACAAAGCGATTAAAGGGATTTAGCAATGAAGTTATGTCGCATACTTTCAGTGGTCTGCCAACACAGGTGGAGCGACTCCACACGGCTAGTTTATTTAGGGGGTGAAGGCCCCACAATACCTTATTCGTTGCCGAGAATGACGGGGTGTCCGGTTAGGTACATTATTTCCCGCCTTAATAAAAAAAAGTACTAACGTGTTGTCGGACTCGAGTTGCCCCCTAAGAATGAAAAACGAAACGTTAGACGAACTTTCGTTTCGAGTCATTGTAATTGATCACTGCATGATTTCTGATTACTCGAGATTTTAACACGTGATTCAGGCGACCAATTACAAATAATCACAAGGAGGTGAAACGAAATTTCGTCTAACGTTTCGTTTTACATTCTAAGGGGGCTGGTCGGTTCTGCCTGAGTTCTTGGTTCTGAGTCCATGAGCAGCGGGGATCACTTACCATCAGGTCGGCTGTAGCTCATCTGCTAACATAGCAATAAAATAAATTCACTACTTAATATTAGTATGTAGTGCATTTGTAATTTTGCAACTATCTTAACTATTATAAAGCTGTAACAGAGCTGTGTCTGTACATTAAAGATATTTGAGAAATAATTACTGTATTTGTAAGTTTTTTGGTTGTTTGTCTGTTTGTTCGTTGGTGCATCACGCAAAAATTATTGAACAGATTTTGAACTTTTATTTGATAGATATTGATTAGACTTAAAAAATGGTATACATTTTAATCCCGCTACTATATCGGGAACCTGAGATATAACCTAAAACCTAGCATTTGACTGTGGTAGAGCAGCGGGCAACGGCTGGTCAATACATAAGTTAAAACAAAATAGATAAATAGATGTTTATTTAGTATGAAGAATGAAACTACAGCAATCGACGCGAGTATTTTCAACCGCAATATACAAAGAGCTTATTTCCATACTAAAAGCTTCATTTCTTAAGAAATTAGTTACGGAGGCTTTGTTTGACATAATCTTAATGATACCAAGTAAACGCATATTACATGCTTACAATAAATTTACATAAATGTATCACGCAGAAAATGGAAATTCGCAGAAGACATTAGATGTTTACTCTATGGCATGATAGAAAGCAAATTTTGAGGTGGCTCATATTATGATGGTCCTTTACGTATTGAGCATGAATGGCGATTTTAGATCATTTGGAACCTGATAAAGGTGGACTCTGGAGGCCCAAAACCCTCTCCTTTTTTCCATTCCATTCCATCAGTGTTTCAACGTCCACTGCTGGACATAGGCCTCCCCAAGAGAACGCCACAACGAGCGGTCCCGTCATGGGGGACAATGCCGTAATCGCCACGCTTGGCAGGCGGGTTGGCGATCGCAGTTAATGTTGTTAATACTCGAGGGAGTGCTGTTGCCCACTCTCCCGGTATTTCCTCAGTCGGCTCCTACGACTCCCGTGGGTAGAGAGGGGTGGGACAATTCTAAAGCCGGCCCCTCACGGCCCTCTCCTTATACTCTCCTTATTATTCTTCCTATCCTCTTCTTGTTATATTTCTTCTCTGCCTCCAGTCCCCTTCCTTGGAGATAGCGATGCACGAATGATGCTTCTGGTAGTGTTGCATTTATGTTTGTAAATTGTTATTTTAAATGTACACCATAATTTAAAAGATTACGTTCCTAAGTTGTTCTACAAATACTTATTTTGATGTGAAACATCTAAAGCGGAGGGAGGGTAAAATCGGCTGTTAGCGTGGCGACGCTTTTATGTACTAGTCCCGTTCAAATCTTGCAAGTTAAATTTGACACACTTCCCAGTTTCCGATTGAGCTAAATTGTACACGCATGTGTATATCACGTGACAATGCAATATTATGATGACATGGAGCTGGTCTGATGATGGAGCTGGAAGGTGGACATAGGAACTCTATAATGAAACGGCGCAACCCCATCGAGTTTGGGCTCGTATGATTCGTCTTGCCGAGTACTTTGTGTCTAGATGGTATCCAGGGGCTGATTATGAAGCTGGAAGGTGGCCACAGTAACGCTATAATGAAACGACGCAACCCTGTCAAGTTTGGACACGTTTGATTCGTCTTGATGAGTACTTTGTCTTTAGATGGTATCCAGGGTCTGGTGATGAAGCTGGAAGGTGACCATGCGAAACTCTGTAATTAAATGGCGCAACTCCAGTGTGTTAGGGCTTGTTTGAAATGTCCTGACTAGAAATTCAGTCATAGATGATATCCAGGGTCTGATGATAGAGCTGGAAGGTGACCACAGTAACTCTGTAATGAAACGACGCAATCCCATCGAGTTTGGAATCATTTGATTCGCCTTGACGAGTACTTTGTCTTTAGATGGTATCTAGGGTCTGATGGTGGAGCTAGAAGGTGGCCATAGGAACTCCTTTATAAAACGACATAGCTCCATCGAGTTTGGGCTCGTATGATTTGTCTTGACGAGTACTTTGTGTCTAGATGGTATCCAGGGTCTGACAATGGAGCTGGAAGGTGGCTACAGTAACTCTGTAATGAAACTACGTAACCCTATCGACTTTATACTCGTTTGATTCGTCTTGAGGAGTACTTTGTCAAGTTATGATCATTTTATTTCTACAAAATAGTTTCGATGTTTACACATCTGGTAGACGACCCGCGACGTCTAGTTTTTTTTTATTGGTCCCAAACTAAGCTTAACGCTTGTGCTATGGGTACCAGATTATGGATATAATATATATATATATATATATATATATATATATATATATTACTTTTGTTTTGTAAATACATACATATATTAGATAGAAAACACCCAAAAGCAGTACAAATATATCTGTGTTCATCACACAAATAAATTTCCCCATTGAAAATCGAACCCACGGCCTCGTGCACGGAAGTTAGTCGCACTACCGACCACGCCAAGAGGCCCGTCAAATTATCCTTCCTATTCTCGCCTAATATCCTTCCTCTCGTTATTTTTAATGTACCTACACGATAATTTAAAAAATTACTTACCTAATTTGTTAGTTTTTACTAGAGACACTATATAAACAAGCTTGTTAAAAACTATAATTATAAAATTACTTGTTTAATATTGTGTTATTTTAATGTGTTACCATAATATGAAAATAAAGGATAATTTAAAACAAAAAATATATAAATAATAAATCTGGTGTTGCTAGCATCTATAGGCTGCGGTAAGCGCTTACCATCAGGTGGACCGTATGCTTGTTTGCCACCCATGTAGTATGAATAAAAATACTTGCAGTGCATTTACAACATCCATGTTGGATGCATAGTTAAAATGCAAAGTAACGTTAATTATGCTTTTATTAATAACTAGTTTACGCGCAACTTCATCTGCGTAGAGTTTAAAATACAAATCCATCAAGGTTTATTATGTCTATTTATCCAGATTTCTTTCAAATCCGTTAAGCTGTTTGGTCTATCCTCTGTGAACTGTTGTTTTTTTAAACATACAATTTCACGGCCACAACGTTCACCCAGACTCAGAATAATCATTTGTAGATCACACAAAGAATTGCCCTGTCTGGGAATTAAAATATAAAACATGGAGAAAGTTAAAGTTTAATAAAAAAAATCAGAACCCCTCTACATTCTGCAGGTATAAAGCAATGATACCGAAAAAAAAAATAGCTACCTTATAAATGACCGCCTCCTAAGGGTGGCGGTGAGATGGTATAGCAACATACAAACAGAATATTTTTTTAACTACAATTAAACAAAAAAAAACAGTTGCATAATAGTCTAGATGATAAGTAACATCTAATGATAAAATTGATTTTTTAAAATGCCTGTCTGCCCCATAAGGAAGACGGCGTGAAGATATATAACATATAACAAAAAATAGTTATAAAATGCCTGTCTGTCCCATAAGGAAGACGGCGTGAAGATATATAACATATAACAAAAAATAGTTTTAAAATGCCTGTCTGCCCCATAAGGGCGACAGCGTGAAGATATATAACATCTAACAGAAAATATTTTTAAAATGCCTGTCTGCCCCATAAGGGAGACGGCGTGATGTTAAGTAGTAAGTAGCAAAAAGCAATATTCTTAAATTATATACTGTATGCGAACATTATATTTTACAGGTAGAAGCGAATAAAATTCTAAAGGCAGTTGTATGTTACAATCTTAAATAATTAGTATTAACAAATTTGGAATAAAAATTCTATGGAATGACAACTATGTTATGAGTATTACAAGGTATTTTGCAAAGAATTTAAATTTAAAGGTATAGATATTATAATAAGAATTCTTTTGGAGGAGTTTCGGTCAACTAAATTAGTGTAAAAAATTTAGATATGTAAAATAAAATTATCTAACGTAATAAAATGACGAATAGTAACATTAAAAAATATATGTGCCAAAGGGTGAAATATTCCTCCATAAGAATCTTAACACACACGAAATTGTGCAAGACATGGGCTATTTTAGAGGTTAATTTCGAATTTTAAAAGAAATGTACGTTACCTTTTATTCGGGTGTTATTGACTAAATATGGGGGGGGGGGGGGCGTTATATTCAAGACCGGCGCTCCCTTCCGCTCAGTTCTGGAGGGAAAGTATTGTGTCAAAACTTTTAGGAATTCTACTTTTCTTTTTAACTTCATGACCTGGTGGCGTTAACGAATTAAAAAATATATGGTGGGTACGAAATATTGTGTAGTACTAAATAAATGGTAATAATCTCTGTACGAACAGTATGATGTTTTATGATAAGTATGCACCCTTGAAACAAGTGATTGGTAAGTATGTATTATACGATGCGTCGAATCCTCTTGTTAGAACAACTTTATAGAACAGTTACTTAACGTAAAATCTACTTCTCAAATATGATTATACTAATAAATCTCGTTAGAACGAGTTTTATAGAACAGTTACACGTAAAAATCTATTTTTCAAATATGGTTATACCAATAAAGTAAACGAAGGAAAATGAGTCCTACAATAGTAATTATTACAAAACGTACCTTTGGGGATTTCTAAGTCACGCACTTTTTTGTTTGAATGTTATTAATTTCCTTAATACACTTAATATAAATTACTTTAATGTATTATTTAAGCAGCGTTATCGGCCTTGACACACACGATAATTCAGTCAGAAAAAAAACTACCTTCTGTTCCGTCTTTATATTTTTTCTCTAATAATACCCCCTTCTATGATTATACTTGCCATATCTTTCTAGCGTTGTTGCCCCGACTTACTCATTGGTGGATAGTTTTTTTTCTAGAACATTACCTATCCATACGCTTGCGATTGGAGTAGCCATCGAAACTTCTCGAACCCCGGCGTACTCTGCTCGCATCCGGGATCGCATGCTGGCCATATATGGTAATAATATTTGATTCTGGCATTTGTGGGAGTGGATTCATGCGATCCATTGGCGATAATCTAACTGGGTAGGGAGTCTAGGCAACCGCGCGTATTTTAAATTTGCTGATATGGTATCCGGTATCAAATGAATATGCGTCTTTGTAATTTATATAGTAATTTGTTCGGTTACATCGTAACAACTCAGGCGGGACTTTACTACTTTTTAGTACAAAATTGCGAATATATGATTCATCACTCCAAACTGTTGTCAACTATATGTATTATAGATTGTATATATTTTCGAACTCGCCATTTTAAAACCTTTTATTGTGGTACCTTTGGGTCATACATACAAAGAAATTTTTTTAGCCCAGACATTAAAACGCACAAAATCCGCATTTTTTTATTTTTTAAGCATTTTATGTGCCAGTAACATTCACTCTATAGAGAAGAATCTAAGGACGTATAATATGCTAAAATCAGTTGAGCTGTTGAGTAGTTACAAGCGGACATACGAGCGGACATACCTATACGTACCGGTCGTACACATAACACTCTTTTTGGGTTTCGCCCCAATCGAGAAAAAACGTAAGTTGTAAATTAATTAGACATTCGGAATATAAAACAGCTGGGTCAGTGAGAGCTAGAGATTGATATAAATGTATGAGGAAGGGACGAATGATCTGTAAGCACAAACTTACTCCGTTATCTCTATATCTGTGACCCTACAAAGTTATCCAAACGTACTTACACCGGCTGACAAGGGTCTATTAAGTTAGGCGATTTAGTTTAGCTTTGAACTACTCGAACTTGTAATAGCTATGTCATTTACTAAATTATATTATTTAAGATTTATATCTAACTAGCCATTGCCCGCAGCTCCGTCGCAACCAAAAGATAGTTTTTGGGTGATATCTCAGGTTCCCGATATAGTAGCGGGATAAATTGTAAACCAGTTTTTAAGTCTAATTAAGAGTTTTCGAATAAAAAAAAGTTGCATTAAAATCCGTTCAGAAGTTTTTGCGGGATGCGCGAAAGAACAAACAGACCAAACAAATAAACAGACAAAAAAATTAAAAAAAAAAACATTGTGTTAGCCTATATAGCCTATTACAGTACTTTTTTCTCTAATATCTTAAGTGTACAGACACAGTTGTGTTACAGCGTTATAATAATATAGACAAGTCTTTGCCCGCAGCTCCGCCGCAACCAAAAGGTAGTTTTTGGGTGATTTCTCAGAATCCCGATATAGTAGCTGGATGAAATGTTTTAAGTCTAATCAAGAGCTACCAAATAAAAAAAAAGTTGCATCAAAATCCGTTCAAAAGTTTTTGCTTGATGCGCGAACAAACAAACAGATACACAGACAAACAGACTAAAAATCTAAAAAAAAATGTTTTGTGTTCAGACACGCCTAATACAGTATTTTTTTCTCAAATAACAAATGTACAGCCACAACTCTGTTACAGCTATAATAACATAGATAACTTTTTAAAATTGTAAAACTAGAACGAGGGTTTAACCCTTACGGTTAGAAAGTACAAGCTCCCAGTTAACTAACGAGGCAGTTGGTTACTGCCAAGAATACCAATAAACATATTTACTTATCATCACACCATCTCCATAGCTGGGTAGGCAGAGAGAACAGTGTGCCAATAGGCTCTATTAATCACTTCCTCAAAACATTCATAATTCTCTTCATAAATACGCTCGCCAGTTTCGGAGACTCCTGACTCCACCTTCCTCCAATACATGACCAATTTGGTTTAGATAGGTTAGACTCGCTCTCCCGCTGTATCTACATCCTTTCACTTTCGCATTGTATATCTTCTTAACCAATAGCTCACCTGGCATTATTTCCATATGTCCAAACTATTGGAGCGTTCCCTTTCGCATCTTTACACCTATAATCTCTTTCAGACCTACTTGCTCTCTTACGTCGTCGTTAAACATATTTATATGTGTGTAATAAACCTCTGTCTACTCCTTCAGGGAATACAGGCGTGATACTATGTTTTGTTTAGTTTAAGACCAGAGGACGTTGTGTGAAATGTCCGTGAATATTTATTTTATTTTATTTTTGTTTATGATTTCCAGATTATAGTTTTGGTCACAGTGACCTGTGTCAACAGTAGAGGTGGTCGTTGAATCAATAAACTGTTTTTTTCAACAGCTTTTCATTCGTCAACGAGTTAACTGTTAATCATCAATGAAAAAACAGGTTGAAAATATTAGCTGTTAATTTACGTTAACGAATCAATGGAATAAATTGACGTTGAAAATTCAAAACCTATTATTAATTTAACAGCTTTTTTTTAACCTGTTGACCATTTGTCAATGATTGAAATTGAAAACGTTGACATAAAATTGACACTGAACATTCAAAACCTGTTATTTATATAACAGTTTTTTAACCTGTTGACCATTGATGATTAACAGTTAAATTACATTAACGAAAAAACCGTCAACGACCCATGTCTAGTCAACAGACACTAGCCATGTACCTACACAGGAGATACTATAGTACGTGACTGTCTACACAAACACAAGTGCACTGTCTGTTCCGTTACTCTAATAGTTCTATAGGATTGTATTTCGACACGACTCTAGAGAGATCATGTGCAAGCTTTACGTGCTTTCAAAGGCACGGGAATGAAACAACACCAACTTCCTAATTCCGAGCTGCAATTGAGAATTTTTCAATCATTTTGATCTGTATTTTAGTACTTGACATGCTCAGTTACTTTAAAGAACAAATTATTTGTGATTGGGAAAAAGATAAGTTTAGTGCCAGCGGGATTCGAATCTGTGTCCCTTCCAATCAGGGGAAGTGGTCTATACCATTAAGCCATCACACTGACCAGCAGTCATTCTCAATCTCCACATCACATTTGTCTTTACGATCCACGCCACCTATGGGATGTATTTACATGCATTAATCCAATATAGTTAGTTTAATTTTGTAATTAAAATACATAAATATTTAGATATTTTTTTATATACTTTTTTAGAATTTGACATGCTTTTTAGCCATATAAATAAACACAAATTGTGAAAATGTGAAATCGAAAATAACCTGCTCGTGACTGTTATTTTCGATTTCACATTTTCACAAAATTCATAATTATTATTTAATGGCGCGATTTTTTAAACATCTTGATTTTTATTTTAGCACTACTTACTCTTTAAAGCAGGTGAGCATGTCAAGTAAAGTTCTCATTTCCCACATTCAGAAATAATTTTTCATATAACTTTATATTAAGATAGGACATGTGGAAAGAATGCCGGATGAGCGACTGGTTAAGAAAATATACTATGCGAATGTGGAAGGATGTAGCTACAGGGAGAGACCGAGACTCGCCTACCTAGACCAAATCGGTCATGTATTGAAAGTCTCCGAAACCGGCGAGCGTGTATGAAGAGAGTTATGAATGTTGAGGAAGCGAGAGATGTATGCAAGAATAGAGCCTTTGGCACTCTGTTCTCTCTGCCTACCCCGCAAGGGAAATAGCGTGATGATAAGTAAGTAAGTAAGTTTATATAGAGACATCTGCAGTACTATATACTACCACTGAACCACCAAGGCACTTCATATATAGATAATGGCACACGGCGGGTTTATTTAGTGGGTGTAGTCCTTACAATAGAATACAAAGTAAGTATATTATTTATTTAGTAAAAACTGTAAAAAGCCCAAATCCATAAGGATGACGAATTATGATGGGTTAAATGTTATTTGAGATCAAACAAAGATCGATTAGCCCGCCCGTCGGGTTGTAGGCAACTTTGAGCCATTAGTGTGAGCAAACATATTTGTGTTAACATATAACTAAGGGTTCACTAACTCATACACTGTCATGATGTTTCAGTTAATTTTGTAATAAAACTCTTCTATGTTTATAAATAACTAGAAAAATTTCATCTATAATGTTGCTATTTACTGATGATTTTGCACAAAACAAGGAAACACGCTTATTTATTTTAACTCAGAAACGGAAATATCTAATTTGTACTTCAGCTTTCGAAAGTGACAGATTCTCTTATGTAAAAATTACAACTATTTCACCCTTTTTGGAATAAAATATTGAAAGTACTTCAGTAGTATATTGAAATAATTTCAAACAGTTCCCGGTGGTCCATCAATACAGGCGGAGAGATGCCACACGACGCGTTTATTAAGTGGGTGTGTGGTACATTTTTTCCCACCATAAAAATATCTCTTCTTATTGTCTCTTCCTCGCCATCTCCTATCCATTTCCTTGGAGTTGGCGACGCGTGCGTGATGTCTCTGGTATTGCTAGCTTCTATAGGCTATGGTAACCGCTTTAGTGGGTCTTATATGGTTGTTTGCCATCCGCATAGTAAAAAAAAATACGAGCCTTTTCTGACATCTTTCTAATACCTACTTTGACTGCATAGATGACGGAGTGTTTAAGACACTGACCTTCTAAACCAAGGGTTGAGAGTTCGATTCTCACGACAAATTATTTATTTGTTTAATCCAAAAACTGTTGTGCTGAGTATGTGTACGTTGTGTCCGTTAATTGTATATTTGTAAAGTCCCCCGTGATATAAAGATTATTCCTTAGTGCAGTGTGTTGTCTATAATAAAAAATACTAAAGGAGTATAGTTCGCTTAAATTAATCATACAATGCAAGACTACTCATATTATATCCTAATTGTATGACGTTGTTATTAATTTAAAATAAAGATAAACTAAAACAAATTAGCTCTTAGCAAACATTAACCTAATTTGTTTTATATTGAAACTAGCTGCTGCACGTGACTTAGTCAGTGCAGACTTGAGATTTGGGTCTAGAACAAATTACAACTTAAAAAAAGTGATCAAAATAAAGAAAAAAAAAACGATACCCAAGTTCACACGTCTAAAAAATAGCTGCGGTATGAGACTGACAGAATTCAATATCAAATAAAAAGGTTTAATGTGTTGATCCAGATTATTTAAGTCCCAAATTTACCTAAATCCGTTTATTACCTTGCTTGATAAGTAACAAATGTTCAAAGACCAAAACATACAAACTTTCACATTTTTAATATTAGTAGGATTGTTGTTCATAAAATTATATGTATGCGCTATTCGTAGTGAACTGAATATTTTAGTATTTTATCCAGGATAACATGACGTTAATATGAGCACAACTAAGTTTAATTTGCATCGTAGTTGCTTTTATTACTGCTTCACTTGCAAGTATAATCAAGAGAGAATTTATAAATGAATTGTTTATTCATTTGACAGCAGAGAAGAGCTTGTTCTATCTAACTGAAAATTACCTGTCCTAAGTTATAACACTAAGATGGCGTGGCCTTGAAAAACACTAAGTTGAATGTTTATACTATATTAATCATCCGCCCTTATCTCGCACCGGTGACTAATGAAATTATTTTTAAGAGTTTTAAAGAACTACAAAGCGTACAAGTTTAAAGTATGCCGCAAAATTTGTTTTTTTCAAATCCATTGCGTGATTTTGACAAATAAGATGAAAAAAATAGACAGATGAGCATTGACTTTTTTTATACATTTTGAAAAAAGAAATAAATTATAGTATATCTGGCAATAAGCGGGGAGTGATTTTAAAATGTGTCAACTTAAAAATGACTATGTACTACTATAATTACGTACTATATTGTGTAAAAATGTTAACCTTAAATACTCGTCACTCTCCAAATTGTACCTACTCCAGCTCTACTTGATGTAATTTTCACACCTTTAAAGACTAATACTACTATTACTAAACGAAATTATCCAATTTTAAAGGAGAGTCAATATTCAAAACTTTTATTATTTTTTCTTAATTCATTCTTAGTATTCGGTAGTACGTAGGTAGCCGGTAGTACGTAACTACTTTGACAGATTTTAGAGGTAATAATGTAATATTTATTTACACTACGACGTATAAAAGCTATATGTAAGTAATAATAATTTTATTTTAACAATATTTATTTTAGTAAACATTTTAATGGTGACAATTTACCATTTATTTAAATTTAAACTAAGAAATTACTGAATATTGAAGAAATTACTGAATATTGAACCTAAAGAATATTATGCGGTGATTATTTATCAAAATAATCACACTATTCCTTTAAACTATTATCATTACCCCTCAAAATACACGTGTCGTGTTCACTGGTAGACATAATGTTGCATTAAGTACACCGGTAATTTAATTGATAAAAAAAAAGTACTAAATATAGGGTTTTTCAACAAGAACTTTGTTTTTTAAATCAAAATAAAACAATAAATTTAGATGATAATGATTAAAAATTTTATTGTATTAAAATAAGTAAGGTTTGGCAATTATGAATGACAAATAATATCTGATAAATGTCCACCACGAATACGGTTACAAATGTCGATTCTTTCATCAGTTTTTAATCACTTTTTGACAAAATTGTGGGTTTATTGGGGACGAAAGGTTGTCGAGTGGCGACCACGTATCGGACGGCGCAGCGTAGGACGGCCCCCCACCAGATGGACCGACGATCTGGTCAAAGCTGCGGGGAGCCGTTGGATGCGGTCGGCAATGGACCGCTCGTTGTGGCGTTCTCTTGGGGAGGCCTATGTCCAGCAGTGGACGTTGAAAAGCTGATGGATGGATGATGATGGTGGGTTTATTTCGTTAATCACTTTACGAATTTTGAGTTTTAAGGCTCCAATCGATTCGATTGGCTTCGTATAGACTCTGCTTTTAACATAACCCCACAAAAAATAATCCAGCAGTGTTAAATCACACATTCGAGGTGGCCACTTAACAGTTGAATTTCGTGAAATTATGCGATCGGCAAATTTAGTTTGCAATAAATTAATTGTTTCGGTGGCTGTAACCGTGGTCGTGGTGGACATTTATCAGATATTATTTGTCATCCACAATTGCCAAACCTTTCTTATTGCAATACAATAAAAATTTGAATCATTATCTAAATTGATTGTTTTATTTTGATTTAAAAAACAAAGTTCTTGTTGAAAATCCCTATATATTTTAATTATAACTGAAAAGAATTACGCCATCTATAATTTTTCATTGATTGTATTATCCTTACTAATATTATAAATACGAAGATGCGTTTGTTTGTTTGTTTAGAATAGAAGAAATATTAAAAAGATATATATGCGTTTTTGATTTGTATTTTGGCACTTGAAATGCTCAGCTACTTTCAAAGAACTAATTATTGGAGAATGTGGAAAATGACAAGTTTACTGCAAGCGGGATCGGGGTCGTAAAGGCAAATGCGATGTGGATATTGGGAACGGCCGTTGGTCAGTGCGATGGTCGCTAAACAATCATCTAGAGCACTTCCCCAGATTGGAAGGGACGCAGGTTTGTATTCCGCTCACACTTAACTTCTCTTTTTCCACATTCATAAATAATTTGTTCTTTAAAAGATATACCTATATGATAAGTAAACACCCAACTTATCCAAAAGTACAGTCCACCACAGCTATCGTAGTTATATTACGAACCCTAACTAAACACACAACTGCAGTATGTAATCTGTTTGGTAGGGTGTACAGAATACATCAAAGGATCATTCACGTTTGCATTGGCTATATGATGTACGTGCTGTGAATTTAACACTGAATTTAGTTTCTGTTGCCAAGGAACAATATACAAATATTTTATGTACAAGCAAATTCTCCGTAATAATATGAATGTCTCTTAGCGTGGATTATACAATTTTAAAGCGTCGCTACAAAAATATACAAAAATAAAACCCGTCTTAAAATCCGTCTACGATGACGAAAGAGAGCGAGTTGGTATGAAAGAGAGTATTGGTGTAAAGATACGAAAGGGAATGCTCCGATGGTTTGGGCAAGTGGAAAGAATGCCGGACGAGCGACTGGTTCAGAAGATATACAATGCGAAAGTGGAAAGATGTAGGTACAGAGGGAGACGGAGACCGAGACTCACCTACCTAAACCAAATCGGTCATGTACTGAAGGAAGGTGGAGTCAGGAGTCTCCGAAACCGGCGAGCGTATATGAAGAGAATTATGAATGTTGAGGAAGCGAGAGATGTATGCAAGAATAGAGCCTCTTGGCACTCTGTTTTCTCTGCCTACCCCGCAAGGGAAATCGCGTGATGATAAGTAGTAGTAATAAAATCCGTTCGTATTTATAGTAAAATAATATAAGATTGGAGACTTTTCCAGAACACATAACTATGCTTTTGTTGGGCTCATGTCTCATCTCAAAGGTCATAGTCTACCACGGTGGTCCAGTGTAACCTATTTTTTTATTGCGTGCTTTGGCAGACGAGCCCCGGCCCACCAGATTGTAAGTAGTAACCGTCGCTCATGGACTCTACTATACTGAGAGTATTTTCAAGCCGCTGCTCATCATTTAATTTCACAGCTATGAAATAAAAGAATTAACGGCTATCTCCTGCTACAACCAAAATATACCGATCTGCTTCATGGCCGGTCACACAACAAATGGTGGTACCGACCCGTTCAGGCCCGATAGCAAGTGAGTACTCCCACTTGCTACCTAGCCCTACCACCAGTAATGCATATATATAATTGCTTAATTCCCTTAGTCACCACGTACGACACCCGTGGGAAAGAATGTGACACTTGTATTCTAAGTCCATCACCACACGGATCAAAAAATTATGCAGTTTTGTACATAATTATAATGTTTTCTTTCATATTACTTAATATAAACACATATAAGCACATCATTTTAAAGCCAGAGTTTAGATTGGCTTTAGATTGATCTAACTCGATACTTTGCCTTTGCAAACGTTAGTCTTACCTAGTGGTAAGACTAAGGTTTACAAAGGCAAAGTGTCGAGGAAATATCAACAAAAGTTTTTTTTTATTTTAATAAAAGATGGGAACTTAATAATTTCGAACAAAGATTTCTGAAGAGTGGCGTCTTTTTTAAAGGGCTTTCACATTTTAGAATTTTTTTTTTCTTTAATACACTTCTGTTCCAACTCCATATTCACAATGATTTTCAATGATATTGCGTTGGCTTAAAACAGTTTATTTCCTCTAGAAATTTATCAATAAAACAGTATTCTTTTCAACGTCAAAAATCTTACTTCTTAATATTTTGTCTATCCTCCCAAACATTCATGAGGAAAGATCGTATCTTTTGAAAAGTAATTCCATATTAGTAGTAGCACGGTAATGCTAAAGGGATTTATAATATTTGATCTTAGATTTATCACTATTGCGTAGAAGTTATTTGTGGGCTTCACATAACACCAAATCAACTCTGAGTCGCCAGAGAGATGCCGGTTTTCTTCACATGCCAAATTAAGTAATAATTTGTAAGTATTACGAGTGCCTTATATGACTTTGGTAAGTTAGAAGAACGAGCCTTGGTTTCGAACTTGAGACCTATAATAATGATTTATGGAAGCTATAAATCTCATCTATCATAAATAACACTTAAGTTATGATATTGAGTTTTCTGTTTTAACTGGTCTGTGAAATTTAGTGGGGTTGGGCTTGCTCCTGCGTCCAATGGTGTCAATTTGCTGAATCATTGGAATTTGAGAATAAAAACATAGCATCATGCCTATATTCCTCGAAGGGGTATGCAAAGGTGTACTACACACCACGGCGAGCTATGTTTAAGTGCCACATAATAGGGGGTGAGCCTAATGCCGCCCACCGGGCACATTTCCAAACTCTGGGCAGCTACTGAGAGTTTTTATTTTTACGATAAAGCTCAATAACACTGCTCGACTCGGGGATTGAACGCGACACCTCATGATCAGCGGTCGGAATTTAGAGAGTGAGGTATTAATACATTTGCATCAGCGCTTATAACTATTTGTGAATTATGATAGCCAGTATCACTAGTCGCGGAGGTCGAAATTTGGTTTAGGTTTCGCTCGGGTAACCAAAAAGCGACACCTATTATGGTCATTTGACCTCCGCCCTATGCCTTCCAAAGAGGCATGTTAAGCAGTGTACCCTAGCGGTCAAATAACATCCTGGTAATCATTCCAGGTTGTCAGTCCTCTTTTTTTTAAGGCGGGAAAAATGTTCCTATCTGCAACGAACAGGACAGTATGAGGCCTCACCCACTGAAGAAACCCGACGTGTGCCGTCTCTCGGCCTTATTTGGCGGGCCAGCGGAACCATATTACGTTCCTTCAGTGGTACGTTGTCAGTCCTGAATAAAAAATCTGGCTTTGATTTTGTTCTAAGGTCACCAGTTGTTCCCTCAGTTGGGTCGTGCAGGTAAATTGGTGGATCAGCTAATACCGAACCAACCTCAACAAAAAACTTTGACGTGGTATCGCTTGTCGCGTCGTGACCAAACTTCAGTTAGTTTGATCCGTGTGGTGACGCACTAAGAATACAAGTGTCACCATTCCATTCTTTCCCACGGGTGTCTTACTAGGCGACTAAGAGAAGTAAGCAATTAGTATCCATTGCCTTACTGGTAGTAGAACTAGGTGCTAAGTGGGAGTACTCACTTGCTATCCCGAGCGGGTTGGTACCACCATCTCTCGTGAAGCACATTGGTGTGTTTAGGTTGTAGCAGGAGATAGCCGTTTATTATTTCATTTCATATCTGTGACATGAAATAATGGTGAGCAGTGGCTTGACAATACTCCCGGTATACCTAGCTGAGTCTATGAGCGATGGTTAACATTTATTATCAGGTGGGCCGTGGCTCGTCTGCCACCATGAACAATAAAAAAAATGTTAGGGGTGCACCAACAAAATGTTAGGGGTGCACCAACATGGCTGGAATCCCCCCGTGGAACTTGGAGTCAGAGGTGCTCGCCGAGGTGTATCGGCGGGCGTCGCAAGAGCGGGAGGGGGGCGGACGCCCCCTACTCAGGGAGGTGGCCAGGTGGCAGGGAGACGCCCGCCAAGCTGCCATGGCCAAGTGGAGGGCACGGTTGGAGACGCCCCGGGCCGGTCTTGGCACCGTAGGAGCTGGAGGAGTGGGCGGGGCGACAGCACGGTGTCCTTACTTTCCGATTGGTGCAGGTGCTGTCGGGGCACGGTTGCTTCGGCAGATATCTGCACATAGTCACAAGGAAGGAAGTAACTCCGAGCTGTCACCAGTGGAACTGTGACGAGGACACGGCGCGGCACACGCTCGAGTCATGCCCGGCTTGGGCCGAGCAGCGCCGTGAACTCGTCGCGGAAATAGGGGGGGACCTCTCGCTGCCGAGCGTCGTTAGAGCGATGCTTAGCAGCGACAGGAACTGGGCCGCGGTCGCTGCCATCTGCGAGGAGGTTATCTCGCGGAAGGATGGGGCGGAGAGGGCCAGGGAGGAGGATTCTTCTGCTTACCCAAACCGCCGCCAGCGACCGGGGCGGCGCAGGTACCTGCTCCTCATGCCGCCCTAGCTGAGGCTACGGGTGGATGGACCGGGGAACGTCCGCCACCCGCAAGGCCTCCCGAGAAGGTGCGACGCTCCATGTGTGGATGCGTCGCTCAGTAGAGGGTACCCGAACGGGTAAGCCGCCGGCGGACCACCGAAGGAATGTAACATAGTTCCAGTGGCCCGCCAATTGGGGTGGAGAGATGGCACACGGCGGGTTTCTTTAGTGGGTGATGGCCCCACACTACCCTGTTCGTTGCCCCGAACGATGGGGTTTGCGGTTAGGAACATTTTTTCCCACCTTAACAAAAAAAAAAGGGGGGTGCACCAACAAAACATTTAATGGCATTCATCCAAGTTGCGAGAAACAAATCCCTTAATTTTATTTCGAGTGCTTCTCGAGATGGAGGGCGAAGCTAGTTATCTAAATCTTTCAATCCGTGAAGCCTTTTTTGTATCATATAGAACTAGTTACATTCCAAACGTACGCTATCCGATCCCAATGGAATAATAAAGTTCATTTGAAATGCACGAAGTGAGAGTTCGTGCGAGTGTTGTGTAATAAGATTATAGGAACATGAACTATTGCGTAATTACATTAGTAACTGATATGTTTTGCTCTGTACAACGATATATTAACTGGCAATTTTGTGTTTGTGTGAACAGCAGTCTAGGTTATCACCCTTATGAAATTATGTTTAGTCATAGAGGTAGGTTAATGCCTAACTTAGCTGGTAATGAGGTGTCTATACCAGTCGGCGAAAAGCGTACTAACGCTTCTAAGCAATTAGAACGGCAGGCCGAAATTATAAAGCAACGTTATGATAAGCGCCGAAAACCTAAAAACACTTTTAAAAAGGGGGACTTGGTTCTTTGGAAACAATCTCCTTCTGGTGGTAAAGTTAAAAGTGTAAATAATTAATTAAAAGTTCTATATTCTGGTCCCTATATTGTACAAAAAGTATTAAATAATGGTCGCTACAAAATTAGGAGTGTAAAAGGAATGCGTGGCTACAAAAAATTCACGGGTATTGTAGCAGCAGATTCTCTTCGTGTTTATCGGAGTTCTCCTGAGTGTAGTAAGAGCAGTAGTGACGATGACGTAGTTGCTAGGGATGACTTGATTAATTTACTTGAGAGCTAACGAGGTGTGTGCACCAATTGCGGTGCAATTGTTTCAGGATGGCCGACTGTAACGAAAGAAATTCAATTGACTCGGCGGAAGGCGGTAGGCGAGGCGAGATGGTGTTTGGTGGGGAGGAGCCCTGGAGTGGTGAGGCGAGGAGTGGTGCTAAGGTTATATAAAGCGCAGTGATTGTGAGTACGAGTGACATATAATTAAGAGATTTAGTATTACACGCATATTTTGTTCACTGTTCGTTATAAACATAAAATAAACTACTTTTCAGTGTTAGCATTTTATTAGTCTATTTATCATATTAGTTTTCCCATTACACTATTATCAAACCTATCATGCACTACAAAATTAAGCCAGCACCTCTTGGGTCAACCCCTTTTGCCTGACAAGCGCCATAGATATTTGCTTCCCATTTAACTTGCCTGTTTTGCGTAAAACATAGCAGTGTTCCTTCTTGCTTTTTATCTGCTATGGATGTGGAAGTTCCTGACACGATCTTTTCACATAGCCTCGCACTTGCAGCTCTTGCTTATACCCATCAAGCACTGGCCACGCTTTACTGATTATAAAAAACAAAGCCTAATGACGGTTTTAAAAAGCAAACCCTTCAGCTTTTCGACGTTTAAAATTAATGACACTAGGCACCTCACGCCATTTTGCCAAAACCACCAACAAGTCATATTCTGTGTGTATTTTTTTATGAAAGACAACGCCGTAAAGCAATAAAAAAACAGTCAGTGTAAAAGTGACACCTTATTTCAAATTATTGGGTGTATTGATTCAGACTCCTGGATTGTGAAAAAAAAACTAATTCATTTATACATTTTAATTTGTCTATAATTATAGTTTAACAAACAACTGACCATGCTTATATGGCTTTCGAGTATATGTGACATATTTTGCAGCTATGACAGATGTGATTTCTCTAAATTTTAGTATAAACCTCCTTTATTTACCGAATGTTCGGCATTTAAAACCGAACTTCGGCATTTGGCCGAATGCCGAAGTTCGGTTCAAGTAACTGAAATTCGGTTAAACCGAATGTAAAACGAACTTCGGCCCATCCCTAATCATTAGTGATTATTTTTATGTTTTGTATTCTTATGTTGAGGGTTCTCTTCAAATGTTTCGCTTGAATATCAAAGGCTGATAGCACTGAAGAGACAAGACTTGTCAGAGTCAGCTAAATAAAGCTTAAATTTGACTCAGTATCATTTTAGCTCATATTGCACGCCTCGTAAGCGAAGCGTTGAGGTGGGTACTATTCTCATTTTACACAGAACAACTGATTTTTCAAACATAAAATGTCTCTATTTATCATATATTGCACTTTTATAACAATATATACACACAAATATCAATAAAAAACACTATTTTTGACACATGATATTTTTATGCCATTTTTGTTATTTAAACTAGTTAAAAAACTGTTTAAAAAAGTTCTGTCTGACGTCCGTTTGTTGTAGGTAATGTATGTTAACACGATAACAATCGAAATACTTTACTAATCGAGCCTTCTTTTTTCTTTTTAACTTGCGTATTATTACAAATAGAGCCCTATTAATTTTCACGGTCTGATTCGATGTGGTTTAATTGTTATTAAATAAACAAAAAAATACTGAATATTTACGCTCCAAAACCAATGCTATACCTTTCATGAAAACTATTTCTATAGACCAATATAGAAGTACTTCTTAAAATTAGCGCTAAAGGGCGTATAAGACCTGAAACCCACATTAATACTTTTTGAAAATAGTGCTATCTATGTTATTTATTGAAAACTACTCAGTAAGTCCAATACATTATTAGTTATCAAATAATCAATTATTGTGAAAAATGAAGATGATGAATGAGATATGAGGCGTGCAGTTTTGGATTTTCCAAAGTATTTTTTTCTCTTTACGCTGCACTGTGAGATGTGAGCTTCAAAAGACATGGACGTGAAATCAGTCAATCGATGGCATGACCTGGGTGGTGATACCTGTTCCATAACATAAAATAATATTGCTCTTAGTTAAAATTCTTCTATTGAGATACTAAAGTCTATGTCTGTGATTACTGAAATGTGACGCTTAAAACGGCTTAGTGCTCAGGTGCTGGTAAATCTCCTCGACAAATAACGCACGAGGTAAATTTACAAACTTGCTTTGAACTGAAATAATAATATGTTAGTTTAGGGATCCATTTTCGTAATTCAAAAAGTAAATAGGTAATCTACGATAGACGACGCGTTGATGTGGTGACATTACGTGAGGTAAGGCTGGAACGACTGAAATTCTAAGAAGTTTATTCACAATTATCAACTTATGTTATCAACTTATGACTAAGTAATTATTTTTACCTGAAGGAGTGCCTTCATGCCAGGCTTTTTACTGGAATAATTACTTTGCTGCTTATTTGAGTGTACGCGATGTAGTTAAGGTTATCGTATATTGAAATGATTTATTTGGCCATTACATTCATAATTGAGGTTATAGTTACATAGCCAATAAAATCTGATATAATTCCTCAGGGATGAATATGAGGGACTAAAATAAGCCATCTTTAGACTACGTGTAATTTAAAAGAAGAAATAAAAGTCAACTTACTTAAAGCGACACGCATTGGATCACCGAACATCGGCCGAATTTTGTATATTTACCAAATGTTCTGCCGAAGTTCGTATTCGGTTAAAATCACATCTCTAATGATGTTTAAAACATAGATATATTTTATTGCTTAGAATATAAAACATAAAAATAATCACTAATGATGTTATAAGCATAGATATATATACGGGCCACGGCCTACCTAAAGTTGAATAGTAAACATCGCTCGAGGCCTCAACTATACTAAGATACTACCAAGCCGTTGATGAATATTTCATTGCGGGGATATGAAATGAAAGAGTGAACTGCTATATCTGCGCCAAAACCCATGCAGACTGGGAGAAGGTGATACCAACCCACTCGGGCCCAATAACAGTACTCCCACTTGATAACCAGCCCTATCACCAATAATTGCTTACTACCCTTAGTTGCCTCGTACGACACTCGTGGTAAAGAATCTGACACTTGTATTATTAGTCAAACTATATTGCATAGGTTTTGTTTGAGCTGTGTGGGGTTGGCTTTAGAATTGTCCCAACCCTCTCTACCCACGGGAGTCATAAGAGCCGACTGAGAGAATACCGAGGGAGTGGGCAGCAGCACTCCCTCGAGTATTAACAACATCCACTGCGATCGCCAACCCGCCTGCCAAGCGTGGCGATTGCGGCATTATCCCCCACAATGAGCACACAGTTCTCTTGGGGAGGCCTATGTCCAGCAGTGGACGTCGAAAGGCTGATGGATGGATGGGATAGGTTTTTAGTAAACAGACCAGCGTCGGTAGTCAATTTACATAAGTGCTAGTAGTAATAAAATAGATTAATCAATATTTATGGAATTATGAAAATGTAAGTGTAACTTTATGTCAGTTCCATAAATCGTTTAGTCTATTCTATTCTACTAGCGGTTATGCTACTTTCCTAAAGCCTCCCTAGCCAAGTTACATAATCCTTGTAGAATAGAATAGAATAACCAATGTATGGCATTGAAGTTGGTTACGCTTACGTTGTCATAGCCTTAATAGATTGATTATTCTAGTCTACTAGCGTTTATGTCACTTGTCTACTGGTACTAAAGTTTTTTTTTTATTGCATGTGGTGGCACACGAGCCACGGCCCATCTGATGGTAAATGGTAACTGTCGCTCAAGGATTCAACTATACCCAGAGTATTGTCAAGCCGCTGCTCACCATTTCATTTCACCTATTTGAAATAAACGAATAAACGGCATCTCCCGCTACATGTGCTTCCAACGGCCCATGTGATGGTGGTACCAACCTGCTCGGGCTACCAAGTGGGTATTCCCACTTGGTATCTAGTCCTACCACAAGTCATGCAATGGATGATAATTGCTTACCTCCCTTAGCCACCTCATGCGACACCCGTGTGAAAGAATGGGGTGGTGACACTTGTATTCTTAGTTCATCACCACACTGACTAAACGGCTAACGGTTTCTATATATTTTGAAATAAAACTACGTTTACGGAATCTATCGCGTTTACTTGATTTTTATGCTATCCCGACGTTTCGAATAGATACTTTACAGCATTCATGATCACGGGTGGACTTAGGTGGTAGATGTCCAAAGCTGATATGTTGTTTCAACGGTTTCATCTACCCACAGTAATATGGTTTTATAAATTTTTGGTTTATTTATTTCAACCCACATAATATTCGTTTAGAAACACAATTAAAAATATCCACTCTAAGTTTTATGCTTACAATGTATGAGATTTTAAGCTAGTATAATAACATTAGTATAATACTCCTTTAAGTTTTAAAATTTTGTATATATTTAGTGCTTAAAAATTCTACCACAAACTACCAATTAAAATTTTTAAGTAAAAGTTAAAGGTTTCTATATAACTCATATAATATAATATATTATTAAAAGAATACGAGCGTTATTACTTTACTGAAATAAAAACAATGTAATCCCACAATATAGTTAATTATTCAAATGTATATGTGTATTTCTTTTGACATGCCATGTTATATATTGAATGAACGAAGAAAACCTTTTAAATGTAATGTACATTTTGTGCTTTTTACAAAACACACGTATTACAGGACAGTGATTGATGCCGCGTTTTTGTTCTGTATTTCGCTGTAATGATAAGTAATTTTATGATAAATGCCTTTCGTGTGGTATTTTGGTACCCGCTTAAAATCATTTTGTGGTAATACTCTTCTTATGTTTTGTTTTCTTTCAATGCATCAAATATTTATTCCCCGAGATGGTTTTTGCGAGGAGGAAAAGTCTTAAAGTGTATTGCGAGATACTTTATTTATGACAAGCTTTTTCACCATAGGTCAAATATAGGTCTTTGGTTCTATCGCAGATTTCCGCTAACAATGAGATTAAATGTATATTGTATTGAATATTTTTAATAAGCGCTATCAAACAAATAGTATCAGTACAATCGATCCAGTAATTCTCGCGTGATGTATAAACAGACAAATAGACAAAATTCTATAAATAAAAATGTGTAAATAAATAAATATGTTATGAGAAGATATTACTGTATTACTTACAGTAATATCTTCTCATATATATTTGTAATCGTATAGAAGATATAGACTCAAAGTACAGCCTGAATCACACTAGTAACATACATACGACACTGTTGTGGATATTCGTTTAACTGTTTATTGTAATTCTACCGCACATTTTTAATAAATCGGTTGTCAGCCAAACTTATATTGTTTCATTACACTAGATGGTGGCAGCGGTGAAAAATACTAAAATAATTGGATTATAACGGTGTTTCGAGTAATTTTGTCGTGATTACGTATTCTACAAGTACAATTTGTGTGTCGAAATAGAGCACGCGCGACCTCCGCCTGAGTTAAGTTTGGAAGGCAGCTCCGTCAGCTGGGCTAACGCTTGGAAGCGATGGAAAATGCAGTTTAACCTCTTTCTAAAGGCATCTGGGGTGCATAAGGAAGAATGAGGTGTGCAGGCTAGCCTGCTTATCAATTTAATCGGACCAGACGGGCACTTGGGTATTGATCGCTGTAAAATACGTGCGCGTGAGGTCTTATTTTGGCCAGGCATAGCGAATGATTTTGAGCGTTACGTAAAAGAATGTAAAGTTTGCAAGGAGAATTCTAATAAGCCTGCTAAGGAACCAATGATTCCAGTCCATATTCCGAATTTGCCCTGGAATAAAATTGGAACCGACATATTTGAATACGGTAGGAAAAATTATTTAATTTTAGTTGACTATTATTCGGGTTTTGTAGAAGTAGGTTATTTGAGAGAAACGACTTCAAATGCGGTAATAAACATAATGAAAGAAAATTTCACTCGCTATGGCATTCTAGATACTGTTATAAGCGACAATGGTCCACAGATACCATGTAAAAATTTTAGAAAATTTGCTTCGGAATGGTGTTTCCATCACATTAAATCATCACCGTACTATCCTCAATCAAACGGGAAGAGCGAAAGAGCAGTGCAAACCATTAAAAAAATGTTAAAAAAATCTATACATAGTAATACCGATTTTTATATAAATTTATTAAGCTACCGTAATACACCACAGGAAAATTTGAATTCTCCTGCGCAGCTAATGATGGCAAGGCGATTGAATTGTAGATTACCAATCCACCCTGATTTGTTAAAGCAAAACACTACGCATAATAATAAAGCGCAACATACATTTATAATTGATAAACAGAAAAAACATAAAGAATATTACGACCGGCGCTCTAGAGCTCTCCCAGAGTTAAATGTCGGCGATGACGTCATGTTATTAGACAATAATAAGGACAGTATTCGTGGAACGGTTGTCGGGAAGGCAGCGACCCCGAGATCATACTTGGTCAGCAACCATAGAGGTATTTACCGACGTAATCGTCGACATTTGAAGAAGAGCACGGCTGTACATCAGAATGTAATAAATGATAAATGTGAAGAAGTTGTTTCTGACAATAACGATGATGAGGATACATTTGTATCGGGTGAGGACGACGATCAGGATGAGTATCAACCCATGACGTACAAAGCTCCATCTCCATCCTATTCGCCTCCTCAAACCCGTAGGGCCCGCAACAAGGTTACTAAATCATAAACTATATATATTTTTTAAATCGTATACTTACGTACTGTTTTAGATATTTTTAACTAGTTATATATTAAACTATTTATCATATGTAAACAACTCTACTTTCCTCACTAAATACGGATTATTTTTTTAAGCTATCATACTTAAATCTAGAGCTTGTTTGTATATAAGGAAGGATGGAGTTTTGTGTTGAGTTTTTTATAAAATTGAATATTAAGAGCAACTTAATGGTAGGATGGTAATAATTTGTGTATCATGTTTTGCCGATGTTAGTCTAAGTACCTACCTAGCTGTCTAGTGCTTGAGGTTTTGATTTTATGATTTTAATTATTTGTTTATGGGGAAGGTGTTGTGGATATTCGTCTAACTGTTTATTGTAAGTCTACCGCACATTTTTAATAAATCAGTTGTCAGCCAAACTTATATTGTTTCATTACACTACAGACACGTGTTTCGCTTCTCCACGAAACATCTTCATTTCGGACATGTGGTAAGAATGCCGGTCGAGCGATTGGTTAAGAAGATATACAAAGCGAAAGTGCTTCCACTTTGTAGATATAAGGGGAAAACTGATACTCACATACGTAGACCAAATCGGTTATAAATTGACAGAAGAACAGGAAGGACTCAGGAGACTCCGAATCCGGCGAGCGTGTATGAAGAGATATACAGATATGTTTATATATATATTTAGCATTTGACATGCTTAACCATACATTAAATACTCAATTTCAACATTTCAATTTCACATTTTCACAATTTGTGTTTAGTGTATGAAGAGAATTATGAATATTGAGGAAGTGAGAGATGTATGCAAGAATGAGCCTTTTGGCACTCTGTCCTTTCTCTCACTCAGCTCTATCACTGCGTACCTCACAAAGGAGATGGCGTGCTGAAAAGTAATTAAGTACGAAGCATCTTAAGAACCACTGCCCTACAATACAATTTTTACTAAATGCATATAGCACTACTCTTTTAAGTACACGGTATTTATAACAAAAAACTTCTTTTTTTGTCTGTCTATAAGTCTGTTTTTTGTTCCGGATAATCTATTGAACCGTGTGGGGCCGGCTTTAGAATTGTCCCGCCCCTCTCTACCCACGGGAGTCGTAAGAGCTGACTGAGTGAATAGGTACCGGGGAAGTGAGCAGCAGCACTCCCTCGAGTATTAACAACATCCACTGCGATCGCCAACCCGCCTGCCAATCGTGGCGATTACGGCATTATCCCCCATGACGGGACCGCTCGTTGTGACGTTCTCTTGGGGAGCCCTATGTCCAGCAGTGGACGTTGAAAGGCTGATGGATGGATGGATGGAATCTCCGGAATTACTGAACCGATTTGGATGGAACTCTTACTGGCAGATTGTTGATGTAACTTTTATTTTGCACAAATAGTGTACCGCGAAAAAACAATCAACTACATTCCACGTATTATTATGGAAGTCTGTGATATATTAAGTACTATACTTGGTAATAAATAGGGAATTTCATATAAATATTTCTGGTTAGAAATAAATGTACACATATAGTGGCATATTTAAAAAAATACCTCTACAATGGTAATCTAAAATTTATATGGACAGTTCCTCATTTTTAAAGCAAAAAGCTACTGGTTGGAAATAAATGAACACATAATATATCGGTGGTTTTATAAATTTTACCCCTAGGAGAGTGAATTAGGGGGTAAAGTTTGCAAGGAAAGTTTGTCACGTTTGAAGGAAATCGTATGAGATTTAATATAAAGCTTCTTACATAAAGTTTAGGAAAAAATGTATATCTATATCTACGTCTATACATACATCTAAAACCAATGTTTGTTTATTTGTTTCGTATGCGCTGACGTACTATTCATCCTATGATCATGACATTTTACTCACATATTACGGTGTACAGGAAAGGACATTTTCCCCGAAAATGTGGACAGTTCCAGTGGAAATAGATTCCGTTGATATGTTTGTCATGATCTTTACGACAGCATAGTTGAACTTGGTGGCTCAGTTCGGCATATCGCTACTGATCTTCAGTTGAACATAATATATGCCTTTCACTGAGCTTCTCCATCGCGTTCCCACTAGTATGTAGTCTATTTGGTTCCTACATTGGTCACCAGGGGATATCCATGTGTATAATCTGCGGATATGATGTCTGATGCAAGTGTTGGTGATAGTAAAATTTTCCTCGCAGGAGAACTGTAACAAACGCTCACCCCTATCATTACGTACTCCGATTCCATGTTTGCCTGTGTAGGGACCATGTAAGTACGAATGAGGTTAGTCATGTCAGCAGTTTAGCGTGCAAGCGAGAAGTATGTTAGGCGCTCGGCCAGTTACTGCGCACTGGCCAGCCCGTAAACTTGTGTGTTAGATTTGGGGAATTTAATTAATAAGTTACTGAATAAATTAGTTGGTTATTTGGGACTTATTGGTTTTCTTTATTCGCGTAGGGCCAGGTGCAGTAGCTCACAGTGCAATTAGGATCCCCACGCTCACTACAGTCAGGAGAACACGCACATTACATTCCACGTCACATACGTAGGTTATTAGGGACTAGGTTGTGACGTGAGGCATCTTACAGTATAATCACACATAGAGACTGCGGGGTATAGGCAGAGATAGTACGCACCCCACAGTTAGAGAGCACACGTACACCCGCGTACACCTGAAACACGACGAAAGTGGTCATCGCCTGTGGTATAGTAAGTCCCCCAAGATGATGGCAACTTCTCGTTTTGGAAGTCCTTTAAGTGTCGCAGTTAACGTATCGTAAAAGCCCTCCACTTCTTCTTCAGTCGATTGTGCTGTGGGGGCATATACCTGCACGATGTTATGCTTGCACGGTATGGTATTAATTTTGAGTGCTATTATACGATCACTGAATCACTGACTGCCTCATATACCACTACATACTTCTTCAACACTCGCGGCACGATGAAGGCTCTGCTGCTATCGTGTTCTGGGCCTGAAAAATACACTGTATTTCCGAGGTCAGATGCAAGGTGACCCTGTCCTTTCGTTTCGCTTAACCTAACCCTAGCAGGTGAACGTTCTTCCTCTGCATTTCGTGTTCCACAATTCTCAGTTTGCCAGGTTGGTTAAGGTCGCGCACACTCCACGTTCCGATGCGATGGGGGTGGCGAATCAAATAAGATTCATCAGTAGCTAAATTTCCATGCGGCGCCTTACGAGTTACGCGCGCTTGGCCGGTAGCACATTTAACACCATCTCTCCTGGGAAGATGGCACCGGGTGTCAGTCGGATCGCCAGACATACCATTTATTGTTCTTAGACCTTCCATGCTGACTCTCTTGGGGAAATAGAAGCAGTGATTTCCAGTTGCCTTCTGCCGCAGACATTTTAGAAGTTATTTAGACTCCAAGGCCGCTGTTACCTCTTCAGTTGGTTGCCCAACCGGTGATATGGTTATGCCGCCATTGCTCGGTCGCCAAAGCCTCTTCCGTTATCTAGCAGGGAGCACCGCGGCTCCTAATGGACACCGCCGCCAGCTATCCATAATGAACCACCGACGCGTACAGGTGAGGTTGACTTTTGGGCCGGATAAAGGTGTTATTTCCGTTCTCTCCTTACTCCCCAACAACTTTATTATATAAATATAGATATTGTTATTGTTTAGAATCCAGAAGCGGACAAAGTCTTCTTTTATCCCTGAAAAATGAGTAGTTTCTGTGGTACAGCAACTTCTACCTAGAGATTAGTGTACCTTATATATATTTATACTCTGAAGTCCGCTCACGATGACAAATCATTGGCATATTTGTCCATAAAAGTTATTTGGTTTTTCAATTAAAATTTTGTCGGCGACAGTGTTCAAAATCTCTAAGCTTCATATTTTGTTATCTAAAGTTTCCTGTTACTCCGGCAGAATCTGTCATTAGTCAGCTAAAAAGTTTTCTCCCAGCAGTAAACTCAAAATGTTTTTCTCATCGGTGGAGATTGCAATGGGCGTGGCACTTGAGCTACCGTGTTGTGTACAAATTCAATAGATGTAGCCGGGCGGTAATGAGCGCGTTTCTCATTCGATCCGCGCGCCCGCTTCGTTGTTTTAATGTCGAGCTCTGAAGAACGCGTTTTATTCACCCGCCCATGACTTCATCTTCGTAGATATCCAAATAGAGTAAAAAAAAAAAGAAGTGTGTGACTTAAAATAATTAATAAAAATATGAGATTAATTATAACATATATTATAAAATATTATTATATATAACAGCTGCGGTAATAAATCCTTACTATCCTTTTTTTTTTCCTCTTTGAAATTCTTAAGTTATAAATAGTTAACAAAAACAGACCTATAGTTTCCTTTATTACTAACAAAATTTATATTTGAAAACCATTTTGATCTTTTAAAGCTATTAGTAAGATGAGTAAACAATCAGTACAAACATTACAAAGAGCCATAACCTTAGAAATTAAAAACTCTTTTCAACGATGTAATCCTACTACAAAATATGTCAATATCGACTAGTCTGTTACTCGCTTACTCTCTTATATTATACAACTCTCTCTCTTTCATATTATAAATGCAAAAGTGAGTTTCTTTGTTTCTACTATTAAACCTATCATTTTGAACTTTTGCATACATATAGTCTGGTGCCTAGAAAAAGACATAGGCTGATGTAAAATATTCATCCCGGAAAAAATATATTTTCCCATAGGCTAGCTATTTTTACATAGAGATAATTAGGTAGTGTGCCGTAGAGTAATGTATTAATATTTTGAAATCTACGCCGACGGAGTCACGGGCAGAATCTAGTTCCATTATGAATTAGTAATTTCATATAATTAATAACAGCAAATAACTCAGTAAAAAGCATCTTACGTATAGATTAATATCAGTGATCACAATGTGCGAAAATATGGATTATAAAGTGCGAAAATATGAATTACAAAGTGCGAAAATAAGAAATCGAAAATAACAAGTCGCGAGCATGACCTACACACCACCTGGAATACCGTCATAATCATTTTTTGACAAAGCGTCTTCGTACCCTACTCGTGGTTGCTATTATCGATTTCATATTTTCGCACTTTGTGTTAATTAATAATATTTTGTTCAAATTTATTTCCATCGCAGTTTTTCTAGCCACACTATTAGGGATGTAAGAGAAAAAAAACAGTAATATACAAGCTACAAAATGCACGTGACCTGGTGTTGCCATTGTGTCTAATGACACTTTAATGTTTGCTGTAATTGTACAACATATTTGACTGTTTGATTAATTAATTTTGAATTTGTACAGGGATTTAGTGTCATTTATTGATTGTTTAGTGAAATATTATTGATCAGACATGACCTAGATGTTCTGTATTCAATTCTCATTAATAATGTGTCTATGTCCGGATAAGCCAGTGCCGAAGCCTTTGAAAATGGTATAAAGAGAAGAAAAAAATAGAACAGGATGATACCCATTGGAAAAGTAAGAAAATATAACAAAAATAAAAGGAAAAATAATTTACGGGCGATTTGAGGTTGGGAAGGGGGTGGGGGTGAGCTTTTAAAGGTGAAAAACAGTTTATCACGATTACCGGCAAAACACTCTTAGTTTTATCGAAATGAAATTAAATGAAATGAAAAAAGTTAAATAGCAAAATTGTATTAATAAAAGATCTACAACTCTTGTATTGACACTTTTTTTTATATTATGCGAAAAGTCCAAAAAACCAACTTATTGCCTTTTTACTTATAACTGCCACAAAAAAAATGTTTTTCACGCAATTTGGTAAAAACTTACTTTTTTAACCGTTTTGTAACCGTATGTGTGTGTGTGATTTTTTTGTCAAAAATATAAAAAAAAATCGTTAATTGTTGACCTTTTTCTTATCAGACCCTCTTTATTTTTGATACATTATTTTGAATTAGATATATATAACCGGAAATCATACACGTTGAGGATCGATTTTGTCGACCCGGGTTTCGAGTATATTCGATGCTTCATCATCAGGACGAGCGCGAAGCGGTGTCAACGAGTTCCCGGCGGGTAACCGCCGGTCGTCAATATCGATCCACAACGTGAGTGATTTCCGGTTATATATTTCTAATATGTATCAGTCTGACGGTGATATCGTAAACACAAGAAGAGTCTAGAACTAAATTTGCACAAAAATTTTATATCTTCTTAGGTCCTAAATTATATAACAGAATTAATAAAGAAATAGGCATATTCAATATACAAAAAAATAAATGTAAACAAATGATAAAACAATGGTTATTAAAATTAAATTATCAAGAAACAGAACAACTTTTTGAGATAAATATATAAACTTAATACACACACAAACTCACATACACATACACACACACACACAACACACACACACACACACACACACACATATATACACACCAACACACGCGCGCGTGTGTGCACACAATAGAAAAGTGTACTGGCAATTTATTCTGTGGGGTCCTGGTGTCCTGGAATACAGGCCTCGGCTTAGTTCAGGCATCAGTCTCACACAAATTAAACAACAAATGTTTTTTATGTTCCAAATTTGTATCTTTGTATCTTAACCTGTGTTGTGTTTTGTTTGTGGAAGAAAATAAATGATATATTATTATATATTATATTATTATTCTCTTTATTTATTTTATATCACATTATATACACTTTTAAATATATTATGAAAAGAAACAAACACTCACACAAACATACTAACATACTTATAAAAATACAAACAAAAACACAAACGAGTAAACATAACAAATTTAAAAATGTATAAAATAGATAGACCACCGACATCGGGTGCTGGGACCAAGTTGCCGGTGGTTAGGGCTCCAGAGTAAGGAACCTCCTCACAATACGTGCCGTGTCGAGGAGTACTGCCTTTTGCATCAAGCCCTTAAGCCAGCCGTCCAACGAGAGTCTCAATAGGTGTTGGTCGAGACTCAAGACAAGCGGGGTAAATCCTTGATCCACTCTAACTACATCACGATGCACGTCCATGTCAGTATTGAGAAAATATTCTCGGAGGTTGTATATCTCGCGGTTATGAAGGGTTTTGATGTTTAAAAAACCACGACCCCCACATCTCCGCGGGATATACAACCTCATTACCGATGAGCGCGGGTGGTGCATTCGGTATGCAGTCAGAAGTGAGCGGACCTTTCTATCAAGGGTATCAAGTTCAGCCTGAGTCCATCTGAGTATGCCAAAGGAATACATCAAGACAGGCATGACCCAACTGTTACAGGCACGCACCTTGTTGCCGCCAGAAAGTAGACTATTAAGTACTTTTCTTAAGCGGCAAAAGAAGCGCTCCTGCAACTTTTGTTTCATGACTGCCTCAGAGATGCATAACGCCTGTGACATACCCAGATATTTGTAGGTCTCGGTAGCAGACAGAGACCGGAGTTGTGTGAAATCTGAAAGTTGCATTCCTTCAGATTCCACAACGACACCTCGCTTTACATGTAAGACTGCACATTTATCCACACCAAACTCCATTCTGATAGACTTACTGAAGGTTTCAGTTACCTTAAGTAATGCCATCAGTTGGGGTCTGGTGGGGGCAAATAACTTTAAGTCATCCATGTAAAGGAGGTGGGATAGACCCGACTCTCTCTCCGCAACCGATAGCCTAGGCCTGAATTCTCTAGTAAAGTACTAAGAGGATTCAGGGCCAGGCAAAACCACAATGGACTGAGGCTGTCCCCCTGGAATAT
Organism: Leucoma salicis; assembly: GCA_948253155.1. NCBI lineage: Eukaryota > Metazoa > Arthropoda > Insecta > Lepidoptera > Erebidae > Leucoma > Leucoma salicis. The sequence continues at coordinate 7,932,648 of OX411828.1, forward strand.
ACCCCGCTCAATTTTTATTGGTGCGTCATGTACCTGAAGCCAGCGACGATCTGGATAGTAAAGGGCCGTTCTCCATTGCCCCATACACGTCTTCAAGAAGGCTCGTAGAGTTGCATCAATTTTATACAACTCCAGTACCCTCAAGAGCCATGTATGGGGAACAGAGTCATAGGCTTTCTTATAGTCTATCCAGGCCATCACCAACTCTTTCCGGCCGCGACGAACCTGTTGGCTTATGACCGTGTCAATAATAAGGAGCTCTTTAGTTCCACGTGCCCCGCTCCTACATCCATTTTGAGATTTGGCCAAAATAGAATTTTTCACACTTGTGAAGAAATTTTTACTGTCAAAATGGATGTAAGGAGCTTATATATTGTAGGTAGGCAAGTAATGGGCCTGTAATTTTTGGGGTCCGCGGAACTACCACTCTTATAGAGAAGGTAGGTCGTACCGACAGTTAAAAAACGTGGTAACGACCTCGATGTCAAACACAACTGAAATTGAGATGCCAAACGAGCATGTGAACTGCGTAACCATTTGAGCCAAAAATTGTGCAGTCCGTCTATTCCCGCGGTTTTCCAATTAGGTAACGAACGGACTGCACTGGTTACATCACTTGTTGTTATTAGTACTGCTTCCATATCAGTAATATGTTCACATGATCGTTTGACATCTCGCATCCAGCCACATTCCTCATGAATGACAGGCCTCGACCAGATGTTTTGCCAAAACGTAGTAGTGGCATAAACATCTGGAAGATCCCTGACATTCAGATCTACATCGGGCCGTTCTCAATTACGGTAGACCTGCCTCTCGTCTCTCTGGAATGTACGGTTCACAGTGCATCGACCTACTCTCCGTTTGTAGCGCCTAACGCGATTTGCCCACGCATAAATTTTCTGCTTCAGGAAGTCTATGCGTTCTGTGACGTGGGACATATATTCTCGGGGATTTATATCAGTCCCCGAGAAAGCCCGATTCACAAAACGCATGACTTTCGGACGGGTGTTGCCTGACCTGAAGCAGATAAGCTTACCGATGATTACCCTGGTTTCAGCTATACGTTGCTCAATCCTGGATTGCCAAGCCGGTACGGCTGTACGTCGTCGAGTAACAGGACCTTCTTCAGAGATTTTAATTCCTGCTACTCGACATGCCGCAACGGCTGCACAATACAGAATTGAGTGTGTATCCGCCAAATTTTCGCTGCTATCTATATAAACAGATAACAGCAAATCCAGGGTCTTCACCAGCGCTATATTCTTTTTATGAGTAGGCAAACGCGGTAAACGTGGTCTACACTCAGGGGACATAGTTCGATACTTCTGTAAAGCGCATTCCAAAGCGCTCCTTAATTGATCATTGTACTGGGTACTTACGGTTAAGGTTCCATTGTCCTCCACTTCCTCAGCTGGGTTCAGCTGCGGTATATCTCTGGATATATGCTCCACAGTTTGCGAGAAAATGGGGTATACAATGTTACCCCGCACGTCCGAGCGAATCCGTTCAAGTACGGTTTCATTCAACAATTGACAACGTTGAACAGCCCGTACTTGATCCGGCAATCTCTGTGCCGTGACGTTGACAGCCGGCTCAAGCACCTGAAACAAAGGCAGCATACGATCACGGTACGCTGTAAGGTTGCTTCCTCCCTCTGTAGCCACATAATATGCCCGCATGACATTTTCGTTCATCTGTTGAGACCATCTCATGCGGCGCACATCACCACCGGCAGCGGGGGCCCTATTTGAGACCTGTTGGTCTCGAGGTCCCAAGCGTGTCGGTGGCCGGCCTCTCCTCTTCCTGCGTACTGGTGGCGGTGACGTAGGTGGGGAGAAGTACTCGTCGCTTGATGTTGAACTCAACACCTCAGCAGTAACCGCTGTCACTGAAACTGGATTAGGTAGTTGCGAGGTGGAGCTGAGCGACGAGTCCGGGGTTGTTCCTAGTGCAGCAGCGAGTCTGGCTTTTGCCCGAGTTAACATTTTCTTTCCGTTTATATAATTTTCATATTACACAGAAAATGTTTCATGACATCTGTCATTTTTCACATATAGGTAGATATTGTATTTATAAATTCATTGTGGTTGCGTTATTTAATTTTTCATGGTTTTTTATTGCACAGTTTGTAAATATTGTTGTAAAATGATTATCAAAAGCAATATAAACTGATATTTCAATTAATTTTGGGAAGTGTAAGAAAATGTGACCCTTGGCGTGTAGTGTTGCCAGTTTTAGTGATCGTGAGACAATAATATTATTATTATTATTGTCTCACGATCAAAAATATTAATTTCAATGTGCAAAACTGACAACCCTGGTTTTACTGTTTTATTATAATACTAGCCTTTGCCCACAGCACCGCCGAGGTCAATACCTAGGTTTTAGGTTATATCTCAGGTTCCCTATAAATGTAACGGGATAAATGTATACCAGTTTTTTAGTCTAATCAAGAGCTATCAAATTGAAAAACTCCAATTGAATCAAAAAGGTTTTTGCGTGATGCGTGAACGAACAAATAAACAGACAAAAACATCTAAAAAAAAATTGTTTGTGTTCAGACATGCCTATATACCTAGCCTAATACAGTCATTTTATTCTCAAATATCTTAAACGTACAGACACAGCTCTGTTACAGCTTTATAATAGTACTAGCTGACCCAGCAAACGTTGTTTTACCATATAAATTATTTTTACATCGTCAGTAGAAGAGTGACAATTTAGAGTTGTATGTATTTTATTATGCAAAATCATAATAAAATAAAAATTAAAAAAATGTCCAAAAAATAATTATATATTTAGGGGTGGGTCACCCTTATCATTTAGGGGTATCAAAAATAGTTGTTGGCCGATTCTCAAACCTGCCCGATATGTACACAAAGTTTCATACAAATCGGTCCAGCCGTTTCGGAGGAGTTTGGTAACAAAACACGAGAATCTTATATATTAGATAGGATGTAGTCTTTCGTGTATATAATATCCCTTAACCTTTCATTGTTTACATTATTTTCGATATTTCAAACATTAAAAAAGTTAATTCGGGCTGTTTGTGTTCACTGAAAATACTTAATGTGCTTTTCAATTATTTGTAGATGTCGCAGGGGTTGTCGTCATTTTGCCGGCCTTCCTTTTGTTAATAGTTTTTGAATAAACAGATTGGATTTTCAAATGACGGATTCGAATTTTAGAAGGAATGAAGGCTGATATTTTTTACGCTATTCAATAATATTATACTTACTAGCCTTTGCTCGCGGCTCCGGCACTGCTAGTTTTTAGGTTATATCTCAGGTTCCCGATATAGTAACGCGATAATATGTGTATCAGTTGTTTTTTCGTGAAGCCCGAATAAACAAACAGAAAAATTCTAAAAATATATGCTTAAATATACAAATAATATATTCGTTATTTCTCAAATATCTTAAATGTACAGACAAAGCTCTGTTACAGCTTTATAATAATAAAAATACTTCGGAAAATCCAAAAGTGCACGTCTCATAATCTTTATTTTTCACAATAAAATTGATTATTTGATAAGTAAGTAATAACGTATTGGTCTTACTAAGTAGTTTTCAATAAATCACATAGATAGCGCTAATTTCAAAAAGTACTAATGAGGTTTTCATGTCTTATACGCCATCTAGCGCTAATTTTAAGAAGTACTTCTATATTGGTCTATAGAAATAGTTCAAGAAGTTCTCACGAAATAAGGTATAGCGTAGCGCTGGTTTTAGTGTCGAGTCGAGCGTAAATATTCACTATTTTTTGTTTATTTAATAACAATTAAACCACATCGATTCAGACCGTCGATTCGTAATCATACTAATTCCTATAAGAAAAAAAAGGCTTGATTAGTAAAGTACTTTGGTCGTTATCGTGTTAACATACAATACCTACAACAAACAGACGTCCGAGACAGAACTTTTTCAAACAGTTTTTTAACTAGTTTAAATAACAAAAATGGCATCAAAAATATCATGAGTGTTAAAAATAGTGTGTTTTCTTGATATATGTGTGTATATATTATTTTACAAGTGCAATATATGATAAATAAAGACATTTTAAGTTAGAAAAATCAGTTTTTCTGCGTGAAGCGAGAATAGTACACACCTCAACGCTTCGCTTATGAGGCGTGCAATAGATCTATTGCTTTATCTATAAAGACTATGTTTACATATATTATGAAAAATCAGCTAGAAGAATATAATATTTCGGATTCATAGTAGGTTTTTTTTTTATTGCTTGTTGTGGCAGACGGGCCACGGTCCATCTGATAGTAAATGGTAACCGTCGCCCATGGACTTGACTATACCGAGAGTATTGTCAAGCCGCTGCTCACCAAATAATTTCACAGATGAAATGAAATATAATATAAACGGCTATCTCCTGCTACAGACAAAACGCAACGATGTGCTTCATGGCCGGTCACACGGGAGATGGTGGTACCAACCCGCTCGGGCCGGATACCAAGTGAGTACTCCCACTTGGTACCCAGCCCTACCATCAGTCATGCAATGGCTGATAATTGCTTACTTCCCTTAGTCGCCTCGTTGGACACCCGTGGGAAAGAATGGGCTGGTGACACTTGTATTTTGAGTCCTGGCTAAGTAATAACCTTGCATTTAAACCAAGGACAGCAAATACATTTCGAGTTTGATCACCAGTCTGAGTTCTTCGCATGGCAAACACCACTGAACCTTTAAGTTTTATTATGCGTGTTTTGCTTTACAAATTATCACTGGTCGGTGAAGGCAAACATCAGTTTGAAACCTGCATGTCTGAGAAATTTTCTCAACGACTGAATTCTGCCAGTCGAGTCTGGGCCAGCGTAGTGTCTAAATTACTCTATAAAAACACCCGTGGCCATTGGTGAGAGAGTAGTAGATTGAAAACAAATATTCAACAGACCTGCCTTCTTTTTTTTTGTCATTCCTTCGGTGGTTCTACAGACCAGCCTGCGACAGTTCAATCTGACCGAATCATACTTCAACTTAACGTTTCAGAAGTAAAATAGTAGTAGCAGCCAGCCCTTACAGAGCATAAGCCTAATTGTGTGTGGCTTTCGTTATAACGTTGAATCAAGATTTAAAAAAACATAACATAATATAAAACATAGCATCATGCCTGTATCTCCGAAGGCATAGGCAGAGGTGTATTAAACACCCACGGTTCGCCAGCAATGTTTAGGTCCCATGTAATAAGGGGCGAGCCCTATTTATTATTGCCGTCTACCTGGCACATTTCCAAACTCCGCGCTGTTACTGAGAATTTTTCTTTTTAGGAAAAAGCTAAATAACATTGCCCGACCCGCGGATCGAACCCGAGACCTCATGATCAGCTGTCACACACACTACCGCTGCACCACCGAAGCAGTTTAAAAAAATTCATGTTAGGGAATAATCCCTTTACTGGGGGATTCAACAAACATACACCAAAGGGATGTAATATCATCAGATTTAAAAGAACTGATTGGATAAAGCAATTTTGTCTTAATATTTAAAGCCGTAGCTCAGTTACATATCTACCGGCTCAGGGCGCCTTGTCAGACTTCAAAACTATCGAGAAACGACATGCAGGCACGTTTCTCTCCTAGGCCAGTGTCGATAATTATTGAAAACAAAAAAAAAACAGAACAGGATGATACCCATTGCAAAAGTAAGAAATAATAACAAAATAAAGGTAATTTTTGCAATTTCTGTGTTTCATGGATTTGATTTTTAGGGTTCCGTACCCGAAGGCTCAAAACGGGACCCTATTATTAAGACTTCGCTGTCTGTCTGTCTGTCCGTCCGTCTGTCACCAGGCTGTATCTCAAGAACGGCGATAGACAGTTTAAATGTTCACAAATGTTGTATTTCTGTTGCCGCTATAACAACAAATAAAAAAAAAACAATATTTAAGGGGGGCTCCCATTAACAAACGAGATATTTTTTGTCCTTTTTTGCTCGTTATTGATAACGTAAAACAAATATTTAAGGGGGCCTCCCATACACAAACGTGTTTCTTTACTCGTTTTTGCTCTGTCTGTGCGTCCGTCCGATAGCTAGACAGTTGAAATTTTCACAAATTATGTATTTCTGTTGCCGCTATAACAACAAATACTAAAAATAAAATGAAAAAATATTTAAGTGGGCTCCCATACAACAAATGTTATTTTTTTACTCGTTTTGGCTCGATATTGATAACGGCAACAGTTAAACGCTTGAAATATTCACAGAATATTTAGTTATATATTCACTTTAAAAATAAATAATTAAATTAAAATAAAACAAATATTTAAGGGGACTCCCATACACAAACGTGGTTCTTTACTCGTTTTTGCTCTGTCTGTCCGTCCGTCTGTCACCAGACTCTATTTCAAGAACGGTGATAGCTAGACAGTTGAAATGATCACAAATTGGTAACAGCCAAACACCATGGTTACAGGGAGTTACAATAGTGTAATGTTGTTTACCTAGTCAATTTTAGTTTCGTAAACAGAATTTATAACTACCTAATAATGTTTATATTAAGATGTAGGCAAAATTTATACTATGTGCGCCCCTGGACAGTGCACAGGTGCATAATTATGCATTCCCCTGGATATGATTTTTCGTCGAGTAAGTTTTTACATCTGGCCTTTCAAATATTGCTAGCAAATAAACAACTTGCAATAGTCTCAAAAAGCTTTTTCTTTTTCTATAGTAATATATTATGATCAATTGACAGAAATACTATCTTTACTTTGATAGTAAATTTATTGCTTAAACATCTGTTAGTAACGTTCTTTACAAATTGAAATACGAGTATTGTATTAACTTTTGATAGATAGCCAAATTATTACTTTTACTATTCGCGAAAATTTTGTTGTCAAAGTTTATTAAACTAGAAAAGAAATAATACTTTTCGATATTTATGTTAATACGTACAACATTATGAAAAATAAACTACTTATATGAAATAATTTGCTTTCAATTCAGTTTCTAACTTTCTACTATTCCATTGATGCTATAATTATGGTAAAATTGGCTAACTAGGCGTCTCTGAGCACAAATAATTTTTTTGGACTTTTTATTTGTTGTTTTTTTTTCGGTTTGCGAATATGCGATATGCGCATCCCGCGATATGAACATCTTAGTGGAGACTGTTTATTTTTTCAAAATACGAATGAAAAATATAAATTCCTATGAATATAACAAATCAAGCACTAAATCATTAATTAGAACTTCCTCTAAGCTAAGTGTATCCATGCTACTAATGGTACACTAATTGCTTGTGAAAACCCAATGATATATAACTACATTTCACACATAATTTATGTATTTAAATTAAACCTAGCTAGCATACATTTTCAATTCACTTTCCATTATAAAACATTAGTTAAACATTCTCTTTCAAAGCTTTTGTAAATTTCTGACCCAGGTATTGAAGTCCTCTTTCCATTCGCTCAGGAGGGTAAGTCCGGGGATTACGTCCCTCTTCATTAATATAATGTAAGTTGATTATAAATAGGTACTCAAGATAAATATTTTTATAATTATATATATATATATTTTTTTTTTAAGACTACGGGAGAGGCGAACAAGTATAGGGCCCACATGATAATAAGCGGTTACCATAGCCTATAGACGCTAGCAACACCAGAGGCAACACACGCGCGTCGCCATCTCCAAGGAAAGGGATAGGTGGATAATAAGGAGAGGATAGGTAGGATACTGAGGAGAGGATAGGAAAGGTAATAAGGAGAGGATAGGGAGGAGGTTTAGGCCTCCAGCGCTCTCACTTACCATATGAAACACAACGGTAAGATTAACTACCGTTGTTACACGCTGGTCTTTTGTAAGAGGGTGGTACTTCCCCGATCAAACCGGCCTATTCATGCTAGGATAAGCAAGGTTCTACAAGGCAAAGACTTTTTTAAATAATTCTATATCTATAAACTCAAAGCAAATTGATGCATATGTAAATTGTTATCCTCCATAAACAACAGAATACAAAATGGGGAGCGAGCGATAAGAGATACATTAGGTTTGTCCAAAAAGGTTTACTATATTCAAACCTTTTTTTGACAGAACCCATGTAATCAGTTAAAAATAGTACATTGTTACCCTAGGGATGAAAGCAACCCTCAACCCTCGAACTAATGGAGCCCTCGCTACGCTCGGGCGCCAAACCCCGTCTCGAGACTAAATAAGTATTTATCCCGAGGAAAACACTGTGCTTTTCATTACGAATACGAGGAAACTAAAAATAAAAATCATGAATTAGCTTATTAATTTATTAAAGAAAAAATGGGAGACTTTAAAAAATTGAATTTGGAATCGCCGTTTTCCCGCCGATTTTGTTTTTTTTCTGTGATGATAATCATTGAAAAAATATAAATCTTCGTTATTTGAAAGATATTTAATGGATTTTTTTTATGGAAGCGAGAGTTGGGCATGTAAAAAGGAGCATGAGAGCAAAATCAATGCGGTCGAAATGCGATCTCTACGGAGAATCTGTGGAGTGAGGCTGATTGGCTGCATTTGTAATAATGACGTAAGAGAGTGAGTAGGCATGAAAGAGAGTATTGGTATAAAGATGCGAAAGGGAATGCTCCGATGGTTCGGACATGTGGAAAGAATGCCGGACGAGCGACTGGTTAAGAAGATATACAATGCGAAAGTGGAAGGATGTAGGTACAGGGGGAGACCGAGACTTACTTAACTAGACCAAATTGGTCATTTATTGAAGGAAGGTGGAGTCAGGAGTCTCCGAAACCGGCGAGCGTGTATGAAGAGAGTTATGAATGTTGAGGAAGCGAGAGATGTATGCAAGAATAGAGCCTCTTGGCACTCTGTTCTCTCTGCCTACCTCGCAAGGGAAATGGCGTGATGATAAGTTAGTTAGTTAGTTGCAACTATATTAAAATAAAGTCATATAAAAAAATTCTTTAATAAATACTTAACGTTATGTTATTTCAATTTTACGTCGCGCTGTTATTGACTGGCTGTACAGAAAATAGAACTGTTTTATTTTTTATAATTACTCAACTGTCAGTTGAAAGTAATTCTCCCTAGGGCTGAAAAGTATAACTTTCAACCCGCTCTTTAGGCAACTTCAGGCCTACTTTCAGAGTATGAGTAATGAAAAATATATTTACCCCTTTTCTGAATGTTTTGAGCGCATAGCGATTCTCGTGTGACTACTTTTTTAAAGATGACATCATTACGACATTATTTTTTAGATTTTTTATCTATTTATAGTTCGCACAATACCATTCATCCATCAGACTTTTAAAGTCCACTGCTGGACATAGGCCTCCCCAAGAATGGGGGATAGTGCCGTAATCGCCACGCTTGGCAGGCGGGTTGGCGATCGCAGTGGATGTTGCTAATACTCGAAAGAGTGCAGCTGCCCACCCCCGGTATTCCCTCAGTCGGCTTTTACGACTCCCATGGGTGGAGTGGGGTGGGACAATTCTAAAGCCGGCCCCACACGGCTACACAATACTGAACGGATTTTGATAAAACTTCTACGGGTTTTTTAGTAGGACTTAGTAGCAGAACAAAACTCTTACCAATTTTTAAATCTAATCAAGGGCTATCTACGTTTGATCAAAATCCGTTCAATAGATAAGTAAATAATGTTTTGTGTTCTGACATGCCTAAATCAAAGTCATTATTTCTCCAAATATATTGACTGTACAGACATAGATCTGTTACAGCTTTATAATAATATGGATACCTACGAGTATCTTCCAGAATAACAACTACATTTTTACCTCTATTACAATGCGAAAGTGTGAGCAGCTGTGTAGTACACTCACATTTGCTTACATAAATTGTTTCCAATGTACATACTCGTATAATAGAGTGAGTTGCTGTAAAAAAAAATCTAAAAAATAATCCGTCTTTTTTTCTCGTGTCATACGGAATCAATAAACCTTTCGTAATCATCGTCAAACATGTAGAAAGAAATAAAACTTAAATTATCTGTTTGTAATGTTTAAAACCGACACCCTGAAGTTAGCTATAGTCAACATTTTAGTTTTTTTGTGATATTTAAATAAACTTTATTTCACTAGATAATGCATTATAATAAAACTTTCAATGTATTAATTTTTTCTATTGTTAGTGTCGTTTTTTCTACAAATGTAGAATAAGGCAAAAGATAAAATTTTTGAAAAGATTTTTATCTTGTTACGCCAAAGAAGTATAACTTCTAACGCGTGTACAAAAATACACACACAGATTTTATTAATTTTTTTAATCCTTTTTATGTTCCTCTATTAGGCACAAGTCTCTCGAGAGGGAGAGGGATTAGGCCATAGTCCACCACGCTAGCCCAGTGCGTCTTGGCAGACTTCTCAAGCCGTCGAGAATATCTCTCAGGCATGTAGGTAGGTATCCTCACAATGTTTTCTTTCACCGACCAGTAATAATGAATTGTAAACTTATACACATATAATTGGGACGGGCCTCGTGGCGTAGCCGGTAGTGTAACTGACTTCCATGCACGAGGTCGTGGTTCGAGTCCCACTCAGGACAATTATTTGTGTGATAAACACAGATATTTGTACTGCGTCTGGGTGTTTTCTATCTATTATATGTATGTATATACAAAAAAAAAATAGTATATGTATTATATCCGTAATCTGGTACCCATAGCACAAGCATTAAGCTTAGTTTGGGACCAGAGGACGTATGTGAAAAATGTCCGTGAATATTTATTATTATTTATTATTTAATTTCGGAAAATGTTGAAAAGTCAGAGGTGTGTGCCGTACCTTGGACAATGGATCGATACCACTGTCTTTGCAGTCCTTGGCTTTACCACTAGGCTATCCCTGTGTTCATTTCATTATGCAGATGGGAAACTAAGTAATGGATGGCTATCTCCGGTTACAATCAAAACGGAAGGTATTTTACGGTTCCCTAGAAAGAACTAAAGAAAAGAATGCCATAAAATTGTCAAGAAAAGTTCTCAAGAAGACTAAAATGAATCTATCTATCTATCGCGTCGCAGAGGCATCACTCGTGCGTCGCCATCTCCAAGGAAAGGTAGGAGGTGGATAGGAAGAATAATAAGGAGAGGATAAGTAGGATACTAAGGAGAGGACATGGTGGGAGTGCTCTCACTCACCATACGAAACACAAGGGTAGGAGTACCTACCGCTGTTTTACTCTCATCTTCTGTGAGAGGATCGAGCCAGCCTATTCATTCTGGGATAAGCAAGGCTCTACTACTACAAGATTATATGGAAGAAAGAAAGAAAAGACATAAATACAGAACAGACAAAAATATAAGAATTTCAAAATAAGATAAGTTAAGATAAGATAAATTTATAACACAAACAGCTATAGATAGTATGCTGTTGATGGGCCAATGAGGTCTCCCCTCAGCATAAAGCGGCCGTACGTAACTCATACTGCCGCGCTGGTTTTCAGTGGAGCCTCAGTGTGGCTTGACACCCGTTATCGGTGTAGTTATTTAAACATCTTAACTAATACTAATAATAATAAAAAAATATATATATATAACTTATCCACAAGTGACAGACTTTTATAGCTTACATACCACTACAAAAAAATAAAAAAGTAAAGGTTCTATAGAGATATAAGCTACACATTATTATTATCTAACATATACAATTTTCGTGTCACAGTGTTTGTCGCCATTCTCCTCCGAAACGGCTTGACTGATTCTTATGAAATTTTGGGTGTATATTCAGTAGGTCTGAGAACAGAAAAAACAGGATGTAAACTATTTTTCATACCCCTAATATATTAAATTTATTTTAAATTTTTGGACAAAGTTTTTACTTTTAATTTTTTTATGAATTGGCATTAAAATATAAGTTACAACTAAGACTATTCCAATTAAAAGGTAAAAGTTTATGACATGCACACTCGTTCTACACTTTGTTCAAGCGCTAACCAGCGCAAGTTACACACATCCCTTTAATTTAGAAGTTTCCATGCGAGTGCTCACAGCTTTTTAGATTAAAACATCACGTAAATTTGCGTATCTTACGACCTAGAATGAAAATGTTCGCACACCCGTAATTTCAAGGCTAGCACTATAAGTAGGTATGTAGGATGGAAATTTATTCTCCGACGAAAGTGACTGCCGTTGAGTAGAATTTAAATGTAGAGACAATATATATAGAGTTGTCTGGTGAAAACATATAAATATAAATAAATAAATATTCATGAACATTTCATACAACGTCCTCTGGTCCCAAACTAAGCTTAATAACGCTTGTGCTAAGGGTACCAGTGGGTCTAGCCAAGTTGCATTCTATGATCCCTAACGCTAATAGAAAACTATTAAAATGTATGGAAATTTGACATCTCTAACGTTAAATCATGTGACTTAGCGTTATAGATATTGTTAAAGACTTAGATAAATATAGGTTCTTTATCTATGGTTAAAGATGTCAAATTCCCATACATTTAAATAGTGTTCTATTAGCGTTAGCGATCATAGAATGCAACTTGGCTAGGCTCACAGATTACAGATATAATTATAAAATTACCTTTTTTTTAAATAAATACCTATTATAGATAGAAAACACCCAGACGCAGTACAAATATCTGTGTTCATCACACAAATAATTGTCCTAAGTGGGAATCGAACCCACGACCTCGTGCATGAAAGTCGGTTACACTAGCGAATACGCCACGAGGCCCGCCAAATATATACATAGGTATACCTACAACTCAGCAGACAAAATAAAATCAACCTTTTTTTTTGTTTAGACGGGAAAAAATGTTCCTAACCGCACACCCCGTCGTTCGAGGTAACGAACAGGGTAGTGTGGGGCCTGCACTCACTAAAGAAACCCGCCGTGTGCCGTCTCTCCACCTTTATTGGCGGGCCACTGGAACTATGTTACATTTCTTCTGTGGTCCGCCGGCGGCTTACCCTTTCGGGTACCCTCTACTGAGCGACGCATCCGCGCACGGAGCGTCCCGCCGGCGGCTTACCCTTTCGGGTACCCTCTACTGAGCGACGCATCTGTGCACGGAGCGTCGCACCTTCTCGGGAGGCCTTGCGGGTGGCGAACGTTCCCCGGTCCATCCACCCGCAGCCTCAGCTAGGGTGGCATGAGGCGCAAGTACCTGCACCTGCGCCGCCCCGGTCGCTGGCGGCGGTTCGGGTCAGCGGAAGAATCCTCCTCCCTGGCTCTCTCCACCGCTTCCTTCCGTGAGATAACCTCCTCGCAGAAGGCAGCGACCGCGGCCCAGTTCCTGTCGCTGCCAAGCATCGCTCTAACGACGCTCGGCAGAGAGAGGTCACCCCCTATTTCCGCGACGAGTTCACGGCGCTGCTCGGCCCAAGCCGGGCACGACTCGAGCGTGTGCCGCGCCGTGTCTTCGTCACAGCCGCAGTGGTGGCAGCTCGGAGTCGCTTCCCTCCTTGCGACTATGTGCAGGTATCTGCCGAAGCAACCGTGCCCCGACAGCATCTGCACCAGTCAGAAGGTAAGGACTCCATGCCGTTGCCCCGACCACTCCTCCAGCACCGGCTGGAGCGCCCTTACGGTCCAAAGAACGGCCCGGGGCGCCTCCAACCGCGCCCTCCCTGGGTAGGGGGCGCCCGGCCCCCTCCCGCTTTTGCGATGCCCGCCGATACACCTCGGCGAGCACCTCCACCTCCAAGTCCCACGGGGGGATTCTGGCCAACGCGCAGGCCGCCTCCGTCGACACCGTGCGGTATCCGCGTATGACCCAAAATATAATCACCCTAACATTTGCTGAAGTCTGCCGATCTCTCTAGTTTTAACTAATCCACCAAAATTTTCAAGGAGCGACTGTCTATCTGACCTCCACAAAGGGAACAAGTGACGACCTTAGAACAATACCTATCTTTTTTTTTTGTGAAGGCGGGAAAAAATGTGACGAACAGGGTAGTGTGAGGGCCCCCCTCACCTACTAAAGAAACCCGCCGTGTGCCGTCTCTCTACTTTTGTTGGCGGGCCTCCGGAACCATATTACATTCCTTCAGTGGTACCTTAGAACAAGACCTAGGGGGTTAGAATGTATCTCACTAAATCGTGTCATTGTGATTGGTTGAGAGATCACTGTGATTGGCCGAGGGATTACTGCGATATCACGTATCGGTTTCTCTACCAATCACAAACGAGACGATACGATGTCGATTGTGAGGTATGAGATTCCATCTAACCCTCCAGGTGTCCAATGTGTGTCACTTTTTGGTCACCTATCTGATGCCAGCCGATCCAAAGTTGTTAATAGTTAACTTTGCTGATTATTCAAAGTGCAATTGCACTACTAGTCTGCGACCTCCTCTCATTCAGTAGATAAAATATAAGTGATAGTGAATTTTGTGGACATTATTGCACGCCTCATAAGCGAAGCTTTGAGGTAGGTTCTACTCCCGTATTACACGGAACAACTGATTTTTTAAACTTAAAATGTCTCTATTTATCATATATTGCACATGTAAAATAATATCCACACACACATATAAAGAACAAACACTATTTTTAACACTCATATATGTAGTATTTTTGATGCCATTTCTGTTATTTAAACTAGTTAAAAAGCTGTTTGAAAAAAATCTGGCTTGGACGTCCGTGAGTTGTAGGTAATGTATGTTAACACGATAACGACCAAAATACTTTACTAATCGAGTCTTTTTTTTTTCGTATACGAATTATTATGATTAGGAATAGAGCCCTATTACTTTTCACGGTCTGATTCGATATGGTTTAATTGTTTTTAAATAAACAAAAAAAATACTGAATATTTACCCTCGACGCGACATTAAAACCAGCTTTCGTGAGAACTACCTTTTTACGTACGCATAGCCAATTAGCCACCGGTGGTTTTACTTAGTAAAATGTGGCTAATTGTGGTTTTACTTAGTAAAACCACCGGTGGTTAATTGGCTATATAGTAAAATTTACTATCGTCAACAGAACGCCATTCGCCCGGCCGGTACATTGTTTTTTGTTAGAAGAAAGTTCTTACCTTTGCTTGACGAACTGATGATATTTGTCAAGTTTAATAACTATTTTATCCATAACAATAATTAAAAACACTAAACACTCTTAAATAATGACACATCAACGTTATAAAACACGAAAAACACATATTTTACATTCCACAATTTTTACGTCACTGAAATAGCGTCGCGGACACGGGGGGGACAGTTCCCTTTAATAGTATTACAGGCAAATTCCTTACAAAAGCGCCACCTTTATCACCGCTCCAAAATTTATTACATTACAATGATATCAAAGTAAGATATATTGGCATATACGGCCCTAGATGTCGCTAGTGACAATTTTAAAAGCCGCTATCATTATTCGCAGTTGCTGTTTATAAGATACAGCCACAACATTACTGCAATTATATTTTCCTCCTATGAGAAACTAGCGGAGTCGATTTTGCCTTTTTGTCGGCTTTTTTGGATAAACGTGAAATAATTATATTAAAATTATATGAAGTCTATACAATTGTAATGTATAGTATATAGCTATTATATAGATACATTAGCTACAAGCGCGAATTGCGGAATGGAAATCCAGATTTTAAAATGTGTTTGGAAATGTGCCCGGTAGACGTCAATAGGCTCGCCCCCTATTACGTGGGACTTAACATAGCTGGCTAGTCGTGGGTGTGTAATACACCTCTGCCTACCCCTTCGGGGAATACAGGCGTGATGCTATGTTTTTTTTGAAATCCAGATGGCGCTTCAAAATGAGCTTCAAATTGGGTTCGTAAGAGAGCTCTCTTTTCCTGTAGTATTACTTTACTCTGGGTGCGGAGGCCCTTTTTTTGCGTGGCCTTGACGTGCGCGAGGCCCGGAACTGAGAGGTAGACCAATATAGAAGTACTTCTTAAAATTAGCGCTAGATGGCGTATAAGACATGAAACCCACATTAATACTTTTTGAAATTAACGCTATCTAGGTGATTTATTGAAAACCACTTAGCAAGACCAATACATTATCAGTTACTTATAAAAATAATCAATTTTATTGTGAAATATTAAGGTTATGAGGCATGTAGTTTTGGATTTTCCAAAGTATTTAATTTTTTACCGTGAGACTAAAAAATGTAAGTAATTTATTGGTAATTCTTTCTATCTTTTTGCTGGGAGTGAAAATATGCATCATCGCGTCATACTTTTTTATTGCTGATGATAAGAAGTAATGCCGCTCATAGACTCGACGATATTAAAAATACTGTCAAGCCGCTGCACACCATTTGTTTTCACGGATCGGATTAACATGGATGGATATCCCCCGCTACATCCAAAACACACCGAAGTGTTTCACGGTTGCTCAGATTGCATGTCGACCCACTTGGGCCCGATAACAAGTGGGTACTCCAACTTGGTACCTAACCCTACCACCAATAACGCGATGGGTGATAACTGCTTGCTTCCTACAGGCGCTTGGTACGACACTTGCAGGAAAGAGTGAGGCGATGACACTGTATTCTTAGTCCGTCACTACACGGATAAAATCACATTTCACATACATTTTAATAGTTTTCAATGAGCGTTAGCGATCGTAGAATGCAACTTGGCTAGACTCACTGGTTTATTTTGTTTTCTACCTTCGTCAAACCAAATAATAAAAATTCCATATTCAAATTCAAAAATTTCTTTGTTTTTTACGCTTATCATATAGCACTTAAAACCGTCAAGAATACACTAATCATTACCACGAGTGCCTGAGGCGAGAGCATCCACAATTACAAAGTGTCGATTGCAATATCTTTTGTACGTTGCCTACTATAAATTCATAAGTCTTTTAGGCATAATGTTATGCTTGCTTGATCGCATTTTTACCGCTGTAAATGATATAGTAATTGTTCTCCCATAGTAACCACTGGTGTGTGAATTTGTACACATGATACACTTTGTAAAAACCCGTTTTTATTTTTAGCCGATACTGTGTAACGCTTTAACAATAGGTTGTTCGTGTTATTCAAATGCTTGACAGTCCGGTACTCAATACAGAATCGTTGTGTGGTGATTATGTTGGAATCAAGTTTTTAAAAACAATGTTTGAAAATTTGAAATGGAAATACTATTCACGAGCAGCATTTGAACCTGCATCTCCTGGAATACCATCCCAGATGCTTTTTTTGTGACAATTGCTCGGTACTGCGAATTTCAATAACACATTTAATCTTAACGTGTTGGGTGACGCAGGCCTGCGCCATATGTCGGAAGTATTTGCATACATTATACCGACCAGGTAAACTTAATTTTACAATTAAGATTTTGACCAAATTATGACGCAGCCCTATAAATATTTTGATATTTTATATATTTTTTTAGCATTTGACATTTTTGCTTAGCCATAATTATAAAGTAATACAAATCCAGATGATTTTCAATTTAACTATCCAAGCCAATTGCTTGGGACTACCGGTAAAATATATAAATATATCAAAATAGTTTTCTAGTGATAGAACCTTGCTTATCCCAGCACGAATGGGCCGGCTCGATCGGGGAAGTACCACCCTCTTATAAATGATCAGCGTGTTATAACGGTATTTACTCCTACCGTTGTGTTTCCTATGATCATTGCGAGCGCCGCCACACCGAAGCCCCTCCCCCTATCCTCTCCTTATTATCCCTGCTATCCAATTTGTATCCCTTTCCTTGAAGATGGCGACGCGAGAGTAATGCCACTATGACGGCCGTATGCTTGTTTGCCACCCATGTAGGTAGTATAAAAAAATTAAGATTTATACAAAGTAATGAATGAATCTTTCATTTCATAACTGTGAAATGAAATGGTGAGTAGCGGCTTGACAATACTGCCGGTATAGTTAAGTCCATGAGCGACGATTGCCATTTGTGGGCCGTGGCTCATCTACCACCATAAGCAAGAAAAAAAAATTATTAACAGCCTTATAAAAGTTTATATATTTTTACTTATGATGTTCTTTTTTTTTCATTTATACATTGACTGAATAGAGGTATCAGAATCTTCTCTCGGTCGAACTCTTAGTAAGTTAGTAACGCCGGTTTGATTTCATGCGGTAAATGCCGGTAAGTTTTCCACTACTAACTAACACTAACTACTACTAAGTTCATTGCTCGCATTTTTAACTGCAAAACATGCGATGCAGAATTCAATATTACACATTAGGCAGAATTAATCTTACTCAGCAGTTAAGCGATAATCATCAAGTTATATAAAGTTATTCTTTCTTTTAACTTCTTGATAAATTGGCACAAATTCGATACCGTTTTATTATTGAGTTACTGTACCTACCTCATCCATACTTCAATCAACATAATTGATTGTATTCCAAATTTTAGTTGCCTATCTTGAAGAACCACAATATGAGAACATACTGAACTTGGCTTCTTACAGAATGTAGATCGAAAAAAATCCACATGGAGCTCCAAGACTTTCTGTAAATTAATTATTTTTAATTATAACTAGTTTTTACTTGTGATTTCGTGTACGTGAAATTCAAAATTCAAATATTTTATCTCATTTTAATGTATCCTTAAAGAACTCCTTATAAGCATAAAAAGTTTCACAAGACAATTTATCTGTATACTAGATTTCGTTTAGTTTTCAGGTTTATACGCCAAAATAGCTATCCTTTAGGCAATATAAATTTATTTATGATAAAAAGTATATATCGTACATACATATATTATGTTAATCCAGTATCGTATATTTCCTATGTAGTGCGTGATATTATTATATAACATTTTTAGATCTAATTAAGAGGAAGGTAATTGTGTCTGTGCAACTATTTGTTAATTTTAAAGTTTATTATATTTTTGATTTATATTTTTAGCACTTTACATGCTCGGCTACTTTTAAAGTACAAATTATTATTTGTGAATGAGGAAAAAGAAATCTTTTAGTACTTTGTCTTGGTCGTTAAGACAAATGTGATGAGAAAATTGGGTATGACCGCAAGGTAGTAGGGTAGCTCAGTGGATTAGAGCACTTCCCCAGATAGGAAGGGACCCAGGTTCGATTCCCGCTCGTAATAATTTTTATCTTTTTCCTCATTCACAAATAATAATTTGTACTTTAAAGTTATCATTTTCTTACTTATCATCACGCCATCTCCCTTGCGGGTTCTATTCTTGCATACATCATTTGAGTATTTTGGGATTGTTTCACACTTTAAATGAAACGAAATGTTTGCATCTATAAGATGACAAAGGGTGATATGGAATAATTTGTCATAATTTTTAACGATAGGGTTGGGACATAATATCGATAACAGTATACCAATACCGTGAAATAACTGGCTATAAATTTTTATGTAACACATTACTCGAGCGAAGTTAAAAGGCACAAAAACTTGACAGTTAAATGTACTGTCGCGAGCAGAAGTGTTTTGCGATGTGTGTATTTTCCTTTGGAAGGAGTACCTATTTTGATCGTAACAGAATGTGGGCTTGCACTAGTCGCCTGTATATTGTGTGCATTTGTTTGTCTAGTGATTCATTAAATTATCATGCTTAAGTGGAGTTAAATTATAATTAAAGGTGTAGTGTCTTCTATATTGGAAAAAAAGGTAGCAAGAAAGGTGCAAAACATTTTATAAATGTGCTTATTTTATTCTCTTTGATTATTATAATAATCCATCTATTCGGTAAATCCATGTAAATCCATCTATTCGGTCAATCGATCCAGGCTAAAGTTATGATCCATTTATTCGGGTCTATCATAATCAGGCATGCCTTATATCATCAGCTATGCCTTATATCATCAGCTATCTTCCAGTGATACCCCCGTCCAAATTCGGTCCAGCCATTCCAGACATTAGCTTTATTAATAGAAACAAATGTTTTTATATTTCTATATAATATATTTTTAGCATTTGACATGCTTAGCCATATTTAGATATTTTTATATATATTTTTAGCATTTGACATGCTTAGCAACATACATTAAACACAAAGTGATTGCTGAATTGGCAAAGCATCTAGACGGTCTCCAAGAGATGCAGGTTCGAATCCTGCTCGTGACTGTTATTTTCGATTACACATTTTTCACTTTGTGTTTAATGTTGCTAAGCATGTCAAAAAATATATATAAAAAGCTAAAAATATATTTAAAAATATCTAAATATTTATAGGGTTTGCGTCATTATTAGGCAAAATCTTAATTGTAAAATTAAGTTTACCTGGTCGGTATAATGTATGAAAATACTTCCGACAGATGATGCAGGCGTCACCCAAAGACGTTAAGTATGAATGTGTTATCGAGATTAGCAGTCAGGAGCAAATGAATGAAGCTGAATTGGCAAAGCATCTGGACGGTATCCAGGAGATGCAGGTTCGAATCCTGCTCGTGACTGTTATCTTCGATTTCACATTTTTCACTTTGTGTTTAATGCTTAGCCATGTAAATTAACACAACAATTCACACTTTGTGTTAATAGAAACAAATGGTTTTTTACTAGATAACGTACCTATATAGTTTCATTAATATGCTTTTAGTAAAAAGCCGTTATTTAGACATTACAAGCAGGGACTTCAATTTTATTTATTTGTACAGATACGTTGTTTAAATATTACAAATTTTAATAAAAAAGGCATTATTTTACAAAACGAATTAATTTCGTAGGCGTCAAATATTGGCCTTGCCAGCGACAGCCAACATTATATTTAAAATTTCATCAAAAGCTTGTTGAAATCTGACGGGACAATATTTAAATATTATATTCTGAATTGCCACTATATATACGAGTACTACGAATATTTGTTTTACAATTGTAATTTACTATTTACATCGAATATTGACAGTTTAACTATCAAAATAGTAATAATAATGTGATATAAAATGAATCAGGGCCTAATGATGGAATAGAGAGAGGTCAAATACCTAATAGGAAGTTTATTGTAATTTATTATTATTAGCTAGAGTAGTCTCATACGGCGACGGACTCCTTACTGTCCTTACTTTCCTGACTGGTGCAGGGGCTGTCGGGGCATGGTTGCTTCGGCAAATATCTGCACATAGTCGCAAGGAGCCAGCGTAGTGGATTATGGCTAAATTGTCTAATTTGTTGACCTGTATGGTCCATCAGTGAGACATAAATGCGTTATCGGATTTAAGAGATTCTTTGATCCCTTACACTAACCGAGCTTCACGGTCGGTCGACGGTGGTACCAACCCGCTCGGGTCCGATAACAAGTGAGTACGCCCACTTGGTACCCAACCCTACCAGCAATAATTCAATGGGTGATATTGTTTTCTTCCTAAGTACCCTAACGCCTAGTACGACGCCTATGGAAAAAATTGAATATAAAAGGAATACAAGTGCGCGACTCATCGCTTTATTTATATTTCTATTATTTTTATTACACTGACTTTACAGTGCAAAACCCTTTAGCAATGAATAAAACCTCTGTAACTTTATACTCTTAATACATAACATTAAAACGTTTGTGCAAAGTAAGCACAAACATTACCTATTAAATGTCAAACGTGACAGGTGACGCATAAAGGAAATTTTGCATTAGCGGTAGTTAGCGACACCAAAGTGTATTTATTCGAACATTATATTTTAGTACATCCCTTTGTTTTTTCACTTTGTCAGGCATTGCTTAGCGATTGCAAAGACGAGTAGAGAACTTATTTTTAATTTTAGTTATATGAACAACTAGCCTTTGCCCGCGGTTCCACCGTAGCAAACAGCTAGTTTTTGGGTTATACCTATCTCAGGTTCCCGATATAGTAGAGGGATAAAATGTATACCAGTTTTTAAGTCTAGTTGACAGCTATAATATAAAAAAGTTGCATCAATATCCGTTTAGTAGTTTTTGCGAGATGCGCGAACGAACAAACAGATAATAGACAAATAAACAACAAACTAAAAAAAATTTTTTGTGTTTAGACATGTCTATAGGTATAAATAGCCTAATACTTACAGTATTTTTTTCTCAAATATCTTAAATGTACACACACAGCTCAGACACAGCTCTGTTACAGCGCTTTATAATAGTAAAAAGATAGAAGTATAATAATAATGATCTACAGATTGTTATTTCGGTCACGGCGATCAGTGTCAACAGATACTGGCCTTGTTATTATAAAGTAAGTAAGTAAGTAAGTTATTACAAGATTATTATAGTGCACGAGTGCATATATGCTTATAAGTACAAGTGCACTCTCTGTTCCCTTATTCTCATAGTCCGATCAGACATTTCGACACGACCGGAGAGAGATCAGTCACAGGACCAAACAGCTTTACGTGAGCTCTCCGAGGCACGGGGATGAAACACTGTCAGCTTTCTATCTCCGTTGCTATTGAGAGTTTATTGACGTAAAATCCCAGTAAATTATTTTGTTCGCCAGACCCGACAAGTGAACCCGAGATCTCGTATCGCATACACTACCGCTGGACCACTGAGGCAATTATATATATAAAAAAAAATATTCACGGACATTTCACACAACGTCCTCTGGTCCCAAACTAAGCTTCACGCTTGTGCTATGGGTACCAGATTACGGATATAATACATATATTACTTTTTTTTTTGTAAATATATACATAGTAGATAGACAACACCCAGATGCAGTACAAATATCTGCGATCATCACTCAAAAAAATTTTCCTGAGTGAGAATCGAACCCACGACCTAGTGCATGGAAGTCGGATACACTACGGATTACCGGTACACACGGTGGAAATATATGGCTACTTCTAAACGGATCCCAGCTAAAGCACAAAACGGCTTAAATCAAAGATGGCCGATTCACTCTCCACAAGGACAAAGAAGAGTGTTTAAAGGAAGAGCGTTTAGACTGACTGACATTTGTGAACTAATTTATATTTGGGCTAATCTAAGAGTTGTACTTTACGTACGAGCAAAAATAATATCAATACCTAAACAAATAACGCGCCGGCTTACAACACAAAATTAAAACTAATCCCAGAGCATGTCGGCTTGATCAGTGAAGTACCACCGTCTCACAAGAGATCAGTGTGAGGTACTCCTACCGTTGTGTTTTCGTATGGTGAGTGAGAGCGTTGGAGCCCTAAACTCCCTGCCTATACTTTCCTTATTATCCTTTCTATCTTCCCCTGAGTATCCTACCTATCCTCTCCTAATTATTTTTCCTACCCACCTCCGAGATGGCGAAGTGCGAGTGATGCCTCTGTTGTTGCTAACGTCTATAGGCTACGGTAACCGCTTACCATCAGGGAGACCGTATGCTTGTTTGTCATCCATTTAGTATAAAAAAAACATTTGCATGGCCCAAAGGTATCAGTTCATAACAGTTATTTTGCTTACACGCTACTCGCTCACCGCTTTGTGTATCACTAGTAACGATGGACTGACGCCAAGAAGTCTGCAGTTTGCGGGGTCAACACTCAGATAAACGTGTAAAGTGAGTTGTTTGTCGTCAAATCGCAGTGAAGTTGGATTCCTTTTAAGGGGTGATACCTCATATTTTGTTTTTTATGTTTTTTCTTTGTAGTCAATGGTAACGAGCCAGCAGCCTAACTAACTAAGCCGTCACTAATCTTTCTCTTTACACACTACAATAATTTGAATTTCATAAAAATGTTCAATCCTTCTCAATTATATATCTATAATAGCATTGATAATAATAATTATACTAACCAAAATATAATAATCGACTGCCTCTGTGGTGTAGCGGTAGTGTGAGTGACTGCTGATCATGAGGTCTTGGGTTAGATCCCTGGGTACGGCAATGTTACTGAGCTTTTTCATAAAAAGAAAAATTCGCAATAGCGGCCCAGAGTTTAGAAATGTGCCTGGTAGACGGCAAAAGGCTCGCCCCCTATTACGTGGGACTTAAAAATAGCTATCGAACCGTGGGTGTGTATTACAACTCCTACCCCGCCTACCCCTTCGGGGAATACAGGTGTGATGCTATGTTTTTATGTTTAAGTGTTTTTTTAACCATTTTACTATTCGACTATTGTGCACGGACTCCTCTCATAGTGCAAGGGATTTAGACGGTAGTCCACCACGCTAGCCTAGTGCGGGTTAGCAGACTTTACATGCCGTCTAGGAAATCTCTCAGACATGCAGGTTAGCTCAAGATGATTTCCTTCACCCAGCAATGATCATTTCTAAACAAATCTTGAAATGTCAGAGGTGTGTACCTTGCAAGGTCTGGACCTCGAACTCGCTACCAATATTTTTGCAGGCCTAGGTTTTACCGCTAGGATATCGCTACTTTTATTGGTTGCTGAGCAGTGATAGACGTAGGAACAACATTTTTCGTGAAACTATTGAGCTTTTAAAACCTACTATCACAAATCCAACATCAATGTGTTCGTATTTTCAGCGTTCATATTTCATTACACGATTATCATTGATAACCTCATATTTTCCCGAAGGAGTAACCAGAAGTGTGACACATTCACACGTCACCAACATATTAAAAGTCCTAAATTAATGGAGGATAAGTACTAGCCATTGTAAGAAATAAAAAAATGATTACAAAAATTCAAAGAAAAACTACTACTACTGACCAAGATTCTAAATAAAGATGGCATTTCCGACTTGATAACAATACCTAACTTTTATTGAAAACTATGATGAGATGATTGTAGATGTATATGAAATGGTTAAATTAGTTTATATACCACTGAAGTAGTATCACCGCAGTACGCCAATACTGGCGGAGAGACAGCACTTGGCCCGCCTTATACTAAGCGGTTACTGTAGCCTATAGACGCTAGCAACACTAAAGGCATCACTCGCGCATCACCGTCTCAGAGGAAAGGAATAGGAGGTGGATAGAAAGAATAATAAGGAGAGGATAATTAGGATAATAAGGAGAGGATAGGCAGGGGATTTGGACCTCCAGCGACCATACGAACCACAATGGTAGGAAAAACTACCGTTGTTACACGCTGATCTTATGTGAGAGGGTGGTACTTCGGGAAAAGCAAGGCTCTACCACTTAAATACATTATTTACATTTACATTACATAAAAATGTACATTTTTTCCGCCTTAACAAAAAAGTTAGTTTAGTTTATTATCCATCCATCCATCAGCCTTTCAACGTCCACTGCTGGACATTGGCCTCCCCAAGAGAACGCCACAACGAACGGTCCCGTCATGGGGGATAATGCCGTAATCGCCACGCTTGGCAGGCGGGTTGGCGATCGCAGTGGATGTTGTTAATACTCGAGGGAGTGCTGCTGCCCACTCCCCCGGCATTCCCTCAGTCGGCTCTTATGACTCCCGTGGGTAGAGAGGGGTGGGACAATTCTAAAGCCAGCCCCACACGGCAAGTTAGTTTATTATACCACTGAATTAATGTCACAAAGTTCGAGCAGTCCGCCAGTACAGTTGGAGAGACGGCACACGGCGGGTTTATTTAGTGGGTGACGGCCCCATACCACCCTGTACGTTGCCCCAAACGACAGGGTGTACGGTTAGGTATATTTTTCCCTTCTTAATAAAATAAGAAAAAAGGTTACCGTTCATTGTGTGGGTATGTATGGATCAGAGTAATGTAAAGACTACGGCTCAGGTCTTCATTAAACGCACAAAATGTTTACCAATAGAAAGAGCCTAGCTATTTACTTGCCATTGCTAGTAAAATTTACGCCTACGATATAAAAATTAGCCGTCTCGGGACGTCTGGAAGATGTGAAAGCATCGAAATTATTTTGTAGAAATAATGAGTAGAAATAAAATGGTCATAACTTTTTCAATGTGTGCTTGTATAAAATTATGAGATTTGTAAAATAATGGAAATGGACATAAATACAATGAACTTATAAGTAAGTATAAATGTATCCTACTATAAATTAAATGAGAATATTGTTTGAGTCTTATATAATTCTTGGTAAGCGCCCTCTTTCTATCCATAGACGAATTAAAACTGTAATTGATTTATCGATTAACATTATACTTCATAGTAACATGCTTTTGTCAACAAATGACATTAAAAACAATTAAATAAAACGTCGCCACACTAACAGCTGGTTTTACCCTCCCACCACATTAGATGTTTCACATTAAAAAAAAAACTTGGGATTGCATTTCTGGCAACCCTGTACTGAATATTTCAGTACCAATAAGACATTTTACTTTAAAAACATTTTACAAAAATTGTTTTAATTACATTCACAAACTATTCCCAAGGGTCCTTTCAGTGTAAAGTGGCTATGCGGTACATTGTTGAAGGGCTATCGTCCACTGATACACATAGACGGGCAAAATGACAAGCTTCAAAATTAACATCCTAACTATTATAAAACTGTTACAGAGTACATTTTTATTATTTGAGAAAAAATACTGTATTAAGCTATAATATATAGGCGTGTACAACCAACAACAATAGGTGTGAAAAATTTTTTTAGTCTGTTTGTTCGTTCGGGCATCACGCAAAAACTACTGAACGGATTTTATGGAACTTCATTTATTTGATAGGTCTTGATTAGACTTAAAAACTATTATAAAATTTATACTGCTACTATGTAACAAAAAAAAAAACAAAAAAACACTTCTAACTATATCGGAAATCTGAGATATAACCTAAAATCTAGCTTTTGGCTGCGGCGGAGCTGCGGGCAAAGGCTAGTCTATCTATAAAACTGTAAGAATATATTTATATGTCACAATAGAAATAAATAAAACGGAAGTGACTGTTTTTAATGTCTACATATCAGCTTTTCATCAAATGCAAAGAAAGTATGTTCGTTAAAAAAAGAAAGTATGTTCGTTATCTACAACAAACTACATATTTTTTTAAGTTTTTGTAAGTCTGTCTCTCTTCTGTCTAACTGTTTGTTTCAGCTAATCTCCGGTATGGCTCGACCGATTTAGACGAGACTTTCACTGGCAGATAGCTGATTTTATAAGGAGTAACTTATACTACTACGCTACATTCATTTTGGAAAAATAATTAGGATCGCACAAAAATAAACATATCGCGCGTCTTCGTCTGCGTGGAATTTAATATTTGTTTTTGTACAGAACCCTAATTATTTTTTCAAAATAAAATTGTATGAATATGTCTGTATCTTGAAAACATATTTGATCAAAACATTTCCACATTACCACAATTATTTTCCAAAATATTAGTAGCCTACCTTACTCCTTATAACATCAGCTATCTGCCAGTGAAAGTCTCGTCCAAATGGATACAACTATTTTGGAGATTAGTCGGACCAAACACCCAGACAAATAGACAAACAAATAGACAAGTTTTATTTAGACATTACAAAGAGATATTGAATTTTATTATTTTTTAAAATTTATTCTAATTACAGAAAATAGAATTGAATCAAAAACTTTGTTGTCTCAAAATATTTGGATAGTGTGTCACATAAGTGAGTCCTCTAGCGTCACCCAGGAATTTGTCGGTGACAGTTGTCACAGCTGCAAGACCCACTGCGGATAAAAATTGAATTAATTTATGCGGCAAACTTTGGAAAACGACATGCAAATTTTTCATTTTTATTGTAAGATTGAGTTGTTTAGATTCTGATAACGTATTTTATGTTTAAAAAGCAATTCAAGTATTAAAATTATTTAGACTTGCTAACGTCCACAATAAAATATCAAAGTTACTAAACATTAAACACAAAGTGAAAAAAGTCACTTTGTGTTTAATGTATAGTGCTAAGCATGTCAAATGCTAAAAATATATGTAAAAATATCTAAAAAGTTACTAAAGTTGAAAAAAGCACAGGATAATTCGCCTCACAAATATTTTCCTTCACCGAACACAAACGTGCTTACCTGTGTTCTGCTTCACGGGTTATGGCCTAAACGAACGTCTTCCAGTAGTATTTACCTACAGAAATCGGTTAGCGCCTAGTGGCCTTAGAATATCTTACACATTCGTTTCACCATTCGTTTCCTAGATTATTGACTAGTACAAATAACTTTTATTTCCCTAAGTGCTGCCGCACATCAGGCTACTAATCGTGGGCACAGCTGACCCGCTAGTGGCCAAAATATATTTCATACAATTTGTATAATATCGACGTAAACTGAACATATGAATGGCCGCTTCTAACCCACAAGTTGCGGTCCGTGGCAGTGCTCGCTACTTATGACCGCATTTTGTCATCAGCCATCCACCGCACACTCGAGCCACTCGACTACAGTCGGCTTCGTACCACTCTGCGTCCCTCGGCTAGTCTTACTGCAATCTCCGCACCGGATCCAAGTCCTTGACACAATTTTTCCTTCAAAATAATAATGGAAGGTACACAACGCAGTGCTTGTCCTAACGTTGCTATATGGAAGCGAGAGTTGGGTATGTAAAAAGAAGTATGAGAGTAATATCAATGCGATATCTGCGGAGAATCTGTAGAGTGAGGCTGACTGACCGCATTCGTAATGATGACCTAAGAGAGCGAGTAGGTATAAAAGAGAGTATTGATGTAAAGATGCGAAAGGGAATGTTCTTCTGAGCGACTGGTTAAGAAGATATACAATGCGAAAGTGGAAGGATGTAGGTTCAGGGGGAGACTGAGACTCACTTACCTAGAGCAAATCGGTCATGTTTTGAAGGAAGATGGAGTCAGGAGTCTACGAAACCAGTGAAGTATGGTATGAAGAGAATTTTGAATGGTGAGGAAGCGAGATATGTATGCAAGAATAGAGCCTCTTGGCACTCTGTTATCTCTGCCTACCCCACAAGGGAAATGGCTTAATGATAAGTTCGTAAAATAATAATTATAATCGATAACGCCATCAAAAGTATTTTAATTTTCAAATACAGTCTAACTCCTGTCGAATTCTGAAGATACTTTCAACCACTATCACTGATGGCTCCGTCTAGGGAAGCACTCTCCAACAGTCGCAGCGACTAGTGGCTGCGTCTAGTGGCTTAGCCTAACCACCGCATTTAGTGGCGGCTACTTGTGGCTTCTCTAGCTCTAAGCAAACAAGACAATTTTCTCCTATAGTGCAAGCTGAAGAAAACTCGAAACAATACACTTGTGGTGTGCTTAGTACCGAGTGAAAGTTTTCACTTGTTGCTCACCCGAATTGGGTAGTAACCATTGTTTGGTTCGACTTAACATCTTATGTGTTTGGACGTATAAAATCGCTAGAGATAACTTCTTTTCTTACTCCTTCTTTTTTAGTTAAGGCGAGAGAAAATTTTACCTAACGGTACACCCCGTCATTCGGGGTGACGAAAAGGGTGTGGGCCCCTCACCCACTAAAAAAATAGGTGACATTACTTCGCTGGTCATTCATACT
Organism: Leucoma salicis; assembly: GCA_948253155.1. Taxonomy (NCBI): domain Eukaryota; kingdom Metazoa; phylum Arthropoda; class Insecta; order Lepidoptera; family Erebidae; genus Leucoma; species Leucoma salicis. Next base: position 7,961,803 of record OX411828.1, read on the forward strand.
CCTAAGGAAATATTAAACGCGCACATATTGATGGTATTTTTCATTACCTATGAAGTAATTTTCGTGGTAATTTCTCGAAATTCTTACTTTATATTATAAAAGTGAAAGTGAGTTTGCTTGTTTGTTTGTAGATAAAACTTTCATGCTATAACTACTTAAATGCCCATCATGAAATTGATAAACCTATAACCGGGAGCCCACAAAAGGGCAAGGTACTTTTTATCCTGTAAAAAAATAGGCATTTCCTACCTCTGATCGTCATGGAGTTTATGGTGATGGACTAAGAATATAAGTGTCACCACCCTTTTCTTTCCCACGGGTAGTACAAGGCGACTAAGGGAAGTAAGTAATTATCCCCCATTGCATTACTGGTGGTAGGGCTGGGTACCTAGTGGGATTATGAACTTGCTATCGGGCCCGAGCAGATTGAAATCACCATATCCTGTGTAACCGGCCATGAAGCACATCGGTGTGTTTTGGTTGTAGCAGGAGATAGCCGTTAATTCTTTCATTTCATATCTGTGAAATTAAATGGTGGCAGCGGCTTGACAATACCTCCAGTATAGTTGAGTCCATGAGCGACGGTTACCATTTACCATCAGATGGGCCATGGCTTGTCTGCCACCATAGGTACTAAAATAAAAATAGCATATAACTGGGAGCCCAGAAAAGGGCAGGGTACTTTTTATCCTGTAAAAATGGGCTGTTCCTGGGAGATACTTTTTTTTCATAGAGGTATCTTAGAGTATAAATAAAATAGAGCGCGCGTATCGCTTCGGTCAGTTGTGCCAATTGTAGGCAAATGTGTTATAGGTAGGTATAGCGCTTTTATAGTGATGTTCCATGCGTGACGTAATTTCTGCAAAAATATCGATTGTTTACCGGGAATAGACTTGTTAGGAATTAATGAATTGTATGTTCAATATTCTAATAAATAGCCTAGCGGTAAAACCAAGGACTGCAAAGACAGTTTTATCGAGTTCAATCACCAGCCCGAGGTTTTGTACGGCATACACCTCTGACTTACTTAGTTATGTGTGTATTTGTTTACAAGTTATCACTGCTCGGTGGGGGATAACATAGTGAAACACCTGCATGCCTGAGAGATTTACTCAAAGGCTACGTGCTTGTGAAAACTTGTGAAGTCTGCTAATCTGCACTAGGCCATCATGGTGAACTACGGCCTAAATACCTTTCAATTTGAGTAAATAGGGTTAGAAGAATAAAATTTTCGGTTTGCTATGATAGGTATAATTGATTCTTACAAATAATTTAAATAAGGTAGGTATCAATTATTATATTTAAAAATATAAACCTTTACTTTTTTCTGAATTTATCAAATTCAGATCATAGGTAGACCATTATTGCCCTTTAAACAGCGTTAATTATTATATTATATTTATTTATGTATTTTGTTGTTACGTCTACATATTTTTGCACTACTGCACGTATCAAATGAATAATATAATAGCATACATGTACCTATATTTATATTATTTATTCACCAGATTATTCATTAGACAGAAATAATATATGTATTTAAAAAAAATATCGTATAAAAATAATTGCGATACAACACTATGACCGTTGATAGCGGGCAGAACGACCCGCCCCGCGAGCCCCGCGTACCCCTCTAAGACCCGTCTGAATTTTGCTAAAACAATTAATTTAGTAACTAAATTCTACTTATTGATGAAAAGAAATGTTACTATTCCTTTTATTTTGCTGTCGGGAATCGTTTTTACTACCTGGCACTGTACATTTCACCATTTTTATCAAAAAATAAATATAATATTGTTCTCCAACTTACTATGCACCGTATTGTTTTGCTACTGATTGAGCGTTCCAACGACGCACGATACTGTTCATACTTGTGCTTACGGTTCATACTCAGTAAGGCGCGCTCTATAGTTATTTATACTCTAAGGGTTATATTAATTAGTGATGTAACCGAATTCTAAAGGTTAGGTTGATGAAATGGCAGACATAAGCTAGTTACATATAAATTCATTGTGATTATTTGTGATTGGTCGCCTGAATCACGCGTCGAAATCTCGACTAATCAGAAATCACACGTCGGACTGTTGATCAATTACAATACCTCGAAACAAAAGTTCGTCTAACGTTTCGTTTTTCATTCTAAGGGGGCAGACCTTATTTTGTAGAATCTGTGGAACCGTGGTTTTATAAACCAACATGTTAAATTAAAAAAAAATGACAATCGTACAAAACCTAAATAAGCATCCACAGTTCAGCTGAAGGCAAATCAGCAATCAGTAGTTTTCAATAGGAATTATATTATCTTAATGTATTTACATAACACAAATCTTACCACGATCCGACAGATGGCGCAGGCGTAACCCAAAGACGTTAAGTATGAATGTATTATCGAAATCAGCAGTCAGGAGCAAGTGTCACGATGGCTGAATTGGCAAAGCATCTGGACGGTATCCAGGAGATGCAGCTTCAAATCCTGCTCGCAACTTTTATTTTCAATTTCATATTTTTACTTTGTGTTTAATCTAAACACGATATTATATATTTTTATATTTTATTTACAATCAATCTATTATTGTAAAAATAAAAAAAAACTCATGAGTTCAGAACATCCATTTGAAATGCTTTTAGCTAAATACTCTTTTATATGGTTCAAATATTAGAAAAGATTCCTCGGATTGAAAAATGGAACACAATTTTTAGTTTTAGTTTAATACTCAGACTAACGGCCCGACTAACGACGGCCGTGTGGGGCCGGCTATAGAATTGTCCCACCCCTCTCCACCCATGGGAGTCGTAAGAGCTGACTGAGGGAATACCGGGGGGAGTGGGCAGCAGCACTCCCTCGAGTATTAACAACATCCACTGCGATCGCCAACCCGTCTGCCAAGTGTGCCGATTACGGCACTATACCCCCAATTTGGGCAGGCCTATATCCAGCAGTGGACGTTGAAAGGCTGATGGATAGATGGATGGACTCAGACTAAGTTTAATACAATTCTAGTGTTGTCTCAAAAATGTGAGATATTAGGTATTTTGAAATTGTCGTTTTAAAAATAAATCAAACGATTTCTTGTTCTATATAGTTTATTTCTATTAATCAAAATAATCACCCATGCAATCGATGCATCTTTGCCAACGCAATGGCAGTTTATTGATGCCCTTCTTGAAAATATCAGCTGGACGGTAGGCAACAAATTCTTCAAAGGCATTTTGTACTGCTCCAGAAGCAGTCCAAAAGTAACAAATACAATACATTTATATACTTAAATAACATTTAAAATATTTTTGGCACCGGCTTCAAATACATCAGTAGATGTCTAGCATGGAAATGGTATGTAAATCCATCCATCCATCCATCAGCCTTTTAACGTCCACTGCTGGACATAGGCCTCCCTAAGAATGGGGGATAGTGCCGTAATCGCCACGCTTGGCAGGCGGGTTGGCGATCGCAGTGGATTTTGTTAATACTCGAAGGAGTGCTGCTGCCCACTCTTACGGTATTCCCTCAGTCGGCTCTTACGACTCCCATGGGTGGAGAGGGGTGGGACAGTTCTAAAGCCGGCCCTACACGGCAAATACATATAAATACCAATTATTTATAGCTTTTTAGTTTTTGGGTGTTTCCTGAAGGCGGTTATAATTTTTTTTTATACTTTATTTTTTGCTTTTTAGTGGTTTTTTATAATAGTTCAAGAGTCTTTCAAAGACCGTGAAGACATGAGATGTTTATTCCGAAAATAAATATCTCATGAACAACAAAAAAAATTTGCAAATCCGTTTATAAATGAAGGAGTTATGCCCGAACATACATAAAAAATATATACATAAAAACATCCGCATTGAAACTCCTTTTTTGAAGTCGATTAAAAATATCAAAAAGTAACAGTATACGTTATAATCTATGTTTTTATTACGTATATTCCAAGTCTATCAGAGCTGTAAGGCAAATCCAATAACTCCTAAACAGAAAGAGTAATAATATTACACGGCATTTTTCTCGGCTTTAAACATCAAATCATAAGGTGAATATATCTATACCAAAAACAAAGCATCCTTTAAGTTCCACAGAATCCCGGGTAAAACGATAACTCATATGTGATTCAAGCAATTTCAGTAAAAGAATATTGTAATGCAGACCATATTCTTATTGTCTCTGTCGCTTTTGTCTCTTGTCTTGTTCAAAGAATTTGTTTTCTCGCCATTTATCATTGGAGAAACCTTTTTTCCTCGACACATTAATACGTCGCGCCTAAAGAGATATTATGAATGGCGTCGTTTTCTAAACAAATAAAGTCCCGGGGACATTTCAGGGCTCTTTATAAATTTGAATTTTTTTCGGCAACAGTAGAAAATATTATTTATTATGAAATAATTGGGATATTCCCGTGACCATGAACGCTGTAAAGTACTCAAAACATTGCTTGGTATAGTAAGAATTCAAAATAAATATGATAGGTTCTTTAACAGTAGTTTTTTTTTGATAAATCTATACTCTTTCTACTCGTATAATTTCTCCAAATGATAGTTTGAATATCCTGTACTAAGGAAGCAATAATTCTTGTATCGCGAGGGACTTTACAAACATACACCCATACTCAAGACTAACAAAGAATTGTCCTGAATTCCACAACACTAGCCACGGCAGGTCAGTATCTAAGCCGCTCCACTATTGGTACAGTCATTTACCATAGTACTTTTACAGTCTTATTACTTTGTTGTAACTTTTCTGTCCTAAGTAAATTTTTCTATTGAATGTCGTCTTCATAACAAAGTCATTGTCTAAATGAACTATATTTTATCAACCCTTTACCATCCACTCTTATTCAGGGGTCTTTCTTAGTTATTAGATAAACTTAGGTCGGTAGGAACAATTGTGATTCTTTAAACAACCTAATTGAATAGGGTAGGAAACCTTTTTGTTCATTTACTTAACTTGAGTTATAAAATACTTGAACATTAAAAAATATATGTCAACATTTCTTGAAATTTCGTGGTTAAGACAAATGTGATGAGGAAATTGGGTATGACCGCAAGATAGTACGATAGCTCAGTGGATTAGAGCACTTCCCCGGATAGGAAGGGACACAGGTTCGTTTCCCGCTCGTACTAAAGTCCTGTTTTTCCTCATTCACAAATAATAATTTGTACTCTAAAAGTAGCTTGTTTTTGTATTTACGTAAAAAAAACCTTCATTAATCACGTTATATACGCTAACAAAATTTTAAGCACTGGTCTATTCTTTACTAGTTTTTTCCAAGGTGAGGCTGATATTAATGTTTACCGGAACCCCCCGTGGGATCTGGAGGCGAAAGTGCTCGCCGACGTTTATCGGCGGGCGTCGACGGCGCGGGCGGGGGGCAGCCGCCCCTCGCCAAGCGCAATCTCAGCGTGGTGGGAAGATGTCCGCCGCGCCACCCTCCTAAAGTGGAGGTCTCGGCTGGAGACGCCCCGGGCTGGTCTCTGGACCGTGGGAGCGCTCCAGCCGATCTTGGGAGAATGGGCAGAGCGGCAGCACGGGGTCCTCACCTTCCGGTTGGTGCAGGTTTTGTCGGGACACGGTTGCTTCGGCAAATACCTGCACACGATCGCTAGGAGGGAGACGACCCCAGGCTGTCACCACTGCGACTGCGGTGAGGACTCGGCGCAGCACACGCTTGAGTCGTGCCCGGCCTGGGATGTGCAGCGCCGGGAGTTCGCTGCAGTCATAGGCGTGGACCTGTTGCAGCCGGCCGTTGCGCGAGCGATGGTTGGCTGTGACAGAGCCTGGACCGCGGTCGCCGCCTTCTGCGAGGCTGTCATCTCGTGGAAGGAGGCGGTGGAGAGGGCCCGGCAGGAATCCTCCTTCGCGGACCCGATTCGCCGCCGGTGCGTGGTACGGCGTGCGCGCGCTTACCTGCACCTAATGCCGCCCTAGCCGAGGCTGCGGACGGTGGGGTCGGGGAGTACCCTGCCGTCCGCGGAAGCCTACCGCGAAGGTGTGACGCCCAAGTGCGCGGGGTGTTGCACAAGAGAGGGTGCCCGAAGAGGCTGCCGCCTGCGGATCGCGGTGAAACAACGCGGTACCCGTGATCCGCCGTAGCAAGGGCGGGTGAGGGCGCACGGTGGGTTTTTAGTGGGTGAGAGCTCCACACTACCCCGTTGTCTCCCCGGATAGCGGGGTGTGCGGTAGGACATATTTGCCCACCTAAATTAAAAAAAATAAAATAAAAAAAAGGGTGGATTGCACGATCCAACGTTATCGTTAAAGTTACTGTCAATTCAACGGTTTTGCTACAAACGGAATGCACCATTTAACTTTAACTGTAGTTAAAATGACGTCATTATTTGACGTTAACTATTACCACCCATTACTGACTCGTTAAAGTTAAATAGTAGCATATCATCAACATAAGTTAATCGTAACTATACGATTACGAATATTGTTCTCTGATGCTTTGAAAAGTGCTTAAATCTTTCTTTTTTAGATAAGGTTTAAGTGGGTGTTGATTGTGTCGCATATAATATATTAATAATGGTTCTATTAATAGAAATCCTGTGGGAAATTAGTTCTACCGACGACGAAACTGAAGAGGAGTATTTAAATAACATACGTCGTAGAAAAAGAAAATTTTATGTTCCTAGAATTGTTAGGTTCAATAAATGGGAGGAAAAATCGTTCTTGGCAAGATTTCGTGTTATTAAAAATCTAATGCGTGCTATAACTTAATACATTTGGAACCATTGATAACAACGCAAACGATGAAGTAGGTTAGTTGATCAACTAGATAAAACAACAAACATAGCATTTTCCGTGTAGTGACGGACTTAGAATACAAGTGTCACCACCCCATTCTTTCCCACGAGTGTCGCTTGAGGCGACTAAGGGAAGTAAACAATTATCATCCATTGCATGACTGATGGTAGGGCTGGGTACCAAGTGGGAGTATTCACTTGGTATCGGGCCCGGGCGGGTTAGTACCACCATCTCCCGTGTGAACGGCCATAAGCACATCGCTACATTTTGGCTGTAGCAGGAGATAGCCGTTTATTCTTTCATTTCATATCGGTGAAATGAAATGGTGAGCAGCGGCTTGACAATACTCTCGTTATAGTTAAGCCCATGAGCTACGGTTACCATTTACCATCAGATGGGCCGCAGCTCGCCTACCACTACATGCAATAAAAAAAAATTGCATCACGCCTGTATTCCCCGAAGGGGTAGGCAGAGGTATATTACACACCCACGGTATGCCAGCTATGTTGAAGTCCCACGTAACAGAGGGCAAGCCTATTGCCGTTTACCGGGCGCATTTTCAAGCTCCGGGCTGCTACTGAGAATTTTTCTTTTTACAAAAAAGCTCAATAACACTGCCCGACCTGGGGATCGAACCTGAGTCCTCATTGATCAGCAGTCGTTTACACTACCGCTGCACCACGGAGGTAGTTAGAGTTTCACTTACCGGGAATCGAGCCCGAGCCTCCTCCTGCTAAAAGCCAGGTATCCTAAAGAAAAATTAAGTAAGTCCCGTATGATCAACTACATACAATTGAAATTAGGTATGCATTTATGAAAGAAATGCCTTTTTTAACAAACTACTAATGTCCAGCTCAATTTTTTTTTTTTATTTCCGTAATTTTGCTATAACTCTGATGCAGCAAGTGCTGATTACATTAGAGTACTATGCCCGTGGCTCATTTCAGCAATGTATTGCAGATAGATACGGCTGGTGTAAATTAATGAAGTGAATCCTGAATTATTTTTAGAGTTAGCAAAGCTATCGTAAGGATACGGTCAGAATGGGTATCAATGCCTCAGTGTAATGCAGAACAAATAGAAAGATCCGCCCCAAATTCTATGATATAAGTGTCTTTCCCAAAGTATTTGAAGCTAAAACTTGTCCTGTGTTATTCCAGGTCATAAAGTATTCCCACAGCATACTTCATCAAATACAGTTCAGCCGTTTCAGCGCTGATTGGTATGAGGAATATTTTCCTACATGCATACTATACAAATATTAGCATTTATCTATATACTATTATAAAGCTATAACAGAGCTGTCTGTACATTTAAGATATTTGAGGAAAAATGACTGAATTAGGCTATATAGGCGTGTCTAAACTCAAAACGATTTTTTAGATTTTTTGTGTTTATCTGTTTGTTTGTTCGCGCATCACGCAAAAACTACTGGACGGATTTTGATGCAACTTTTTCTATTTGATAAATCTCGATTAGACTTATAAAAATTGGTATACATTTTACATAAAACGCACACACATCACACGTCACGCCTGTATTCCCTGAAGGGGTAGGCAGAGGTGTATTACACACCCACGACTCGCCAGCTATGTTTAAGTCCCACGTAAGGGCGAGCCTATTGACGTCTACCGGCCACATTTCCAAACTCCGGGCTGCTACTGAGAATTTTTCTTTTTAGGAAAAAACTCAATAACATTGCCTGACCCAGGGCACTACCGCTACACCACCGAGGCAGTTCAACATATAGTATACATTTTATTCCGCTACTATATCGGGAACCTGAGATACAACCTAAAAACTAGCTTTTGTTTGCGGCGGAGCCGCAAGCAAAGGCTAGTACTATTATAATAACTATTCTAGTAGGTTGTTGTAGGATGTAGAGCTGCATATCATTCAGCTTTGTATCTGTAACTAATCTTGAATGACTCTCAGGCCAGATTAATTTACGTATTAAGATACCTATTTTCCATGTGGTGACGAACTAAGAATAAAAATGTCACCAATCCATTCTTTCCCGTGGGTGCCATACGAAACGACTAAGGGAAGTAATAAATTATCACCCTTCGCATTACTGGTGTTAGGGCTGGGTACCAAGTGGGAGTACTCAAGTGCTACCGGCCCCAGCGGGTTGGTACCACCATCTCCCGTGAAAGCCGTGTTGATACACATCGGTGTGTTTTGGTTGTAGCAGGAGATAACCGTTAATTCTTTAATTTCATATAAATCTGTGAAATGAAATTGTGAGCAGTGGCTTGACAATACTCTCGGTATAGTTCAGTCCATGAGCGACTAGAAGATGGCGAATTAGCAGATTACTGATTGCTTGAAGACAAAGGCTATACCATAAAATTCGATGTGATGACTCCTCTGCATAAACCAGTAACTGAGAGAGGAGAGCTCAGGTGAAGAAAAATACACATATAACAAATATTTAATCTCTTTTATATAAATCTCTTTTTTTATACTCCAATATCTCCACTTCCAATTGTAATCAGCATTTCCATGCGGTGTTCTTCTTCCCCATTTTTTTATTTTGCTCATGTAAGTAACTCCTTTTGCTGGCTTATGATATCCCTAATTTTCTCTAGCTCCAGGCTTTGGAGTTAATCCAACACAGTAAGGTGTTTTTATTACAATGCTCTCTTTACTATGTTATATCGGCCATCGCTTTCTTGCCTCGTTTTAGACAGACCTGCAATAAAAAATACAATTTATATACCTTAATGTAGCTTTAGATTTTATAATATTTTTACATTAATGGTTATAAGGTTAGTTACGTTTCAGTGGCGATGACATAGCCGTGTGGGGCCGGCTTTAGAATTGTCCCACCCCTCTCAACCCACGGGAGTCGTAAGAGCCGACTGAGGGAATACCGGGGGAGTGGGCAGCAGCACTCCCTCGAGTATTAACAACATCTACTGCAATCGCAAACACGCCTGCCAATCGTGGCGATTACGGCATTATCCCCCATGACGGGACCGCTCGTTGTGGCGTTCTCTTGGGGAGGCCTATGTCCAGCACTTGACGTTAAAAGGCTGATGGATGGATGGATGGTGATAACATTGGTCTCTTTAGCAAAGAAGTTTTTTTTTATTGCGAATGGTGGCCTACTTAATGGTAAATGGTAACTGTCGCTCATAGAGCTCAACTATAGAGAGTATTATCAAGCCATTGCTCACCATTTCATTCGCAGATATGAAATGAAAGAGTAAATAAACGGCTTCTTCTGCTACAACTAAAAGACACCGATGTGCTTCATGGCCGGTCACACGGTAGATGGTGGTACCAACGCTCGGGCCCGATAGCAAGTATGTACTCCCACTTGGTACCCAGTCCTACCACCAGTAACGCAATGGGTGATGATTGCTTACTTCCCTTAGTCGCCTCGTACGACACTCGTGAGGAAGAATGAGGTCTACACAAGTTACGAATTTCACAATCGACTTTGAAAATCAATAAACAAAGCATTTGACTAATAAGCAAATTTGTATCTACCTTTTTTAAAGCCATTTTCATGTAATCAAATTTGTATTTAAGTTGCTTTTTAATGAACGTAGAGTTTCTCCATTAGCATTAAACTCTTTCAATGCTGTTCCAGGCATAATCCTTTTGTTTAGTGCTGGTGCATCTGTCTTGCAATCTCTTTTCCTACAAGGGATTGAGTCTACCAACCTCATTTTTGATAACATAAATGGGAACCTAGTAAGGTTTAATTTCTCTAATACTTTGATAAAAAAAATGACTTCAATTCATATTCTGTCCCGATAATGTGAAATTAATGTATGTAGCCATACAATTCGTTAAACGCCCGCCCAAGGCGGATGCTTGTAGAAAAGTGAAATGATAATAAGCGTGTCTACTTACTAGGCGTAAAAGTTTTCTAATACATTTGTGCTAATTGTTTTTAAGTTATGCATTGTCATTAATAATAATATTAATCTTCTTCTTGTTTAATGGCTCTTGTTGTGGCAGTGTGAGCACAATTTCGCCTAATAATATTAATAAAATCACGAAAGCAAACAAATCGATTTGACAGCGATTGACGTTTTAATTCTTGTCATCTGTTGATAGTTTAAATATAGTATTACCACACGATAAAATTGTTCCCTCGTTAACTTTGGGGTCAAAGTACCTCATTGAACTAGCAACTCTTTTAACTTTGATGTTGACGATGTCTTCGATGGTGCACCGCGTTTTGGTAAAAGTAATAGGAACGTTCGTCATTGTTATAGTTAACTTTCACGATAACTATAACTGGAGTTTTCGTGCAACTAACCCTTAGCAGTCGTCTCTCATCAAGGCTATTACTTATGCTTACAATACGTTTAGTTCAAGATTATTATGTCATTACAACGTTGACTAAGGTAAAATACTTTCCATTCATACCATCAAACACAGCTTCAGTAATCCATAATTAATTGTTTGAACCGACGACGAGAATACTTCGTACGCCCTTATAAGAATTTCTCCCTAATAGCAATTCCTAGCGTGTTTGGAGTAGCGAACGAGCATCTCGGAGACTTTTCCTCTTTTGCCCCTTTTACGCACGTTAGAAATTTAATGATCTTTAAGTACACTTATATAAATAATAGTTGCTTCCCAGTTTGCCCCCCGTACACTTTGAAATCTTTTAGCCACCTCCCCTCCCTCGCTAATTATTCTTCTCCGGAAGGTGATAGTATGATGTTAAACAGCTTAAACTTCCACTGCTGGGCATAGGTGTTCTATCAGAAGATACTTAGGCTGTAGTCCACCAAGTTAACAAAGTGAGGGTTGGCAAATTTCATAAGCTGTCAAGAAAATCTCTCTTTCATTAAGGTTTTTTACGATGTTTTCTTTTACCAAACAGTGATAATTTTTAAACATAATATCGAAATGTTTAACCATTATTTTACCACTAGTCAAATATACGTATAATCGCATTCGTCTGGGTTTTTAACCCTTTTTCCGTCCCATGGTGTGCCACGGTGTATGGTCATGGTGAGAGGGATTAGGCCATAGTCAACCAAGCTGGCCCTATGTGGGTTGGCAGACTCCACAAGCCGTCGAGAAAATCTCTGAGGCATGCAGGTTTCCTCACGATTTTCCCTCACCGAGCATTGATAAATTGAAAACAAATACTCATAAAATTTCGAAAATTTTTGAACTTTTAGAGGTGTATGCCGTACGAGGTCTGAACTTTGGACTCGGGATCGAACTCAATACCACTTTTTACCATCTTTGCAGTCCTTGGTTTTACCCGCTTCATTTGTTATGAATTCTAAAATTAAAAATTATTGATTTGTTACTGAAATACGTCGTTGAATGTGCCCTTTTCATAAACATTACACCATTGTAGTGAGTTAATTTGTCCCTCGTAAAAATAGTAGTTGGGAGTACTCAATGTCCATTAAGAATATTTTCGTAAAAAAAATTTCTACAGCAATTTACTTTGTGCTACAAAAGATAAAATTAGCGGAATATAAAAAGATTAAAAATAAGTTAAAATCTTTTTCTTGCCGTAATACTGGCTTGTTTTTGTTTAATTTAGTTTTAAAACAAAAAGTTCTATACCCTATCCACTTTTTTTTTAGAAAGCTAATTGCTCCGATTTATTTGCGGTTACCTCTCCTATTCACTTTGACGAGACTGATACACAATGTAAACAAATGAATCAATATTTCTCAAACTTTTACTGCATTCGTTTTTTTTTTATGAGATGTGATATTAGTTAGCTACTGCATAATTATAATGGGATACCCATTTATTTGTGTATCTAGTGGCTAGCTATACTATTTATCTAATGGCTTGACTGAAATGCTGACTACGTGATTAAAATAGTGTATGCATATAAGGTTCATCTATACTTATAAAAGTTACATTATAAAAGTACCCTTTTTATAATTTATTTACATTCTGTATCACGGCATTCTGAATAGGGCTTAAATAGTAAAAACAATTGAACGACACTATTTATTACTTACCTGTATTGTTTTCTGTTTTATTTAAAGTCGCACAATACTGGACAAAGTTCCCTCTCAAGTTATTTAATTATTATAATTAGAAAATTTGGTGACATTTTAAATTTCAATTGTTTTCTAAATTTTTTGAATAATTTTGGAAATAAAGGCCTTCATTACTCCTGATCCGGCCCAAACTGATATTGCCAGGGCATTTGAAATACGCATAAATGGATAGATGAATGCGATTATACGTATATTTGACAAACCTACAAAGACAAACCTTTTTGCCCATGTGGTGACGGACTATGAAAACAAGTGTCACCACCAAATTCTTTCCCACGGGTGTCCTACGAAGCGACTAAGGGAAGTAACCAATTATCACCCCTTGCATTACTGGTAGCAGGGCTGGGTATCAAGTGGGAGTACCCACTTGCTATCGGGCCCAAACGGATTGGTACCACCATCTCCTGTGTGACCGGCCATGAAGCACATTGGTGTGTTTGGGTTGTAGCAAGAGATAGCCGTTAATTCTTTCATTTCATATCTGTGAAATGAAATGGTGAGCAGCGGCTTGACAATACTCTCGGTATAGTTGAGCCCATGAGGTGGGTCGTGGTTCATCTGCCGCTATACACAATAAAAAAGAAAATAGCACTTTACATGCTCAGCTACATTAAATTAAGTACAAATTATTTGTGAAAGTAAAGTGCATTTTTCAAATATGAAGTGGAGGTTGGAGGTGACCATTAGGTGATTGCGATAGCTTAACGGATCAGAGCTCTTCCCCAGATTGGATGCAGGTTCGAATCCTGCTCGCAGTAAAGCTCTCTTTTTTCAATATTATTGTTAATAATATTATTGTATTTTAATTGTTACGTTCCTATAATAAAATAAACTTAATACAGACAAAGCAAATGAACTTTATGAGAAAGGAGAGATCTCCTCTCATTTAAAACTTATAAGTCCAACAAAATGTACTTACAAATGTCTCCCTCTGTGCATTTGAGACATCTTAAAATTATCTCAACTCTCATACCAACACGTCTCGCTGTAAATAGTTTTGTAGACTCAATCTAAAATATATTGAACATTCTATCTGTCTCTATCGTCTGCTGTATTATTTTATGCTTGTATTAGGAGCATTGAACACATAAGTTTTCTATATTAGCAATAACGTTACTTTAAACGAAAATCTTTGTGTAATATTGTTGTTTGATTGAGTTTTTACTCCCTCGGTGATGCTGTGGTAGTGTGTGCGACTGCTGATCATGAGGTCTCGGGTACGATCCCCGGGTCGCGCGGCTGTTATTGAGCTTTTTCGTAAAAAGAAAATTTCTCCGTAACAGCCCGTATTTGGAAATGTGGACAATAGGCTCGCCCCCTTTTACGTGGGACTTTAACTTAGCTTAGCGAATCGTGGGTGTGTAATACACCTCTGCCTACCCCTTTGGGGATACAGGCAAGATACTATGTTTTTATTGTGTTTTTAATATGATACCATAAAATATTAAATGTCATCCTTTATGAAAATGACTTGTAACTGTCTTGAGTAATTATTTATTAAACTGTGTGGCAACCTGATGGTAAGTGGTTACAGTAGCCTATAAACGCTAGCAACAACAAAGGCATCATTAAGTTAGGTTAGGTTAGAAGGTGGGTAGGAAAGATATTAAGATGAATATAGGAAAGATACTGATGTAAGCTATCCCGACCTTAGGACAGGCACCAACGGTCGTTATAATTAAACACACAGAATTTACACCACAATTCATATATTTCTTACAATCCACTGTCACTTAAACTACGTCTGCACACTTCGATCGTCACAAGCTTACTGACCATTGAGCATAGATAATGCACTATTTATAAAGACGAATTGACTTCACGTAACTGACAACTACACAATGTTGTCAGTAAAAATAGTTGATCGCCAAGTTACACCAAAATTAGGGTAAATATATTTAAACCTTACACTAAGGAGAGGTTATTAAGAGAGAATAGGAAGGAGATTGGGGCCTCCGGCACTCTTACTTATTATACGAGACACAACGGCAAGAGTACCTACCTTTTTTGTTTTTTGTTAAGACGGGAAAAAATGTTCCTAACCGCACACCCCGTCGTTCGGGGCAACGAACAGGGTAGTGTGGGGCCTGCACCCACTAAAGAAACCCGTCGTATGCCGTCTCTCCGCCTTTATTGATGAGCCACTGGAATATGTTACATTCCTTCGGTGGTAAGAGTACCTACCTACCGTTATTTTCTGTAAGACGGTGGTATTTCCCCGATCAAAATGGCCCATTCATGCTAGGAAAAGCAAGGCTCTATCACAAGGACAAATATGGATAAATTTTGATTCTATTTTTGAAATATATAATTATACAAACGCTATAAAAAATATTTCGAGGTCCATTCGAAAATAAGTATCACTGTATTACCGCACGTGAACTTGACTTATAACAGGAAACATTTCTAAGCTTCTTTGCGCGCTCCACAGTGAGTAAACACAGAGCATTCTTTTGTTGACGGCACAGTATAATATATGAAACGGAGGCACGAGATGGACACGACCTGCTTTTCTCGTTGAAATAAATAAGCAACATTTTATCGTGGAAAACTTTTACTGTTTCTATTTACAGGATGTATGAGCGAGTCACCACCGAAGGAATATAACATAGTTCCAGTGGCCCGCCAATAAAGGCAGAGACGGCACACGGCGGATTTCTTTAGTGGGTGAAGGCCCCACACTACCATGTTCGTTGCCCCTAACGACCTTAACAAAAAAATAACAAAAAAAAAGGATGTATGAGCGATCAAAAAAGCATTGGAGGTAACGGATCAATCATCGTATTTTATATGTTACGGCCAACAATAAGTCTCTATTTTTGTACCACATAAGGGTAGCACTGCCCCGCTGAGACGGTACGCACACGCAGTCAAGGTCCATGTTCTCTCGCTGCCTGCAATGGTTCAAGTGTCCGGCCCCGATGAGCACTGGCCTGTGGATGACAGGTTGAGGAAAATCTGTCACCCTTGCAGAAGCAGGCTCGAAACAGCGGCCCACGTTTGTCTAGAACAAGGTCAATTTTATTAAGAATACTACAGTTGGACAATATACGTCTTGATCACACAAAGAGTTGTCCTGTGTGGGAAATTAGCAAGTAACTCTATGAGAAAAGCTTTATTCTGGGAGCATGTTCATGGATAATACCTAATGGACACAAAAGATTGGTAATAAAAAAAACATTGAAAAAACATAGCGTCATGCCTGTATCTGGGAAAGGGTTGGCAGAGGTATATTACGCCAGCTATGTTTAAGACCCACGTCATAGGGTACGAGCCTATTGCCGTCTACCGGGCATATTTCCAAACTGAGAATTTCTCTTTTTAAGAAAAAGCTCAATAACACCACTCGACTAATAAACCACAACCGATTAACGTTTTATATAGATAGTTAAAACACTAAAGTGGGAATCCCCTATTAATAAAACAAAATACAATAACAAACACCGTGTCGTTAGATCCTTTTATTCAGAAACTACAAAAATACTTGCAAACTTTATTGGTTGAATTCCGATGCAAACTCCCAAACGACTGTTCTATTTTCATTGCTTACTGCATTCAATTTCATTGCTTCGAGACTTCGGTGCTTTGGTAATTTCAGAGGGACTATACAGGACAGTAAAATATTTATACTGTGTTCCTTATCGCTATTCTCTGGACCCTTTAAGGCCCTAATGTAAGAAACGTTTACGTTTAACATAAATTAAATCACCGTGAGACTAAATAAATACAACAGATATGGCAAACCTATTGGATTACATTTGATTGAACAGTTACTGTTCTCTTTACGTTTAAGACCTTAGATTATTGAAGCGCAGAGACCTATCAATAATCTAAGTGTAAGACGATCTTTATACAAAATAAAACATACACGTATTAAATTAACATTTTATATGTAAGTGATGTGAGTGAGATGATATGTAACTTCGATTGATTCAATATCAAAAAGGTTCTTAAAACTTTTTAAGCATTTAAATCCATCACAGATTTACGAGTATATCACAGTAATTCATTCACAAAAATGTAAGGCACACCCCGTCGTTCGGGGCAACGAACAGGGTAGTGTGAGGCCCTCACCCACTAAATAAACGCGCCGTGTGCCGTCTCTCCGCCTGCGTTGGTGGGCCACTGGAACTATGTTACATTACTTCAGTGGTCCGCCAGCGGTGTACCCTTTCGGGTACCCTCTACTGAGCGAACTGCTATATACCTGATACAGTTTCAAAAATGCTCTTTTACCATCAAAACGAATAATCTTTGCGAAAACGCTGATTATTATTTAAATTTACATAATATAATTATTGTCGTTTATTTTTTATATTTTCTGGAATTAGCCTGCCCGCGGCTCTGTAGCTAGTTTTTGGGTTATATCTCAGGTGTTCGATATAGTAGCGGGATATAATGTAAAGGTATACCAGTTTTGAAGTCTAACAAATAGCTATCAAATAAAAAAGTTGTATTAAACACAAAGTGAAAAATGTGAATTCGAAAATAACAGTCAGGAGCAGGATTTGAACCTGCATCTTCTGGGTACCGTCCAGATGCTTTACCAATTCAGCTATCCTGACAATTGCTCCTGACTGCTAATTTCGATAACACATTTTTCACTTTGTGTTTAATGTATAGTGCTAAGCATGTCAAATGCTAAAAATATATATAAAAATATCTAAATATTTAAAGGGTTTGCGTCATTATTAGGTAAAATCTTAATTGTAAAATTAAGTTTACCTGGTCGGTATAATGTATGAAAATACTTCCGACAGATGGCGCAGGCGTCACCCAAAGACGTTAAGTATGATGTGTTATCGAAATTAGCAGTCAGGAGCAATTGTCAGGATAGCTGAATTGGTAAAGCATCTGGACGGTACCCAGAAGATGCAGGTTCAAATCCTGCTCCTGACTGTTATTTTCGATTTCACTTTTTTCACTTTGTGTTTAATGTATAGTGCTAAGCATGTCAAATGCTAAAAATATATATAAAAATATCTAAATAAAAAAGTTGTATCCAAATCCGTTTAATAGTTTTTACCTTATGCGCGGATAAGATAACAGACCAAAAATCGAAAAAAAATGTTTTGTGTTCAGACACGCCTAAATAGTCTAAACACTTATCTTCTTATTAATAAACATTGTATAAAATCCTAATAGTTATTCAGTATTTTGTTCCGTTCTTTCAACATCAAACTGCCATATTAGTGACAAAGACAAAATACTGAATAACTATTCAGAGGTTATACAACGTTTATTAGTAAGGCAGAGTATATTTTTCTCAAATATCTTAAATGAACACACACACAGCCTCTGTCACAGCTTTATAACAGTTAGGATAATCATTTTATCTAGATCTCGTCGAAGACACGATGAAAATAACGTCCACATAAAACAGAAATGTAATTTAAAGCAAAGCACAAAGAAAAAAATATTATAGAAGTATTTAAATAACCAGAATAAACTTAAAAACATATTACCTAAGCCACAAAAGGAAATAAATATTTGAACTTTTTGTGGTGTATAAATTGTGCCTGGCGCCATTTTAACTTAATATTCATTTTTTTAATACCAACGTTGAAAGGCTTGCGAGCGGCTAACCTGATGGCAAATGGTAACGCTCATGGACTTAAACAACACCAGGAACAAAGGCCTGGCGTAAAATATCTAATACAATACATCGTACTCATTTCGAAGACACGGCCAACTCAACCTTCTGTATATTTTTTAACACGAGTGTCATACCCTTGTCCATTCTACTAACGACTTTATAATGGCGAAAC
The DNA here is from genome assembly GCA_948253155.1 of Leucoma salicis. NCBI lineage: Eukaryota > Metazoa > Arthropoda > Insecta > Lepidoptera > Erebidae > Leucoma > Leucoma salicis. The sequence goes on from OX411828.1 coordinate 7,980,312, forward strand.
GTCTACGTCATTACTTAGTAATCACTCAAAGTTTGAACAAATGACAAATAACTTGTAAGCCCACTAACATATTAAACATGACAATAATTATGTAACTTTTCCATCCATCCATCAGCCTTTTAACGTCCACTGCTGGACATAGACCTCCCCGAGAATGGGGGATAGTTTGTTCGTGTGGTGATGGACTAAGAATACATTCTTTCCCACGGGTGTCTGGAATAAAAGTAAGCAATTATCATCCATTGCATGACTGTTGGTAGGGCTGGGTACCAAGTGGGAGTACTCATTTGGCATCGGGCCCGAGCGGGCTGGTAACACATCTCCCGTGTGACCGGCCATGAAGCACATCATTGCGTTTTGGCTGTAGCGAGAGATAGCCGTTTATTCTTTCATCATGGTGAGCAGCGGCTTGAAAATACTCTCAGTATAGTTGAGTCCATGAGCGACGGTTAACATTTACAATCAGATGGGCCGTGGCTCGTCAGCCACTACTAGCAATAAAAAATTAAAAAACCCTGTTAAATAGATAAATTAACTGAATTTTGCTAATAGCACATAAAAAGTAGTCTATTTCCTTTTCCGGATTCTGGACTATCTGAATGGTATATTTCATGATGTTCGATTGAACAAATACACTTTGGAATTCTTACTAATACTATAAAATAGATTCTGCTTACGACTACGTACGCGTGGACACTATACGTATAAATATGTCACTCTATTTCACACTTTTTATTTTATTTTATTGCATGTTGTGGCAGATGAGCCACGACCCATCTGATAGTAAATGGTAACCGTCGCTCATGGACTCAACTATACCGAGAGTATTGTCAAGCCGCTGCTCACTATTTCATTTCACAGATATGAAATGAACGAATAAACGGCTATCTCCTGCAACAACCAAAACGCAACGATGTGCCTCATGGCCGGTCACACGGGAGATGGTGGTACCATTCCGCTCGAGCCCGATAGCAAGTGAGTAATCCCACTTGGTACCAAGCCCTACCACCAGTAATGCAATGGGTGAATATTGCTTACTTCCCTTAGTCACCTCATACGACATCCGTGGGAAATAATGGGGTGGTGACACTTGTATTGTTAGTCCGTCACCACGTATCTCTATGCAAAAATAGCTATCCCATAGGAGTAATTTTTCAGGATTATAAGCCTTTTTCCTTTTGTATGCTCCAGACTATATGTGTGCAAAATTTCATGATGATTGATTCAATAGTTTCAGCTTGAAAGCGTAACAAACAAACTCACTTTCATATTTATAATATTACTAGTACCATCCCCGCTGTTTCGCTTACGTCATAGTATTGACGATGAAAAATCAATTTCGGATAGTATTCCTATTATTAGGTATAAGCGTTGCCACGCTAACAGCCGGTTTTACCCTCACTGCGTATTAGATGTTTCACATCAAAAATAGAGGGTCCGGATAAGTAATTACCAATATATCATATACTAAAACCTTCTCGAAAACACGCTGCAACTTATACTATAATTATTATTCCGATCGGTTCAGTAGTTTTCGTAGTATAAACGAACAAAGAAACGGCTCTCCATTTATTAGTTTAGATAACGAGGATAAAGACTACTTTTCATCTCATCATAGCTATTTTTACATAGAGATAATTACTGTGCTGTAGAGTGTATTTATATTCTGAAGTTCAGGAGGAGAGTCATGGGAAGTATCTAGTTTATAATATTAGTAAGGATAATCTCTCTCGTTAGTTTTAGAGCTCAACGTACAACCTGTCGAAACAAACAGGAAATATTTCTAGCTATAAATAAGCTACCAATATTCTTTACGTAAGTTTCTAGCCAAAGTTAGGTTCTAAATAAAATGGAGTGAGAATACCGACGCGACACAAACAAGAAATATCTGACAGGCTGTCCTCAATTTCAACGATACAATTTATATAGAAATATAAAATACGTGTCATCGTGCTGTGCAATTTGCGAGGAAATGATATTGTAGAGCTGAAAATAAACTTACTCTTAAAAATGTATTCAATTCGAAAATTTACGTGTGACAATAATAACAAATGTATTTAGTTATATTGAATACACGGTGTAAGACACGGATCTACGCAGACTGATGGGGTGACTTCAGTATATAATACTAAGATGATCGGTACATGAAATTAGTTCAGGAACCTTATGGAAATCCAGTAAACTTGATTTGTTTTATTAGCTCACACGCAATGTATCGTTAACGCTGCAAAACTCACGTAGCGGACAACCGCCCTTCCCGTCACAGCGTCAATGCTTAGCGTCGAACGCGCTCATACCACGTGGTTTATTACGTCAGATTTGAGAAGCCGGTGTGACGTAAGTACCTACAAATAAACAACAAAAAAACAACAACAAAAAAATTATCAAAATGCCCTATAAACGACAGTACCTACTTAAGCTCGATTTAAACAATAATAATAATAATAATAAGACCTAAACAACAGAAAAGGTAATAGTACTACCACAGAATAGGTAATGTACCTAAACACAGACTCACGGGCCCACGGCGGGGCGGCGCGCGCCCGTGGCGTTCCCGGACCCCCGCAATTCGCAGGTTGTCGTTCGGTGGCAAATTTAGTACCTGCAGGAGCGGCTACACATTTGGCACAGAACTGCAACATCGCGGTGTCCTACGTTTAATTAAACTATTGATTTATCTACTTACATCATTTCTTTTTTTAGGCGGGTTTTTCATAGTTCTAGGATCAAGCCCACTTCTCAAACGTTTTACCCGCACACCGTGCGGTTTATAAGAGAAAATGCGCGTAAACTGTAATCTCTGTAATCTTATTTTATGTTAATTATTCATGTAGGTACCTACACGGACATTGTGACAGTAAGCCAACCGCCGCGGGCGACTTGCCTTGCCGCCAAAAAGTCCCCTACTTACTACATCAGTGTAGTCCACCCCGTACTCAAAAGTTAAATACATCTTTATGGTCACAACCATTGTCCCGTGGCCGCCGTGGTATAAAAAGGGGTGCGAAGAGCTTTTCCGCTATATCGGCAAACTCTTAGAAAATTTTCTAAGGGGCAAACTACCTACCTATTCGTAGCATATACTAGGTAATAGAATTTTTTTACAATTTTAGTACCTACTTACTGTAACTTTTAGTCGTAGAACCAAAACAAATAAGTTTACTAGTAGGTACCTACCTAGTTTATAATTTTTTTCGAAACTAGATTTTTAGACTTACCTACGTCACGGTAATAATACCTACGTCGCTTTTTGACGAACATACAGACTGCAAAGTAGGTACATAACTAGGTAAACGCCGCGCCGACTAGACTATCCGATCGGAAGCGCACTGGTAGGTACGTTGCGAGGGGTAGGTATGCGGCGAGAACCACCGAAGGAATGTGACATAGTTCCAGTGGCCCGCCAAGGAAGGCGGAGAGACGGCACACGGCGGGTTTCTTTAGTGGGTGAAGGCCCCACACTACCCTGTTCGTTGCCCCGAACGACGGGGTGTGCGGTTAGGAACATTTTTTCCCGCCTTAACAAAAAAAAAAAAAAAAAAAAAGGTATGCGGCGAGAACAATGAACTTTGTAGCTAGGCAGAAATTTAACAGCTGACTTAATGCGGCCTTCGTAAGAGGAGTTCAACATCCATTGCTGTTTTTTTTATTTTAGCTGTTTTATTTAAATTAATGGACTGCTGCGTGCAGATAATGTAATTGTACATTAAAATAAAGGAACAGTAAATGAAAACGAAAAAAAATAAAAGTGGAATATCACTCAGAATGAGGACCTGAATGCATCCTTTTAGTTTATGGAGAACTGTCACTTCCACCCGGTATATTTATACAATACTAGTTTGTAGGTTATATCTCAGGTTCCCGATAAAGTAGCGGAATAAAATGTATATCAATTTTGAAGTCTAATCAAGGGTTATAAAACAAAAAAAAATATCAAAATCAGTTCAGTACTTTTGATGTGAATCATTATTTTTACCGCTTTTACCCTCCCTCTGCATTAGCGGAGGGAGGGTAAAAGCGGCTGTTAGCGTGGCGACGCTTTTCAAATCAAATCAACTTGTCCCGTTCAAATCATGCAAGTTAAATTTGACACACTTCCCGGTTTCCAATTGAGCTGAAATTTTACACGCGATATACATATTATATCGCGAGACAATGCAATATTATGATGAAATGGAGCTGATCTGATGATGGAGTTGGAAGCTGGACATAGGAACTTTATAATGAAACGGCTGAACCCCATGAAGTTTTGACTCGTATGATTTATCTTGACGAGTACTTTGTCTCTAGGTGGTATCCAGGGTCTGATGATGGAGCTGGAAGGTGGCCACAGTAACTCTGTAATGAAACAACGTAACCCCATGGAGTTTATATTCGTTCGATTCATCTTGAGAAGTACTTCTAGAGTCTAGAGTCAAGTTGTGATAATTTTATTTCTACAAAATAATTTCGATGTTTTCACATCTGGTAGACGTCCAACGACTAACAGATAAAAATTTAAAAAAAAAAGTTGCGTGTTCAGAGACTCCTATATAGCCTAATACATACCTAGGTAATGTATCTCAAATATCTTTATAATAGTATAGACAAAGCTGCAAATAGTGAAGAATAACACCATGAAGAAACTTACATTTTCTCAACGTCAAGCTTAAGTATAGAAAACTCCTTAGACCAGCATGTAGAATTACATACCCTTCTTAGATTGAGAAAAAGTCTATGCTCAACACTAAAATATTTATTAGAAACATACAGTTACAACTGCCTCTGCGCTGCAGTGATAGTCTGAGTGACTGCTGATCATGAGGTCGAGGGTTCAGTGTTATTGAGTTTTACGTGAAAAGAAAAATTCTCAATAGCATGTTCTCATTCTCCACGCACGGCATTTGTAAATGTTTCCGGTAGACGGCAATAGGCTCGGCCTCTATTACGTAGGACATAAACATAGCTGGCGAACCGTGGGTCCGTAATACACCTCTGCCTACCTCTTCGTAGAATACAGCTCTTATGTACCACTTTGATCGATTTCATGAATATCTATTAAGTAGGTGCTGACAAGTAACAAAGAACCAAACAACTGTAGTAAGGATAATTCTAGCCAGCTTAGTTGTTGATATTGAGTTTTAAGTTTTGGTCTTCTTCTTGTATTGTTTTTATTAAATTACTACACATTTAACAAGTCTGACACGCACATCTTATGCAGTAAAATACAACTTTTGATATGAGTATATAATACGTTGGAAGTCTGCAAATAGCATTCCTTTTACACGAATTTTATTCCTACTAAATAGTAGGTAGTCAAATGCCAAGAAATACAAATATAAATAAATATAAATATTCATGGACATTTTCACACAACGTCCTCTGGTCCCAAACTAAGCTTAACGCTTGTGCTATGGGTACCAGATTACGGATATAATACATATACTACTTTTTTTTTGTAAATATATACATATGTATGAAGTCGGTTACTCTATCGACTACGCCACGAGGCCCGTCGATCAAAAATCACCAAAAAGTTTTTAAAGACCATTAAAATATTTTTTTGATGACGTGAAATTGTGACTTTTGATGGTATCAACATACGTATATTAACACAAAATGTGAAAGTGAAAATAACAGTCACGAGCAGGATTTAAACCTGCATCTCATGGAATAACATCACAGATCCAGCCATTGTGACAAATGCTCGGGACTACGAATTACGAAAAGATATTCCTTCTTAATTTCTCAAAAGTGAGCAGAACTAATAGTGACACTTAATTTACGGTACAAATAATGTTTTCAGTATTCATAGACCTTACAAAATATCGAGAATATTGCGACACCCCCATGCAAAAACTTTGTAACTCACTTTTTATGACAAATTGAGTAACAATATTATTGCTATGCAAAAAAAATAGCTTTTTTTGTGTGTAATCGTCGTAACTCTAAGTCTATTCGTTTTGAGTTATACAAGTGACAAAAGCATTTTAACTTAGCGAAAAAATTACGATTGTCGAACGAAATCATTGTAACATAATTTACAAAAACAAAAATGTTAATAATATATAAATGATGAAATACAACAAAATTGTAATTTTCTTGACAATCTTTGTACAAGGCTACTTTGGTGTTTATGAACACTAAATGTAATCGTAACTTGAATTACAACGTTATTGCACGACTATTTATAATATTTTTTAACGTGTCATGACCTGTATTATGCGTTAACCTTTTACTTACTTACCATCACGCCATTTCCCTTGCGGGGTAGGCAGAGAGAACAGTGTGCCAAGAGGCTCTATTCTTGCATACATCTCTCGCTTCCTCAACATTCATAGCTCTCTTCATACACGCTCATCAGTTTCGGAGACTCCTGACTCCACCTTCCTTCAATACATGACCGGTTTGGTCTAGGTAGGTTTTTTTTTTTTATTGCCAACCGTGGCAGGCGAGCAAGCGGCCTACCTGATGGTAAGTAGTAACCGCCGCCTATGGACTATGGCAACACCAGGGGCACAGCCAAGTCGCCTCCTACCGTGAGTAAAGTACTCTTCTCAAACCTCGTCTAAAGAGGGACAAGTCGTAACGCTGGGGAAACACCGCAGCAGGAAGTTCATTCCAGATCTTACACGTACGTGGTAGAAAAGAACGCTGAAAACGAACCGTCTTGGACGAGATCGTTTCCAGGTGGTATGGATGAACCCTAGTACGGCGTCTCGTGGTCTGCTGGTAAAACGGCGATGTTGGTACCACCTCAAATAGTTCCTCAGAGCACTCCCCGTTGAAGAGTCGATAGAGCACACAGAGAGCCCCAAAGTCCCTCCGCCGCCCCAACGACTCCAGCTCATCCGTGAGATTGGGATCATCGACAATTCGAATAGCGCGTCTTTGCAGGGAGTCAAGTGGGTCGAGCTGGTATTTTGGTGCGCCTGCCCAGAGATGTGAACAGTACTCCACGTGAGGGCGGACTTGTGCTTTATACAGCACAAGTCGCTGCCTCGGTGTGAAGTACCGCTTGGTTCTGTTCAGGACGCCCAGTTTCTTGCTCGCCAATTTGGCTTTGTCCTCCAAATGACTCCCGAACTGGACTTTACTAGATATGTCGATGCCAAGGATCCCAATACTCTCGGCGACCGGGAGAGTTACCCGTTGGAACTGGGGCGTCACGACAAATGCGTCCTTCTTTGCAGTGAACGCGCAAACCTGTGTCTTCGTAGGGTTGAATTGAACCAAGTTCTTTTCTCCCCATTCCGAGGCCCGCCCTAGAGAGCGCTCGACTTCAGACACAAGTTGGATCCGCCTCTCCTCCAGCATGTTCCGACGGACTTTCTGATGGCCGGTATATCGCGCATCACCCGTACTGTCATCCGCATAGCAATGCATACTCTCTATTGAGAGCAAGTCATTGATATGCAGGATGAACAGCGTTGGGGAGAGCACCGAGCCTTGAGGAACGCCAGCATTAATCTCCATGGTATCACAGCAGCATCCGTCTACAACGACTTTGATACTGCGACCATGGAGGAAGCCAGCGATCCATTTGCAGAGCCCCTCAGGAATTCCATACGATGGTAGCTTCGATAGAAGGGCCCTATATCAGACCCTGTCGAATGCCTTTGCGATGTCCAGGCTGAATGCCAAAGCTTCACCCCCACCCTCCAAGGCCTCTGCCCAGCGATGAGTGAGGCACACGAGAAGATCACCAGCTGATCGATCTTGAAGAAAGCCGTATTGGCGATCACTGATCAGCTGGTGATCCTCAAGGTACTGCAGAAGTCGGCGGTTGATGACTCTCTCCAGAACCCTGGAGAGCAGGGATGTTATCGCGATTAGCCTGTAATTCGACGGGTCCAACCGATCACCCCTTTTGGGAATAGGGTGAATATTGGCTACCTTCCACGAAGTAGGAATCCTGCCGGTACTGTATGAAAGGCGGAACAGGCGCGTAAGGACGAGTGTCAACTCAGGGGCGCACGTTCGAAGAACCACCGCAGGGATGCCATCCGACCCACTCGACTTATGGACGTCCAGTAGCAGCAGCTCCCGCCTGACCGCACGTTGCGTAATGCGGATTTCAGGCATGGAGCTTTCACACCGAGGGATGGAGGGTGGTGTGGCCACTCCTGCGTCCAAAGTCGAGTTTGAGGCAAAGAGTTGACCCAAAAGATCGGCTTTCTCTTTGGCACTATGGGCCAAATTGCCGTCCAGTTTCCGCAGTGGTGGGAGACTAGACTGGCAGAAGTTGCCCTGTACTGTGAGTCTCGGTCTCCCCCTGTACCTACATCCTTCCACTTTTGCGTTGTATATCTTCTTAACCAGTCACTCGTCCGGTATTCTTTCCACATGTCCGAACCATCGGAGCATTCCCTTTCGCATCTTTACACCAATACTCTCTTTCATACCTACTCGCTCTCTTACGTCGACGTTACGAATGCGGTCAGTCAGCCTCACTACACAGATTCTCCGCAGAGATCGCATTTCGACCGCATTGATTTTACTTTCATGCTCCTTTTCGCATACCCGACTCTCGCTTCCATATAATAATGTTGGGACAAGCACTGCGTTGTGTATAGTGACACGCGCCCTCTGGCTGATGTGATGATCTCTACATCAGTGGTGTACCTTCCATCCCGACTGAATCCACATCCAAGATATACAAATTCAACCACTTGTTCTAGCACCCCATTTCCTATTGCTACTCTAACATCTGTTCTGGCTTCTTCTCTTTCAAAAACCATTATTTTGGTTTTGCTCACATTCACACGTGGCCTACTTTTCTTACAATCTTCTGCCATTACGTCGACTCGGGTTTGCAGGTCAGTCATGGACTGCGCTAATAAAACCGCATCATCTGCATATAGCAGAGAGCTAACCACTGAGTCGCCCATCTGAACTCCCACATTAATTTCCTTCAGCCTTTGTATATGATAAACAGTCTGGCTGATAGAACGCAGCCCTGTTTAACGCCGATATTGACATCAAACCAGGGTGACATTCCATTATCCAGCCACACACAAGCTCTGCAGTCCATGTAGTTGGACTGCACCGTTTGTAGCACCGCTTGTACAGTTTACAAACTGTCTCAAAGTTCCTTTCGTACAACCGTATAATATGCTTTCTCCAAATCCACAAAACTGCAGAAAACTCACTGGCCTACAGCCAGATGCTTCTCCACAATGTTGCACAGAGAAAACACTTGATCCATACATCCCTTTCCACACCTGAAACCTCCTTGAGCCTCACACAAAAATTCATCAGACACCATCCTCATTCTCCTTTCAATAATCTTACCATAAACTTTGGCTGCCAAACTGGTCAAGCTTATGGCTCTGTAGTTTGCACAGTCATAACGTGAACCCTTGTTTTTAAATAAGGGCATGATGACTGTGCTTCTCCAGTCCTTGGGAACCATTCCTGAGCTCGACCATAAATTAAGAAGCATCAGGAAGGATTCCCAGACACATGAGCCTCCAAGCTTGATCATATCAATACCTGCTGCGTTACCATTTTTCAAACTTCTAATCGCCCATTCGACTTCATCCATACTAATGTCATCAGAGGATACCGGTACCGAATGCTGATCTGTTAGACCACATGTGGCATCGGCATCACCCTGAACATCCACATACATATTTCCAAAATATTCACTCCATCGGCTTAACACATCTTGTATTTGCGTAAGAATGTATCCACCTTTAGACCTTATTTTATTCATTCTGAAAGCTGACCAACTACTCCGAGATTTCTTCACCTCCCTCCAGAAAAGTTAACCTTTTTTTAACACAAATAGCTGACGACAATAACAGTGATGATGAAAATTAATAGTTGCTAAAGTTTATTGTTTATTTGTTTATTTTGATGCAAAAGTAAGTCGTAAATTACTATTCTATGATGTCAAAATTTTTAGCCATCTTTGTGAGCCGTTAGTTATTGATGTTGACGTCATAAAATTTAGCTGTACCTACTGTAGACTATGTTTTAAAACTAAAATACGGATTAAGACCTAGGTGATTGTATTGATTTTTAATAAATTTAATAATTATAGTTATTTTTTATTCTTACTATCAAACATCATATATTTATTATCTATTTTATATATTATTATTACATTTAACTACATGGTTATCACAAGAGAATTGTTGAGAGGTTTATTATTATATGCATGAAAAACACTTAAATTTTACAATGAAAAACATTGTAAAAATGAAAAAATTTCCATGCAGTATAATAGTAATTTGGAGTTATAATTATCTGAAGCCAAAAAAAGAAAGCCTAATAAAAAATCTTGATTGTAACTCAGACATACAATGTTTGTCATTGTAACATAGGTGCTTTTATTAAGTATTGTTTTGATGTAAGTCCTGAAAAACCATGAAAATGAGTTTTCTTGTAGAATCTTAAAGTACATACAAATAGTGCACCTAAAATGCACTAGATAGTGACACTTTCAAAGATTGTAGGGATTAAACCTTGAGAAGATAGAATTTTTTAAATCTTATTTTTGCTCTCACCAAAAAACAAGAAAAATGAATTACAATGTTACTGCATGGGGGTGTCGATTGGTCCTTTGTCTATCCCCAGATCGATACGTCAGACTTAAGTACTCGGAGATCGTGATGTATGTTACAATATTAGTCCAAGTTAACACTCGTTTAGGAGATTAGTTCTGTTGGACTCAAGGCCGAGGGACGTGATTAATCGACGCTAATGAACTGAAACGAACCGCTGATGTACGATGCGGTGGTAGTTTCGTTAAGGAAATCCGAGGTAGTTCAAGAAAAATTGGTTCTTGTATATATTAATGGTGTGTCGTTGCTACTTAGTATACCAAGATGAAATGTGCATTCATGATGAGCTAGCATGTAACAGAATTAGATATTATGTTTGGGGTTATCTGAAGGTCATAATCCGAAACAGACATCACTCGCATAATTATATTATTGACTGTTTTCAAGTACAACTTCATTGCGAACTGGCCAAAGCTTTTTTTGTATTGCCTATGGTGTAAGACGAGCCACGGCCCACCTGATGGTAAATGGTAACCATCGCTCATGAACTCAACTATAATGAGAATATTGTCAAGCAGTTGCTCACCATTTCATTTCACAGATATGAAATAAAAAGAATTACGGGCATCTCTTGCTACAACCACAACACACTGATGTGCTTCATGGCCGGTCACATAGGAGATGGTGGTACGAAGCTGCTTGGGCTCTATAGCAAGCGAGTACTCCCACTTGCTACCCAGCCCTACCACCAGTAATGCAATGGGTGATAATTGCTTACTTCCCTTAGTCGCCTCGTACGACACCCGTGGGAAAGAATGGTGACACTTGTATTCTTAATCAGTCACCACACAGACAGAGTTTAAAAGTCTTACAAAAAACAACCCAGGTTATTTTAAGCAATGCGCATGGGTCATTCTACTAAGTTGTAGGAGTTATAAAAATGTACTCTGTGCTTGTACGTACAAACACAATATTGTACACACGTGACGTAGGTGCCTATTTATTTCGTAGCTGTTATCCAACACCTACGCAGTTTACCACGAATATTGGCACAAACACAATAACATCTAAAAATAAGTAGGAAAAAAAACTAGTGTGTACTTATGTACACGCGTTAGAACTTATACTTCTTTGGCGTAACAAGATAAAAATCTTTTCAAAAATGTTATCTTTTGACTTATTCTACGTTTGTAGAAAAAACGACACTAACAATAGAAAAAAGGTATTTAATACATTGAAAGTTTTATTATAACGCATTATCTAGTTAAATAAAGTTTATTTAAATATCACAAAAAAAACTAAAATGTTGACCATAGCTAACTTCAGGGTGTCGGATTTTCATGACGGTGTGCGCGCGCATCGTAGAAATTTACACTCATCATTTTTCCCTAACGCGCCAAAAGAAGTATTTAAGATTGTAAAATAGATATACAAAATATTAAAAAAAATTACAGTGTTTGGGAATCCACAAGGCAATATTCAAAAAAGTATTTTATCTGCAAAGTTCGTTGCTAACATCCCGTCAGTACTACGGGTCAACTGGGCACATTACACCCTAAATTTAACGTTGTTCAAGAAGCAGAAGCGTTGAATTTGTTGTTATAGTCTTAACAACAGTTATTATTGACGGCCTCGTCGCGTAGTCGGTAGTGTCGGTAGTACCAACTTCTGTGCACGAGATCGTGGGTTCGATTCCCACTCAGGACAATTATTTGTGTGATGAACACAAATATTTGTACTGCGTCTGGGTGTATTCTATCTATTATCTATATGTATGTATTTACAAAAAAAAAAGTGACTATGTTATAACCGTAATCTGGTGCCCATAGCACAAGCCTTAAGCTTAGTTTGGGACTGTTGTTTGAAATGTCAGTGAATATTTATTTTATACATTTATTATTATTATTTATTTTTCCACCAATTGTGGGAATTTGTATGTTTTACATAGAGATGTTTGTTATAAATCAATATATTTCAGAAATACAATAGTTATTTTTAATGAACTATATTGTTGGTTGAATTTAAATTTCAAGCTTTTTTTTATAATACATGCATGACATACAAGCAAGCGGTCCACCTGATAGTGAGCAGTTACCGTAGCTTATAGACGCTAGCAACACGTGAAGCATCACTCGCATTTGCCATTTCAAAGGGAAGGGATAGAATTTGGAGAGGAAGGATAATAATGTAAGGATAGGAAGGATAATAAAGAGAGAAGGGTTTTACGCCACCGGCGCTCTCACTCACCATACGAATCACAACGGTAGGAATAACTACATACCCTTGTTTTACACCGGTCCATTCGTGCTAGGATAAGCAAGGTTCTACCACAAGACAAATTGTGTATCTATTTTAGTGAGTCCTCAACAATTTGTCTACTTTAAAAATAAATTATAATCATTCAGTTTTGTTAAAGATAATGTCACATACTATGTATCTATCTTATAACTTGAAGTATAAAATTACCAGTAGGTATATAACTTTTCCACTGAAGGAATGTAATATGGTTCCGGTGGCCCGCCAATAAAGGCGGAGAGACAGCACACGGCGGGTTTCTTTAGTGGGTGAGGGCCACACTATCCTGTTCGTTGCCCCGAACGACGGGGTGTGCGGATAGGAACATTTTTTCCCGCCTTAACAAAAAAAAAGGTATATAACTTGTAAGTACTTCTTTGTTTGTGAACAAACCCGTGGATGTTTTCTCCTGCACAGCCGAGTTACTTTTATTAAGTGTATTCTTAGCATATTACATTGAAATAACACGTTAGAGGTTTCTCTGCGAACCTTTTCTGGGAATATTATTATACCTATAATATTATGTTCTGATCACAATTATAAAAACATAGTACATGAAATACACGTTACGAACGGATCATACTGAAATGCTGTTTGCCATATTTCCAATACTGTTCCAATTTCTCTGCCATTCTCTTCTATTACTCAATGTAGCGTTGCATCAGTGAATCCGATTGAAACTGCATTCAAAATTTCAACTAAATTCATTGACTCGTTTCAAACTAAGCGTTTGCAAAGTTTTGCTCGCCCAACGCCAGAAGACGCAGTTCAAAGTTTTTATTTAAAACCTCCAAACTTCAAACTTTTCAATGTAAAATTATACGGATAATGTAAATGTTCTTTCTCTATGAACATTTTAACGAACTGTTTCCAAATGTTTAGTTGTCTTTTATAAGGATTAATTATTATGTGCCAGAAATATTTTTTTTCCTTTCTACTAATGAACCATAATTATTATTATATGGAAGCGAGAGTTGATTATGCAAGGGGGGCCATGAGAGTAAAATGAATGCGGCCGAAATGCGATCTCTGCAGAGAATCCGTGGATTGCGGCTGACTGACCGCACTCGTAACAACGATGTAAGAAAGCGAGTACGTATGAAAGATAGAATTGGTGTAAAGATGCGAAAGGGAATGCTGCGATGGTTCTGACATGTGGAAAGAATGCCGGATGAGCGAATGATTAAGAAGATATACAATGCGAAAGTGGAAGGATGTAGGTAAATGGGGAGAACGAAACTCCTACCTAGACCAAATCGGTCATGTGTTGAAGGAAGGTGGAGTCAGGAGTCTCCAAAACCGGCGAGCGTGTTCAGCGTGAAGAGAATTACGAATGTTGAGGAAGCGAGTGATGTATGGCTCTATTCTCGCAATAGAGCCTTTTGGTACTCTGTTCTCTCTGCCTACCCTGCAAGGAAAATGGCGTGATGTGTATGTAAGTAGACCACAATTTCCTCAACTTTTACGAACTTACTGCGTTAACTTTTGCGACTCTAAATCTATTATGTAAACCTTCACAATGTGAATGACAAAGTAAATCATATCTTAAGTTTAAAATGATAACATTTATAACATAAATATTTTTTATTTCTTATGGTGGCAGACCAGCCATTGCCCACCTGAAGGTAAACGACAACCACCACTCATAAACAAGAAAGGTGCTGGTAACTCTAGTAATATACCTTGGCTCATCGCATGAATGTGATGGCTTGATAGGGAAAGTACCACCCTCTCACAGAAGATCAGCGTGAAGCCACGGTAGGTGTTCCTACCGTTGTGTTTGTATGGTGAGTGAGAACGTCGGAGGCTTACCTCTCTAACCTCTCTTTACTATCCTTCCTATACTATCCTTATTATCCTGCCTGTCTTCTCTTTTTTATGCTTCCTATCCGCCTCATCCTTTTCCTTGGAGATGGCGATGCGCGAGTGATGCCTTTGGTGCTGCTATCGTGTATAGTTTACGGCAACCGCTTACCATTAGGAGGGCCGCTTGTTTGCCACTCACGTAGTGAATAAAAAAAGCAATATGAATACCTCCAAAGATTATCTCCACCTTCCCTTATTATTATTATTTTATTATATGACACTAGCATTTGCCCGCGGCTCCGCCGCACCCAAAAGCTAGTTTTTAGGTAATATCTCAGGTTCCTGATATAGTAGCGAGATAAAATGTGTACCAGATGTTAAGTCTAATCAAGAGCTATCAAACAAAAAAAGTTGCATCAAAATCCGTATAGTAGTTTTTGCGTGATGCACGAACAAACAGTCAAAAAATCTAAAAAAAATCGTTTTGTGTTTAGATACGCCTATATATTAAACACAAAGTGAAAAATGTGAAATCGAAAATAACAGTCAGGAGCAGGAAGATGCAGGTTCAAATCCTGCTCCTGACTGTTATTTTCGATTTCACATTTTTCACTTTGTGTTTAATGTATAGTGCTAAGCATGTCAAATGCTAAAAATATATATAAAAATATCTAAAATATTTAAAGGGTTTGCGTCATTATTAGGTAAAATCTTAATTGTAAAATTAAGTTTACCTGGTCGGTATAATGTATGAATATACTTCCGACAGATGGCGCACGCGTCACCCAAAGACGTTAAGTATGATGTGTTATCGAAATTAGCAGTCAGGAGCAATTTTCAGGATGGCTGAATTGGTAAAGCATCTGGACGGTATCCAGAAGATGCAGGTTCAAATCCTGCTCCTGACTGTTATTTTCGATTTCACATTTTTCACTTTGTGTTTAATGTATAGTGCTAAGCATGTCAAATGCTAAAAATATATATAAAAATATCTAAAATACGCCTATATAGCCTAATACAGTCATTTTTTCTTAAATATCTTAAATGTATAGACATAGCTCTGTTACAGTTTTATATTAAAATAGATTATCCCCGTCTCTACGCGAGTGATACAACTAGTGTTGCAAGCATTTATAGAGTACATCACTGTTTACTGTCAGGCGGGCCATATTCTTGTATGCTATCCTTATAATACAAAAGAAAAAGTAAAACAGTTTGTAAAAAGTTTATATACTTTAACTTTATTTTTTTAAAATATTGCGTCATTTAGGGCAATGCTGTAATTGGTAATGCCTACGAAGATGGTCACGAAAAGGCTGTTACCGTGATAACGGATCTTCGCAGCGCTCGCTCTTATGTATTTTGAACGCCCATGATGTTATCTATATTTAAGTAGGGTAAAATTTATTTAATAATCGATGGCCCGGTGATCTTCGTATTAAGAAACAGAAACTTGCTTGTAATGCAAATGAATTAGAAAAATGACAGCAGCTGTAATTTTGTCGTCTGTTAGCCAAATACCCGTACAAATTTGCCAATATTGAATATTTCAATATTTTTCAACTATTTATATAGGCTTCCCCCCTTTTTTTTTCTTTTAATACAGGTATTAGAGCGAACAAAACAACAATTATTCAAATCGGTCAAGACAGTTTTGAGTTTTAGCGAGACTAACAAACAGCAATGATTTTTATTAAGAATAAGATAAATTAAGATACTTACGTATAAAATATTCTGAAGCTCCGCCTAACTCTTAAGAATTCTCTGAAGATAAAGGAGCACGTGTTCTGAAATAAATAATGTTTACAGTAAAATGTTACTCTGTTTTTATATCTATTACCTTATTTGGCCCCGTTCTGGGAACAATATGTTTGTACTTTGTTAAAATATATGTAAGTATCTCTTACCCGCGACTTATCTCGTCTGATTTACTTATGATATTGAAAGGAAACGCACATTATTGAACACACAGTATTTATCAAAATCATTGTTTTCTAAAACTGTCTGTTAAATGACGACATCACAATATTTTTGACGTGATAACAACGTCTTATAAATCGATAAACGCCGGCCGCACCCACGATTAAGTCAATGGCAACCGATGCATTGTTTGATGTTCGCGCCCACAAGAGAGCCCCGGGTTGAAGAGCGTCTGCGAGAGGGAGGCGGCTGGCCACGGTGGCTGGCGCTGCCTGCGACACACCGAGTCACCGACCGACATCACATTCTTCGCCCGAAAGCGTCCCGGGCAACACGCATATCTCAATTATTGTATAGCAGCACGTGCGATCGTACATTATATGATTTCTTCGATTCTTTCGAAATAAAACTAAATTAAAATCTATCCAATAGTTTGGCTGTGATGCGCAGACAACAGCACACCACTATCATTTATTTATATAGCTATATCTTCTGCTCTTCTGCGTGAAACTCAGTTAAGAGGTATCTTTACCTACTTACTAATATTATGGACGTATTTATATCATATGTTTACTAACCATCTTTAATCTATTTCATCATAATAGATCAAAAACCAATAAGGACCTTTGACCTTAATTCTCCCAAGGCACATCTCCGCAATAGCTTGTCAAAAACGTATCATATTTTATAACAAATTTTGCTTCCTCACAACAAATACTTTTTAATCTTCCAACTTCCTGACAACAAAGAGATCGCTTTAAATTTGACTCTGTGTCTGACAGGGAAACTCCCCGATATATATAACACTTGAAATCCGGCACCAGATCACGAGATATCGTATAACTTATATCCTGATGTCGTTTCAGCTAAAGTGTCAAACCTGTACTATAAAATCTTTTGAACCGCATAAAACTAGTTTAATCTGAGCTATATCGTCTTTCCTGAAGCTGTTTCAATAAAGCGACGTATAGAATGCTTGGAGCGAACTTAAAGCTCATGGTTAAATGGTTGTATAAGCTATAGCAACGATCGGAAATGTTATTTCCCATTTTGATGAAGTAAATTGGATCTTCTTGTATTTAATGTATGCTTATTTGGCAATAGAGTGCATCACAGGCATATTTTATTGACGGGAAACTCAATTTTAGTGTAGATACATGCACGTATACCTATAGTAGGTAGTATTTTTTAATTACGATTTACATTCACACAGATAATTTGACACATCTTTTTGCCAACCCTGTTTCTGTCCCACTATTGTGCATGGGTCTCCTCTCGTGGTGAGAGGGATTAGGCCATAGTCCACCGCGCTGACCCAATGCGGGTTGGCAGACACAATATTTTCCTTGACCGAGCAGTGATAAATTATAAACATATACACACATAATTTCGTAAAATCTCGAAAAGTCAGAGATGTGTGGCGTAAGAGGTCTGGACCTCGATACCACCGTCTTTGCAGTTCTTGGTTTTACCACTAGGCTAGTATCACTGCATAATTAAATAATGAGGAATAAATCTTTTTTTAATTATTTATAGCGGCAGACTAGCCCTGTTTATCGAAATGTTAAGGAAAAAATAATTTTAAATTAGGATCAAAAAAAATTGTTGTTAACAATATTCGCCTATATTGGAAATACATACCTATATGCTACACCGAATGAGTCATGAAATCAACACGGTACCGATGGTCCACCGGTTACGGGTGGTATAAGGGCACCATACTACCCTGTTGTTATCCCAGGGCAGTAGGGTGTGTGGTAAGGTAAGCCTCTCCCGCTTAGACCTAAAATGAAAACAATTTAAATTGTCTGATCACAAATGTAATTTATCTATTTATAATGTGTGGCTGGTATACTGTGAAAGCCGAATATAGCTAATTCACATTCATAATTGAACCATCATAACTACCGGCACATTCAATGAGCTGAAGTTTGACTGACAGCAATGCCTATTAATCTATCTACTTTATTTCATCGATAAACATCTCTATGGATTTCATTATCGACTAGACTTCGTTACTAAAACGTCTTTGTTCCAATAATTTGATCTGAATTTTCGACAAGTTGTATACTAAATTTATGTTAAATCGATTAATCTACTTTATAAGCTTCTAAAATTATTTTAGTACTACCTTCTAATCTTTCGTAGAAGACATAAAACTTTATAATTAGTTATATGATGGCAAAAGTATATGAGTGATTAAAAAATAATGCGATAAAAGCAGCGCCATCTCATGAAAATATTTAGTACTATAACGGTAATTTTGCCATGAATTTCTAGTGGTAGATCCTTGCATACCTCAGATCGGGGAAGTACCACCCTCTCACAAAAGATAAGCATGTAACAACGGTAGTTACTCCTACCAGACCGAGAGCGCCGGAGACCCATATCCCCTCCCTATCCTCTTCTTTATTATCCTTTCTATCCATCTCCTATCCGTTGGCGACGCGCTATTGATGCATATGGTGTTGCAAGCATATACTACGATAATCGCTTACCATCTGGTAGGCTGTATGCTTATTTGACCACTGAAGGAATGTAATATAGTTCCGGTGGCCCGCCAATAAAGGTGGAGAGACGGCACACGGCGGGTTTCTTTAGTGGGTGAGGGCCCCACACAACCCTGGGGGGGTTGGGCAGGATGTCATATCTCACATGTCGATCGTATCGTGATCACTGTGATTGGTTGAGAGATCACCATGATTGGCCAACCAATCACAGTGATCACGATACGATCGACACGTGAAATATGAGATCCTGCCTAACCCCCCTGTTCGTTGCCCCGAACACCCCGTGTGTACGGTTAGGAATATTTTTTCCCGCCCTAACAAAAAAAATGCTGTATGCTTGCTTGCCACCCTGGTAGGATTATATCTTTAGCTTTACAAAACTTCGTTCTGAAACTCGTAGAAAATAAATTCTATTTGTTACACTTACTTGTTATGCGACATGCGACATAAATTTACATCATTATGAGGAGGTAAAGTAAGTTGAATAACAATTTCAAAATAACAAATAGTTATTTTGTGTGAGAGATTTGCTTTTAGTGGTCGAGGCTTGCTTGTCAGCCTTGCCAGTATGAAAGGGCGGGCTCGATCAGAGAAGTACTAGGTACCATCTCACACCCACCTAAGCAAAAAAAAGGTACTCTCTCACAGAAGATCAGCGTAAAACAACTGTAAACTCCTACTGTTGTGTTTCGTATGGTGTGTGAGAGTGCTGGAGGCCTAAACTGTCTCTCCTTATCCACCATTTTCTCTTTATTATTCTTCCTCTCTGTGTCTCTTGTCTTTCCTAAGATTGAGATAAGCACGAGTGATGTCACATAGGCTACGGTAATCGCTTACCATCAGATATAGAGGCCATATGCCTGTTTGCCAACAGCGTAGTATAAAAAAAAACCCCTAAACACGTAATGATTTAAATAAATATAAAAATAGTATACTTTTAAGGAATATTGGGCCGTGTGGGGCCGGGTTACAATTGTCCCACCCCTCTCTACCCACGAAAGTCATAAGAGCCGACTGAGGGAATACCAGGGGACTGGTCAGCAGCACTCCCTCGAATATTAATAACATCCACTGCGATCGCCAACCCGCCTGCCAAGCGACACGTTAATGAATTGCTGTATTTATACATAACATGTTCTAGGACGTACGATAAGAATTTGCTAAATAACTAATGCAACATTTTTATTGTGAAAGATATATATTATAGGACCTTTATCTTGTTTACATTGTGCACAGAAATAATTTACATCGATCATCGGTCGTTACGACAAATGTGATGAGGAAATCGGTATTTCTAGAAATAGTACGATAGCTCAGTGGATTAGAGCACTTCCCCGGAAAGGAAGGGACGCAGGTTCGTTTCCAGCTCGTACTAAAATACTCTTTTCCTTATTCACAAATTATAATTTGTACTTTAAGAGTAGCTGAGCATGTAAAATATAGATCAAAAATGTTTACATCGAGTTGAAATACTAACGCAGTCCCATGTTACACTGGTTGAATGGTTTAAGAGCACGAAATTCAGCTTGCCCCAGCCAGGGTAGTGGGTACAAATATTGACCTGCGAAAGAAACCGTAAATTCTAATATAATATATGGTGCTAACATTTACCTGCGGTTCCGACGTTTTTTTTTATTGCATGTGGTGGCACACTATCCACGGCCCATCTGATGGTAAATGGTAACCGTCGCTCATGGACTCAATTATACAGAGAGTATTGTCAAGCCGCTGCTCACCATTTCATTTCACCGCTATAAAATGAAAGAATAAACAGCTATCTCCTGCTACAGACAAAACGCAATGATGTGCTTCATGGCCGGTCGGGATATGGTGGTACCAACCCGTTCGGGCCCGATAACAAGTGAGTAGTCCCACTTGGTACCCAGCCCTACCACCAGTCGTGCAATGGATGATAATTGCTGAGTTTGCTTAGTCGCCTCATAAGACACCCGTGAGAAAGAATGGGGTGGTGACACTTGTATTCTTAGTCCGTCACCACACGGACAAACGTAAACAAAATCTAGTTTTTAAATTATATTTATATCTCAGGGTCTTCATACAGTAGCGGGATATAATGTATACCAGTTTTTAATTATAATCAAGCACAAAAAATTTCTTTAATATCTGTTCTATAGTTTTTGAGTGATGTGCGAAGAAATAAACCGACAAACGGATAAAATAACAATAGTATGTTTTGTGTTGAAAGGCGCCTAAATAGCCACATACAGTATTTTTTCTCAAATATCTTAAAAGTACAGATAAATTAACACAAAGCGCAAGGCTATTTGTCATAATTATGCTAAAAAAATATTATAAATAAAATTTGTCATAAAAAGTTAGAAGTGAAAACTTAAAACTATAAACAAACAATTGTTATTTTTGGATATCCAAATTAATTGTTTAAATTAAAACTTGAAAATCAAAATTATTAATTAATTCATTAAACTTATTTAGAATTATTCATTTCTTCATTCACAGCTGACCCAGAGCAATAAGTTATAGGTACTAATAGGAACAGATATAGTGTTATCGTTAACACGTCACGTGATCATGACGACTTACATGAATTTACTCCCTATCAAAACCTTCTTATAGAAGTTTTCACTTCAAAAATATCAAAATTTGTACAGACTTATACATATAGCTCAGTTACGGCTTTAATAATACAGATGGTTGTGAATTGTATGTGAAAAAAGCTTATCAGAAAAATTCAGAAGCTAGTATTTTCTACCATAGCATGCTCAGAATATATAATATACCCATCCGTCTGTTTTTGCAGAGTTTGTAAAAAATTACACAATTCATCATGAGCCTTCAACATAAAAAAAAACATACACAGGGGCCTCCCCACGCACTAATAACGAATTCTAAACGTGAGCAGTATTCTTAGAGTAGCATAAGTTTGCAACACCTGACACTGTTTCTCTGCTGAGGAAATGAATGATATTAAGATACACGTGTATAACACACGTATGATATCAATCTTCCTTTATTATTGTATGTTATTAGGACTTCATTAGATAATTCTGTGGTACGAAAGTACTTAAAAAGAGAATCTCATTTTGCAAAAATGAAATGAAAGAATAAACGACTAGCTCCTGCTAAAACACTGACGTGCTTCATGGCCTATCATGCAGGAGACGGTTGTATCAACCCGTCCTGAGTGCAATTAAGTGAGAGGGGGGACAGAATAGAAAAACAAGTTGTGCCCCACCCTGGCTGGCCCATGTGGATCAGAAGACTTCGAGAAACAGGTCAAACGTGTTATATCGTCTCTTTGTTTATTAAATAAATAAAAATTAAAATTCAAAATATCCAGTACCTATCTATTAAATAATTCCATAGCATCTCGCCTGTATTTCCTGTAGGGGTAGGCAGAGGTGTATTACACACCCACTGTTCGCCAGCTATGTTTAAGTGCCACGTGATAGGGGGCGAGCCTATTGCCGTCTACCGGGCACATTTCCAAACTCCAGGCTCCTAGTGAGAACTTTTATTTTTACGAAAAAGCTCAATACCACCGCCCGACCCGGTGATTGAACCCGAGACCTTATGATCAGCAGTCGCTTACACGCCTAAGCACCACAGAGGCAGTTAGTTTAAATAATTCCATCTAAAAATTAAACAATGTATTATGCTTCAAATACCTATTAACACTCAGAAAGTTTCAAATCACCTCAGCTCTACTTAATGTAACTATGTAAACAACTTTAACCTAAAGTCCCTAAATCCGTTGCGCAATAACAATAATCTATTATTTACCAAGTTCATCAACAAGTCAAATATCGACAATCACTGTCCTAAAATAATTTCTCAATTTATTATAACGACATCAACTGTATTATATTCGATAGCTATAATTATTTCGTAAAAGTTTAGATTAAATCTTGGCTTTAGTTTTACGTGGAGTTTTCGTAAAATATTTGTAAAAGATTTTTTCATGAATAGCTGTAGACCCGGTTTTGCTGTGTACACATCAATTATATTTGTATCAAGGCTCAAAGTCGCTCAGTGGGCCATGGAGCGGGCTATGCTTGGTATTTCCCTGCGTGATCGAACCCGTAATACGGAGATCCGTAGGAGAACGAGTGACCGACATAGCCTGCCGGGTTGCCATGCTGAAGTGGCAATGGGCAGGCCACATCGCTCGACGAACCGACAAACGTTGAGGAAGAAAGGTTCTCGAGTGGCGACCACGTATCGGACGGCGCAACGTAATGGCCCCCCACCAGATGGATCGACGATTTGGTCAAAGCCGCGGGGAGCCGTTGGATGCGGTCGGCACAGGACCACTCGTTATGGAGTTCTCTTGGGAAGGCCTATTTCCAGCAGTGGACGTTGAAAGGCTGATGGATGGACACATCAATAGTTCGTTAATTTTCAGAATAAAAACTATTTATTTAAGTTGGAATGAATCACACATTTTAAATTTTGAATTTGTCGGAGTTCACCGTGAACAAACAGTGTGACAGGGAATTTCATTCAATGAATCACAAAATACTGAATACACAGCTGATACATAGGTATATCTGCAACACACGTTTATGCAACACTGTTACAAATGTCGTTTTCTTTTAATTTACAGCTTTATTTTTACTTATCTCTTTATTATATCATTCTAATATCTCACGTGACCAGTATATAAGCGTGACGCGTCCTTTTAAAATTTACTCTGGCTCCACTTCGACAATGTGTGGTTTAGTAGGACTTATTCAGATCTAAAGGAATGCCTTCACTGGGTACTCTACGCGATTAGGATTTGCCGGCTATTTTGAATGTCCCTTCTTTTACTGCTCTTCCTTTATCCTCTAGCCATGTGCTCTGCAGTAACACAGCCGCGCTATATCGGTGCTACAATTTGAAAGCGCTTTAAATGAAATTAACGATATATACGACCTCAATACGGTGTCTCGAAACAAATCTCTCTAACCACCAACAACTTTTCTTAACCCTTGGTGGGTTCAAAGTTCGGACGTTAGTAACTACTTGTAATTTGTTCAGTTTACTCCAAATGAGAAATAAGTGGGAACTATTTGCGACTCACGGGTATAATTCAAAAGTTTTACGCTGACTGTTATTTGGCCTTACACATAAATTAAGTATAAAAGATAATAGATAGAATGAAGACCTACTTTTTTCTTTGTAAGTTTTGATTATTTGTCTAGACAGTCAATCAAGAAGATCTAGAAAGTCATCGTAGCACTTTTTAGGCATTTTACTGATAGACTCTTATCTCATTTACGTCTTCTTTCATGAACGGAAGACGATCAAATCAAATCAAATCATTTTTATTTGCATAAATCAGGTATACATAGTTGATAAAAAGAATACATCATTTGAATGTGCGCTGAATTATTACCTCAAGGAGGTGTGCAAAGGAGAATGGGATTTTTGGGCCTGAAGTTAACAAGATGAAATATTCTTTAAAAAAATTGCCATATTTTTCTAATGTAAAATACAAAAATCTAGCTTATTTTTCATTATGGAATGCGAAATATACATTAAAAAAGGAAATCATTATAGAAATCGATTACTTTGATCAATACAATCGAATTAGTAGTTATTTGTATTAAAAAATAAAAATGAAAATAAAACTAAATGTTTACTTTCATTATTAATAATTTCTTCAAAGGAATAAATTAATATAAAGACATTATTCTGCCGTGTGGGGCCGGCTTTAGAATTGTCCCACCCCTCTCCACCCATGTGAGTCGACTGAGGGAATACCGGGGGAGTGGGCGGCAGCGCTCCTTCGAGTATTAGCAACAACCACTGCGATCGCCGACCCGCCTGCCAAGCGTGGCGATTGCGGCACTATCCCCCATTCTTGGGGAGGCCTATGCCCAGCAGTGGACGTTGGAAGGCTGATGAATGGATGGATGGATTACCAGAAAAATAATATAGAACATCTTTTTACGTTAACATATCGATTGATATAATATACCTGGCCTTATTATTTTGGAAAACGATACTACGCCTATAGATTGGATATTGACAATATGGATCGTTGTATTAATTGTAATATAGCGAATGGTCGCTGTAATACAATAGTAAAACGAATTTTACATGACCAAGCAATACTGTCTGTGATCCGTGAAAGATGTGCACCTCAACCTGTAAGTACTAAATGTTTATTTATTTATCAATCTTATTGAATAAGCCGTCAAATCTCAGTGTTCTTCTCTTGGCACATCACAACTCCTAGATCTGACTTGTGACCTTTTTATTACTGATTTATAAAATATTTCTTGTGTTTTAGGTAAACAGCAATGACCATTTATGTTAGGCCTGCTAGGACTTGCAAGAAGTAGTCTTAGGAAGACGACGCATAGAACAAACAGCAGCAGGTCACTCCAGTGTTTGTATCCGGTGTGGACGTTCATTGGCTTCACAACATATCACTAACCGACTAAAATAATTCTCCACGGGAAATAAGATTTTTTAATTTGCTTGAAGTTGTGCCTCAACCTGTGTCTACACCTCAACGTGTGCCTACAACTACACCTCAACTCAATAATCGAAGAGGATTAAAATATACCTGTATAAAAAAAAATTGTGTTTTCTTTGAAATAACCAAATATAACCTCATAGTTCCACCATATAGAATGGTACCTATTATAATTATGCTCTAATCAATCAAGTACTTGTATAGTTTATTTACCTGCTTACCTTTATTTTCTAATGAGTAAGTAAGTATTATGTATCTATACTACCTATGTAGTTATATAGTTGTCATTTTTACTTCACTTCATTAGAAAAACACATAGGCGAGATACAAGCGGTGAACCTGCTTGTCTGCTGCTGTACACCTATATAATGTAAGGTCTATACATGGTATATGTAAAGTACCTATAGGTAGCTACATATTTGTTATTGTATTGGGGTTACATAAATACTACATATTTGTTATTTAAATAAATAAAATAAAAATTGGTTCTTTACTTCAGTTTCAAAGCTTGTGTCCAGCAGTGGGAAAGTTTATTATAGAAGACGCCTAAAGTTATTTGAGTAAATAACGATATCTTAAATACCTACCTAATTATTTGGCAAATGTACCTTAGAAGGTACCTAACTACCATTTTTATACTACGTGGGTAGCAAACGAGCATACGGCCCATCTCGATGGAAAGGGGTAGGAGGTATACCGAGGTAGGAGGCTCTGGCGCTCTCACTCACCATATGATATACAACTGTAGGATTACCTAACGTTGTTTCACGCTGATCTGTGAGAGGTTGCTACATTACCGATCAAGCCATTCATGTTGGGATAAGCAAGGCACTAGAACCTAACTACCTATCAAACGCAAAGTAGATCTATTTACTAATCTATTTAAGCTATCTTAACTATCATCTCTATAGTTTTATACATCCTGCGAGTTAATATATAACGTGTTTCTGGGCTTTTAAATGTTATGATAACACTTAGTGGGTGTACTTTGATACTTAACCTCACTTTTATATAATCTTCCATATCTCGGCTCCTAGAATGCCAAATCTCGCTAAATTTTGGATTATGAAATGTTTAGATGCAAGCTTTCAAATGGTGCAACTTTCATCTTGTTAACACCCGAGCCCAAAAATGTATGGCAGCATTTCTATCTCCTTTATAAAATACTTATAAAGAAAAAAATTGATGATATTATGTCAAATACTAATGTGCCGTGTGGGGCCGGCTTTAGAATTGTCCCACCCACCTCTACCCACGGGAGTCGTAAGAGCCGACTGAGGGAATACCGGGGGAGTGGCCAGCAGCGCGGCGGCCCCTTTTTTTTTTGCGTGGCCCTGGCGTGCGCGCGGCGCGCAACCGAGAGGTAGACCAATATAGAAGTACTTCTTAAAATTTGCGCTAGATGGCGTACAAGACATGAAACCCACATTAGTACTTTTTGAAATTAGCGCTATCTATGTGATTTATTGAAAACTACTTAGTAAGACCATTACATTATTAGTTACTTATCAAATAATCAATTTTATTGTGAAAAATGAAGATTATAAGGCGTGCAGTTTTCCAAAGTATTTTAAAATACTTTCTCAATTCCTAGTCTCCCAGTTTTCTCCTTTATCCTTCTTGTACCGTTATATATATGTTGTAGCATTAGTACTTAGTGACCACATTTTATCTATAATACTTTTTCCCAATAGAGTCTTACTGTGTAATTATACTAACATCATCTGATATTTCCAGAAAAGGATCTCAATATTTATTTTGTCACGAAAAATGAAGTCAATATACGCTGAATTTTCGGAGTAAAAGATATCATTTCATTAAACCTTCTAAACCATTTACTCTTCAGCAAGAAAACGCCCAAAATTGTAGAGAGATTATAATTGTTCATCAAACCGAAAACAATCGAAATTGGCTGAAGTCATTTTTTATATTTTTGTTATTGCGTTTGGTGGCAGGCGAGCCACGGCCCATCAGATGGTAAATGGTAACCGTCGCTCATGGAGTCAACTATACCGAGAGTATTGTCAAGCCGCTGCTTACCATTTTATTTCAAAATGAAATAATTAACGGCTATCTCTTACTACAGCCAAAACACACCGATGTGCTTCATGGCGAGTCACATGGGAGATGGTGGTACCAACCCGCTCGGGTCTGATAACAAATGAGTACTCTTTAGCCCTAGCACGAGTAACATAACAAAATAAACAACAAAAAAAGTTAAACAAAACTCATTTACCTCATTAACGTCACGTAATGATTGAGTTGCACTTCGCGTGACCTTATTATCGGAATGAATATAAAATTAAACTCCGTGAAGAAAATAACTAAAATATAGCATCAACAACAACATAGCATCGTGCCTGTATTCCCGAAGGTATAAGCAGAGGTGTATTACACACCCACGGTTCGCCAGCTATGTTTAAGTCCCACGTAATAGGGTGCGAGCCTATTGCCGTCTACCGGGCATATTTCCAAACACCGGTCTGCTACTAAGAATTTTTCTTTTAACAAAAAAGCTAAATATCACTGCCCTACCCAAGGATCAAACCTGAGGCTTCATGATCAGCAGTCGCTCACACTACCGCTGCACCATAGAGGCAGTTATGTCTTCTTTCATCAGATAGTGATAGATGTATTTGTTAACAAATACATAATATATATATTATAATTTCAATTTTTAACCTTGCCTTGCGAGGTCCCTTCGGATTGGACAGACATCAAACTAAATGCCATTATCTTTGCAGCCGTTGGTCTTACCAATTAGGCTATCAATGCACTATTAATATCAAAAATATAAAACAGAAAAAAGAGAAAGGCAGGCTTTATTTAAATCTCAACAAATAGTAGGCGTTAACATAAGAATAATAATGAAAAGTCGAAAACGACGCTATGATCTTGAGTCGTAAAATGGAATGCCTACCTTTATTTACTAAGTACAAAATTTAAAAGAAAATTCAAATGAGGCGTGAAAGATAATTTCCATAGTTGTATAAATAGGCTGTGCACTAATTTTGTTTTTTATCGTACGTACATGCTTAGACTCAAACCCCTTCCTTAGAAGGGTAGGCAGGTAGGCATAGACAGCGGATTTCCACATAACGTAAAGCAGTTTTACACTGTCCACTTTTCGCCCCTGTAGTAATTAGACGTGACGGGTGGTGAACCAAGTCACTGCCATTCTGGTGACTTTTACCACAAATCTCCATTGCATTCCCACGGGTACTCTAGTTATGCTAGTTCCTTACTAAAATTGTACCCTGCTATTCATGTAAATACATGTAGTGTTCAACTAGTTTTTAGGTTATATCTCAGATTCCCGATATAGCAGCGGGATAAAATGTATGCCAGTTTTTAAGTCTATGAAATAAAAATTTGCATCAAAATCCCTTCAAAAGTTTTTGCGTGATGCGCGAACGAGCAAACAGACAAACAATCTTAAAAAAAATCTTTGTGTTCAGACACGGTTATATAGCCTAAATACAGTATTTTTTTCTCAAATATCTTAAATGTACAGTCACAGCTCTATTACAGCTTTATAATAGTTTAGATAAAACATACTGGTTGCTTAATACGTCGTTGATAAAATAGCTAAGCTTGTAGATTTCCTTGCGAAGATTTTCTTTACAGAACAGTGATGATAATATATAATACCTACTTAATAAAATACATAAGGTCAAAAATGCGTACTATGCGGATTTACAAGCCAAAGATATAAAAAGTCTTCTTACAAATGGAAATGCGGTTAATGGGTCCAACTTGTCACCTTTAATAGTCACAGCTTAGATTCCTTTCGGCGAAGTTTAACGTAAATCCTTCTTAAGATACCTGCTATTTATCAGTGACAAGATTGCCTACCTAAAAAGTGAAAGCCGTGAAAAATATTGTAGTTTTATTTTGAGCTGGCCACTTATTTATAATCAAAACTGTTAGGATTTTTATTCATAGGACGCAGACTAATTTATTTACCTTTAATACTGTAAATATAAATCTGTATAAGTTATTATTTTTTTAATATCAGAATTTTAGCAATGAACACGTATAATATCGGTATGCATGCTATTGCAAAGCATAAATTATGTCTATAATCTATGAGGAATTATCAAATACCTACATCCAGTTTGATTCAGCGTTAATTTGAAAATTGCCACTTAAAAAATGACGGGCCTCGTGGCGTGGTCGGTAGTGTAACCGACTTCCGCGCACGAGGTCGTGGGTTCGATTCCCACTCAGGACAATTATTTGTGTGATGAACACAAATATTTGTAATGCGCCTGGGCGTTTTCTATCTACCATACGTATGTATTTATAAAATAAAAAAAATATGTATTATATCCGTAATCTGGTACCCATAGCATAAGCGATAAGCTAAGTTTGCGACCAGAAGATCTTGTGTGAAATGTCCGTGAATATTTATTTATTTTTATTAAACACAAAGTGAAAAATGTGAATTCGAAAATAACAGTCACGAGCAGGATTTGAACCTGCATCTCCTGGATACCGTCCAGATGCTTTGCCAATTCAGCCATCGTGACAATTGCTCCTGACTGCTAATTTCGATAACACATTCATACTTAACGTATTTGGATGACGCCTAAGCTAAAAATATATATAATGCTAAGCATGTCAAATGCTAAAAATATATATAAAAATATCGAAATATTTATTTTTATTTATAAAAATGCTTGGGAAAAAATATCAAAAATCCTGTAGCAGTAATTATTTTATTTCCGATAGCTACCGTTTTCTGTGAATTGTTGCTCGCTGAATCGAGCTAAATACTCACTCCCATAAAGTAAAAACGTTTAACTTTAATCGTTTGGGTACAAAAACTCACTATTACTGTAATTAGTAAAATAATTAAACGTGCTCCGTAGGTACTCAAGCTCCAAAAGTAGACCGTTGTTGGTTTAGGGAATTTAGAATACTTCAAACTATTCGCATAATGCGGTGAGGCCAGAGTTTACACAAAATTTAGAAGAGAACACTTAGTACAAGGTCAATATTAGAATATTTGGGAAACGGTTGGTACAGCAACAATATTGTTTTAAGTTTGCATACTAAAGGGCTTGTGCCTATTTCTTACTTATAAAAAAAGTACAGCAATACAAGATTTTTTTCATCCCTCGTAATTATACAGGGTCTGTCGTAAATAATGGTTAACCTGTTAATCGGAGATAGCCCTGATGTCAGGCTAAAAGAAAATCTACTTTTTATTTTAGGATTGCCATCGGTATGAAAACGGTAGACAATTTTGTATTATTTTTTAATTTTCCTTCTTTGCTCATTCATTTGGTCACCATTTAAACAAATTAACTTATATCAATGTATTTTTGTTGTAGTGACTCCTGGATACTTGTATTATTATATTAGATTACTATATAAGACATTATTAATGTAGAATACTGTCAAATTTTACATTTTAAGCACTTGGTAAGTACATTTTTTTCTTTATGTCAAAATGTTAACATTGACTGTGAAAAAAAATGTACTATGGTATAGCTGCCCTTTATCTTAAAAACATGTCTAGTTTATGTAGATTCTAAAAAGGTATAATACATGCGTACTTTATTAGCTATATTAGTTAAACAAGCGAAATAATTTGGCAAAGTGAACATTTTGGTTTCAAGAAATGACGTTGATTTATACTCCTAATATGATTTTATTCAATAAGAATTCACTGTTTTATCACTAAATTGTCAATTTAACGTTTAACTGTGCCACAGGACTGTTTTATATTCATCGTTAGAAATTGCATGCGACTAGCAAGTACTAGAAAGTTATTTCAAAATTTTTAATCAAAACACTAGGTATTCTAAATTCAAAAGGATACAACAAAGTAATATAAAAATGGGCAAACACGACAACAAAGAGCCCTCAAAGGATACAACATAAAAATGAACAAACACGACAGCAAAAGGCCCTCTCTGCGAGTGAGAAGGACCATTGATGTCCGTTGTTACTTAGAAGAAGCGCATTGTCCATTTCATATAGTCCGACACACTAACTATTCCAATCGATGACAAAAAAACGATAAAGATGAGCAAAGTCGTCAGGAGTATCATGTTAATTAGTCCAAATCACAAGGCAAAACAAAGTCCAATATCAAAATATAGTAACCAAAGAAAACACAGAGTAACCAAGAGCGCATGTAACATTCAAAATCACACAGGTCTAGAGAGACTTGCATTGCAAAAATACGAAAGGTGCCACCGTCTTTCTTACATTAGAGGAGTGTGAATAGGACAGTGCACTTCTAACAACGAACATAAATGGTGTTTTTGACATGCAGGGAGGGCCCTTTGTTGTCGTGTTTGTTAATTTTTATGTTGTAGGTACCTTTGAGGGCTCTTTGCTATCGCTTCCATTACTATATTATTAATTTGAATCCTTTTAAATTTGAAATACCTAGTGTTTTGATTAAAAATTTTGAAATAATTTTCTAGTACTTGCTAGTCGCATGCAATTTATGACTATAAAAATGAAACAGTTCTGTGGCATAGTTAAACGTGGAATTGACAATTTAGTGATAATAAAATAATGAATTCTTATTGAATAAAATCATACTTTAGGAGCCTAAATCATCGTGATATGACACATTTCTTGAAACCAAAATGTTGACCTTGCTAAATTATTTCGCTTGTGTAACTAATATTGCTTATAAAGTACACAAGTATACTCGTAATACCTTTTTAAAATCTACATAAACTAGACATGTTTTTAAGATAATGGGCAGCTATAGCATAGTAATTTTTTTTTCACAGTCGATTAAAATTTTGGTATAAAAAAAAAATATACTTATTAAGTAAATACAAAGTGAAAAATGTGAAATCGAAAATAACAGTCACGAGCGGGATTATTTTCGATTTCACATTTTTCACTTTGTGTTTAATGTATAGTGCTAAGCATGTCAAATGCTAAAAATATATATAAAAATATCTAAATACTTATAAAGTACTTAAAATGTAAAATTTGACAGTATTTTACATTAATAATATCTAATATGTATAGTAATCTAATATAATAATACAAGTATCCAGGAGTCAGATACACAGTCAGATAAGCACCTTCAAATAAGTTACTTTGTTGAAATGGTGACCGAATGAATGAGCAAAGAAAGAAAATTAAAAAAGAATACAAAATTGTCTACCGTTTTCACACCGATGGCAATCCAAAAAAAAAGTAAATTTTCTTGTAGCCTGACATCAGGACTATCTCCGATTAATGGGCTATTCATTATTTACGACAGACCCTGTATAATCGAATCATACGACATCTGTGGATTGTATAGAAATTTCATTAATATTTATTCAATTATGTACTAAGTCTTGGTACGTATTCTTACCTATGTAAAATCCAAAAATATTCCATTATAGTTCTAACGAACCCCGCACGAACCAGGTCATTTTTATTACAACTCCAATAATGGGGAAGTTGTTAACGTCGAGTTTATTATTGAAGCAACAGTCGACAGTGGTTTTGCAATCTAACATACTTTTAATTAAATACTAAACAGCAACTACGTAAAGTGGTGTTGACGTCATGACTTTTGAGGGTACCGAGAAGATTCCATAAGTAAAGCTGCAGCGATAATAAATGTGGCACAGTACCTTATGTTTATTTCTCGTATGATAACTTCATGAACGAGAAAGAATCGCTTTACCTAGTACTTTTTAGCTCAAAGCTTTGATGGTTCTTTAATCATTATTAAAAAACTTAATTTATATATTTTATTAATTCATATACCTATATTATATATTTTTAAAGTATATTTACATAGAACACAAAGTGCAATAATGTGAAATCGAAAATAATAGTCACAGCGCAGGATCCCGCTCTATGACTATTACGAAATCTGAATTGATTATGCTACATTTATTTACTTTCATAAACTTCCCGTTTATCCATATTTACTATACAAAATAATTTCTATGTTCTACATCTGTCAGGCATCCCACGAAGGCTTGCGTTTGTTTAATGGTAAAGATAATAAATAGTATGAATGTATAAACAAATTAAGTATTTATTTTGGCTACTGGACTTGTCAAGCTACTTAAGTAAGGGATTCAATTGTAAAATAGAATAAGAGTTACTTCAAAATGGGAAGGGAAGCCTTTTAAAAATCCTTTCGCAGCCGATGAGCACGGTAGCCATGCTTCATATTAACCTTGTCTCAGAATTTCGACATAATGATAAAGTAAGAAATATTTATAATTATAACACTGAAACAAAAAAATAATTCGAACATATCTCCACACCAACCACTGTCCAAAGCACTGTTTAAAACATCAACAGCACCCTGGGGCTACACAGTAGTTTTAAACTGTTCCCGCAACTCACAAATTGAGGGCTCTATTGCGCTAATGTACTATAAATAACTATACACTAGTTTCATAGTTCCCCACAGGTAATCTGGGCTTCTAAACATTAGCTGTTAGTCCTGGTATACGAAACTTTGTAAAATTTATAACAGTTTATTGATTTCGTTAATACAACATTGTTAGTTATAACTTACTACGATTTCTGCCCACGTTTATTTATGGTTCACTAAATTCTGGCCCGACTTCAGCGACGTGGACTTTATAATTAAGCTCAATAATATGACACCTACGTTGGTATACAGCATATTAATTATCTCTATGCAAAAATTGCTTGATCGTGAGGCTTTAGAATTGTCCCACCCCTTTCTATCCACGCGAGTCGTAAGAGCTGACTGAGGGAATACCGCAGGAGTGGGCAGCAGCACTTCCTCGAGTATTAAAAACATCCACTGCGATCGCCAACCCGCCTGCCAAGCGTGGCGATAACGGCATTATCCCCCATGACGGGACTGCTCGTTATGGCGTTCTCTTGGGGAGGCCTATGTCCAGCATTGGACGTTGAAAGGCTGATGGATGGATGGAAAAATTGCTATTGCACATGAAGCGTAAATTTTTACGGAAAATAAAGATGATATTCCAATATACATGCGTCCGTCAGGATTGCCTGCATTTGCCTCTCCTCTCCTTAACTTTTCTAAACAAGAAGCAAGAGAAGGAAATCTCGAGGAAAGAGAGAAGCGTGGCCATGTTCATTTTGCGTCGCTTCGAGTTGCCATAAGTGACGATCATTGGAATGGCATGGACTGAGTTAAGCATGAAGCACAAGATTGCGAGAATATGTAGAGAAACAAATTTTAAAGTATTCAACATTGAAATAAACCCTGTTTAACTGCCTTGGTGGTGCAGCGGTAGTGATGCGACTGCTGATCATGAGGCTTCGGGTTCGATCCCTGGGTCGGGCGGTGCTATTGAGATTTTTCGTAAAAAGAAAAATTCTCAGTAGCAGCATGGAGTTTGGAAAAGTGCCCGGTAGACGGCAATAGGCTCTCCCCCTATTACATGGGACTTAAACATAGCTGGCGAACCGTGGGTGTGTAATACACCTCTGTCTATCCCTTCGGGGAATACAAGGGTGATGCTATGTCAATAAACGGATCATATTTTTTACAACGAGGGTGCAATAAAAGCATACGGCTCCCCCCTGATGGTAAGCTGTTACCGTATTAGGCTCATTTTCATTGGTGGCTAGAGCTCGCATTCGGGATACGGGAGATTTCTGTTCACGCATGCCATAGGGACCGCATGCTGTAATCGTTTTCATTGCCCACATGCGGGATACGGGAGATTTCTGTTTAAGCATGCCATATGGCCAGCATGCAATAGCCGTTTTCATTAGTCGATAGGGCCCGCTTGCGGATTGTTGGATATTCTTCACCGTGCATTTTTTTTGAAAGAGTGGTACTG
Organism: Leucoma salicis; assembly: GCA_948253155.1. Taxonomy (NCBI): domain Eukaryota; kingdom Metazoa; phylum Arthropoda; class Insecta; order Lepidoptera; family Erebidae; genus Leucoma; species Leucoma salicis. Next base: position 8,015,563 of record OX411828.1, read on the forward strand.
AGCAGACGTAGGTACCTGCTATGGAACAACAAATAATGTTGTGTGGAGAAATTTTATCTATTTGTGACTTACTGAAGAAAGAAATTATTAGCTTCACTGAAGAAAAAGAAAAAAAGATTTTGAGTGCGAAGTTTATTGAAAAATAGAAAGGAGCACGGGGCCTCAGAATCAGGTGTGATAATCTATGAAAACTAAAATGTACGAGCTGAAACCGCCCTGATTCGTAAAGTGAGTCCCTGAGTCCCCACGCCATGCTTACTTTACACCAACCGACTAATTCCATTGGTTGTTAGGCCGCGTGCGGGGAATACCCGCATGCCGTATATCGACCAAGATATAGATAGACTACTTTCATTAGTCGATAGCCCGTATTCAGGGACTCCTCGCCTGCTGTATAACGACTGAATTAACGACCAATGAAAATGAGCCATATCCTATAGAAACTAGCAACACCACAAGCATCACTCGTGCTTCGCCAACTCTTAACAAATGAGATAAGAGAGGGATAGAGAAAAAGGATAATAAAGAGATGTAGCGAGCTAAAATTTATATCAGGTTTAGTAAAGAGCTACCAAACAAAAAATCTGCATCAAAATTCGTTCAGTAGTTTTTGCCATGGCGTAATTATTATTATAGTTACGTATTTATATTGTTTTAATAAACCATTTACAAAATCTAAGTATTTGGTGTCATGCAGAAGATAGTAATTATATAAAAGCCATTAAAGGGTCAACGGCCTGCAATTTCTTTTGACAAATGCTTGAAAATGTTTCGCGTTTGAAGTCATTTCTGCAAAATCTAGAATAATTAAAGGGCTCACACGAGCGCAGCTTATCCGGAACCCTTGTCATCTGTATGACGGACGAGACAAAAACACAGTGTCAGTGTGAACATAGCCTTTTTGTGTATGCACCCACCCTTTCGGCAAGGGAAATGTTTGCCAGGAAAATATTTGCTGTTCAAAATTTAGTACTCGCCTTTACAGGCGCGTTCTTGTAAAATTTGGGGTATTTGTTACAAGAGTAACAGCTGTAAGCTGTATGACCTTATTTAACATTTTTGTAATTTTACTCCAGCTTCAAATAGTTTGAAAAACCTGTATACTAAAATTAGTTTTAAAACATACACAAAAAATTATTATATAGTCAGTTTAACTGACTATATAATAATTTAAAAAAATGAGGTGAAGATAAAAGTTGTTAAGCAAATAAGAATGCCTTAAAATCGACACACGTTAATCGAGCGTAAGTTAAATCAGTCAAAAAACAAGAACTTTTGGGAAATTTTTGGGGAAATTTTCTGGGAATCTTTCCTTCTTTTAATCTTTCAATTTTTCCTTCTCAATTTACGTTAGAACTCAGGAATGGTTCCCAAAGACTGGAAAAGCGATGTCATTGTGTCCTTATTTAAAAACAAGGGTTCACGTTAAATCTGTGCTAACTACAGAGCCATAAGCTTGACCAGTTTGGCAGCGAAAGTGTATGGTATGATTATTGAAAGGAGAATGACGATGATGTCCGAGTATCAAAGAGCAACAATAGGCAATGTTAGAGTAATAATCTGCTAAAACAAGTGGATGAAATAGTATATCTTGGATGTGGATTCAATCGGGATGGACGGTACACAACTGATATAGTGAAAAGAGTAACTTCGGGAAATAGAGTAAACGGACCGTTGGACACCTTCTCGGCAGCCACCATCTCAGCCAGAAGGTACGTGTCACAATCTACAACGCAGTGCTTGTCCCAACATTATTATATGGAAGCGAGACTTGGGTATGTGAAAAGCACCATGAGAGTCAAATCAATGCGGTTGATCTCTGCGGAAAATGTGTGGAGTTAGACTCACTGAATGAATCGTAACAACGACGTAAGAGAGCGAGTAAGTATGAAAGAGATTATTGGTGCAAAGATGCGAAAGTGAATTTTTTGATGGTTCGGACATGTGGAAAGAATGCCGGATGAACGTCTGGTCAAGATACAGTGTGAATGTGGATTAATTATACTATCCCACTGTGAATGACCTTCTTTTTTTGTTAAGGCAAAAAAATGTGTTACACACAACACTGGGTCGACACCGTAAGTGTTGTGTGTCGTGATCGAGCTCGATACGTGAGTGAGACCAGTGGTAGTGGTTCCATAGATAGTGTTGCGTGTCATAAACGAGTGAGAAAGCGGGTAGACCGATATTTCTAACCGCAGAATAATAAAAACTATTCCCACCCGCAAGGACTTCAGTTGTTCCGTGATCATGGCGCTTGCAACAGTGCCGAAATATCGGAAACTCGTAAGTAAAAATTTACATGGTATAAATCCCGTAAAAACGTTTAGAACCATCATTATTGGTACTGCATATCGTCCACCCTGGTCCACTTTGTCTAGCTTTCTCATCATATAACTAAAAGTATCTGCAGCATGGCACCGTATGATCACATAATAGTTTTAGGAGATTTTAATGTCAATGTGCTAGAAACCAATAACAAACAAATTCAGGAATTTCTTAACCACCTAAATCTCCATCAGATAGTCAAAGAGCCAACTCATTTTGTAGGTGACAGCAGCACACTCATAGATATCATCTGCACTGATATGAAGATTCGGAATATTATTGTTGACCACATTATTGAACTCGGCCACCACTCATTTATCAGCTGTGAAACAGTACTTAAGAGAGAGAAACCTAAACCAAGGATTATACTGTATCGTCCCATAAAAAACATTTTGGAAGATTACTTTTTAATTGACAGGGATTCAACACCATGGGGCAATATCAGCACTATAACAGATGTTAATTCAATGGTACAAATGTTTGTGTCGCTTATTATTAATAATAATTTGTATGATCTCCATGCTCCTCAGAGTAGAAAAATCTTTAGAAACCGTCCTACACCTTGGATTACAGACAACGTTCGTTTGCTTTTTAAACTTCGTGACAAAGCCAGGCACAGAGCTCATAGAACTGGTCTGGATATACACAAGAAGTACTACTTGGATCTGAAGAAGCAGGCTGCTCAGTCATTACACAACGATAAAAAAGCATATTTCACAGACCATATCAACAGGAATATCAAAAACCCCAAATCTCTATGAAAAAATATTAAGTCAGATGTTTTACCAGATCACAAAGATTACCTTTTGCCAGATCATTTTAACGATCCTGAGACAATTAATAAGGCATTTCTGGACGTACCTGGCAAATGCTTAAATGATATGCTAACACTGTCGTATTTTAAACATAATAGGTTTAGTCATTCTACTTTTGGGCTAAAGACAGTTGATCAAGGAATAGTGCTGAAGATAATTAATAGTTTAGAGTTCAACGCGTAGGGTATAGATAATATAAGTCTTGACATGATAGCTCTTACACTGCCAAATAGCCTAGAAGCTATAACGGACATAATAAACAGGTCTTTAAATACACACACATTCCCGCAGTTGTGGAAATGTGCAACCATACGACCTATTCCTAAAACTAGCAACCCAGAAAACCCAAAGATCTTCCTCCTATCAGTATTTTGCCTGTATTGTCTAAAGTTCTGGAACGGGCTGTGCATTCGCAGATGGCGGATTATTAAGAGCTTAACAATATTCTGCCTGAACTGCAGTCAGGGTTTAGAAAAGGTCACAGTACAGCGACGGCTCTATCAGATATTGTAGGTAACATTCTGGAAGCTCGTGATAGAGGAGAGGCTTCTATTCTCGTCATGCTAGATTGCTCACGTGCATTTGATGGAATAGATAGAGATCTGCTGCTAGCCAAGCTAACATTCTATGGCTTTGAGAAAAAAGCAGTCGAATGGTTTGAGAGCTACCTCTCAAATAGATCTCAACAAGTAGAGATCCATAGGACTGACGGATCGACTGCTAAATCTTCACCTCATCGGGTAGACAGGGGAGTTCCTCAGGGATCAATACTAGGTCCATTGCTCTACATTCTCTACAGTGCAGACATAAAACATCATCTATTTTAAACTGCAAATATCATATGTATGCTGATGACATACAACTGCATATATATTTTAAACCAATAGACACCCGAAAAGCAGTTAATAAGGTAAATGAAGATCTTCAGAGGATTGTATCTTGGACAACAAAGAATGCGCTGGTGTTGAATCCACATAAATCGAAATTTATGGTTCTAGGAAGTAAACACCAGATTGCAGCAGTACTCACTGAAAACCTAGACGTTGTCATCTCCGGAGAAAAAATTCCAAGAGTCGACTTTACAAAAAATCTAGGACTGATATTGGACCCAGAGTTACGCTTTGAGAGGCATATTAATGAGGCTTAGCGGACATGTTTCTATAAACTGAAAGTTCTCTATGGGGTACGAAATTACATTAGTACACCTTTAAGAATTCAATTAATGAATAGTCTCATATTATCTAAACTCAATTACTGTGATACTGTATACGGGCCATGCTTGCTTAAAAGAACTGAATGCCTGATTCAGCGGATACAGAATGCCTGCGCTCGTGTTTGTTTCAAAATACCAAAACGAAATCATATTACTCCTTATTTAAATACACACCATATATTCAAAATGACAGCTCAAAGGATCACGACGTTCAGTATCATAAACACTCAGAAGCCTGGTTATATATAGCAAATTAATATGGAAACAGGATAATTCTAGATACCACATTCACTCGATAGTAAGCCCTTTGTCCAATCCTGAGCATAGAACCTCAGCATTCAGGGGGTGCTTCAAATAAGCTGCCACGCACTGCTGGAATGTTTTGTGGCCGCCAGGGCGTAAACTAAAAACAAAACACAGTTATATTATAAATTTAAAAAAATATTTATTCATACTACAAACTCAATTATAATATTAATAATAATATAAAATAGTTAATAATATTTACAGTTACTTGTAGTTATTGCATTCTTTTTATTTATTGCTTACCTATCTATTTACAGTCGTTAATAATTTATTGTTATATCTATTGTATGTATTTTTAATTAACCTTTTCACGTACCTTTTGGTTTTCTGTCAGATGCGTGGATAGGGAATGGGATATTCCCGGCAGTGCTTGTATGGTCAAAAGTTCGATTATGTAAGTTTTTGTACCAAAATGTTTTTTTTTCTTGTCATATTATTTCAGCAAATGGCATTTTTTAGTGATCATTCCATTAATTTTGTACACAATCTATTATACATTGAGTGAAATATGTATGTATGTACTTCTGTTGTTTATTACTTTTTTTTTGTTTTATTTACGTGAGCTAGCCGCTTACGGTTGATGTCAAGCGTAAGAAAGAGGGGTATTGCTGAAAATCAGCTTTGTGATGCAACCATCACAAATCAAGCCGAGCTATGCCCTTTATCTGTCACACTTGCCACTGTATTGCTGAGTCTATTTTATTTTTTTTTTGGTTATAGTAAACTGATAGTATTATTTGTTTTTATTTTTTGGTTATAATTAAGTTTCACAATTTGTTTTATTTTATACTTGGTTGTGTGGCAAGAAATATATATTTTCTTTCTTTCTTTAAAGAAACCCGCCGTGTACCGTCTCTCCGCCTTATTGGAGGGCCACTGGAACTATGTTAGATTCCTTCGGTGGTCCACTATGAACGTCCTTCGCAGTATAATGGGTATTGATCTTAAGCCAATACGATTATACAGTGAAGTATAATAATGTGTTTAGGTGCCAAGTGCCACTTGAGCAATACGGGTTGGGCTCCTGGTATCGACGGCGGTACCACCGTCTGCCTTGTGACTGACTATGAATCACCTCTTTGTGTTTTGGTTGTAGAATGATAGCATTTCAAATAACATCCTCGAAAAAAAAATAGTAAGCAGTGACTGGTCAGCACAGTTGAGTCAATGAACGGCTGTTATCACTTACCGTCAGGGATGTAGCGTGTGGCTCGTTTGCTACCATAAATAATAACAAGGTGCCACGCAGGCCATAAGGGTTAACACTTGAGTATGGTATCAGTTACTCACAATATATTCTGCTTGATCAGACAGTTATGAATGAATAAGAATGAGAATAATAAAATAAAAATAAGAAAAACAAGCAAAGAATTAATTATTTCAAAAAGTCGATGGGATTATGAACGTATCATACTTACTTACTTATCTCATCACGCCATCTCCCTTGCGGGGTAGACACAGAGTACAGAGTGCCAAAAGGCTCTATTCTTGCATACATCTCTCGCTTCCTCAACATTCTGACGACTCCTGACTCCACCTTTCTTCAATACATGACCGATTTGGTCTAGGTAGGTGAGCCTCGGCTCTCCTGAACGTATCATGAATTATGAAAATACGAATGATTAGTACCTATATTACATAGTCTCCAAAGTTGTAAATATTGCAATATTGTCCATTTCTCACACAACAATAAAGGTTATACTAACATTATTCAGAATCCCAGGCTCCCGATAAACTTAGAAACTATGACAACGGTTGCCAAACTTTATGCTGTCACCCCTGGGACAGCAAAAACTGGTATGGATCAGTCTTTTGTTCACACACAACTCACAATTGAGGAAACAGTCTATTTTTCTTCAGATACTTAGAATATCATTTGAATAAAAAATAGGGTTGTCCCAAAACTAGATACTTAGGAGATATAAATTTGAATACTCAAGCTTATAATCGCATTCGCAGCTAGGGGCACAGCGATGGATTACTGGGGGATTAAATCTCTGAAGTCGGACACTCCAGCCTCGACAAAATGTCATGCGGGAGCAGATCCCAGTGCAGAAAAGGGAATAGGTAAGTAGATTTACCGTGAATTGAACTCAACCCATTTACGTTTTCTTATATCTGCGTTACAAATATGCTTTGTAAAAGTATCGCCGATTATACAATTATCTGAATTAAGTATTGGTACTTCACCTATATGTTTTTAATTTATAATGATAATAATTATAAATATTTTTTATTCAGACAGCATCCATTTTACATTAGTACTACAAAAAAAAAACAGATTCTTGCTAAACTATCTTACATGAGTTTGGATGAAGGACTTCAATGTATTTGAATTAATGCCTCTCTTTGAATCATTAAGTATTGCACAATAATATTATAATTTATTTCCTTCTATTTTGATCTGTATATTGCACTTGACATGCTCAGTTTCTTTAAAGAACAAATTATTTTTGAAAATGGAATAAGAGAGCTTTAGATATAAAAAAAAACAAATGAGAAGTAGAGATTGGGTTTCACCATTAGGGGACTGCCATAGATTTGCGGTCCAGAGCACTTACCCGGATGGATGAGACGCAGGTTTGAATCCTGCTGCAGTTAATGTATTTTATTCCAGTTTCACAAATAATTTGTTATTCTTTCCTTCTATTATTTCTAAGTACCTGGTCGGTATAATGTATGAAAATACTTCTGACAGATGGCGCAGGCGTTACCCAAAGACGTTAGGTATGAATGTGTTATCGAAATTAGCAGTCAGGAAAAATTGTCACGATGGCTAAATTGGCAAAGCATCTGGACGGTATCCAGGAGATGCAGGTTCAATTCCTGCTTGTGACTGTTATTTTCGATTTCACATTTTTCACTTTGTGTTTAATGTATAGTGCTAAGCATGTCAAATGCTAAAAATATATATAAATATTTATAGGGTTTGCGTCATTATTAGGTAAAAATCTTAATTGTAAAATTAAGTTTACCTGGTCGGTATAATGTATGAAAATACTTCTGACAGATGGCGCAGGCGTTACCCAAAGACGTTAGGTATGTATGTGTTATCGAAATTAGCAGTCAGGAGCAATTGTCACGATGGCTGAATTGGCAAATCATCTGGACGGTATCCAGGAGATGCAGGTTCAAATCCTGCTCGTGACTGTTATTTTCGATTTCACATTTTTCACTTTGTGTTTAATGTATAGTGCTAAGCATGTCAAATGCTAAAAATATATATAAATATTTATAGGGTTTGCGTCATTATTAGGTAAAAATCTTAATTGTAAAATTAAGTTTACCTGGTCGGTATAATGTATGAAAATACTTCTGACAGATGGCGCAGGCGTTACCCAAAGACGTTAGGTATGAATGTGTTATCGAAATTAGCAGTCAGGAGCAATTGTCACGATGGCTGAATTGGCAAATCATCTGGACGGTATCCAGGAGATGCAGGTTCAAATCCTGCTCGTGACTGTTATTTTCGATTTCACATTTTTCACTTTGTGTTTAATGTATAGTGCTAAGCATGTCAAATGCTAAAAATATTTATAAATATTTATAGGGTTTGCGTCATTATTAGGTAAAAATCTTAATTGTAAAATTAAGTTTACCTGGTCGGTACTTATAATGTATTAAAATACTTCTGACAGATGGCGCAGGCGTTACCCAAAGACGTTAGGTATGAATGTGTTATCAAAATTAGCAGTCAGGAGCAATTGTCACGATGGCTGAATTGGCAAAGCATCTGGACGGTATCCAGGAGATGCAGGTTCAAATCCTGCACGTGACTGTTATTTTCGATTTCACATTTTTCACTTTGTGTTTAAGATTTGTTAATTTATATAACTTAAAAAACACGCTACGGAATCTTTAAACGTGATTTTCAACCACTTCAAAACGTCGGATTGATTTGAAACTGCACACTTATCAAGGACCGATGACAATACAATAATTTGAGTTATCGAGGTTATCGGTTTTTAGGGTTCCGTAGCCAATAAAGAACCCTTATAGTTTAGCCATGTCCGTCCGTCCGATGAAGTTTAAAGGCAAACATCACGGCAAAAGTAGGTTTTATTTCTTTTAAATAACAATACTTTTGATACCGTGGCCGTGTGGGGCCGGCTTTAGAATTGTCCCACCCCTCTCTACCCACGGGAGTCGTAAGAGCCGACTGAGGAAATACCGGGGAGTGGGCAGCAGCACTCCCTCGAGTATTAACAACATCCACTGCGATCGCCAACCCGCCTGCCACGCGTGGCGATTACGGCATTATCCCCCATGACGGAACCGCTCGTTGTGGCGTTCTCTTGGGGAGGCCTATGTCCAGCAGTGAACGTTGAAAGGCTGATGGATGGATAGATGGACTTTTGATACTATTTTGAGACCAAAAAGAAGAAAATAAATTATAGTTAAAAAAACTATAATAACACGCTTTAAATAGCTAGTTGAACTAAAAAGTAGTAAATAATATTACAATAAATAATGATTGTAAAAAAGCGTAAGGAGCATATTCAAATGTTAAAAATAGTTCACCTATATAGCAAAAAAACAAAATAGTAAAAAGCACCCCACAAAAAAAAAGAAAAGGTTCCCGATATTTTAAGTCTAATCAAGAGCTATCAAATAAAAAAGTTGCATCAAAACCCGTTCTGCAGTTTTTGTAAGATGCGCGAACGAACAAACTGACAAAAAATGTAAATAAAAAAATTGCGTTCAGACATATATACGTTATAGGTACTAATACAGTTATTTTTTCTCAAATATCTTAAATGTCAGACAGACACAGCTATATTACAGCTTTATAATAGTTAGGATGCAGCTCAAATTAACAATGTGTTTAATGTCTTCTCAAACATGTAATTTGTTTATTGTTATAATAAATAATTATGCCATACCTATATATAACTTCTTTAATACGAATGACACGTAGCGATAAAGGTATTAAATTTGAATGTGGATAGAAATTCTGGGAAAGAACGACTCTAGAAAAGATGGATGGATTGTGTGAAGAATGATATGTGCAGGAAGAATGTTAATGTTGAAATGACGGCTTATAGGGATGAATGGAAGAAGAATATATACTATGACGACCGCAAATGGGATAAGAACAAGCAAATGATGATATATGACCTCTTTATTGGGACACAAAACCAAATAATTTAATATAACATCGGAAAAATAGTTTTGCGTCTTTATTAATGTTGATAATAATGGTACAGTGATACACACGATATTTTACATAATTTGTACCAAAAAGTCCTCATATCCTATATTCAACTCTAGATTTTGGTAAATGTATCTCTTAAAATGGTTAGTGATCATGTGTCACAAATTGATTTCTAAGTGACAATCAAAAGCGTTGAATTTGTTAACTTAGAAAACTTTATTTAAAGTAACATAAACGGGTCTTTTTTCGCGTATAAAATAGGTGAAATTATGAACTACCTTTTAGAAAACTTTAATTTTATCCTAAGGTCCTGACAAAAATTTCTTCAGATATCAATTGTTTTAGTTAATTATGAGTCATGTGAAAGAAAAACGAAGTAAAATATTAAAAAAAAAAAACTCACATAGTCTTAAATTTTTAATATGTGTTGTCTATGCCTCCTTATACATATATAACATACATTTTACATGCTTCGGTGGTGCAACGGTAGTGTGAGGAACTGCGGGTCGATCCCCGGGTCGAACAATATTATTGAAAAGGAGCCCGGCGTACGGAAACAGGCTCGCCCCTATTACGTGGGACTTAAACATAGTTGGCAAACCGTGGGTATGTAATACACCTCTGCCTACCCCTTCGGGGATACAGGCATGAGACAATGTTTATTGTTTGAGACTACTACATTTTACGTAACTACAATTCTAGGATTACTTGATTTTTAAGTAGTAAGTAAGTGTGGTTATTATCCATATAACCTCTAAGCTTTTGGTCATACCTAATGGTTATACTGGAAAGGATTTAAATACAAAAAGATTTAGATCAAAATCCTCTAAAATATCGTTTAAGACTAAAAGCATAAGTAAGGTTTGCATGCCATGCCTCACAATTTATATTAGACGATAAAAATACAATTCAAATTTCCTAAAAGGAAAATATAATGAATGAAACCAAATTATTTCCTTTGAGACTCGTAACTTCTCTGCTCATATATTCTGTTATATATGAAATTGGAATTTTAAGGCGTTCTTTCCTCCATTCCACTATATGGAAAATTAAATAGGTATGTATATATAATATTAGCCTTTGCTCGTGGCTCCGCCGCAGCCAAAAGCTAATTTTTAGCTTATATCTCAGGATCCCGATATAGTAGCGGGATAATTATGTATACCAGTTTTTAAATCTACTCAAGAGCTATTAAATAAAAGTTACATCAAAATCTGTTAAATAGTTTTTGCATGATGCGCAAACGAACAAAAAGACAAAAAGTCTAAAAAACATTGTTTTGTGTTTGACTCGCCTATATGTATAGCCTATTGCAGTCATTTTTACACGCTTTTTATTATCTTCACCTGTATGTTTGTTTGTATATTTGTAACCGACTTTTTTGGGCGCAATTATGACCCACTAATGGTTAGATGTTAGTCAAACTTTGTAGATTTATCGAGGACCGATGACAACATGTCATTAAAAAAAAAAAGTTGATATTTTTTTATTTCTTTGCATGTTTGTAACCGACTCCTTTGGGCGCGATTTTGACCTACTTTAAACGGTCAGATTTTATTCAAACTTTATAGATTTCTCGAGGACCGATGACAATATACTAATTAGATATTTTTTTATTTGTTTGTATGTTTGTTTGTTTTTTAAACTATAATTTATTTCTCAAATATCTTAAATGTACAGACACAGCTCTGTTACCTACAGCTTTATGATAGTACCTATAGATATGCTATGCTGTAAAAAGACATTCTTTATTTTTTTTACCATATAGTAGTACAAATCCATCAACTTTCACTGGGCCAGGGTGTCGCTGCGTCGTATTCACTCTAAGAGGAGACCCGTGTCCTATATTTGAACAGTAATAGCTTAAAAATGGATGTACACAAACCCCTGCAATATGGCTCCAGCATAATATAATAGGCACCTAACATGACTGTAAAGAGAAGTATTCAATATAAATATTTTTCGTATTTTATTTCACAACCATTTTTATACTTTTACGGCATATAATAGAGGTCACAAAGATCATAACGCGAGGAAAATAAACTAGCAATGGCGTAAGCCGTTTCTAGTTTTCGTATCAAACTACGGAATCCCTGAAATCCCCAACAAGCCGCGGACTTTTGGCCGCTATAACGACGTCCCAGGTGTAAACCCTTTTGCCCACTATACCCACCGCATCTAAATTCCTGGCGTCCCAAATAAACTGGCAAAATAATTGATGTGCTATTTTTGGGACGGCGTATATTATTAGGCGTATAATATGAGCGAAATGGACATTGGGGCTTCAATTTAGCTGTCTATAGTTGTAAAATACTTCATGATGTGCCGTTTGAATGTTATGAAAATGGTAGATAGGTAAGGGCTAATTTATGAATCGTGAATTATGTTTATTATATAGGGTAAAAGCTTTCATTATGACATTTAAAATTAGGTAAGTACGTATGTCCAGTATTCACAGATAGTCACTTGTAGAGCTATTAAATTTTCTATTTATGCACGCTTTTGATGTGAAAACAGGGAGGTAAAACTGGCTGTTAGCGTGGCAACGACGCCACACCAATTTATTTGATTTTAACGCTAGCTGTTGATAAAAGCATTTAACTAGAAAGCATAACGTCAATCAATAAATCAATAACAGTTTTAATTCGTCTATAGATAGCGAGAGGGCGCTTGCCAAGAATTATATAATACTCATTCAATATTCTCATTTATTATATATAATATATTATAATTAGAATACATTTACATTATAGAATACATTTACATAGAATACATTATTTAATAGAATACATTTACACTTACAATTTTATTGTCTTTATGTCTTTTTCAGTTCTGTAATTTTACACATGTCATAATTTTATACAAGCAGTATAGCACACATTGAGAAAGTTTTTATCATTTTTTCCGTGTGGTGACGGATTAAGAATACAAGTGTCACCACCCCATTCTTTCCCACGGGTGTCGTATGAGGCAACTAAGGGAAGTAAGTAATTATCATCCATTGCATGACTGGTGGTAGGGCTGGGTACCAAGTGGGAGTACTCACTTGGTATCCGGCCCGAGCGGGTTGGTACCACCATCTCCCGTGTGACCGGCCATGAAGCACATCGTTGCGTTTTGGCTGTAGCAGGAGATAGCCGTTTATATTTCATTTCATCTATGACATGAATTGGTTAGCAGCGGCTTGACAATACTCTCGGTATAGTAGAGTCCATGGGCAACGGTTACCATTTACTATCAGATGGACTGTGGCTCGTCTGCCATTAAATACAATAAATAAAAATAAAAAAATATTAATTATTTCTATAAAGTAATTTCGATGTTTTCACATCTGGAAGACGTCCCGAGACGTATATTTATTTAACTTGCAAAGTTAAACAGTTATCCTCAACCGATTGAGATGAAATTTTGCATACACTTTGAGTTTGGATCATGGACGTAGGCATAGCGAAAAAATCCTACGTCTATGGTTTGGATGACAATTAATGGCTAGCTAAGTGACGCTATTCTAAGTCTGATATGGCCCTAGATTTAATATTGGCGCCCCCAAATAACGGACTAGTTATTTTTGTGCACTTCCATGGATATGAAATGAAAGGATTTCTTTCATATCTCATTTTTTTTAGGATAAAATAAAATTACTTCACTCTAAATCTAATATGGCGGACCGCCCAAGATGGCTGACTAATTATTTTTAAGCACTCCTATGGGAGCAAACCCTTTCATTTGCTAACCATATTTGATGAACAATCAAATTAAAAGATTTGCTGAGAAGAATACGAAAAAAATATTAGTAAAAAATATTTTTTAAGAGCACACATTTATTTAAATACTTTATACAGAAACTGTAAGAACATTGATGAAGAGGTACTTTTACGAATGAAGACGAAGATGTTATCATATCTTCCATATGCGTAGGTACATAACTAAAACAAAACATTTTTCCCGCCTTCAAAAACAAAAACAAGAAATTGTACTTATCTAAGATATCACTGAGTAAATAGTAATAATAAAAACTCGCAAGTAGCACGTAGTCGTTACATAATAAAAATCAATTGCTATTCGTTAGTCTCACTAAAACTCAAAACTGGCTTCACCGATTTGAATAATTGTTTTTCTGTTTCCATCCATCAGCCTTTCATCGTCCACTGCTGGACATAGGTCTCCCCAAGGGAACGCCACAGCGAACGGTACTGTGCCGCCTGCATCCAACGAATGCCTGCGACTTTGACCAGGTCATCGGTCCACCTGGTGGGAGGCCGTCCTACACTGCGCCATCCAATACGCGGTCGCCACTCGAGAACCTTTCTTCCCCAACGGTTATCGGTTCGTCGAGCGATGTGGCCTGCCCATTGCCACTTCAGCTTGCTGACCCGGGGGGATCGATTACTCCCGTTCTCCTACGGATTTCCGTATTACGGATCTTATCACGTAGAGAGATCCCAAGCATAGCCCGCTCCATGGCACGCTGAGCGACTTTGAGCCTTGATATAAGGCCAACATTTAGAGACCACGCCTCTGTTCCGTAAGTTTTCTGTTTAGTTCGCTCTAATACAGGGTCGATATAATATAGGTAGTATACACAGACGATGCAGATTATCAGAATTGAAAATCGCTGATAAAATTACTTACAAGTGATACGAATTTCACCGAATTACCTATTGCTTTGTTATGGCCCTAAAAAACACATAATAAACTCCATCTTTCATATTTACCTAAAACTACTGTTTTAAAGTCGTGTTCATACTAGAAACGGGACTACATTTCGCATACAAAACATTTTCAGTAATAAGGTCCATCCAAGCTGCTTTAGTACTTGTTGTTACCGACAGATGGCTTCTAACGCCATCTATCATCATTTCAATAAAACTTTAGTACCTATTACTGCAGCTGTCGTCTATTCTGTCCTATTTAAGAAGCAGTAATCGTTTTCATTATACTCGTAGTTTTATTTTCATAGCAAAAATATCGCATATCAAAAGTAGGATTCACACTCAGACTAAATACATTCTGAGGATACACACACTAATTCACCAAGCTGGCCTAATGCGTGGCAGCAGAGCGGAATTCACAGCCTAATTTTGCAGAGCAGTGATCTGAAAATAAAAAAAAACTCTATCTTAATAAATTACCTAAATAAATTACCGCTGTCTGTGGGATTCCTCAACATATTTCCTTTATTTAAAAATCAACAATATTAGACTAATAAATACATTTTTGACATGGGGAAATCCATTACCCACGCATACCTCTATGTACATGGCATACCAGGAACGCAGGGTCAGCAGCTCCGGTGGCAGACTAATAAATTGATACACACTCCTAAAAGAGTAAAGTAATACTAATACTCGTATACATAATTATCTTCTTGTTTCATTAAACAGTCATTGCTCTTGTTTTGGCTCGTATACATATAATATAGGCATGTTATTATGACAGCCCATGCCAATTGGAATATACTACTCTGTCAAGAAAGTACCTACCAGGAAAACATCAATATAATACACAACATTTCTGTTATTCATCCAAATCTTTTTTATCACCTTCAAAGTATGCTCCTTCAGAAACGATAGACTTACCGCTAATGAATAATGCAATCATCAAAACATTTTTTAAACGCTGTTTCCAGAATTAAGTTCAGTTCTCGCCGCGAATTCTCCTTTGTCTTCTATCGATTGAAAACGGGTGCCACGAAGTGGTAAATTGAATTTAGAAAAAAGAAAGAAGTCGGCTGGAGCCATATCTGGTGAATATGGTGGTTGCTCGATGGTATTTGTTGAGTGTTTTGACAAAAATTCATTCACAATGATGGCCTTGTGCGAAGGCGCTTTATCGCGGTGCAAAATCCAAGAATTTTCTTTCCACAAATCTGGCCTTTTCGTCGAATTTGCTCTCTTAAACGCTGCATAACGCTCAAATAATATTCTTTATTTACCATTTGACCTTCTGGCAAAATTCCGAGTGCACAACACCGCGATAGTCAATGAAAACAGTTAACACGACTTTGACTTTTGATCGACTTTGACGTGGTTTTTTGGTTTCGGTTCAGTTGGAAATCGCCACTCCAAAGCTTGTTGACTAGTTTGCATGTGAAACTCGTAAACCCACGTCTCGTCACCAGTAACAATGCGTTTCATGAATGTTGGGTCGGAATTGACCCGTTCTAGCATGTCCTCAGCGACTCTCATGAGATTGAGTTTTTGGAGAAAATTCAGGTCTTTTGGGACTAGCCGAGCGGAAACATGTTTCATACCCAATTGATTATTTAAAATGGTACGGATCGACACGTGAGACACAGAAAGTTCGGCGGCTATCTCTCTCAAAGTTGAATCAGGATTTTCAGTCACTATTTCCTTCACTTTTGCAATGTTAACTTCAGTTGCAGACGTTGATGGCCTACCAGAGCGAGGCAAATCTTCCATCACATCTCGACCGCTTTTAAACACTTTGTACCACTCATAATCACGTGTTTTTGATAAAGTCGATTCACCGTAAGCCTTCTGTAATATTTCCAGTGACTCCGAACAAGGAATTCCATTGGCGATGCAAAATGTAAGACAAACTCTTTGTTCGATGTTTTTGTCCATTATGAAATTCGCAATACACACTAGATATGATATAATTAAAAACAGTACTGTATTTAATATAAATAACAGATGCAACTCAAACTCCGCGCCAAAATGGATACCAGTAGTGCCAATCTAACAATAACAAAAAAAATAATTTGGAACCATAATTAAATCATCCATTCCCAATACTTTCTTGACAGAATGTATAAAAACAATAAAAACTTTATTCAAAGTTTTTTCCCATATCTCTGGTTTTTTCACAGTTCTCTTCTTTTGTTATTAAGTTTAGCAATACAAACAGTTATTCTTCTTTATGAAACTGATATAATTATAGTGTATCCAAATTTAGGAGGATTTAAGAGTTAGTTTAGTATTTTGTACATATTCCGCGATCTAGCCTTATCTAATGTATGGAATACAAATAATAGCTAAAATCTGGTAGTATTTGATTTGCTAAATAAAATAACTTCCATTAGTAATTCTTATATTTATTGTTTAAAAACCACGTATAAAACAATAATACTGATACTGAATGATTAATATGATTATCTATGAGTATCTGATAACATATATGCTCGGGAAAATACTTAATAAGTTTAATAATAAACACCGACACAAAGATTCCCATCTTTGCTTTATAAAGTTGATTGGAAAATTATTTTCGTGATTTCTTATCGCTTCCTGTTATTTATCATTGATTCACGTCACCATAATATGGTATTTTCTATAAAGAAACATACTTAATGTAGTAGTTTATACTTTTATTCCTATTATATCCCCTTCCCTTTCCTTCCAGCATGATTTTATTCATTAAATCATGTGAGGCTTTCTCAATATTATATAAACAATAATAATTTAATCTCTATTGCCTTTTAAAATAAGAAAACACAATATACTTAGCAGGAAGCCAAAACATAATAAGCTAAAAGGCAAAGGGAAATGACTCAGGGCCCGTAGAATGTAACTCACTAAATCGTATCGACATCGTATCGTCTCGCTTGTGATTGGTACAGAAACCGACGAGTAATGTCACAATAATCCCTCAACCAATCACAGTGACACGATGCGATGTCGATACGATTGAGTGAGATACATTCTAACCCCCAGCTCTTGCTGTTTGGAACGAGTTTCGTATAGCGCTGTTTTTTCAGCAACTCCCGTTTCCCTATGATGTAGTACTCCATTTGATTAAGGTCTATTGAGAGGCCATGTAATTACATAGTAATATTAAAAAGTTATAGTACACAAATTCACGGAAACTATTTTTTTAATTCGGTCTGTTTTATACGCGTCCGTGCGTGAATGTCTTTGTGTGTGTATTTGCGTGCGTATGTGTGAATGTGTTCGTCTGTATGAATATGTTTGTGTGTTTAGTTAAAATTGTTATGTGTATATTTTGAGAGCTTTTAGAAAAATACTCGTAACTTCAAATCAGTAATAAGTGCAAAGTGTGCAGTGACAACCAAGTCCAATCAATGACTGTAAAAACTGGTATCGAGTTCGATCCCAAGTCGCTGATCCACCACTCGCACGGCACATACCTCTTCGTTTCAAGATTTAAGTACTTTTCAAGATTTTTCAAAATTATGTGAGTATTTGCTTAAAATTATCTAAAAAAAACTTCCAATCTAATTTTTAAATATGATTTTGCTATTTTTCTTTTTCATAAAAAGTTAATTTATAATTTGCATAACAGGAATCTACTCTCGCATTTTCCTAAGAGGTGGTGATAAAGTCTTAAAGTATCTCGTTTAACACTTGGCACTATGTGCTGGTACTTTCAACAAATCTGTAGTAAAGCTTATGCCTCTTGTTGTTAGGATTTGAGTAGTTGTAGTTCTCGCTTCATATATATATATATCTATTTTACAGTAGTATCGACTTCGATCCTCAGTTCGAAGTCCAGACCCAGATAACACCCGGAATCAGAACAAATTATTTGTGGATATAACATTAAATGGTATTTGCTAGAGCCGAACGCACAATTATAGAATATCTTAACTGTTCAATAAAAATGATATTTTTCTTTCTTTATTTCACTATGATGCGAGCGAAGCCGCAGGTAATGCACTAATATTTATATATTGTACTAACTAACTCCTAAATTTGCCCAGAAAAATTTAAAACCATTAATTGCGAACTCTTTTGGATGCACAAACAACGCTGCAGTAATTGTTATGAGATGAGATGTTCCTCAACCAGTATTCCCATGCATCTACGCGCTATTACGCGATGGTTAAAAAAATTAGAAATTGAGTGTCTCATGAGTTGCGCAATAGACAGATGAACTATCACACGTATCAAGAATGGTTTAAAACTACATGAAGACAGTCGACTAGGAGAAGTATCCCCCTCGCGCTTAGTTACCAGACCTGTACTCTTCTGACTGCCATCTGTTTTCGTCGACGAGACAGGCATTGAGATTTTTCGGTATGGGAAAACAGTTTGAAAATGTTTGGTTTTCTTTAAAAAAAATATTTAAATTAAAAATTAAACATCGAATGTGAGGTTATACACCTACGAGTAAGTCCAACGATATCTACGAGTATAACGCAAAATCACACGTGACTTAACGTTAGAGATGTCAAATTTTTATACATCGAAGACTTTAGTACTTTTCTATAGCGTTAGCGATCATAGAATGCAACTTGGCTAAGACCACTGTTTTCTGGTTATAATAACAATACGATAGAAGCAGAAAAAAAGGCTTGGCAAATGGAGTTATCAACTGAGTCACGATTTTATAAACCAAAGCTAAGTAAATATTTTTATGTACATAATCTATACGATCTAAAAATAATAAAGTTGATAAGTTTAATGTTGGATATTAAATAAATATCAATATTTTCCATAATTTTATCAACATGTTTTGCCGAATTTAGCACTTGAAATTAAAACTGACATAGTGAGTATGGGTTTGATGTTGTAATTATTATTCTAGTATACTTATAAGTCCATGAGTGACGGTTACTACTTAGCATTAGGTGGATCATGGCCACCACTGAAGTAATGTCACACAGTTCCAGTGGTCTGCCAATACAGGCGGAGAGACGACACACGGCGATAATCATAAATATTCACGGACATTTCACACAACGTCCTCTGATCCCAAACTAAGCTTAACGCTTCTACTATGAGTGCCAGATTACGGATATAAAAATTATATTACTACTTTTTTTGTAAATACATACATATAATACATAGAAAACACCCAGATGCAGTACAAATATCTGAGTTCATCACAGAAATAATTGTCCTGAGTGGGAATCGAACCCACGACCTCGTTCACGGAAGTCAGTTACACTATACCGACTAGGCTACTAGGCCCGTTAAGTTTATTTAGTGGTAGTTGAACCGAACGAAGGGTGTGTGGTTAGGTACCTATATTTTTCCCGCTTTAACAAAAAAAAAAGATGGATCATGGTTAGTCTGCCATCTTAAGGAATATAAAAGAAAAAACAGACATAATTTCAGAATTGTCCCGATAGAACTTAATACCTTTGTTGGTAGTCCTTGGTCTTACCACTAAGCTGTTATTGCTATATATCAGGGGTGGCCAACCGGTCGATCGCGATCGACCGATCGATCGTAGCTATTAGTCCAGTCTATCGCGGCAGGGCAAAAAATATAAAATACAATTTGGACGGGGTTCAAATTGGGGTGCAGGTCCAGATTAAGTATCTGGGCCTGGTGCTGGACGGGCGGTGGAGCTTTCGCGAGCACTTCCGTCAACTGTCCCCGAGGTTCGTCGGTGCGGCGTCCGCCCTTGCACGGCTCATGCCGAATATGGGTGGACCCAACAGTGCGTGCCGACAGCTTTACGCGGGGGTGGTCCGGTCGATGGCGCTGTACGGCGCACCCGTGTGGGCGGAGTCCCTGGATGCACTGAACAGGGCTCTTCTGTGGAGGCCACAGAGAGTCGTCGCGTCCAGGGTCATACGTGGATACCGCACGGTGTCGACGGAGGCGGCCTGCGCCTTGGCCGGAATCCCCCCGTGGGACTTGGAGGTGGAGGTGCTCGCCGAGGTTTATCGGTGGGCGTCGCGAGAGCGGGAGGGGGACGGACGTCCCATACCCAGGGAAGTGGCCAGGTGGCAGGGCGACGCCCGCCTAGGGGGGGACGTCGTCAGAGCGATGCTTGGCAGGGACAGGAATTGGGCCCCGGTCGCTGCCTTCTGCGAGGAGGTTATCTCGCGGAAGTAAGCGGCGGAGAGGGCTAGGGAGGAGGATTCTTCCGCTGACCCAAACCGCCGCCAGCGACCGGGGCGGCGCAGGCGTAGATACTTGCGCCTCATGCTGAGGCTGCGGGTGGATGAACCGGGGAACGGCCGCCACCCACAAGGCCTCCCGCGAAGGTACGACGCTCCTCTGTGGATGCCTCGCTCAGTAGAGGGTACCCGAAAGGGTAAGCCGCCGGCGGACCACCAAAGGAACGTAACACAGTTCCAGTGGCCCGCCAATAAAGGCGGAGAGACGGCACACGGGGGGTTTCTTTAGTGGGTGCAGGCCCCACACTACCCTGGTCGTTGCCCCAAACGATAGGGTGTGCGGATAGGAAATTTTTTTCCCGCCACATTAAAAAAAAATAAAAAAAAGGGCAAAAAATATAAAGAACTTATTGCGCAAATTAGTCAAAATACTACATTCACTCGTATATATATACTGAACTATACTATAAATTTCGAGTAGTAAGTTATTGGTAGATTGCACAAGGTTGGGTAAGTAAAAATTAGATCTTGGATCTAATCAAGTTGGCCACCCGTGCTATATAATACTCGGTGGTCTATAGGTAGTATGTGACTGCGGATCACTTAAGAATAGGAAAATGTCAGAAAGGTAAAATATGGTTGATTTACATTTTCTATTAAGGACATCTTTTTCAACGACATTTCTTTCCCAATTTTGGGCACGGGTCTCCTCTCACGGTGAGAGGGATTAGTCCATAGTCCACCACTCTGATAGACTAGGCTCATATGGAATATTTCTTGATATAATAAACACCTACTCAGCACTAAAGAGCCTTAGAACAAGAAATGTTCAAGTTTTCTTTTAGGTAACTTTCTTACCACCACCGAAGGAATGTAACATAGTTCCAGTGGCCCGCCAATAAAGGCGGAGAGACGGCACACGGCAGGTTTATTTAGTGGGCGAGGGCACCACATTACTCTGTTCGTTGTTCCGAACGACAGGGTGTGCGGTTAGGAACATTTTTTCCCGCCTTAACAAAAGAAAGGTACCTAACTTTATCTTCAACCCTTATCGTCATTTCAATATCACCAAAGTAAAGGGGACATCCGGCCATAATAGACGTCTTATCATATAATTTCCAATATTAAAACGAAATCTTTATAAATCCTTTTCATTATTCCTGATTAGATATACTGAAATGCATTGATTGTAGTAGAGAAAGATAAAATTAATGATTATATATTGACCTGACGTAGTTTATCCATCGTCAGTGTTAGTAAGGCCGTGAACAATGAAGAAGTGGATATTTTTTGGGGTATTGCTAGTCTTAGCTGCTGTTATCGCAGAAGATGAGGAAGATAATATTGCGGTAGATTGTGATCCTGAAGCATGTCAGTTGCCATCATGCAGGTGCTCATCCACTGATATACCTGGAGGACTAGAACCTAGGGATACACCACAGGTCAGTTAAGTAATAATCTTCTAGAACTTAATCGTGGTTGCCGAATTGGGATACCAACATTTATGTTGCTTATAGTAGAAGGCGGGCCGTGGTTCAGCTGATGGTAAGCGGCAACTGCTTTGCATGCATTTAGCAATCTGCCATGTCACATGCCATGGTCATGCCATAGTCATCATGTTTAACTACTACGCTTAATAGGAGTGGGAACGAATCAGCTATCTTCATTTCCTTTTTTTTTAAATCAATGGTGGTATCTACCCTTCCGGTCTAACCTCACTTTATCGAGAGCCAAAGCCTACCTGTAATATGCTTTTATTTAGTGCTATTTTCTCGAGTTTTATTTCTTCAGGCCTTCCCAAATCTTACATAATATTGGGGTCGTCCACGATGTGTATTTTCGTTTTGGAATTATAGTGTGTCTCCAAATTTCTTTCATATTTAGAACTAATTGTTATGAACATAAAACAAGCTAATAATTACACATGAATATAAACCTGTGACTAATCCAATGCTAGTGGATACGCAATATAGTTGGTTTTATATATTAATATCTTTAAGAACTATGTAACGGGTTATATGCCGATAAAGATTTTCTTTCTTTCTTTATTTCTTTTTTCTTATGCTTTTCCACCGGTAAGCTATAACTGATATTACCCACAGTGATCAGTTGTCATGTTACATTCTCGTCATTCTCGTTATAACCGGGAATAGATGATTACCTTTAATAATATATGCAACTAGGACAATTGACGAAAATTATTTTATTTATAGACAAAATAGATTCTGCCAACGACTTCCGTATACATGCTTTTTTGATAATAATTATATCTTTTTGAAATAAAACTACGTTTACGGAATCTATCGCGTTTACTTGATTTTACTACTATCCCACTACTTGATACTACTTGATTTTACTACTATCGAAACGTCGGCATAGTAGTAAAATCAAGTAAACGCGATAGATTCCGTAAACGTAGTTTTATTTCAAAATGTGTAACATTCGCGTAAATATCAGAAAGTACTATATGATTATATCTGTTCAAAAATAGATATCCTACAAAAACTTCTCATTTTTCCAGAAAAAAAAGCCCTTGTCCTTTTCTGCTCTTTAGACTATGTGCATGTAAAGCTTCATTGTGATTGGTTCAATAATTACTGTGTGAAAACCTAACAAATCAACAAACAAACACACAGGGCAGGGCCTTCCAATCAGTGACGCCCCAAATAAAGACTCATCTGCGCAACCACGGCCATTCTAATAAGAGTGCCCGATTTAGAAAAAGATCATGTCTATGGTAGACATATTATCATCAATAGCTCGTTTTTGTAAAGGTGGGAACTAACCGCACACCACATCGTGGCAACAAAGGGGGTATTATGGGGCCCTCACATACTAAATAAATCCACCGTGTGCTATATTTCCGCCTATATTAGCGGGCCACTGGAACCATATTGCATTACTTCAGTGGTAGCCCCAAACTTTGTGGGGTTTGGCTGATGCACCAGCATTTACAAGGAGTGATATCTGACCATTACCTAACTAAGGGGCCAACTGATGACCGCAGAATAACATGTTCTTACTTGATGTCCAAAGACTGAAAACCACTTTAAAATAATCAAATTAAATCAATAACACATCGAATATTGTTAGTGCTTAGAAATTTAAAAAAATGATATTTTTTTTTACTCTTTTCAGTTCGTCACGGTGACATTCGATGATGCTGTCAACCTCAACAATATTCTAACATACCGAAACGTTTTATACAACCGCAGAAACGCCAACGGTTGCTCGGCGGGTGCTACTTTCTATGTCAGCCATGAATACACTAACTACGTAGCTGTTAATGAACTTTACAATCATGGATTTGAGATTGCTCTTCACTCTATTACTCATCAAACCCCGCAGATATATTGGGCTGAAGCTGATTATGAGGACATGGTCCGAGAGTTCGCTCACCAGCGAACTCAAATGGCACACTTTGCTAACATCCCTTACGACGAAATGAAAGGTTAGTATAACATGTTTGCTAGGCAACTAAATATTTGATCGTCTGTCGAAAAAGATAATAATAACAGAAATACTAGCTATATATTTTATTGAATAAATCCAGTGCTTACCTTAGAAGAAGAGTGGAAGCCAAACAATGTTCGTGCAGTGCTGTAACTAGTACGATTAATTACCTGAAACTGCATGTCAACTTACCTGCATTTGATATTTTGTTACACACCTTTTTTTTTTTGTTTAGACGGGAAAAAATGTTCCTACACACCCCATCGCTCGGGGCAACGAACAGGGTAGTGTGGGGCCTGCACCCACTAAAGAAACTCGCCGTGTGCCGTCTCTCCGCCTTTATTGGCAAGCCACTGGAACTATGTTACATTCAGTACAGTCCGCCGGTGGCTTACCCTTTCGGGTACCCTCTAATTAGTTTCACACCTCGTACATACATTTCGAATGACACGTTTATAAACACAAACTTTTTTTATACCACAATTATGATGAACACGAATACAGCCTAATGGTAAGGTGCTAGTGCTTCCAAAAGTATCAATCGCGCATTCCAAATCTAAATAATGAATGGAAGGTCTAAAAGTGTCACTCGCGCATTCCAAATCTGAAAAAAAGGTAGTTGGGCTGCCCATCAAAACTATACTCCGATAATTTGTGAGAGAGTAATAATTCTCCAGTTGAGCTAGTCTATGGTAAGATCAGTGAGGCTCTCTACCGACATAAATGTAATTATATTTTTATAATATTACAGGTGTTCGCATTCCATTCCTGCAAATGACTGGCAACGCAAGTTTCGAAATGATGGCTGATCACGGTCTTCTTTATGACTGCTCTTGGCCTACCATCACATTTACAAATCCTGGACTTTGGCCTTACACTTTGGACTTTAAATCAACTCAAGATTGTGTTGTACCTCCATGTCCCACGGCCTCCATTCCTGGACCGTGGGTTTATCCAATGGTTTCATGGTCGGATGACCAAGGCGTACCTTGTGCTTTCGTCGATGCTTGTTATTGGATGTAAGTATCTTATTGAATTTCAAACGCGATTGTCTCAATATCCTGCTACTATGTTCACAATAAATTACAAATACGTAAATGTGCTCGCTATAGAAGTTAAATTATGGTGAGTTGAGGCTAGCCATTTGCATATTCCTATATTCGTTGAAAGAGTATTTATTCGCGTGACTTATTTAACTAATAGCTTCAAATGCGCCATTTGCAGTCGACGGTTTCAAAAGATCATGGGTTGAAATCTGACTTGTGTTTTAATATTCAATGATTAGATTGAATATGGAGAGCATAATTTTTTAATTTCAAATAATATGAAATTTTGTGTAAACAATATTTTTTAAGGTGTCCATTTACACATCATCTGCTGCCAGCTCATTTTTACTTAGTTAACTGCGCTAAATTGCAAAGCGGGTTCGGTTATGATAACGCAACCATAAATCTGACTCATTTTATAAATCCACGTTACACTTTATTACGAATTAAAAAATTAAAAAGGTAATCCCGTGAATTCATTTAAATTCATTGTTTGTTTTTCCCTAGCCCCGATCGCGAAGACGAGGATGCTTGGTTCGCCTTCATCGTGAGAAACTTCGAACGTCACTACTTAGGCAGTCGAGCTCCTTTCGGTTTCTTCATTCACGAATGGTTCTTGAGCGCATATCCTGCAGTGCAAAGAGCACTTATCAGATTCCTGAACATGATCAACAATATAAACGACGTGTTTATGGTAATTCATATTTTATGACAATCTATTAAAAAAACATTTAGAAAACTAATTTAGATACATTAGTACACCGACTGCCTAAGATAACATTTCCACATACCAAATGGCTTGATGAGTATAAACGTTATGCATTAAACGTTTTTCTTGCTGATGATAGTGATGAAGATAGAGACGGTAACTGGCAACCACCGCGCATAATTAGGTCCAGCGACGTGAATATGATTGACTATTCTTTTATAGATATAGAAGATGCTTGAGACATAGAGTATTGTTTCTTAGGATGATCTTGGTTTTGGTCCAAGTACAAGCAGGAAATTTATGGGAATCTTATCTTATAAAAGTGATGAAATCCACAGAAGAAGAGTCAGCAATTAATATATATGAAGTCTCATAAATAAACTTAAACTGCAACAGATGGTGGAGTTATTCAGATACAGACATCCTGTGTGGTTGTGTGTAATCCGCAAATATTTGTACTGAATCTGGGTGTATTTTCGTCCGACAATTGCATGTTTATAAATTCCCACATTATATAGCAATATTATTATTCTCTAATGCATCGAGTTGAGTTGAGTATTGTAACTTAATGTAATGTTTCTTAGGTGAACTCTAAAGAAGTTATCGAATGGGTCAAAAATCCAGTCCCGATTGAGGAGTACAGACAGCAACAGTGCCACAGTTTCATTCCAACAACCTGCGCAGCTGCTTCGTGTGCTGTCACTGCTGAACACAATGGCGTAATTATTTCTTAATCATTATCACTTTTTGTAGCATTATTTTTTTAACTCATTTTCAGTCCCACTATTGGGCTCGCGTCTCCTCTCATGGTGAGAGAGATTAGGACATACTCCACCACGCTGACCCAGTGCGGGTTGGCAGACTTCGCAGACTATTAAGAAAATCTCTCAGGCAAGCACCTGCTTGGTTTCCTCAGGATATTTTTCTGCACCGAACAGTAAAGAATTATGTGCAAATACACACATAATTTCATAAAAATCTCGAAAAGTCAGAGGTGTGCGCCGTACGAGGCCTTAACCTTGGGATCGAACTCGATACCACCGTCTTTGCAGTGCTTGCCTACCACTAGGCTATCGTTGCTATGTAGCATAGTAGTAACATAATATATGTATATTATTCCATTGTTGAACACATGCCCTTTCATGTATAAAGGAAAATATTGCTATTGATTAATTTGCACGGAGGGTTGTTTAGTGTGAGAAGAACCCCCACTAAGATAATAAGGGTCAAGTTTTTTTCAAACCTCAGTCACTTTAACGCAAATAACTACATATATGACGTAGCTATAATGATACCACCTAGACAGCCATCTTTAGTCACCACTATTTTTATTAGGGATCATTAAAACTTCGAGTGCAGTGAGAGTACTTAACTAATTCCCGTGTTTATAGTTTAAAATCTTAAAACAACATTTGACGGTGGCTTTTATATCCGCAAGTCTTATACTGAACTTACTCCTAAAGCAAGAGGCCGAGTTTACAGTCTAGCGGATGAAATTCTACACTCGCAGTTGCTAATGATGATTTTCGAGAATAATAATAACAAATTCGATGTAAAACTGCACAATTATGCAGTAAAACAGAAAATATTGCATAATATTCATTCAAGTTGGTTACACACAGACCTCACCATGAAAATAACTCTAGAGCCAATTAACCTAATTATCTCTTGAATAAAATTAATATCATTTGTTACAGAATCAATACTGGATGCAAATATGTAACGTATGTCCTCGTGTCTATCCATGGATCGGCAATGCCCTTGGACAGTAAAATAAATATATTTAAAAAACATTGTGTTGTTTTTTTACTCACAAAACCTTTGAGGTTTCCCCAGTGTGTCAAATCTCTTCCTAATCCCTCCATAGCCCTCCCACTCTGCCTTTTCAAAATGTTCCCTACAACAATTTACAAAAAAAGGTATTATTTATGGTAACACGACACTACTACCTCCCCGCTATCCATCACTCCTTTGAGATGGAATGATTTGCTTTGCAATTTTTAACGGAGACTCAGACATATAGGTACCTACAAAATGTATAATTAACTAGTCTTTGTCCGCAGCTTCGTCGCAGCCAAATGCTAGTTTTTAGCTTATATCTCAGGTTCCCGATATAGCAGCGGGATAAAATGTTTACCAGTTTTTAAGTCTAATCGAGAGATATCAAATAATAAAAATTGCATCTAAATCCGTTCAGTAGTTTTTGCGTGATGCGCGAACAAACAAACAGATAAATAGAAAAAAAATCTAAAAAAAAAACGAGACGTCGCTGGACATCTATCAGATGTGAAAACATCTAAATAATTTTGTAGAAATAGTACTCCTCAAGACCAATCAAAGGAGTATAAACTCGATAGGGTTGCGTCATTTATGTGGGCCTGGTGCTGGACGGGCAGTGGCGCTTTCGCGAGCACTTCCGTCAACTGTCCCCGAGGCTTGTCGGCGCGGCGTCCGCCCTTGCACGGCTCATGCCGAATATGGGCGGAGCCAACAATGCGTGCCAACGGCTTTACGCGGGGGTGGACCGGTCGACGGCGCTGTACGGCGCACCTGTGTGGGTAGAGTCCCTGGACGCGCCCTCTTCTGTGGAGACCACAAAGAGTCGTCGCGTCCAGGCTCATACGCGGAAACCGCACGGTGTCGACCGAGGCGGCTTGCAAGAGTGGGTGAGGGATGGTCATCTCCTGCCCAGCGAGGTGGTCAGGTGGCAGGGCGATGCCCACCGAGCTGCCATGGCCAGTTGGAGGACGCGGCTGGAGACGCCCCGGGCCGGTCTCTGGACCGTAGAGGCACTCCTGCCTGTGCTGGAGGAGTGGGCAGGGTGGCATCACGGAGTCCTTACCTTCCGACTGGTGCAGGTGCTGTCGGTGCATGGTTGCTTTGGCAGATATCTGCACATAGTCGTAAGGAGAGAAGCGACTCCGGGCTGTCACCATTGCGGTTGCGACGAGGACACGGCGCGGCACACACTCGAGTCGTACCCGGCTTGAGCTGAGCAGCACCGTGAACTCGTTGTGGCAATAGGTAGAGATCTCTCGCTGCCGAGCGTCGTCAGAGCGATGCTCGGTAGTGACAGGAATTGGGCCGTGGTCGCTGCCTTCTGCGAGGAGGTTATCTCTCGGAAGGAATCGGCGAAGAGGGCCAGGGAGGAGGATTCTTCCGCTGACCCAAACCGCCGCCAGCGACTGGGGTGGCGCAGGCACGAGTACTTGCGCCTCATGCCGCCCTAGCTGAGGCTGCAGGTGGATGGACCGGGGAACGTAAGGCCTCCCGCGAAGGTGCGACCGATACGTACCCGAAAGGGTAAGCCGCCGGCGGGCCACTGAAGTAATCTAACACAGTACCAATGGTCCGTCAACACAGGTGGAGAGACGGCACACGGTGGGTTTCTTTAGTGGGTGAAGGCTCCACACTACCCTGTTTGTTGCCCCGAACGACGGGATGTGCGGTAAGGTACATTTTTTCCCGCCTAAACAAAACAAAAAAAAAAGGTTGCGTCATTTCATTACAGAGTTACTGTGACCACCTTCCAGCTCCATCGTCAGACCCTGGATACCATCTAGAGACAAAGTACTCGTCAAGACAAATCATACGTATAATGCTAAGCATGTCAAATGCTAAAAATATATATAAAAAGTCACCCAAAGACGTTAAGTATGAATGTGTTATCGAAATTAGCAGTCAGGAGCAATTCTCACGATGGCTGAATTGGCAAAGCATCTGGACGGTATCCAGGAGATGCAGGTACAAATCCTGCTCGTGACTGTTATTTTCGATTTCTCATTTTTCACTTTGTGTTTAATAAATCATACGAGCCCAAACTCGATGGAATTATGTCGTTTTATAACGGAGTTCATATGGCCACCTTCTAGCTTCCAGCTCCATCATCAGACCTTGGATACCATCTAAACACAAAGTACTCAGCAAGACGAATTAAACGTGTCCAAACTTGATGGGGTTGCGTCGTTTCATTATAGAGTTACTGTAGCCACCTTTCAGCTTCATCATCAGATCCTGGATACCATCTAGACGCAAAGCATTCGTTAAGACAAATCGTACGAGCCCAAACTCGATGGGGTTGCACCGTTTCATTATAGTGTTCCTATGTCCATCTTCCAGCTCCATCATCAGATCAGCTCCATGTCTTCATAATATTGCATTGTCACGCGACATACACATGCGTGTAAAATTTCAGCTCAATCAGAAACCGGGAGGTGTGTCAAATTTAACCTGCAAGATTTGAACGGGACAAGTAAAATAAAAGCGCGCCACGCTAACAGTCGATTTTGCCTCCCTCCGCATTAGATGTTTCACATCAAAATCGTTTTGTGTTTAGGCACGTCTATATAGCCTATTACAGTAATTTTTTTCTCACACATCTTAAATGTACAGACATAGCTATGTTACAGCTTTATAATAGTATAGATAGATAACATGAAATAATTGAATTCATTTATTTGGAGTTCATAACCTACATAGGCTACTTTTTTGGAGCCCATAACATCCATAGGCTACTTTATATTTGTAAATAATGTGTGGTTCCTATGGGATATATATTTTTACATAAAGATAATTAATATTTGGAATCTAGTATTCCTATATTTAAGTACGTTGACTTAACTAATAAACTAGTAGAGTACTTCTAATGCAATGTGGGGGCATGCATATTCATTGAGGATACCTTCATAGCCTAAACCATAGGGAACTGTCTGTGGCACAGCTAGGCGTTCCATTACAAGGCTTTTTTTTATTTCACCTACCCCGCAAGAGAAATGGCATGTTGATAAGTAGTCCTAGTAATATGAAAAAATACTACAAATTTTTGAGCACGGAACCCTAAAAAGTAATTGTAACATTTGAATATGGAACTCTGGCTATATAATACTACTACTCGTATATTCTGCATACTTCACACTTATTCCATCTAACTGCCACTTTTTCTTACTACAGTTTTACAATAAAATTCTTCTTACATTGTGGCATCATTTTTTTTTTGTTAATGCGATTATAAATATACCTAACCGCACACCCCGTCGTTCGAGGCAACGCACAGGGTATGCGGGGCTCCCACCCACTAAATAAACCCGCCGTGTTTCTCTGCCCGTATTGGATCTTGGTAGAACGCTTGAACTGCGAGACTTTAGTGGTTGCATTATTACTGTATATCAGGGTGATTGTAAAATGATTGAATAAAGTCATTTCCTGCTATAATGCATACAGTCATATTCACAGCTTAGATTAAATCATTCATGTCATTTGTTATAATTATCATTTTCCTTTATCATAATCCCGTGTTATCTATACTAATATTATAAAGAGGAAAGATTTTTGTATGTTTTTTTAATTGTAACGAATAGGCTCCAAAATTAATTTTTTCACCAATAGTAAGCTAAATTATCAGAAAATCAACCTATATGATTTTAAATTTGTTTAAAAATAATAGATATCCTTAAGATAATTGCAATATTGTCTTTAATAGGCGTGCTCTGCAAAAGCTATTGACGACAGAACAATATAATAAATTACGGGTTTATGAGTCATATTACCTACAAAAAAGTCCGTGAAGGCATCTATCTAACTATCATGGTTAAGTCACAATAGCAGCCTTTATGTTATAAAATTTTAGATCACCGGTAGAAACAAACGTTGGTTACATTCGTATTTTGGTATAAATAGTTTTATCATCAAGGGTACATATGCATAAGTAAAATCGATCATTTTGTTCGAATCAGACATAAATGTTAAAAGTAATGAATGCGATGCTATTAAATATGTGAACCGTTAACCCCGCCATATTTCCTCTATCTGCTGTTGAAAATTGCATGAAATCCATTAAAAAATTTCACAATGTGCACTAACAATTAGACGGAAACAATTAAAAATATTGTATTATGTTCTTATTACATTTCTTTCTTTGGGTTTTATTCATTTTTGAGAAATAATATCTTCAATGTTAAATCGGTGGTGACGTACTAGGTAATAATATGGGTATCATCACGCGAAACTATGTAGTTATTACCCCTTGCATTACTAGCGGTAGTTTTGGGTACCAAGTGGTACTATTCACTTGCTGTCGAGCCCGAGCGGGTCGGTACCACTTTCCACCGTGTGACCGATTATGACTTCAGTGTCTTTTGGTTGTAGCGAGGAATAACCGTCCATTTATTCATTTATATTTCGCGATACAAAATGGCGAGCAACGGCTTGGCAGGAACAGACACAAAGTATACCCAGACTCAGAACCACAGAAAGAGTTGCTCTGCATGAGAATCAAACCTTCAACACTCGGGCGGGAGTGACCTCCTGATACCGATGTATCTCCACCATCTGTGCAGTAAAACCTTCCATATCTATAAAACATTTTTCCAGTAAATCAGTTTCGCAATCACAATCGTTGATAAAAACAATCCTTATATAAGGCTGACCAAAGATAAATTAATGTAATATTTTTTTACCAAAATGCAGTTCAGAGCAATAGTTTGGTTAATATTTATTGTGGGGATGGCTTTTGCCGAGGACTCTACAGAAGAATGTGAGGACTGTTTTCCACTAGCAGAACCATGTGACATAGAAGCTTGCAATCTTCCTGAATGTAGATGCTCAAGTACTAATATACCTGGTAGTTTATTACCAAGAGATACTCCGCAGGTGAGTTTCATTCCATGTATGTTTTTAATTGTATCTATTTACATAAAGCAGATAATTTTTTCGCTTCGTTGCGCTAGTGGTATAAGTTTGCAACTACTTATTTAAGTTTATTCAAATCCTGATTTGAGTAAAAAGATTTCACAATAAATTCTAGCACGTCTATAAAGTTAATTTAAAACATAATTACATATTATCTTAAAGTTACTAATTAAATAGGTAGCTAAGTTTCAAAATAAATTGAACACTGAATTACATCTGCATATTTAGATTACAAATTTCAATTAATTTAAGCTACCTATATTTCATAACATTGTATGGATAGAACTAAATGCAGATGAAAGTAGCACTATTTCTATATATCTAAAAATTAATGGCTTAATAAAGTTTTCAATATTTTTATTCTTATTGCTTATAGCAAATTTAATAAGACCTGTAATAATTATAAGTCCGAAATTTACCATAAGTAAATCTATCGTGGATATCAAATGCTTCAAATTTAAATCCATAAAACCAAACCACGATATATAAACTTCAAAACATGTTAAATTAAACAGTGAAAAGGGCTTAGAGTGTAGTCCACCACGCTAGCCCAGTCCAAGTTGGCAGACTTCGCAAGGTTTTGAGAAAATCTCTTAAGCATGAAAATCGCAAGGAATCATCTTGCTCGCGCTTTCACCGCAGTGATAACTTGTGAACAAATACACACATATAGTCGATAAGACGTTGTATGTGTGTGTTTATGTTTCATGGTCTCGACTTCGGACTAAGCATCAACCTCAACAACCTTAAACTTGCAATCTTTGTTCTAACCACTGTGTTATCCATATTATATTAAACAATTTCGTTATAAAGAAATAATTTATTTTCAATAAATCATATTAAATCAGGACATCTACGTATTTAAATACCAGTTGCTAAAACAACTAAAGTGAAATTAATATTTAATTTCATCTTTTCAGTTTGTTGCAGTCACGTTCGATGAAGCTATTAATGTCATAAATATTGAGACATACCGCTCTGTACTGTTCGGCCGCAGAAACTCTAACGGTTGCCAAGCTGGGGCCACTTTCTACGTTAACCATGAGTACACTGACTACAGGCTCGTCAACGAATTGTATAACAATGGCTTTGAAATCGCACTTCAATCCATCAGCCGTCAGTCCTCTCAAAGTTACTGGGCTACCGCTAGTTACGAAACTATGGTGTTGGAGTTTGCACATCAGAGGACTCAGATGTCTCACTTTGCTAACATTCCATATGATTCTATTCAAGGTAAGCATCGCTCAATGCACTTGCTCGATCATTGAGGTTTTATTTAGAGATTAAACTCATTCTAGTTAATCACATTATAATTTATCACTCGCTTTAGCTGTAAAAGAACGTTAACTGTCCTGTAGCGTTTTAACATGGGCTACTGATTTGCAGAGACAGTATCTTCATAGAACAATATATGGCAATCGCCCTTAAAGAAAATGGGTATTCTAGTGAATCTGATCTCAATAAAATTGGGAATTACATGTGCTATTATAAAATGACTGACTGCCACCACCATAATTTTCACTGTGTTTATTTCTAGGTCTTCGTATCCCGTACTTGCAGATGGCTGGTAACGCCAGTTTCGAGATGATGTCTAAACATGGCTTACTTTACGATAATTCATGGCCAACCGTCGCTAATAGGAATCCTGGCTTGTGGCCATACACCTTAGACTATGCTTCAACCCAGGATTGTGTAAATCCGCCTTGTCCTACCGCTTCAATTCCTGGACCGTGGGTGTTGCCTATAGTGGCTTGGACTGATCTAATGGGCTTTCCATGTTCCGTAATCGCTGCTTGCTTTGCTCTGTAAGTGTTTTTTTTTTCTATTTTTGTCGATATGGTTACAAACTGATGGATAGACTTGAACTTAATGAAAATTACGAGACACCTTTAAAGGAAGCTGACGGGGACGCTCATTGTAGGCAACCCTACTTATTTTATAAATGCAAAAGTTTTGTGAAGAAATTTTGATATGTTATTATTTTTATTTACATGCACACATGAAATGCTTGGCCACTATTGCCCTTGGTGTTCAAGATATTTGGATGCTTATAGGTCAATTACACCTAAACGACTGGACGATTGAAATATACTGATTTGACTGAAATTTAGTGGGTCAGACACTGGATTAAAATCTTTGACCCGTTTGAAATATGATAAATGTTGAAGAAGCGAGAGATTTATACAATAATAGAGACTTTTGGCACTCTGTTCTCTCAGCCTACGTCACAAGGGAGGTGGAGTGATGATAAATGAAGTCAATCTTTGACCTGAAAAAAATATGTAGGATTTTTAATTCCTCACACGTTTTCACATCCATATTTACAATATAAAAAGGGTTACATGATTTAATTTCTACAGCGTGGATGCAAACGCATTAGTAGGCAAAAACCAGTAAACAATATAGATAAATAAATAAATCAAACATGCTATGTAAAAAAAATACTAATAATGTTACACTTATTTACTTATTAATTTCTTTCAACAGGCCCGATAACCAGGACGAAAATGCTTGGTATGCGTTCATATTAACTAATTTTGAAAGGCATTACCTTGGCACAAGAGCTCCTTTCCCACTTGCCATAGGTGCATCATATCTGAACGCGTTCCCCGCTGTGCAGAGGGCAGTGGTCAGGTTCTTAGATCTGATCAACAATTTGAATGATGTTTTCATGGTAAGTATAGATGCCTTAAAATTTCAACACTAGTCTCACGAAGTTACTTTTTCATTGATTACATTACCATCAATTACGATGGGTACTCTAACGACCAGCAATAACAGAAATACAGGATAATGATATACATCATTTTATACAACTGCGTATTGATATCACAATGCCTTACAGCCGAATTTGAAAGTGAGTTTTTATACAACGAGGGTAAAATACAAGAAAAAGCTCGCCTGAAGGCTACGAAGACAGGATTCGGGCATTGCCAACTCCAGTAAAAGAGATAGGAGATGGATAAAAAATGAAGAAGTGGAAAGTAAGAAGGTTATGAGAAGGGAGTTTGGGACCGTTGGCGCTTTCATTACCAATCTCAATAAATACTATTACAAAGCTTATAAAAAAAAGGAACAAAATAAATAAAGAAAAGAAAGAAGTTAAAATTATGCATCATAAAATTCATCCAAATCACTGACAACTGGCAAAGTGCCCAGAAGGCTGGCAGCATTGCCACGTTGAATGACAATGCTAATCCTTTGTGCTAGGTAAAGGCCAGCCCTCTGATCACGTGAGGCGTCGACCAGACGCCTCGCAACTTCTTTATAGAATTTGCGAGCGTTCGGGCCCCATGATCCTAGCGTTTCGACCCCAAACGGTTCGAAAATATAATTACCCTCAAGGTTATTATATTTCCGCCGTTTGAGAGTCTCCGCTGATGCAGCAGCAGCACCAGGACAACTAGCGGTGCTTGGTAGATGTGATGGAGCATGGGTGTCGACGCAGGTGGCGTCCCACACCAAAGGCCTACCCATCTTCCAAGGCATCAGAGTCATACCGTCTGGTCTCTTCCCATCGTCGCGTACCAAACCATTAGGTTCACGTACGGCTGGTACACTGACAGTAATAAGAGCAAGACGGATTATCTCATTTATATTAGCGTGGCGTGGTATTCTGCCTGCACTTTTGCTGCATGATAGGCCATGGTGTCCGAGACTATCGAAAATCCCAAATACCTGACTCCCACTCGTGGGAGTGGGAGTCAAGTATTTGGGACAGCCAACAGACGAGCACGCTCAGCAGCACCAATAGAAGCATTAATAAGATTTTTTCTAATGATCCCGCATAACGGCTCATAATAGGACTAATATATACTTACTACTCATCTCAATAATAGGAGTAGTAAGCATTGCTGTACTTCTATGACATGGTAGCATTTTCCCGATGAGGCCCGTGCATCCTAGGAGAAGCCTGCTACTATAATAAGTATAAATACTTCATTGAATACACTCCTCCGCAATAGAAAGGAGACCGTTAGATTAATCGTGTTTTATTTAGTAAAACTAAAATGATAATTTTTTTGCTTGGTCAATTTAGGTTAATGCAGGAGAAGTAATTGAGTGGGTAAGAGAACCTACTCCTATTGAAGAATACAAAACAAAGAGTTGCAGGACATTTATCCCAACCGTGTGTAGCGTATCCAGCTGTGGCCCTTACATTGCAGAGCATAATTTTGTAAGTAGCAGATATAATATACATCAAATTTATATATATATATATATATATATGTTAGGGCTTGTACACAAAACTGCGATGCGACGTCGCACCGTAAAAATCTACGAGCTCCCACGACGCATTGCAAGAACTTGCGCATTGATTCGCGTCCCGCATTCCTGCAATGTTACGTCACACGGTCGTCGAAGGAATGGTCACCCGAATCGTGGAAGGGAGACGCCTTGCCGCACGAAATCGCATCGCAGCAATTCGTGTCGCAGTTTTCTGCGTTGTGAATTCGCATTGCGCCGATTCGCAGTTTTGTGTTCAAGCCCTTATACTGAAGTATTTTACGACGTAAGAGAGCGAGTAGGTATGAAAGAGAGTATTGGTGTAAAGATGCGAAAGGGAATGCTCCGATGGTTCGGACATGTGGAGAGAATGCCGGACGAGCAACTGGTTAAGAAGGTATTAGAACACAAAAGTAGAAGAATGTTGGTACTGGAGGAGACCGAGACTTACCTACCTAGACCAAATCGGTCATATATTGAAGGAAGGTGCTCCAAAACCGGCGAGCGTGTATGAAGAGAATTATGAATGTTGAAGAAGGAAGATATGTATGCAAGAATAGAGCCTTTTGGCCTATTCTTTTCTGCCTTTATTCTTTTCTCCCTGCCTACCCCGCAAGGGAGATGGCGTGATAATAAGTAAGGAAGTAAATAAATAATTATTATATACCAATCTATATTATTCTAAAGCTCTAAACGAGCATGTCTATATTTATTTATAGACTCATACCTTTTTCCCAGAGGGGTAGGCAGAGACAACGGATTTCTACTTGCCACGATCCTTGCTCACCTCATTCGCTGTAGTTATATTCCTCATACATGCACGGTGGTTAAAGGTACTTCTGACCTGACCTTTCTCGAGAACTTCTCTGATTTGATAAGAGAACGTTCGACGAGGTCTACCCCTCCCAACTGCACCATTGACACTCGCCATATGTATTTTTTTTTTGTTATCCTGCTTTCATTCATCCTCTCTACGTGTCCAAACCATCTTAACATTCCTTTCTCAATCTTTGTCACTATATCTTCTTTTACACCATATCATTCTCTCACTACACTGTTTCTTACTCTATCTTTCAAAGTTATACCACACATACTTCTTAGAGCTCTCATCTCCCCTGCATTTATTCTAATCACGTTCTTCTTCTACCATACCCAACTTTCAATTCCGTACATTAGAGTTGGTACTAACACTCCATTGTGCACGGCGAGTCGTGCCTTTTCAGACACTTTCTGACTTCTTGTAAAGGAGTGTAGTGCCTCATTCTCCTGATTACCTGTATTCACTCTCCTTTCAATGTCCTTTTCATACTTCCCATCTCTCGTAAACAATGTTCCCAGATACATAAACTCTTTTACTTGTCAGACCTTCACTCCTTCAATCACTATGTCACATGGGGTCATGCATTCATCTCTTTATAGAACCATTACTTTCGTATTACACATTCACTTTCATTCCTTTCTTTTTCAAGGATTCATTCATTAATGTTACCATCTCCTGTAACTCAGCAACCGATGAAGCAAGTATAACTTGGTCATCAGCGTAGAGAAGATATTTGATGAGTAACCCATTCATCTCTAACCCATACCCACTTTCTTTCAACTCTTGCAAACAACTATCCATAAATAGATTAAACAGCCACGGAGACGACGACGCATGTCTATAGATTAGATATAGGCTACCGCCGCCGCGACGGCGTTGAACGAACTGGTTTGAGGCGGACTCCGACTCGGCTCGATGTGACGTCAGGAACATATTCCCCGGGTTGAAGAGCGAGCGTCAAGAAGATGTTGAAGACACTGGAAGAGGGCATATATTATTGTATGCACGTGTAATGGTGCCCTTTTTGGTAAAGATGTCAGCAACTCTTGTACAGCCATCTGATCCGGCTTGATAGTAGTCACTCTACCCAGAAGCCATAAAAGAGGAGGAAGATTAGCATCTCTGACCAAAACCACTGTTCCTGTCTTAAGGTCATGCCCAGCTGTTTGCCATTTGGTCTTCTGTTGCAGAAGAGACACATATTCTTTACTGAACCGCTGCCAAAAATGTTGCCGAAGCTTTTCTATGCGGTCAAATCGCTGCAACCGCTGAATGTTGATGTCAGTCATCTCGGTACGAGGAATAGAAGTAAGAGTTCGTCCGATAAGGAAATGTGAAGGGGAAAGATATGCTAGATCAGATGGATCTGTGGGTAGAGGTGTTAAAGGTCTAGAATTCAGAATGGCCTCTATCTGAACCAGGCATGTTAATAGTTCCTCATATGTTAAATGAGTGAGGCGCATAACTCTACGTAGTAAATGCTTTATAGATTTTACTGCTGCCTCCCAAAGACCACCGAAATGGGGAGTATAGGCGGGTATAAATTTGAATTCTATACCTTGGTTTGCAACATCTGACGCTATGTTTTGTGAAAAAACCTATAAGAAGCGTGAGAGCTCGTTGAAAGCTCCCACAAACGTAGAGCCGTTGTCGGAATATACGCGCTGAGGTTTACCCCGACGACTAGTAAATCGATTAAAGGCCGCAAGAAAAGCCTCTTTGGTAAGATCTGAGACCAGCCCAAGATGGACCGCTCTGACTGCAAAGCATACAAACACAAATATAAGATTTAGTCAGGGGTTGCCTTCCGATATGTTCAGTTTTAGCTGATCCAACAGTATTTACACGAAGCGACTGCCTATCTGTCCACCACGACCCAACAGGGGGCAACTGGCGACTTTTTGTTCACTCATTTCATTGTCAACCGAGCGAAAGTATCTTAACTAAAGATCAAAGTCTTTTATGTACTTTCTAACTCCGAGCCGCGACTGAAATTTTTTAGACGGAAAAACCCAAAAAAATTTTGCTGGTTCGACCTGGAACTCGAACCCGGGACCTCGTGATCTGCAGCCGAATACAATACCGCTTGACCACACTATAAAGGTGGCCAATAAGCTTACGAATTACCTTATTATAATCGGTTTCTACCGTCCGTAGTTGCTACGAATAGCAACATGTGGGACATTACCTGTCGACCCGTTTTTTTTGTTAAGGCGGAAAAAATGTACTTAATCGCATACCCCGTCGTTCCGGGTAACGAACAGGGTAGTGTGGGACCCTCACCCACTAAATAAACCCGCCGTGTGCCATCTCTCCGCCTTTATTGGCGGGCTACTGGAAATATGTTACATTACTTTCAGTGGTATTACTTGTCAACCCTAGGGAAAAGGTTAGGAGCTCTGGTAATAAAGTAGTTAAATTGTGATAGGATAAACATGAGGAAGTAGACAGAAAGATATGAAAGGGTTTTTGGCTATTACTAATGTTTCGACGTTTTTGATACTTCCGATACTTCTCTTTAGAAGTCCGTGATTACGAAGGACGCCTGATCTGTCATAATTATGTGTAATGTAAAACATATCTAAATTCAGTACACTTTATATTTGTGTAAGTTTAAAAACATTATAATAGTTTTTGTGTTATTATTATTACTATCACAATATCATATTACAATAGTGATTGCGATTCTGTACTCCTAACTAGGTTTCCTGTAGAAATCCGTGTGAAGGAGTAACAGTTCTTTTCCCCTATGGATAAATTCTACAATTTTATTGTAAAAATATTAGAAACTAAGAAGGGTGTGTTGTGTGGGTTTGTGTATCTGTGCGTGTGCATGTGTGTGTGGGTATATATATGTGTGTGTGTGTATGAATGAGCGTGTGTGTATGTATGTGTGGGTGTATGTGCTTTGTACTTGCGTGATGATTAATGGATGTTAAATATAAAGAACTGTTCTGTTTCATTGTACCTCTGCTTTTGAAGAAATGAATAGACTATTTTCAATATATACTTGTGTATCGGGTTAGAATGTGTAATAATAAAGGTGTCTCTATTTCCAGCTGTTTTACTGGCTGCAAATCTGCAACGTGTGTCCCAGAGCCTACCCATGGCTTAATAATCCTCTAGGAATGTAGTTTTCGACCGAGATTAGTAAAAATGTTAAAAGTATGTTATGTTAACCTATAAAATAAGCAACAATAAAAACTACACACAAAATCTAATTAAAATCTTTTTGTATTCAACCAAGATTACCTTTACTAATTCGATACTATCGACTGTGCATAGGTATGTTACATTTAAAAAACAAATCCGATCCTAACTTTTTTATCCTTCCTATCCTCTCTTCCTATCCTCATTATTATCCTTCGTCTCCGCGTCCTATACCTTTCCCTGGAGACAGCGACGCGTGAAGTGATACTCTGGTATCGCTAGCGTCTATAGGCTAGTGGCTACGATAACCGCTTACTATTAGGTGAGCAGCTTGATTGTTTGCCACCCACGTAGTAAAAAACCATATAGGCACGAGTTTCTTGCGCAACATTTTGAAAATTTGCCTATTTATCACATGAACTTGAGATTTCTTGGCATATGATTAGTGTCAAATTTTCAAAGTTGTTTTAAGTCAATC
The DNA here is from genome assembly GCA_948253155.1 of Leucoma salicis. Classification (NCBI taxonomy): domain Eukaryota; kingdom Metazoa; phylum Arthropoda; class Insecta; order Lepidoptera; family Erebidae; genus Leucoma; species Leucoma salicis. The sequence continues at coordinate 8,056,727 of OX411828.1, forward strand.
TGATCACCTGAGAAGAATGAGTAGGTGAAAATTTGAGTTACTGAAGCCGAATACTTGCACACTAATTGTGACTGAAGAAGGATCTTCTCTTCTCTTAAGTACACTTTGGTGACTTTTTTTATTGATCTTGATTAACCCTGCTATACATTTTATTCCGCTGTATATTGGGAACCTAAAATATACTTAACCTTTTGGCTGCAGCGGAGTCGCAGGCAAAGGCTAATTAATGTAAACAGGTGTCGATACCCATAATAATTTTAATAGTTTTCTTCGAAGTGATTAGCGTGATTTCGTATCATTATAATCAGTATCTTATCTCTGAATTGAGTATATTTTATTTGAAGTTGTTCACAATCTAATCAGAAATTTTAGTCACAGTTTAAGCGGTTACGCGATTTGGTTTGATAACATAATATGATATGAAAGCTATAAATTAGTTCAGTAGATTCATTTGGGTTATCACTGTGTATGATAATGAATTATAAAATCTGAAACTGATTACTTTACTAATTTGAATATTCTTGAAATTTCTATCTACTTACCTATTAAGGCACTTTTTACGGTGCACAGAAACATGTATATATCGGATTTGTTCTGTTATCAAAATTTTTAAAAATGCCAGAGTCGCTGGCTCCCTGGGAGTCATCGACTCTGTCATTATTTTCCTCCATACTACCTTATTTCTTAATAGACGTGACTGATCTAAGTTCCAAAATAACTATGGATTTTGTATGGCAATGTGAATAGATACTAACTTAATTTTATTAAAAATCGATTGAACTATATTTTGGTAAACAACTATTATTATTATTTCGATTTTATAAAATCATTACAATTTACTCATACAATTATTTTTATTTTTAACAATTTAATATTTAATAATTTAATTAATAATTTATAAACAAAAGGAAACAATAGTTGATAACTCAGACCACGTTTTCTACTTGAGGTCTGAATGCAAATAGTGTCCCCGCCTTTTTTTTTTTGTATGTGACGTTGGTTGTTAGCCTCAGATGGCTATGACAACCTTACCCGGACAATTGGTGAGCGCAGAGGGCTCTCAACCCGAAGTGTCCCCGCCTTTTTGATGTGAAACATCTAATGCGGAGGGGTAAAATCGGCTGTTAGCGTGGCGACGCTTTTATTTTACTTATCCCGTTCAAATCTTGCAAGTTAAATTTGACACACTTGCCGGTTTCCGATTGTGTTAAAATTTTACACGCATATGTATATCGCGTGATAATGCAATATTATGATGACACGGATCTGATCTGATGATGGAGCTGGAAGGTGGACATAGGAACTGTATAATGAAACGGCGCAACCCCATCGAGTTTGGGCTTGTATGATTCGTCTTGCCGAGTACTTTATCTCTAGATGGTATCCAGGGTCTGATGATGAAGCTGGAAGGTGGCCACAGGAACTCTATAAAGAAACGACGCAACCCCATCGAGTTTGAACTTGTTTGATTCGTCTTGATGAGTACAATGTCTTTAGATGGTATACAGGGTCTGATGATGGAGCTAGAAGGTGGCCATAGGAACTCCGTTATAAAACGACGTAATTACACCGAGTTTGGGCTCGTATAATTCGTCTTGACGAGTACTTTGTCTCTAGATGGTATCCAGGGTCTGATAATGGAGCTGTAAGATGGCCACAGTAACTCTGTAATGAAACGACCCAAACCCATCGAGTTTATACTCGTTTGATTCGTCTTAAGGAGTACTTTGTCAAGTTATGATCATTTTATTCCTACAAAATAATGTCGATGTTTTCACATCTGGTAGACGTCCCGCGACGTCTAGGTTTTTTTTTTGTGTGTGACGTTGGTTGTTAGCCTCAGATGGCTATGACAACCTTACCCGGACAATTGGTGAGCGCAGAGGGCTCTCAATCCGACATTTAAGCAACGCTACCCGGGGGCATCCCCTCTGGGGTAAGGACCTCGGCTCGGGCTGTTGCTGGCAAAGTGGGATTTCCCACGTTTATGATTTGACCGCGACACGTCTTTCGCCCCCGTCGGCGGGGACGAAACCGTGGGTACTTACTTGTATTAGCTGCGCGAGCTGTGTGTGCTCTGATCTGAGCGTGCGTTATGTCGTCGTCGACTTCGTCGAGGCAATTTCGCGGTCTGCGTACGCGCGATATGTTAGAGGGTTTGTACCTAGCCGACTCAAACACTAGAGGGTTGGCGTGATTAATGGCGGAGTCAAAGAAACTACGTGAACACCGTTTCATAAATTGCTTGATGGTAGGCAATTGTGTCTATGCGAAGGTCAACATTGCGTATGAACCACGGTGCACCCGTAGCTCTGCGCATGAATCTATTCTGTAATGTTTGTAATCTATGGATCCTGTGTGCCTTGGCGTGTGAAAATACTACACTGGCGTACGTCATGACAGGACGTATGCAGGCAGTGTAGAGTCTGACCTTATTCCTAAGCGAGAGTTTTGACCTAGCGTTTAACAGATAGTGCAAACGTCCCATGACAAAGGCTGCGCGCGAGCGTACCACCTGAATGTGACGGGCGAATGTACCGACAACGATACACAGATACACAGATGAAACCGTTGAAATAACATATCAGCCTTGGACGTCTATCATCTAAGTCCACCCGTGATCATGAATGCTGTAAAGTATTCGAAACGTCGGGATAGTAGTAAAATCAAGTAAACGCGATAGATTCCGTAAACGTAGTTTTATTTCAGAATGGAAAGTAATTTCCTTAGTTAAGAAAGAAAGACTACAGGTCAGTAATAAACAACGTTCTGATACGTAAGCATATTAAAGGAAAGAGATACAAATTATAATTGTTGCAGACATATTCAACGACTCCAGACTTTGTATCTAATGATAAACATTTAAAAAGTAAATGAGAAAAACCTGTCACCTCATTAGAACTAAAAAACTGTCACCTCATTAGAACTAAAGATTATCAGGCGTCCGCTTAAAAAGCTTTTAGTAGGATTAACTAATACTTAATAGATATTCTACAGCAAAATTATTAAGGTACTTCCAATATTTACTCCTAATTTTGCCGTGTGGGGCCGGCTTTAGAATTGTTCCACCCTCTCCACCCAAGGGAGTCGTAAGAGCCGACTGAGGGAATACTGAGGGAGTGGGCAGCAGCACTCATTCGAGTATTAACAACATCCACTGCGATCGCCAACCCGCCTGCCAAGCGTGGCGATTACGGCACTATCCCCTATTTTTGGGGAGACCTATGCCCAGCAGTGGACTTTAAAAGGCTGATGGATGGATGGATGGAATATTTACTCAGCTGGGTTGCTGGAAACCCAATTGAATTAAATCCAATTTAATTTTATTTTCATTCAGAAAGGTAACTTTCGGTTTGCTGGGACCTGGTTCACTTCTACATAAATGTTTCGAGAATACAATTTAAAATATTTGAGTGAATCTATAGAAATTATAAAAGAAAAGATTTAATCAAAGGATTTATTATCCTAACTTATAAGCCACCTTGTTCCCTCAAGTTAAGAATACCTATTTAGTCGAGAGATAGTGCAGGCATCATCCAAGTTATTAGGAGGCAATATGTTGTCAATATCAAAATAAAATAAATGATAAGCTGTTTAAGCAGGACAGCATTCAGACACAGCAAAGTGCCACATTTTTTCTTTTTAAAAAATAAAAGGTGATTACACAGAGTCACCAAGACTTTCAAGGAGGGTATTTATAACTTGAAGCAACACAGTTCATAATAAATTAGTTACTAAGGGACCTTTATCTTTAAAGATAAAATCACCTGTTTAATATGTGACAATCTCAATTTACTAAAATGCTTCAATTCAAGACCTTCTCCAGAGATGATAGTTTTAGTAAAGGACTTAAAACCAAGTGAGTTTGCAGGTACCTACTATCTATTTTGAAATCTAGCTTCCTCCCATAGATGCTTCTTTTAAGAAAACAGGCCGTAAGTTGGCGTTCAATAATTGACCTCAGAGGACTTTACAGGTAAGAACAAGTAAATTTCAATTGATGTTCCTAATAGATGCTGCTACTATTACATGGCAAAAATAGACCAACAAGCAGCCTATTTTAATTTTCTCATATTAAAACCACATCGTCTTTTCATAGGGATGTTTTACATCGATATAGTTCTTCAACTAACGGTACTACTTTTTGGCCTGTCGATTGCCTATGAACTTCTGCTACTGTCTAAATGGATTGCAGGAATCTTAAGTGCTCGGGGCATAAGGTATCTGTATCATATCAACTAAGACAGAAGATCAAATTTAAGTCACTCTTTGACTTATTTGGCATCTCAACTAGGTACCAGAAATCAGTGTTATTTTCTTGTTAAGAAATAGAATATCTAGGTCTCTTGTGGAACACCAAGACGCAGACCAGGGCCTTACCACTGATGGAGATAGGCAGAGTGAGAGCACCAGTAGAAAGACTTCTACAAAATGAGTGTTACACTCTTCGGGAGAGTCAATTCCTATTAGGACTATTGAATTTTGCAAGCTTGACAATAGTCGGAGCACGCTTACTTTTTCTGCTGTCTAAGGAGTTTTCTGAGATAATTTGTTGAGACAGAAGATCTCAAAAGAGATATCGCCCACCTTGTGTATAGTGAGATAAGCTGGTGATGGAACGCCACAGACCAACGTTCCATGGTCTTGTACAAAAAAGGGGTGATACACTCGGTGACCACAGCCGCAGCGGATGCTGGCTGAGATGCTCACCTAAACAAAAAATGTCTCAAAGGCAGGTAGACAATGTGCCAAAGGAATTGGCATTTAATCAAGGAGGAACTGTTTGTGGTGTATGGTGCCAGAATGCACACATATTAGTTCTTTACAACAACAGTATTCTCGTGGCTTATACTCAGACCAAAAGCTTGACACGATCTGTAGCCGTACTGGAGCACACGCCTAAACCTGACCGAACGCCTGAATGTGACTTTGTTGGCGGCGTACCTTCGGGAGGTACATCAATATAGCCGACCGCCTATCCAGGAATTGATTATTGCCAGATTGGAACTTGTTGCCTCCGGCCTCGGAGTCCGTATTCAGAATACGGGGCGTACCAAAAATCCACATGTTTGCTTGTGAAAGTGCCGTCGTAAACTCCTACATATCATGCTCGACTCCAGAGATGGGTCAGCTATATTTTGCGATGCCTTTAGTCGACCGTGGAGTTACAAACTGACCTGGTTTTGTGCCAAATCTAATTGCATGAGTACCTACTCTGCCATGTCAATTTAGCAACTGGAATTTACGTTGCGATAGCACTTCATCGGACACAATGCTTTGGCTAGCAGCTCTCAAGGCGCGAGCGTGCGTGTAAATATACGGGAGTTACTAAAAACCTTGATAGACCTAACAACAGGAAAAAGCATTCTCCATGTGTAGAAGTTGGAACTTCTGCAATGTAAAATCGGGGTAGGCCAATCAAGTAACTCACTGGTCTAGACAATTCTTTCGAAGACGAGTTGCAGAAACGCTAATTTGATAAACTACAGAGCTCTAATTGGGATATCCTGGTTGCACAGAATAACACCGATTCTAAACACCGTTGTTGCTCTATTTTTGACGAAGTTGTGTAATGATTGTCAGCTGGGTTAAGAGACATAGCCAAGGATTTCTTTGTGCAACAGATACTTATTGCTATATCTATAATTAAAGTTTTTTTTTAATTAGCTCAACAAAACAGCGAAATCAGATATTTTATACGACATTTCTCGTCGAAGCATTATTATCCTTATTAATGTTGAGTCGAAGAATACTTACAACAATTTGAGCGATATCTTAAGACAACTGTATGTAATAATGTATATATAATATAATTAAATAATGTTGTGGCCAATAATCGTTTCGAAAAAAGATAGGTAACAGCGTCTTAATGAGAGCATTATGGCCAGTTATATATATTGTAAAATTAGTGAAAGCCTTAGGGTGCTCGTCCAACGTGCCTGGCGTCCGGACGGTTCCCTGACTGCTGGAAGGAGGGGGGGCTGGTGCTCCTGCCGAAGCCGGGACGAACGCTGGATACGGTCGGGGCCTTCAGGCCCATCGTGCTGCTGGATGAGTCGGGTAAGACGCTGGAGGGAATCCTCGCTGCCCGCATTGTCCAGCACCTGCGCAACGTCGGGCCTGACTTGTCGGACGCCCAATTCGGTTTTCGAGCTGGTCGTTCGACAGTCGGCGCGATCATGCGCCTGAGGGCCGCAGCCGCAGCGGTCGTCATCGGCGGGGAAATGCTGTTGGCGGTGTCGCTTGACATCGCCAACGCATTTAATAGTCTGCCATTCGGCTGCATCAGGAAGGCGCTCCAGTATCACGGGGTACCTGTATACCTGAGGCGGTTGGTGGCGGACTATCTAGAGGGCCGCAGCGTCGTCTATGAGAGCTGCATAGGGGACGTTGTGAGGAGACCCATGTCGTGCGGTGTCCCACAGGGTTCAGTCCTGGGGCCGCTCCTGTGGGACATCGGTTACGACTGGGTGTTGCGCTGTCGGCTCCCCCCCGGGCTGGCGGTCATCTGCTATGCGGATGACACGCTGGTCATGGCCTGGGGTGGAAACTTCCGAGGAAGCGGCGTTCCTGGCCACCTTAGGGACCTCGGAGGTGGTCAGGAGGATCGGGGCTTAGGGTAGCCCTGGACAAGTCAGAGGCCCTACTTTTCCATGGGCCCCGACGTCGGCCACCTGCTGGCGCCTCGATCACAGTGGATGGGGTCCAGATTGGTGTTCAGGCCCAGATTAAGTATCTGGGCCTGGTACTGGATGGGCGGTGGCGCTTTCGTGAGCACTTCCGCCAACTGTCCCCAAGGCTAGTCGGCACAGCATCCGCCCTTGCACGGCTCATGTCGAATATGGGTGGACCCAATAATGCATGCCCACGGCTTTACGCGGGGGTGGTCCGGTCGATGGCGCTGTACGGCGCACCCGTGTGGGCGGGGTCTCTGGACGCACTGAACAGGGCTCTTCTGTGGAGACCACAGAGAGTCGTTGCGTCCAGGGTCATACGTGGCTACCGCACGGTGTCGACGGAGGCGGCCTGCGCGTTGGCCGGAATCCCCCCGTGGGCCTTGGAGGCGGAAGTGCTCGCCGAGGTGTATCGGCGTACGTCGCGAGAGCGGGAGGGGGGCGGACGCCCCCTACCCAGGGAGGTGGCCAGTTGGCAGGGCGACGCCCGCCGAACTGCCGTAGCCAGATGGAGGGCACGGTTGGAGGCGCCCCGGGCCGGTCTTTGGACCGTAGAGGCGCTCCAGCCAGTGCTGGAGGAGTAGGCGGGGCGAAGGCACGGAGTCCTTACCTTCCGACGGGTGCAGGTTCTGTCGGGGCACGGTTGCTTCGGCAGATACCTGCACATAGTCGCAAGGAGGGAAGCGACTCCGGGCTGTCACCACTGCAGCTGTGACGAGGACATGGCGCGGCACACGCTCGAGTCGTGCCCGGCTTGGGCCGAGCAGCGCTGTGAACTCGTCGCGGAAATAGGGGGGGACCTCTCGCTGCCGAGCGTCGTCAGAGCGATGCTTGGCAGTGACAGGTATTGGGCCGCGGTCGCTGCCTTCTGCGAGGAGGTTATCTCACGGAAGGAAGCGGCGGAGAGGGCCAGGGAAGACGATTCCTCCGCTGACCCAAACCGCCGCCAGCGACCGGGGTGGCGCAGGCGCAGGTACTTGCGCCTCATGCCGCCCTAGCTGAGGCTGCGGGTGGATGGACCGAGGAACGTCCGCCACCCGCAAGGCCTTCTGCGAAGGTGGGACGCTCCATGTGCGGATGCGTCGCTCGTAGAGGGTACCGAAAAGGGTAAGCCACCGGCGAACCACCGAAGGAATGTAACATAGTTCCAGTGGCCCGCCAACAAAGGTGGAGAGACGGCACACGGCGGGTTTCTTTAGTGGGTGCAGGCCCCACACTACCCTGTTCGTTGCCCTGAACGACGGGGTGTGCGGTTAGGAACATTTTTTCCCGCCTTAACAAAAAAAAAAGGGTGCTCGTCCAAATTTTGCCCCAAGCAAAAGTAGACTCAGAAAAAGGTCTAGTACCTTCTACCTGTCTGGTGATTAATAATTATCATTTATATATTTAATATAATTCAATTACCGGATTTTGCTTAATATCATAGCGTTCATTATACCTGTATCTATTACAGATACTTGTTTCACCAGCAGATATCAAACAGGTCTTCAACAAATGCTGTGTGTTTTGGAAACACATATAATAATACCGTTTTGCATTAAAACAAAACAGTTATTATGTGTATGGAAAAACACAAAGCATTGAAGCAAGGTGCTTGCTGGTGGTTGATTGACGACTATGACATAAAAGTTGGCTGGTGAGAAGATCAAAAATTCGACTGCCAGTAAAAGAGACAGGTACCATAAACAAGCGAGAGGTAATGATAGTTTGCATGATCTAAGGCTAAATAATGGACGTGTCTTCAACAAATGCTGTGTGTTTTTCCACACACATAATAACCGTTTTGTTTTAATGCAAAACGGTATTAATATTGTTAAAGCAATTTTATTCACACATGTGGTACCTATTTTAATTGCATATAGTGGCAGATGAGCCAAGGCCCTTTTTTTGTTAACTTACTTACTTACTTACTTATCATCACGCCATTTCCCTTGCGGGGTAGGCAGAGAGAACAGAGTGCCAAGAGGTTCTATTCTTGCATACATCTCTCGCTTCCTCAACATTCATAACTCTCTTCACACACGCTCGCCGGTTTCGGAGACTCCTGACTCCACCTTCCTTCAATACATGACCGATTTGGTCTAGGTAGGTGAGTCTCGGTCTCCCCCTATACCTACATCCTTCCACTTTCGCATTGTATATCTTCTTAACCAGTCGCTCGTCCGGCATTCTTTCCACATGTCCGAACGCGGGAAAAAAATTATCTAACCGCACATCCCGTCGTGTGGGCCAGCCTACCTAATGGAAAATGGTAACCGTCGCTCATGGACTCAACTATACCGGGAGTATTGTCAAGCCGCTACACACCATTTCATTTCACAAATATGAAATGAAAGAATTAACGGCTATCTCCTGCTACAACCAAAACACACCGATATGCTTCAGGGTCGTTCAAACGGAAGATGGTGGTACCAACCCGCTCAGGCGCGAGTTACCCAGCCCTACCACCAATAATGCAATTGGTGATAATTGCTTACTTCCTTTAGTCACCCCGTAGGACACCCGTGAGAAAGAATAGGGTGGTAACACTTGTATTCTATTCCGTCACTATACGGACAAAACGTTAACATCTTCATTATTAATGAATCTGGTAGAATATAATCAAGGGCTGGGTTTAAAAATTAAGAAACACATAAATTGAAAATAAAATTTCGTTTCTACATATTAATTTTATTTTATTTTACATTTAATAATAACTATTTCATAATCCAAATGGTAAATATCTAAATCTTACGGTGAAAATGTTTAAATTTTAAAATATAATTACAAAATTTTGTACTAAAATACATTCTAAGTTTTAAACAATCAAGTTTATACTAGACCATGCAGTATTTATATACTCCATGGTCTAAAACTTTATGACAGGGACTTAACGCTAAATCCCCTTCATATAATGTTACATGACGTCATTTAATAAACTATTAAGCAATATATGCTCCAGCAACTTGGGAGAGATTACATTCTTATATTACGATAGAGACTTAAGTCTGGATTACAAGTGCTCATCATTACAATTTTTTATAGTATGTGGCGATAAGCGTAATCTTACTTCTTTATTTATCTTCTGGTGGTAAAATGTTGTTAATTTTAGCATGACCTGGGTATTATCTTTGAATCATAATAACGGCAATTTTATTTAGCGGTTAGACCACTTATTTAGATATTTTTATATATATTTTTAGCATTTGACATGCTTAGCACTATACATTAAACACACTTTTGTGTTTAATGGTTAGACCACTTCCCCGGTTTGGAAGGGACGTAGGTTCGTCTCCCACTCGCATTAAAAGTTCTCTTTTTCCACATTTTGACAAATAATTTGTTATTTAAAGTAGATGAGCATGTCAAGTGCTAAAATACAGATCATAAATGTCGAAAATAACAAGTCACGAGCAGGAGGATGAGGAAGTCTATTAAATGACGTCACTGAATGTAAGTGTAAGTCCTAATGATTATACAAGATTAAGTACCGTACGTTATCATTATGTTAGTGCTTAATACATATTTAAGTACTTAAATATCATTATTCAATAAATAATCATTGGTGATACGTTTGAGTCAATGACATAACATTGCTTATTACTAAGTTAAAAGTCATTTATATATATTGGACACGTTACGTGAATTGGCATAGGTATAAGCATTTAGATCTTAAGTCTTACAAATTAATTTGCATATATTTCAACTGAAATTTTGTCTTGTCGAAATACTCATGAGAAGTGAACCAATTTTGACTCGGTAATATTCCAATAATCAACAAACCATGTACCAACATAATATAATTAATGAGAACGAATAAGATTGTATATTAACTTCTTTTTTAGTAGTCCCATTGAACTAAAGATTATCTGATACTAGCTGCCCCGGCAAAATTCGTGCCACCTCAGAATCAATAAATTTAGTTTTAATTTATTAAACAGAATTATACCTTAGAACTTCCCGGGCCAGCCGTTATTGGTGTAACTAATCCGACTTTTTTTTATCTGCTATTTAAGGCCGTCTAAACTTTTGCAGGTACCGAGCACTTTAGGATAAAGAGGCACCTGCGACTATTACAAAAGACTACTTTATTAAAACAGTAAAAACGAGTACTTATATAAGCTTACTGGCACACACCAAAAGCTAATAAAAATAATTATAGGAAATATTTGTAATTTAAATTTTTGCGAAACAGATGTATTTGTTGGCAATATCAGTTGACGGATGCTGATCTGGCTGAAGTTACGTGCCAGCTGGAAAAAAGTACTAAAATACTAACACGACACAGGTAACTCAAGAAAGTTTTAAGTTTCAAATTTGAATATTAGAAAATTAAAGGCATTTAAAGTAGGTAAGTATTGATTAAGCCACTCATAAAACAATTGCCTTAGATTTAACGTAAACAATTAACTTGAATATACACAATATTAATACGAAATATTTACAGTAACATCGAGGATTACACAGAAAGCCATAGTTATATATCACTAAAAGGAATAAAGCTATCACAATCCTAATACAATAAGTTAACTATTACTAGCTTACTAAATTAAATATTTACAAAAGACTTTCTGTAGACAACGCCAGGATACATTTTATAATTAAAGTAGTACCATCAAATCCCAACGCTGTCCCTTTCCAAGAAGAGGAAGGATGAGAGGAAGATAGATAGCATACCAGTATCAGTGGCTTAAATTCCACAGGGACCAGATAAAAAGGTAGAACTGCTATGCTATACTCAAAACAGAAACGTTTTAACTTGATTTTTTTTTAATTCTTTATTAGAGTGATACACCAGTAAGTTATTGATACAACCCTGTTAGAGTAACGAATTCCATAAAGTGATTTTGAAGCAGACGTATCACTCGTTCGTTGCCAACTCCAGTAAAAGGGATTTTCTATCCCTTTCTATCATTGAGATGAGGAGGTGGGCGCAGTGAAGATAATAGAAAGGGTATAAAGAAAAGGTTCGGGCCTCTAGCACACTCACTCAACGAACAAAACATGAAAGCTGCAGTACCTATCGCTGCTTGACACCGATCTTCTCTGAGAGGGTCCCTTACCCTTACCAGTCGAGTCAGCATATTCGTGCTTGGAGAAGCAAGGGTAGAGTAGTTTATAGTTTGATTTACTGCTAATTTATTAACAACTTATTTCTGCCAGGTGAAGCAAAATATTGTGAAAAATCTTAATGCCCGAAAGATTTTCTGGAAGGTTAGCTCACCCGTCAGGTCAGCGTGGTGAATTAAGGCATATTTCTTTCTCATTCTAAAAGAAGACCTATTCCAAAACGTGAGACAATAACTGCCTTGCTAATAAACGTTGTATAACCTCTGAATAGTTATTCAGTGTTTTGTCTTTGTCACTAATATGACAGTTTGAAGTTGAAAGAACGGAACAAAACACTGAATAACTGAGCTTATACAATGTTTGCTTAGTAAAGTGGTAATAGTTTACTGAAATCTCATTGAAACCATACAATACAAATATTATGGTTATTCATGAAACCATCTCACTCGTGAGGTAGAAAATCAAATTGCCTATCCCATATTTAGTAAATATGCTTAATGATATTTACATTTAGCGCATAAATAAAGAAAGCCTTAGGGATACTAGTATAATATAATACTTATACAATATTAACAAAAGCTCTATATACAAATTTGTACATTTAAAAAGTAAAATAAGTTAGTAATACTGTAAATAAATTTAAAGCTTAATATTCAGAAAACGTCTCCTAAATTACTAATTAATCAGTCAAGAATATTATATTACAAAAAGAACAAAATTACAACGCAGGTATCAGTATTATACCTGGAAGTAAATCATCTAAAATTATTTGAGTTTGTTTCTCACAACGCATACTGGAAGCTTTTCGAAAATTATTGATAAAGTTTTAAATGCCTTTGTTATTGATGGAGTACCTAAAACAATATTCTAATATAATGCCGGATATCAGGATAATTTGGAGCATCTATCAACTCATCTAATCGACAGGCATAGGTATGCATTATAAATAGGCAATAGGAACCAATTAAATATCGCAGAAACTGCGTTATGTCTAATAACTATTTAAAGAAAAATTTTGAAGCGACCTGTCCTTGAAGACAATTGGTATTAACGCTAGCAGCGGGTCTAGCCAAGTGGCATTCTATGATCACTTACGCTAATAGAAAACTTTTTAAATGTATGGGAACTTGACATCTATAACCTTAGATATAGAACCTATATTTATCCAAGTCTTTAACAATATCTGCAACGCTAAGTCACGTGACTTAACGTTAGAGATGTCAAATTTCCATACAGTTTAGTACAGTTTAGTTCCAGTAGTTTTCTATTAGCGTTAGCGATCATAGAATGCATCTTTGCTAGACCCGCAGAATAGAATAGAATAATCGATGTATTTTTGACATAAAATTACGATGAGACGTCATCGTAACGTTATGCTAATCCCTTACATTGACTATTCTAATCTATTCTACTGACATTTATGCCAATTAACAAGGAGCGCAAAATATTTAAGTTTTCATTGTATACTGAAACGAAATTGAATATAGAACAGAAATTATTTGATCGTTAAACTTCGTGAGTTTATAATCCTTAATTTATGAGTAGTTTATATCTGTTTTATTTAATTTCATTTACACTCATAGGTACCAAGCATAGTACTTACTTCATGGTGGGCAGTAACTCGGCGGTTCTTCTGGTATTGGTAGTCCACGAACAGCGGATACCACTAATAAACTGCCACCATAAGCAATAAAAATATGCACCTACTAAAATATGGTGAAGTAGATATTTAGTAAAACATTATTACAGATAGACGTCATAATGGATATTACAGAAATATCAAAAATTGATAAAAACTTATAACTAGAGTATAATTTCACCTGTTTTTAATAGTATAAAAACATCTTTAAGAGATACCTACTTCCATAGCCTTATGTTACATTCAGTTAATCTTTAAAATTGTGGTATTCTTCGTGAATTGGTATCAGATTGCTCCTTTAGTTACCAAAACCACCATTGCCATCAAACCTTACTGCCCATAAAATACAATCGTCTAATTACAAACATGGTGGTCCCGTTTAAACCGACAGATCTCGCATTGTACTTTGCAACACCACACGAAGCGACAACGGCATTTCTCCTCGTGGTCACGTACTCTTGTTTGGTAACCACGACCACAGCATAGAAGTCGGCAGCCGTCGAGGCCAGCAGATGTCCTGTTGCAATTGCGGCCTCGTGTACCCAAGATACCCAATCTAAAAAAATGTGTTTTCTAAAGTGATATAAATAAATATTAGGATATTAACACAAAAAAATAATGCGAAATTAAGTGAGCTATTTTAGTTGTTCTGAAATAAAACTACGTTTACGGAATCTATCGCGTTTACTTGATTTTCTACTATCCCGACGTTTCGAATAACACATTCATGATCATGGGTGGACTTAGATGGTAGACGTCCAAGGCTGTAGTTTTATTTCATAATGGGAACAAAAAATTAACATTCGTGTAAATATCAGAAAGTATTATTTCATTTCATATCTGAGAAATAAACTGGTGCGCAGCGGCTTGACAATAGTCGAGTCTATGGGCGACGGTTACCACTTACCATCAGTTGGGCCATGGCTCGTTTGTCATCCTTAGCAATAAAAAAAAAGTTTTTATTTTCATTGCCAGTAGTGGTGAGTGCGCCTTTCATTGTTATAGATGGTAATTAATTTGAACCGTGTTGTGCACAAATGAGTTAACCCCCATAAAAGTTATGCTGATTTGAACCACTTCTGCTTTATTTTTCAGTGTTATTTCAGTGTCTTGGGATGGCATAACCTAACATTAAAAAAAATGTAGTTGGAAGAATAAAACGAGTCTTCGTGACATAAAAATAGAGCTACGTTTACGGAATCTATCGCGTTTACTTGATTTTTATGCTATCCCGACGTTTCGAATACTTTACAGCATTCATGATCACGGGTGTACCTATATGTCATATCAGCTTTGGACATCTACCATCTGGATCCACCCGTGATCATGAATGCTGTAAAGTATTCGAAACGTCGGGATAGCATAAAAATCAAGTAAACGCGATAGATTCCGTAAACGTAGTTTTACTTCAAAATGTGTGAAATTCGCGTAAATGTTAGAAAGTATTATAAAAATAGAGATTATTTTTGATGGCTTGTCATTAAAACATTAATTTTGTCCAGTTTGTGACTTGAAAATTTTCTTTTAAAATGATTTAAAAAGTAATCAAATAGTATCTACTAGAAAAATATTTTTTAAGTTTTATAAACGACAGCTTTGCTGCTGTCGGTGGAGTCAGGAGTCTCCGAAACCGGCGAGCGGAAACCGAAGAGTGTATGAAGAGAATTATGAATGTTGAGGAAACGAGAGATGTATATAAGAACAGAGCCTTTTGTCACTCTGTTCTCTCTGCCTGGGGTAGGCAAACAAGGGAGATAGCGTGATATAGTAAAATCATCGTAGGTGCCAACCCTAGCGCGTTTGTAGAATGACGCGGTTGCCCAAAGATCATGCAGCGGGCAAAACAATCTCAACTGTATTTCCGTGTACATAAGGTACATTTCTTCTCGTTACGAACCAATAGTATTATTATTAAGATTTTGTAGGCTAGGTTTTATACCTAGAGAGATTTTGGACAAGTTTTAATAAAAGTGACGTTTCTGTCCGTAGGACTAGTATCTATTCTGTGACAACACGGTCCAATTATAGTCTTTAGTATGTCGTCGCTTAGTTGCGTTATGGCGGTCATATAGGCAGTCGCTCCATGTAAATACTCGCGGTTCAGCTAAAACTGAATAACCCCCCAAAACGAAACGTTAGGCGAACATTTCGTCTAACGTTTCGTTTTTCATTCTAAGGGGGCTGATCGGAAGCCGACCCCAACAAATTTTGGATTGGCTAGGGAGATGATGATGATAAACTATTATTAACACTTACTCGTCGTTAGGCTCGCAATAATCTGGTGAGTCTTCCAAGTAAACCAGGTCTGTTTTATTTGGTTTTTTCATGTCCATATGCAAGGGCCTGAGCTTACGCATGTTTTTGCCCCTTTTGCGTTCAACCACCTGAAAAGTATCACAATAAAATGTTAACGAAAACAATAAAACATGTTTAAAGAACAAATTATTTGTGAAAGTGATAAAAAGAGCTTTACTGCTAGCAGGATCTGCGTCTCATCTAATTCAGGGAAGTGCTCTGGACCGCTCCGCTAAATAATAGTAATTATCTTTGCATTTGTTTTAGATGTCTTTAAGATCCACGCCATCTATTGCATGCATTTACATACATTTTAGTCCATCCTACTCGAAGTAAAGCTTTCTTTTTCCACTTTCATAACTAATTTGCTCTTTAAAGTGCCTGAGCATGTCAAGTGCTAAAATAGGTACAAATGAAAAAAAACGTATATATTTGTTATCCATAAAAGTTCACGTTAAAAGTATCCCTGTATCACTACGAGCTCCCCTTCTGCTCCGAAAACACAAAAAAAAAACAGCATCACGTCTGTATCCCCGAAGGGGTAGGCAGAGGTGTAGTACACACCGACGATTCGCCAGCTATGTTTAAGTCCCACGTAATAGTGGGCGAGCCTATTGCCGTTTACCGGGCACATTTCCAAACTCCAGGCTGCTACTGAGAATTTTTCTTTTTACGAAAAAGCTCAATACCACCCGACCTGGGGATCGAACCTGAGACCTGATGATCAGCAGTCGCTCACACTACCGCTGCACCACTGAGGCATTTAATGATGAATGAATCTCATAATTGATAATTAAACAACTCTGAGTACATCAGTCACTTAAACTTCTAACTCACCTTGACATGTGAAGCGCCTTCGTATCTAGTAGACAGCGCATCTCCAACCAGTCGCAGCTGAGGCAATCGTCGCCAGCAAACCCGCACTGAACACGATCCAGACATGCCATGACACTTGCATACTCGTTGCATGCGACCCCGAACAGCCTGACAAGGTAACACATATTGACTTACGTAAAACCAGTTATAATCGTTCGAATGTTGAGTTTTTCTTTTTTTTTTGCAACCCTTTTTCTGTCCTACTATTGAGCATGGGTCTACTCTCATGTTGAGATGGGTTAGGCCATGGTCCACCACACTGGGCTACTACGGATTAGCAGACTTCAGAAGCCATCGATAATATCTCTGAGGAATGCACATTTCCTCACTATGTTTTCTTTCATCGAGCTATAAATTGTAAACAAAGGACACATTTCATTTCGAAAAATCTTGAAAAGTCAGAGGTGTGCGCCGTATGAGGTCTGAACCTTGGACTCGGGATCGAACTTGATACTACTTTCATTACAGTCCCTGGTTTTACCGTTAGGCTATCACTGCTTTTCATTATTTTCATTATTATTGCTTTTGCGAATCGAATAAGTGAAATTATCTTTAAACTATGCACATAATCCCAATCAATTACTGTATCACAGCTGAGCGCGAGTTTCCTCTCAAAGTCATCCTACCTCATCCTCGTTATTATCTCTTTTTTGTTGTTGTTAAGGCGGGAAAAAATGTTCCTAACCGCACACACCCCTTCGTTCGGGGCAACGAACAGGGTAGTATGGGGCCTTCACCCACTAAAGAAACCCGCTGTGTGCCGTCTCTCCGCCTTTATTGGCGGGCCACTGGAACCACAGTACATTCATTCAGTGGTCTCCTTATTATCCTGCCTCTTCATTTCAGTAAGTATAGATAATTTATGTGGTTACTATGGCTATCATCTATACTCTATACATACAAATGAATAAAATTAAAGTGTCTCTTTGTAATGTCTAAATAACAACTTTTAACTAAATGAAAACGAGAGTATATAGATACGCTACCTACAACAAATTACCCATTTTTAAAGATTTTGTCTGTCTGTCGGTCTCTCCGTTTGTTCCAGCTAATCTCCGGAACGACTGGATCGATTTGAACGGGACTTTCACTAGCAGATAGCTGTTGTTACAAGGAGTAACTTAGGAAACTACTATTGTCTCGGAAAAATAATTAGGGTTCCGCGTAAAAAATATAAAACCCAAGTTGTGAATGAATACCACTCCTGAACGGCTGGACCGATTTGGACAGGACTTTCAGTAGCAGATAGGTATTGTTATATGAAGTAATTTAGGCTACTTTTATTTTGGACAATAACTAGGTTTATGCGCAAAAAAAACCTCATGATATTTTTAATGAATACCGATTCAAATAGATAAGTATAAACGTCGAATATACATCCATGGCTAATCTCCTGAACGGCTAAACTGATTTGGATGAGACTCACGGGACGGGGATCACTACTTTTATTTAGGTTAAAATAATTAGGAATCTGCACTAAAAAAGAAAATAACTAAATTCCATGCGGACGAAGTTGCGGGTAGCAGCTAGTATTATATATAAAATGTTACCCTTCGGCCGGCCTCGTTATTATGAAGATTTACAAGCCCCTCATCAGTGTTTTTATCTTCCTTTGAATCTGAGAAGTCTTTGCTGAACATTTCTCCATATCTTATATCCTGGAAATACCAACATCAAACATTAATCATAAATGTTAATTCTAGAAACTCAGCCACAAATATACTATTAGAAAAAATACACAACAAAATATAATCAATATTAAAATTTATAAAATAGTGGACCGCTGATATCGGATGCAGGGACCAAGCTGCCGATGGTTAGGGCTCCAGAGAAAGGAACCTCCTCACAATACGTGCTGTGTCGAGGAGTACTGCCTTCCTTATTAAGCCCTTGATTCAGCTGTCCAACGAGTCTATTTAAGTATTTATAGAGACTCTTGACGATTAACCGCCGTGGGGCTCGTAGATTTTTATGATGCGACGTTGCATCACAGTTTTCTGTACAAACCCTATCATTCACTGATAAGACTATCGGGACAAAATACTTAATTGTCAAGTAAATATTATTATTAAAGTAACAACTTGTATGCCACTAATATTACTGCATTACATATACATAAAACTGAAGTATACTCCTTGAATCATTTTTTTTTTGGTTATAATGTTAAGAGCTTAGATATAATGTATAACAGAAAAGTATACGAGTATAACAAAACTTGATTGAAAACACTATAATTGTATAGTTATAACATCATTCGCTAGATGGCGTTAGTTGTCATGTTAATATTATAAAACATCGTGTAAAAACGACCCCCTCCATTATGATATCTTTTTTTTGTTACGGCGACAAAAATATACCTCACCACACACCCTATCGTCCGACAACGAGCAGGATTTCGTGGGACCACCCGCTAAATAAACCCGCCGCGTGCTGCCTTTCCGCCTCTATTGGTGGACCACTGGTATTCCTAGTATTCCTGAGAATGTAAGCAGCGGTTATCATAACCACCAGATAAACCATGCCTTGTAAACTACCAGTAGGTACCATTAAAAATACTGTATATTTTTTCAGTGGTCCTCCAGTTTATAGTGCTTGTTGTAAAATTTGTCTTGTCTAAAAAGAGCTATGATACAAATCAATTAATTTAACTTCATCAAATTTAAACTAACCAACCACCAAACGTACCAAAAAGACTAAGAGGGATGAACAATGTGTAGATTTAAAATTAAAAATATCTTTATTTTATAGGCTTATCACATAGCACCTAAAATCGTCAAGAATAGACTAATAATTAAAACGAGCGCCTGAAGCGAGTGCATCCGCAAAATGCAAGTGGCGCTTGCATGTCATCTGTTACTATTATAAAAGAGCTGTGTCTGTACATTTAATATATTTGAAAAAAAAAAAATACTTTATTAGGCTATATAGGCGTGTCTAAACACAAAACGCATTTTTTTATTTTTTGTCTGTTTTTCTGTTTGTTGGCGCATCACGCAAAAACTACTGAACGGATTTAGATGCAACTTGTTTTTATTTGGTAGCTCTTGATTAGACTTAACAACTGGTAAACATTTTATCCCGTTACTATATCGGGAACCTGAGACATGGCCTAAAAACTAGCTTTTGGCTGCGGCGAAGCCGCGGGCAAAGGCTAATCAAATAGTATTTATGGTTCATAGAAATTCAGTACTCATGTGTGGGATATCACTACTTTTATGGGATAGTAATAAGCTTAGGTAGTGCACTGAGGTGGATCATCAGGCGTCTAGTATTGGTGGCCCCACGTCAGTAGTTTCTGCTAACCCGTTGTTCTAGACGAGGACGCGACGCGATACAACGTATTGCGGCTAGTACTTTAACCGCTTTGCGTCGCATTCATATTAGGTGACAACGTAGGCCATAAGTACATGCAACCTCTATTTGATATTTTCGTGTCGCGTCGCGTCGTATTAACGCGTTCGTCGCTCACCTAAGACAACGGGTACTTGTAATATGGTTCCGGTGGCCCGCCAATAGAGGCGGAGAGACGGCACACGGCGGGTTTCTTTAGTGGGTGAGGGCCACACTACCCTGTTCGTTGCCCCGAACGACGGGGTGTGCGTTTAGGTACATTTTTTCCCGCCTTAACAAAAAACACAGGACAACGGCTACTTAACTTTTACGAATCACCCTGACGGAGCTCTCCTTAAGTATCATTAATTCAATAACATAATATTATTATTACATAGGGTATTCGTACATTACAAACTGCCTCTGTGGTGCAGCGTTAGCGTGAGCGACTGCTGATTATGAGGTATCAGGTTCGATCCCCGGGTCGGGCGGTGCTATTGAGCTTTTTCGTAAAAGAAAAATTTTTAGTAGCAGCCCGGAGTTTGGAAATGTGCCCGGTAGACGGCAATAGGTTCGCCCTCTATTATGTGGGACTTAAACATAGCTGGCGAACCGTGGGTGTGTAAAATACCTCTGCCTACCACTTCGGGGAATACAGGCGTGATGCTATGTTTTTTTTATGTTTTATTCGTACACTAATTTTTCTCCAATCTAATGTACTCGATCTTGCTTCACGGAGTGGTTTATGAATGTTTTTTGGCATATATTATCAATGTAATTTATTCGAAACAAGAATACCTATCCCACGTAATTGCTGGTAGCATAGCAGTGATGGATAAAACATACATAGGCGTTAGTGTTGTGTTAAAGGTGCACCTAGTATGACGTCATGGACCCACGCCACGCTGTAGATTAGACAACTTGTAGACGCCGAGGTCTTATTTTGATCTGTATTATAGCACTAAACATGCTCAGCTACTTTAAAGAGCAAATTATTTGTGAATGTGGAAAAAGAGAACTTTAGTGCGAGCGGGATAAATGTGATGTGGAGATTGGGAATGGCCGTCGGTCAGTGCGATGGCTTAGCGGTCTAGAGCACTTCCCCGGATCGGAAGGGACGCATGTTCATATCCTTCTCGCACTAAAGTTCTCTTTTTCCACATTCATAAATAATTTGTTCTTGAAAAGTTTCATTTCTTAAACCACATTATAAGAGAGAAAGAATGAATAGGGTAGCCATTACTTTAATAATTTCGTTAGGCATTATGATTTTACTTTATTGTAATTTAATTTTAATTTATTCAATTCGACATGCCTATAAATTGTAATCTTCGTAATTTGAGTATTATTTACATTATTCGTACGAGAAATTTGCATGCCATTTGGCGAATGATGTACTCTAGACTAAGTTAAGAACATGTCGGCCTCGTTTCTAGCAAATATATGAATTTGAAATTCGAATAATGGAAATTATTACCTCAGAGCATCCTCCCCATTGCCAGTGTCTTGGCGTGCGCTTCCTGACGCGGGAGTCACAGGAGCACTCATTCAGTTCACCACGACTGCAAGCGCGGGCTACTGCATGAGCCAACGCCGCTGCTGATAGAGCATGCACGAATGCTGATTCACGGGACTCTGGAAATATGTAGAAATAGTATAATGAATGAGTGCAAGACAACGTGAGCATTGATAACCGTAGGAGAAGTAATAAAGTACCATAAAGAGGTCTTAAGTTCAATAACGACGGCGAGCATCTTCTAATTGACTTATGTTTTTAAGTTGTATGCATGTTTAGCAATACGCTACTGTAAACCAGGTAAACTTAATTTTACAATTAAGATTTAATAATGACGCAAACCCTATAAATATTTAGATATTTTTATATATATTTTTATCATTTGACATGCTTAGCAACATACATTAAACACAAAGTGAAAAATGTGAAATCGAAAATAACAGTCACGAGCAGGATTCGAACCTGTATCTCCTGGATACCGTCCAGATGCTTTGCCAGTTTAGCCATCGTGACCCTTGCTCCTGACTGCTAATCTCGATAACACTTTCAGTATTTTCATACATTATACCGATGTCAGTATAATGTATGAAAATACTTCCGACAGATGGTGCAGGCGTCACCCAAAGACGTTAAGTATGAAAGTGTTATCGAGATTAGCAGTCAAGAGCAAGGGTCACGATGGCTAAATTGGCAAAGCATCTGGACGGTATCCAGGAGATGCAGGTTCGAATCCTGCTCGTGACTGTTATTTTCGATTTCACATTTTCCACTTTGTGTTTAATGTATGTTGCTAAGCATGTCAAATGCTAAAAATATATATAAAAATATCTAAATACGCTACTGCTTGCTCCTTGAAAAGAATGTAAAGGTCTTGATTCCGGCTGTCGTGACAGCATTATCCATCCATCCATCAGCCTGTTAGTATGTGTTGCCTCTATAAGAGAGTGCTACAACGAGCGATCCTTGTCCCACTCCAGCACCTTACTTCCTCAACGGTTATCGGTTTGACGAGCGATGTGCCTGCCCATTGCCACTTCGGCGTTCCAAGCTGGCGGGTGTTCCGGATGTCCGTATTGCTCTGAGCAGTCCGTTTCATGTCAACGCAACAAGCAACTCAAAGTAGCGCGTGCGCTGCGCGACTTTGAGTGTGTTTTTGAAGCCAACATTTAAGGGCCACGTCATCACTATTCCACATAACATCACTGGTCCTAGACATTCGTTTAACGAAATTTTAGACAAGATCTTTTTTAGCTTCCCAAACGATACCCAGCCAAACTGGATACGCCGATTGACCTTTTTCTCAAAGTTTCTACCTATTTTTTGTTATGACGGGAAAAATGTTCCTAACCACACATCCCATCGTTCGGGGCAACAGACAGGGTAGTGTAGGGCCCTCACCCACTAAATCAACCCGCCGTGTGCGTTCTCTCCGCCTTTATTGGCGGCCACTGGAACTATCTTGCATTATTTCAGTGGTCCAACCTGCTTCTACTTAACTCAAAACGTTTGTCCCAGGAAGACGTCTAATAAATGTGTACCCTAATCGGACAAGTGGTTGGAGGCCACCGTACGATTAAATCAAGTTTACACTCAATACTTAAATATCAGTTTTATTTAACTAATTTAAAACCTATCTCATGTATTTTCAAGACTTTTGTATAGTTACCGTGTGGGGCCGGCTTTAGAATTGTCCCACCCCTCTCTACCTACAGGAGTCGTAAGAGCCGACTGAGGGAATACCGGGGGAGTGGGCAGCAGCACTTCCTCTAGAATTAACAACATCCACTGCGGTTGCCAACCCGACTGCCAAGCGTGGCGATTACGGCACTATCCCCCATATGAGCGAAACACATGTTGTGGCGTTGTCTTGGGGAGGCCTACGTCCTGCAGTGGACGTCGAAAGGCTGATGGATGGATGGATAGTATAGTATTAAAACTACGTAAACGACAATCTTAATGTTCTTGTAGGCTTAGTGTCGTTGTTTGCGGTAGATGGATCACGACCGGCAACTCTTAACACACCCTGTTCTTATTTACAGGATAATGCCGTAATTAGTCGCAACTATTGGCAGATGGGTGGGTGAACGCTGTATTTGTTATAAATACTTGAGAGAGTGTTGCTGCTCACTCAACCGGTGTTCCCGTACCTTAGTGGCTTTTATGACTCCCATGAGAAGAGTTGTTACCTAATGAAAGTAGTTTGTAGTGAAATTAATTTAATAACTTATAAAAAATTAGACACCAATCCTTATTTCACCCGAATGCAATTTATTAGGTACTTAAGAAAATCTTTCAGATAGTGAGTCAGACAGTTTTTGTTTAACATATAGGTATAGATAATAACATGTACCTATTGTAATTCTGGGGCCCAAAGGGATTAAAAGAAGGCCGCCTCTCCTATGGTTCATGGTCTTAATTTGCTCACAAAAAGATCTACTAATACTATTTATGTGGACCATATTAAATCTTCAGATTTTGCCTACTTATACCACTAGATAAAGCAGAACATAGCTTATAAACTAGTTTATAAAAAAAACAATACAATTGTACAAAGACTAAAGATCCATACATAAGTACGATGACCTGCATCACTTCCAGTGACCAATAGGTTAGACCTCACAGAGGCATTGGTCTTCAACTGATTCTTCAAGTGTTCAAGTAGAACAAGTATTATCGAGAGATCTAGATAACTGGTCATATCGTCAGTAGTTTACAGTAAACAAACTGAGCAACTCCATCAACAAGACACACAACGTGATCCCAGTAATCGACATATGAAAATAAACATTTACTTTCAAAATGAAGTTCTATGAAATCTGTCTTGAAGTGAACTTTTACACACGCTTTGATTTTGTTCAGAGGCGGAAGAACCCGTCAAATATTGGACATTGTTGTTTATAATGAGGATGAACTATATATATAGAATTCTTTATATTATATGCACCTAATGTATGACACTAGTACATAATATTTAATTACTACCTTTTAATTTTACATGTCGATTATATTTCTAATGCTGGGCATGAACTTCCTCCACAGTTTCCGATTCATGCCGATTAGGTTTCAAATTTTCATTTTCTGTGTAATTCTAATTTCCAATTCACACTCTTACGATGCATAGTTGAATGTTTTAATATAATATATCGACATATTTAACTATTAGCCAGAAAACTCATTGTAAGTATATTCGTATCAGTAAACAATTTATACAACATCACAACTATTTTAATATATTATTTTTTCTTTTGTAAATAAGAATTTCTTGAAACTATATTAAACGCAAATTTGGAATTATTTGCGGCGCAATTTGGAGGCATGATTTTCAGGGCTGATACTTCCAGCAAATTTGGAGACTCCTGATGAGCAATATTAACTTGCCTCTGCCTTTATTGCGAAGATCCATAGGCAACACTTACCATTGAGTAATTCGAAACAGTAGATTTCTCAAGTGACAATAAGTACAAGTAACGAATAGAAACTGTACCTTTAATTAAACAGGATATTTCATGGCAGATTTTTACATTGATACTTACTAAACTTAAGTACCCCGCCGAAAATGTCAGTAGAGTTCTCAACAGTGCTGCAGTTCCACCTGCTGTGACGGAATTGGTGCTGACACTCTTCCACCGCTTGCACAGCACCAGTTTGAAGAACCTGTAAGAATTAGGCCCAAAATTTACTAGGGCATACCATATACAGTCTATAGTCACATTACTCATTGTAATAACCTTTCACAGCAGCATCATGCCTGTATTCCCCGAAGGGGTAGGCAGAGGTGTATTACACACCCACGAATCGCCCGCTACGTTTAAGTCCTACGTAATAGGGGGCGAGCCTATTGACGTCTACCGGGCACATTTCCAAACTCCGGACTGTTACTGAGAATTTTTCTTTTTAGGAAAAAGCTCAATAACATTGCCCGACCCGGGGGGGGATCAAACCCGAGACCTCATGATTAGCAGTTGCATACACTACCGCTACACCACCGAGGCAGTTCAACTGAACATTTGTAGCGCACTTTTAATTAATCTATAGTGGAGTAATCTCTCTTTGAGTCGAGTTGCCATGCTGAAGTGGCAATGGGCAGGCCACATCGCTGGACGAACCGACAACCGTTGGGGAAGAAAGGTTCTCGTGTGGCGACCACGTATCGGACGGCGCAGCGTAGGACGGCCCTCCACTAGATGGACCGACGATCTGGTCAAAGCCGCGGGGAGCGATTGGATGCAGTCGGCACAGGACCGCTCGTTGTGGCGTTCTCTTGGGGAGGCCTATGTCCAGCAGTGGACGTTGAAAGGCTGATGGATGGATCGATGGATGGATGGAGTAATGTGCAGTTTTTTTTTTCAACCCTTTTTCTGTCCCACTATTGGGCACGGGTCTCCTCTTATGGTGAGAGGGATTAGGCCATAGTCCACCACGTTGGCCCCAAAGCGGGTTGGCAGACTTCACAAGCCGTCGAGAAGATCTCTTAGGTATGCATATTTCTACCACTGAAGGAATGTAATATGGTTCCGGTGGCCCGCCAATAAAGGCGGAGAGACGGCACACGGCGGGTTTCTTTAGTGGGTGAGGGCCCTACACTACCCTGTTTGTTGCCCCGAACGACGGGTTGTGTGGTTAGGAACATTTTTTCGCGCCTTAACAAAAAATAAAGGTATGCAGGTTTCCTCACGATGTTTTCTTTCGCCGAGCAGTAATAAATTGTAAACAACTACACACATAAAAATTTTTGATCTATAATTTAGCACTTGACATGTTCAGCTACTTTGAAGAGCAAGTCATTTGTGAAATGTGGAAAAAGAGAACTTTTAGTGCGAGCGGGAATCGAACCTGCGTCCCTTCAAAACCGGGCAGTGAAGTGTAAATACAAACGTGATGTGGAGATTGAGAATGGCCGATAGTCAGTGCGATGGCTTAGCGGTCAGAGCACTTCCCCCGGATTGAAAGGGACGAAGGTTCGATTCCCGCTCACACTAAAAGTTCTCTTTCACAAATAATTTGTTCTTTAAACTACACACATAATTTCAAAAAATCTCGAAAATTCGGAACCGAATGCCGTACGCGGTCTGAACCTTGGACTCGGGATCGAACCCGCTACCACTGTCTTTGCAATCCTTGGTTTTACCACCAGGCTATCCCTGCTGTAATCTGCATGCCTTGAATCATTTTCTCGGTGGATTGTGAAATCTGCCAATCCGTATTAAGCCACCCAGTAACCACAGTCAATATCCATCTATAAAAGAGGATTTGCTTGTCCATGCGTCAGTAATTTTTTGCACAAAAACTAAAATACAACATCCACGCTCCGTGTGCGGATGCGTCGCTCAGTAGAGGGTACCCGAAAGCCACCGAAAGAATGTAACATAGTTCCAGTAGCCCGCCAATAAAGGCGAAGGTACGGCACACGGCGGGTTTCTTTAGTGGGTGAAGGCCCCACACTACCATGTTCGTTGCCCCGAACGACGGGGTGTGCGGTTAGGAACATTTATTCCCAACATAACAAAAAAAAGGTGGGTTAGAATGTAACTCACTAATCGTATTGACATCGCATCATTGGTTGAGAAATCAGCGTGATTGGCCGAGTTCTTATTGTGACATCACGTGTCTGTTTTTTCTACCAATCACAAACGCGACGATACGATGCCGATAAAATTTTGTGAGTTATATTCCACGGGCCCAGAATGATCATTAAATCGAAACCAACAAAATAACCTACTTTGCACAATTGTTATATTCCCTTTATAGTACTTACTACATATTCTGCACATAATAACATTCATTCTTCCATAAAAATTCAAATTATGAGGTGATATTTAGATATTTTTATATATATTTTTAGCATTTGACATGCTTAGCACTATACATTAAACACAAAGTGAAAAATGTGAAATCGAAAATAACAGTCAGGAGCAGGATTTGAACCTGCATCTTCTGGATACCGTCCAGATGCTTTACCAATTCAGCCATCCTGACAATTGCTCCTGACTGCTAATTTCGATAACACATCATACTTAACGTCTTTGGGTGACGCCTGCGCCATCTGTCGGAAGTATTTTCATACATTATACCGACCAGGTAAACTTAATTTTACAATTAAGATTTTACCTAATAATGACGCAAACCCTTTAAATATTTAGATATTTTTATATATATTTTTAGCATTTGACATGCTTAGCACTATACATTAAACACAAAGTGAAAAATGTGAAATCGAAAATAACAGTCAGGAGCAGGATTTGAACCTGCATCTTCTGGATACCGTCCAGATGCTTTACCAATTCAGCCATTCATTCATTATACATCGACAGATTCTAAATTTGAAATAAAAGGAGTAAGTACGTGAATTGGGTAAACGTATGCTGTCTGGTTGTTGGGTGGTCGAAATTACCTACATTTCTTGACTCGATACTTTATAAAAAAACACGTAGCATCACGCTTGTATTCTCCGAAGGGGTAGGCAGAGGTGTATTATACACCCACAATTCACCAGCTATGTTTAAGTCACACATAATAGGGGGCGAGCGTATTAACGTCTACCGGGCACATTTCCAAACTCCGGGCTGCTACTGAGAATTTTTTCGCTTTTTTTTTAAGAAAAATCTCAATTACTCTGCCCGTCCCGGGGATCAAACCCGACACCTCATGATCAGCAGTCACTTACACTACCGCTGCACCACGGAGGCAGTCAAGCAATGCTATAAGAAAAGTTAATGTATTATTTTATTGTTTGACTAGTGCCCCGCTGTCCATTCCCATGGATACAAATGTCTCATGCAAATATCGCGGCGGATATTATACTACTTAATTTATTCTGGAATTATGTACAAGATAATAATTATTATTGACAAATCATATCCAACAGTCCAGAAATTTATGCGACAATATAATTATATTACCAAACATTTCGCAATATACGAGTATATCATAAGTGCATGGCTACCTCGAATAAAATAAAGTCATGGCATTAATTTAATAACCGGTACCTATATCTGCGATAATCACGATAACTCGGAATTGGTTAGGATTAGCATTTACTAGAAGGAAACTGCAATATAATTGCACATTTATGATTTTAAATTATCTCGTTTAATAACTACATTAAACAATTAGGTAAACGAGTCCTTTTTTTATTGCTACTGATAGCAGACGAGCCACGGCCCACCTGATGGTAGGTAAGTGGCAACCGTCGCTCATGGACTCAACTATATCGAGAGTTTTGTCAAGCCGCTGCGCACCATTTCATTTCTCAGATATGAAATGAAGGAATAAGCGGCTGTCTTCTGCTACAGCCAAAACACACCGATGTGCTTCATGACCAGTCACACAAGAGATGGTGGTACCGACATGTACGGGCCCGATAGCAAGTGAGTACTCTCACTTGGTCAGCCCTACCAACAGTAATGTAATTAGTGATAATTGCTTACATCCCTTAGTCGCCTTGTACGACACCTGCGGGAAAGGATAGGGTGGTGATACTTGTTTTCTTAGTCCGTCACTACACGCTGGTCTTCGGGGCAGAGTAACGGCAGCCCGTGACCATGGCTAGCGCAACACAGTCGAAATGTCTGGAGTAAGTAAATAAGATACGCGTAAAGACCAGTTTAATTGTTTTCAGTAATTGCACATTTAACCGAGACTCACCTACCTAGACCAAATCGGTCGTATATTGAAGGAAGTTGGAGTCAGGAGTCTCCGAAACCGGCGAGTGTATGAAAATAATTATGAATGCTGAGGAAGCGAAGAGTTAAGAAGCAAGAATAGAGCTATTTGGTACTCTGTCCTCTCTGCCCACCAATCAAGGGAGTTTGCGTGATGATAAGTAAGTAATTGCACATAAGGTTCCCATTTTTGGTAAATTCATTCCATTGATTAAAGTATCCTAATCAGATAACAATGATAACCCGGACGTAAGACTGAAAGTTGCTAAGACAGAGCTATGGAGGCAAAATCTAGCCAACTCTAATCTACTCTAAATACGTCACCCTGTAACAAAAATAATAACTGTACAGATGGCGGAATGGTTTAGATACCAGGCTCCTGTCCGATTGTTGTGGGTTCGATTCCTACACAGAACAACTCTTTATGTGATCCACAAACGGAGTCTAAGTGTACTTTGTGTCCGAGGAATTGTATGGGTGCAAAGTCCCCCACGATACAAGGATGTAAAAAAAAACCAGCCAAATTTCAAAACATTTTCTTAGAAAACACCATTCACTAGGAAATAATACTAGAATTGTAGGAATATTTACAAACATACAATTGAAAGAACAAAGTACACCCAGACTCAGAACGTTACACTATTTTTTTAAACTTTATCTTCATTCTATTTTTAAAATTTTACCTGTATCATAGTATCAGACAGCGTGCAAAGTTGTTTCTGCCGTTCGACTAGATATTCGAGCCGATGGCAGTTCTCTTTATGTAGCGTCGTGACAGTCTCCAGGGATGCGTTCCCTATTTGCGCTTGAGGATGAGAATCCGCAAGGTTCCTGAAAAAAGAAAATGTATTTTAGAAATTGTTATTATAGAGCCATTTTAATAAATCCATCACTTTTGGTATGACCTGTTAGGTTAATGGAAAACAATGGGTCGTCATGCGTTCTCTCTGTAGATATCAAAGACATGATTCATCCATCGGTCTTATGTGACTGTATCTCTACAAAATCTAACACACTAGCTATATGAATCAACATAGGTTTTCGTTTTAGTTTCGAGGTTCAAAGTCTTGGAGTACTAGCCGATACTCATTGAGTAGAATAGGGTGATATCATGTACTTAGTTCGTAATCACATAAACAAATAATAAGTACATAACATCTACAAGCACTCAAACTAAGTAGTATTTAACTAACCAAAGCAACGTACATAGCATCACGCCTGTATTCCCCGAAGGGGTAGGCAGAGATGTATTACACATCCACGATTCTCTAGCTATGTTTATGTCCCACGCAATAAACGCCCCATGGGCCGAGCCTATTGCCGTCTACCAGGCACATTTCAAAACACCGGGCCGCGGGCGAATTTTTCTTTTTATGAAAAATCTCAATCACGCTGCCCGACCCGGGGATCGAACCCGAGACCTTATGATCAGCAGTCGCTCACACTACCGCTGCACCACAGAGGCAGAGAGAGTTTTTAGCAATGTAACTAACAAATGTATTATATTAATCTTCACCAAAGTATTAAACAAGGCATGTGTAATAAAATAAAAATCTCATCATTGTAATGTAAATGAAAAGCTGCTAAACATAAGAGTGTTCTCGGAAACAATAGCAAAATATAAGGTAATTAACAGTGGAGACGTCCACTCTACTAGGTCTCCTCCACTTAAATGCGAAATGCCACTCGAAGAAAACAAAACTCGCTATTACCTACCCTCAGCTTTTGTTCCATTTTTGAAAAAAAATATTCTCTATTCTAACGGACCAATGCAAGGCGGGCGCGGCACGACTGTTGATTGGCCGACGACCTCTCAAGTGCAAGTGGAAATAAAAGTGCTTGGGTAAATGAGGCATGTTGTCTCTTTCATGCTCATTGAGCGTGTATGATGTCGTTTCTTTCAGTTTTTCGTTTTAATTGCTAGCATGAGAGGACATGTAAAGGGTTGTGGGACCTTGAGTGTTGCACGTGCACCGGAGCACCGGTAGGGAAGCGCATTCAACGTTTAAATAGAGGGTAGGGATTGTTTACGTCATCCATGTTGTGAGATGAGATTTGTGTCGGTACTATCTCGAGTATTGCGCAGCGAGGTCAATGGTGCTTCGCATGTCATTAAGAACTCATTTTCATGTGAACTTTTTCTTTACGTTAGCAGATATTAATTTAAAGTTTATTTTGCTTATTGCTCTAGTATAAGTAGTTACTGAAATAATAACCTGCTTGAGAACTACGTATTGTATTTCATCATCGTTTTTTTTTCGAGGCAACGAATAGGGTATTGTGGGGCCTTCACCCACTAAAGAAACCCGCCGTGTGCCGTCACTGCGCCTTTATTGGCGGGCCACTGGAACTATGTTACATTCCTTCGGTGGTTAGTCTCTCTAACTTTATCCCAGACTTTCTGTTTGGGTCGGCTTCCGATCTGTTTAGTTTTAGCTGATCCACCAGAATTTACACGAAGCGACTGCCTTTATGACCTCCATGACCCAACTAATGGGACAACTGGTGACCTTAGCGCAAGACCAGAGTCGGATTCAAGCCTGACAACCTGTAACGACCGCCAGGATGTTATTTGACAGCCGGAACCCACTGCTCAACGTGCCTTCCGAAGCACAGAGGAGGTCAGATGTCCACAAATAAGTATCACTTTTTGGTCATCCATCTTATTGTCAACCGAGGGCAGGTTGCTTAACCTTGCCGATTGTTCGAACTACAAGTGCACAATTAGGCTACAACCTAATTATTCCACTATATGCTACCAAGTTAAATACCTACCTTCGCCTTTGGGCACAGCCTCCTCCTAAATGGGAGTAAGTTTGGCACACAATATAATGTATAATACTTAAGGAAACTTACTTAAGGTGGATTTGACCAAACAAGAATAAATTTTATTCCTAGAATAAATCTCTACATACTTGAGAATAAATCAATTTTATATTTTACCAACAACAATTCGAAGAATAGCGAGCCTATTCGGGAATAGTCACTATACGATAAGCATCGAATAAGGAGTTAATCCAAGAATAAAAAATGGCGCCATCTTTTTTGTGCTGTCATTTTAATTCGAAACTTTTGAACTATACAATGACAGCTACTTTCCCACGCTATAATACGACAAATAAGAGTTGAGATGAGTTAAGCTATACACTGTCCCGTTTGTAGAACAACTTCTTTTTACCGGGTATTCGCTATTTGCGAATAGCTATTATTAGATATTATTATTGCGTGGAAAAACGACTGTTAATTATCTATAGAATAAAATCGTGGAATAGATTATTCACGGAATAGTTATTCTTATATATTTTAGAGTTTGGTCGAATCCGTCCCAAGGGAAGTAAGCAATTGTCAACCATTGGATTACTGGTGGTAGGGCTAGGTACCAAGTGAGAGTACTCAGTTGCTATCGGGCCAGAACAGGTCGATACCAAAGTTTCCTGTGTGACCGGTCATGAAGCACGTTAGTGTGATTTGGCTGTAGCAGAAGATAAGAAGTCGTTTGTTATTTCATTTCGTAACTGAGAAAATAGTGCGCAGCGGCTTGATAATACTCTCGGTATAGTTGAGGCCATGAGCGACGGTTACCACTTACCATCAGGTGGGCCGTGGGTCATCTGCCATCATTAGCAATAAAAAAACCCCAATAGCATTTTTTGACTAATCCAAGAGTATAACCCGGAACCGGGCACTTATAAGTTGTGTAGTTATACCACTATGCCAAAGAGTCGGTAATCTTATAAAATGCTTATAGACCAGTGTCGATAATTTTCGAAACCAAAAAAAATAATAGTAGGATGAGACCCATTGGAAAAGTAAGAAAATATAACAAAAATAAAAGGAAAAATAATTTAGGGGCGATTTGACGTCGGGAAGGGGGTGGGGGTGAGCTTTTAAGGGTAAAAATCGGTTTATCACGATTTCTGGCAAAACTAAGAGTCCTATCGAAAAAAGTTAAATGGCAAAATTGTAGGCAATAAAAAGATCTACTACTTTTGTGTTAACACTTTTCACACATAACCTCAAAATGTATGTGAAAAATCTAAAAAACAGATTTTTTGGTTTTTTACCTTTAACTTCCACAAAAAATAATATTTATTTGCGAAATTTGGTGAAAACTTACCTTTTTATATCTCAAACACATTGTAATTTTTTCTAATGCAAAATATTTATTTTTACCTCTTATTTTGATTAAATATCGAAAAATCACCCTAATTTTCAATCAAGAATTCTCACGTCAAAAATAGCTTTATCCTGAAGTGGAGCTGCAGTCATATACTTGTATACTAATAAATTTCAAACGTAAGTACCACATCCACCTAATCTATTATGTGGAAATATTTATAGTCTAAATAATAAATATTGTACAATAAACATTAATTACATTTAACATCTTACAAGGAAGCCTTAATAATAATAACTTTAAAATAATATATTAGCTCAACCATTGCGTGTATACTGTCCATTAAGTTGGTAACACTGACTAATAGTGTTAGTAGCCAGCACATAAGCGATCCATTTCCGGTTTTGATACACTAAAGTGGCTTCCGGTTGTTTTAATAGAGCTTGGCGGTGAGTTTTTAAGGTCAAAAATTGCATCTTAGGGTGGGTTGTTCCACCACCGAAGGAATGTAACATGGTTCCAGTGGCACGCCAATAAAGGCGGAGAGATGGCACACGGCGGGTTTCTTTAGTGGGTGCAGGCCCCACACTACCCTGGTCGTTGCCCCGAACGATAGGGTGTGCGGTTAGGAACATTTTTTCCCGCCATAACAAAAAAAAAAAAAAAAAAGGGTGGGTTGTTCCGGTTTTTGGTTTAGTACAAGCGTGATAGCGCCATCAAATAGTACGAATTTTAAATGCAAATTAAACTTAATATATTGGATTAATTCATGTAAATGCATCCGATAGGTCGTGTGGGTCGTAAAGACAAATGTGATGGGGAGATTGGGAATGGCCATCGGTTAATGCGATAGCTTAGCGGTCTAGAGCACTTCCCCGGATTGGAAGGGACGCACAAATAATTTGTTCTACATATTTTTAACCTAAGAAGTCACCTAAGTACATATCCTTTTTTTTTTGTTTAGGCGGGAAAGAATGTACCTAACCACACACCCCGTCGTTCGGGGCAACGAACAGGGTAGTGTGGGGCCCGCACCCACTAAAGAAACCCGCCGTGTGCCATCTCTCCGCCTGTGTTGACGGACCACTTGTACTGTGTTGGATTACTTCAGTGGCCCGCCGGCGACTTACCCTTTCGGGTACCCTCTACTGAGCGACGCATCCGCGCACGGAGCGTCGCACCTTCGCGGGACCTAAGTACATATCCTAGTCTGTGTAAATTCGTAGATGGTGTGAGAACAATATTCTTAATCTATCACATTTTTCTACAAAACGCCAATGTATAAATATTGAGGCATCATAAAATTGTATTAGCGGTGTCTTTAAAATATTGATAAAGTAACAAGTCTTCAAATATTCCGTTATGTTTAATAATAGTGTGGATATACACCTTCAACTCTTTAAGGTAAGGCAATTACTCAAAAATCTTTTGAGTCAATATTGACAGACGTGTGAAGGGCCGGCTTATCAGTGGCACTAAGGGCCCTAAAACACAAATGAGTCGCTGTCGAGTAGAGCGACACGCGGTTGTAATCGCTATAAAAATCTACAGAAATCATTTTGACAAATACAATACGTGTACAACATTGAAAGTTTCAAAGTATTAAAAAAAATACATTGCGATTCAATTATATACCCGGGAACAAAATATTTATATTTAACCATATTTTGGACAGGTAAAAACTAAATATATTACCAACAAATTCTACATATACGAGTACTTACTAATTCAGCCCTTTAAATTAATTAATATTTTTTTTACCGCAATACCATTTAAAAATCTATTTTTTGTATCCTGTAAAACATATTTTTAAACTAACACAAAGTGTGAAATTGAAAATATAATCATGAGCAAAATTTGAACCTGCATCTCCTGGATACAGTCCAGATGCTTTGCCAATTCAGCCATCATGACAATTGTTCGGGATTGCTAATTTCGATAACACATTTATTTATTCGTGAGTGAAGGCCCCACACTACCCTGTTCGTTGCCCCGAACGACGGGTTGTGCGGTTAGGTATATATTTTCCCGCCTAAACAAAAAAAGCTAATATACAAGTGATCACACTTGTACTTTACCTGTTTTAAATAGTTTTATGAGAAAGAGCTATACAATTGCAAGTGAAACTACTTTATAAAATACTAGCTCACCCGGCGAACTTCGTACCAACATTTTTTTTTCTTGAATATTTTGCATTGAAAATTATTGTATATATAGTACTAATATCGCTATTAATAAAATAGGGGTTGGCAGCAAAAGGGTGAAAATTTAGAGTTGTATATATTTTTTAATGCCGAATCATAAAAAAAAATACCTAAAATAAAAAATGTTGTCTACAAAATAAAAATATAGTTTTTGGGGTGGACCACCCTTATCACTAAGGGGTATGAAAAATAGTTTACATCCTATTCTCAGACCTACTGCATATACACACAAAATTTCATAAGAATCTGTCAAGTTTATCCGTGTGGTGACGGATTAAAAATGCAAGTGTCACCACCCTATTCTTTCCCACGGGTGTCGTATGAGGCGACTAAGGGAAGTAAGCAATTATCATCCATTGCATGACTGGTGGTAGGGCTGGGTACCAAGTGGTAGTACTCACTTGGTATCCGGCCTAAGCGGGCTGGTACCACCATCTCCCGTGTGACCGGCCATGAAGCACATCGTTGCGTTTTGGCTGTAGCAGGAGATAGCCGTTTATATTTCATTTCATCTGTGAAATGAATTGGTGAGCAGTGGCTTGACAATACTCTCGGTATAGTCGAGTCCAAGTCCGTCGCTCGTCTGCTACCAAATGCAAATTAAAAAAGGTATAACTTTCCGTACTCCGTGAGTATAACAAATTCATAGTTTCAAACTTCCGTTGAAAATTTCTTTTGAAATCTTTGAAAATGTTGTGTTTTTGCACTTGCACTAGTATACGTGACCCGTCGTTATTTGTAAAACGTAATCTTGCGTCGCATTTTAGGTTGTTAGCAGTGGCGGGTTAGTTATATTTTGCCGCTTGTGCTCGCCACTTCACGAATCAGGATCGCGTGTCGCTTCGCCGGTTACCATAGTCTCGGCATTAAGCGGGAACCGGCTCATTTTGACGTAAATATGAATTTTAGAGTGATCGATGGCATAAAAGTTATCATAGATTACCTAAAGCTCGTATTTCTATCGTTATTTATGTGATAATACTTTTAAAAAGTCAACACTTATAATATTTTATATTGTTGATTAAAGCATCAAGTTTATTTTATAGGGGGTACTATTGCTGGACTTTCAATGGTATATATTATGTGCATGTCTATAGTTTTTCTAAATCATATATATGTATACAGCTTTTTAATAGCTGTAACAGAGCTGTGTCTGTACGTTTAAGATATTTGGGAAAAAATGACTAATAGGCTATATAGGCGTATCTAAACATAAAACGATTTTTTTAGATTGTTTGTCTGTTTGTGTGTTTATCTGTTTGTCTGTTTGCTCCTTCGCGCATCACGCAAAAACTACTGAACGGATTTTGATGCAACTGTCATTTGATAGCTCTTGATTAGACTTAAAAACTGATACCTATACATTTTATCCCGCTACTATATCGGGAACCTGAGATATCACCTAAAAACTAGGTCTTGACTGCGGCGGAGCCACGGGCAAAGGCTAGTTAGGTATAAGTTTGATAATAATGAGGTATCTACGTTTTTTCTCGGATCCAAAAATAAGAAGTTTCTAATCCTGGTAAAAACTGCATACGAGACTGCAGTCTGCAACAATCGCCTTGCAGGTAGCTAAGCAATTTTATGGGCCACTACGTCCTAATAGAGTTTTTATCGGAGCTGTAATAAGCATTAACTGTAACAACCTTTTATAGGAGAGTACTTTTGTATAAAATATAAAAGGAAGGTTTGGAAAGATACTATAAAAATGCAGACTGGAGACTATGTATCTACTACGAGTTACATAACACTATCTACGTACTTATAATAATATTTCATTTTACATATTTATTTAATCAAAATATCTACCATTATTATCTATACATTGCTGCTGTTAGCATAGGTCGTTTATGCCTTTGCGATAGAACTCTGGTGATCTAGATTCTACAAACTGTGTGAAAGCATTTTGTACTGCCTCTCCCAAGAACTTTTTATCACGTAGAAAATTGTCCAAATCACGAAAAAAATGGAAGTCCATTGGAGCAAAATCTAGCGAATACGGAGGGTGACGAATGGTTTCTAATTGCAGTTCCTGTAGAGTTAAAACGGTTTCTCATGCTGTATGAGATCTCGCGTTATCATTTAGCAATAATGGTGAAGATCGATTCATGAGTCGGGGCTGTTTCACTGCAAGTTTTGCTATCATTGTTCGGAGTTTGGCACAGTAGAGATCTGCCGTTATTGCTTGACCAGATCTAAGAAAGCTATAGTGGATAACACCATGCTGAGACCACCAAACCGTTACCATTACCTTTTTATTGGTAAGCTTTGCTTTAGGACACTGTTGCGGCGCTTGACCTGGGGTCCATTGCATTTTTTGCTTACGGTTATCGTAAAGAATCCACTTTTCATCACATGTCACAATTCGATCCAATATTC
Organism: Leucoma salicis; assembly: GCA_948253155.1. Taxonomy (NCBI): domain Eukaryota; kingdom Metazoa; phylum Arthropoda; class Insecta; order Lepidoptera; family Erebidae; genus Leucoma; species Leucoma salicis. The sequence goes on from OX411828.1 coordinate 8,094,467, forward strand.
CTTCATTTCTGTATCGATTCAACAAGGCAACATAAGTTTCAACACGCGTTTCTTTCTGCAGATCAGTCAAATCATGAGGCACCCAGTTTACATATTTTTTTTATTTTATTGATTTAACGCAAATGAATCAATATTGTTGGTAAGGTAACGTTAAACCATGCCGCTAATTCCTGGGTAGTTTGGCTCGGATCGGCATCCACCATCTCTTTCAATTCATTGCTATTCACATGTGTGGGTGGTCTTCCACGTGGTTCGTTCTTCAAATCAAAATTTCCATCACGAAAGCGTTTAAACCAAAATCGCACGGTGCGTTTATTAGCAGTTCCCTCTCCAAACGCAACATTGATATTGCGAGCTGTTTCTGCAGCGTTAGTTCCGCGTCGGATCTCGTATTCAAAAATCACTCAAATTTTCGAAGTATCCATCTTTCTTGTCTAAGCTGAATAAAAAAAAAACAAATGAAAGTCTATAATCGAATGTTGCACATTTTTTAAAAGAAGAACCTCATAGGTGCCATTTGAAAAGGGCAATTTCATATTTTAACCCCTATTATAAGCTTGTTGTGTCGTTTAGGTATTTAAATACAAATGCATTGGAAATTAATGTCATAACCGAATTATCAACTGGCAAGAATAATAATTATCTTGCAATCAGCCTGCCAATCCAGACTTGAGAATAGGATTCTCTTTTTTGAAAGGCGGAAAAAAAATCCTAACCGTACTCCCTGTGGTTCAGGGCAACAAATGTGTACCCATTGTATATAATAAACCACCGTGAGCCGTCTCTTTTCTGTTATATTTTGAGGTCTTCCCAATAAATAGACGTTGTCAATTGCACTGCAATAAAGCGTGTGGCGCACAGCAACCACGTCTCTACTTGTAATTTTATTTGAGTCCATTCATAAATTACCACTAACTAAATTCTGCTCTTCTGAATCCCCCTCCCCTTATAGTCACATTACGTCACATTTTTTTTTATATTGCGACAACCCTATTTTTCACATCCATTATTATTCCCAACATGAATGGCTCGATTGGGGCAGTACCACCCTTTTTTATTTTTTCCTAACCGCACACCCTATCGTTCGGGGAAACGACCAGGGTAGTGTGGGGCCTGCACTCACTAAAGAAACCTGCCGTGTGCCGTCTCTCCGCCTTTATTGGCGGGCCACTGGAACTATGTTACATTCCTTCGGTGGAGCGCCGGTGGCTTACCCTTTTCGGTACCCTCTACTGAGCGACGCATCCGCACACGGGGCGTCGCACCTTCGCAGGAGGCCTTGCGGGTGGCGGACGTTCCCCGGTCCATCCACCCGCAGCCTCAGCTGGGGCGGCATGAGGCGCAAGTACCTGCACCTGCGCCACCCCGGTCGCTGGCGGCGGTTTGGGTCAGCGGAAGAAGCCACCTCCCTGGCCCTCTCCGCGGCTTCCTTCCGCGAGATGACCTCCTCGCAGAAGGCAGCGACCGCGGCCCAATTCCTGTGATAACCCTGGACGCGACGACTCTCTGTGGCCTCCACAGAAGAGCCTTGTTCAGTGCATCCAGGGACTCCGCACACGGTGTGCCGTACAGCGCCATCGACCGGACCGCCCCCGTGTAAAGCCGTCGGCACGCATTGTTGGGTCCGCCCATAATCGGCATGAGCCGTGCAAGGGCGGACGCCGTACCGACGAGCCTCGGGGACAGTTGGCGGAAGTGCTCACGAAAGCGCCACCGCCCGTCCAGCACCAGACCTCAATTTGGACCCCGTCCACAGTGATCGAGGCGCCAGCAGGTGGCCGACGTCGGGGCCCATGGAAAAGCCGGGCCTCCTACTTGTCCAGGGCCACCCTAAGCCCCAGCGCCCCGATCCTCCTAACCACCTCCGAGGTCCCTAAGGTGGCCAGGAACGCCGCTTCCTCGAAGTTTCCACCCCGGGCTACGACCAGCGTATCATCCACATAGCAGATGACTGCAAGCCTGGGGGGAGCCGACAGCTTAGCACCAGTCGTAACCGATGTCCCACAGGAGCGGCCCTAGAACCGAAACTTGTGGGACACCGCACGACATGAGTCTCCTCACAACGTCCCCTATGCGGCTCTCATAGAGAACGCTGCGGCCCTCAAGATAGTCTGCCACTAGCCACCTCAGGTATACAGGCACCCCGTGATACCGGAGCGCCTCCCTGATGCAGCTGAATGGCAGACTGTTGAATGCGTTGGCGATGTCAAGCGACACCGCCAACAGCCCTCCACCGGCGGCGACGACCGCCGCGGCCGCGGCCCTCAGGCGCATGATCGCGCCGACCGTCGAACGACCAGCTCGAAAACCAAACTGGGCATCCGACAAGTCGGGTCCGACTCCGCGCAGGTGCTGGACGATGCGGGCAGCGAGGATTCTCTCTAGCAGCTTACCCACCTCGTCCAGCAGCACGATGGGCCTGAAGGCCCCGACTGAATCCGGCGTTCGCCCAGCTTCAGCAGGAGTACCAGCCTCCCCTCCTTCCAGCAGTCAGGGAACCGTCCGGATGTCAGGCACGCGTCGAACAGGTCCAAAGCCAGGGCCAGCACCCGGGCGAGTATCCCGTCCGGGCTGGGGGCGGTGTTCTTGGAACGAATCCGCGTAACAGCCGCCCTCATTTCCGACGCGGTGATGGGCGGTACACTGAGGTCGGCCTCCCGGTCGCTACCTGGCTGTGCCATGACCGGGGGCGTGTGCTCCGCCCGTCGTGGGAATAGGCCCCCGACCACCTCGGTGAGGAGGCTGGGCTGAAGGGTCTCTGTGAGGGGGGGGGTGCCTGAGTGCGGAGCTTGTTCAGCGCCGCACGATACGGGTGACCCTAGGGGTCACGGTTGAGACCGTCCAGCATCTCCTGCCTTTTTTCCGTTTTGGCGCGGCAGATGGCCAACTTGAACGCGGCCCGCGAAGTGTGGTACGCCTCGTACAGCTGGCCCTCCCGCTCCCCATCGCGGTTGCACCGGGGGAGCAGTACCACCCTGTCACTAAAGATCAGCGTGTAAAAATAGTACCTAGTTACTTCAGCCGTTATGTTTCCTACGGTGAGTGAGAATGCCGGAGATCCAAACCCTCTCCCTATCCTCTCGTTATTATTCTTCCTATCCTGTCCCTAGTATACTACCTGTCGTCTCCTTATTATCCTTCCTATCCCTTTCCTCGGACGCACGAGTGATGCCTCTGGGTCGGTGTTGCAAGCGTCTATAGGCTACAGTAATCGCTTACCATTAGGCCGTATGCTTGTTTGCCACCCACGTAGTATAAAAAACCCTTGTTTCTGAACTTATTTTATGAACAGCCCTTTATGCTTCATCCATACCAAAATTCCACTATAGAAATTAATTTCACACCTAAATTTATTTATTTACTGGACATGCATCACTTAGTAATCGCTTTCAATAACAAGATAGGAAGCATGGCTGCCTTGATGCAAAATAGCTTAGCGAATCTCTTTGAATATGAGCAAAGGATCACAGGAATACTTTCCAAGAACCGTCTGGCTTGTAGTCTAGCTCTTTGTGTAAGCTTGTACAATGGTGTAGTTTTAGAGAAGCATGCGAAGAATGCATTGACGGATCGCTTCGATGTGCTCTGGCCGTTGTTTAAAACAGCTAGCTACTTGTAGTTGAAAGGGTAATTTGAAATGCAGTTTAGTATAAATACTGTTTATGTAGTTTTTTATGAGTCTTTTACAAGAACATATTGAAAATCTTCGTACGCGTCCTACCTATTTTCTGTTAAAGCGAGAAGTCCAACCTACAGAAAAGTTCAGACTTGTATCTTCTTTTTACTTTGGATTGCTTTGAAAATTATATACTAAACTAGCCTTTGCCCACGTCTCCGCCGCAGCCAAAAGGTAGTTTTTAGGTAATATCTCAGGTTCCTGATATAGTAGTAGGATAAAATGTATGTATGTTTTATAAGTTTAATCATGAGCTATCAAATAAAAGATGCTTGCTTCAAAAAAAATTTTCCATTCCGTAGTTTTTGCGTGATGCGCGAACGAACAAACAGATAAACAGACAGAAAGACAAAAAATTTAAAAAAAATGTTTGTGTTCAGACACGCCACTCACACACACGCGCAATACATTAAGCTGTAACAGAACTAAATATGTACGTTTACGACATTTTTGAGAAAAAAGCTACTAAGGCATTTCTGAATACAAAACATTTATTTGTCTGCCAGTTTATCTTTTTTTTATTGCATGTAGTGGTAGACGAGCCACGGCCCATCTGATGGTAAATGGTAACCGTCGCTCATGGACTCAACTATACCGAGAGCATTGTCAAGCTACTGCTTATAATTTAATTTCACAGATATGAAATGTAAGAATAAATTTATTGTCTGATAAATTTGTGCGCACATCACGCAAATTAGGTACTGAACGGATTTTGATAAAACTTATATACTTAAATAAAAACTAGCTTTAACCTATAGCGGAGCCAAGGGCACACTTTACAAGTACAACCCGTAATTAAATAAAAATGCTCATAATTTTCGTACTAATAGTCACACCTTTACGTTAAGGCTGCACTTGAAACAAGATATTTACACACCTTTCCTATTTGTATTTTAACCTCTCAGTAAGTACTTTGAAGACTCAGTAACATAATCCATTTCATTTTAAATCATACAGCTCTATTTATAAGATTGATAATATATATCTTGATAAAATAAGCTGGACAATGTTCAATAAACACATAGGTTATGTTAATACCTAACCAATTTAAGCCAGCACATAATGTGATGCGTCATAAAGTATGCAAATCCATATTGCAGTTACCTATATTTTTTATCAAAATCAATATATTAACTAAGCTTAGTGGGATTCTCACAAATACAGAAAACATTATTCAAAGAAGTTATAACCTCTGTGGTGCAGCGGTAGTGTGAGCAACTGCTGATTATGAGGTCTCGGGTTCGATCCCCGGGTCGGGCAGCGTTATTGAGCTAACTAGTTTTTACCCGCGGCTACGCCGCAGCCAAAAGCTAGTTTTTGTGTTATACCTCAGGTTCCCGATATAGTAGCGGGATAAAATGTATTTCAGTTTTTAAGTCTAATCGAGAGCTATCTAATAAAAAAAGTTGCATCAAAATCCGTTCAGTAGTTTTTGCGTGATGCGCGAACGAACAAACGGACAAACAGATAAACAGATAAAAAATCTAAAAAAAATGTTTTGTGTTTAAACACGCCTATGTAGTCTATTACAGTCATTTTTCTCAAATTATCAAATATCTTAAATGTACAGACACAGCTTTGTTACAGCTTTATAATAGTATAGATAGATGTTTAAAGTTGGGGCATTGCAAGGAGTAATTCCATATAGCAGAATATAGGTAAGTACTTACATGTTTAACTCATAATTAATCGCCTCACTGATACCAAACATTTAAAATAACACCTACACCCAGATTTTTAACGCAACGTTTATTTATTACGTGTCTACTCGCGTTAACCGAGTAAAATGTACACTTCCTTTATTTGAAAACAGCTCTTACGTTCCTAAACATAAGTAAGATGAATATGATTTTTCTTTGTAACAACAGTGACGTTTCAACACCGGACGAAGTCAACAATTGCCTTCCTCTTGATAACGGTATCCAGGCTAATTACCAAAGTATAACAGTTAATATCTTAATAAGCATACTTTGCTTAAGTTTATTGTGCTCTTAAGTTGATTGTTCAAAAGCTCGTTAATCGCTAGTTGGCCTGTTTTTTGAAACTAATAATGATCCTATTCTCAATATTATGACGTATCATCGTCATCTATCTATCAACATTTTGTTATCCATTGTTGCACATAGACCTACACAAGCACTACTAGTTGTATCCATAAGGATCAATGTATATATTAACGTCAAATAATAGAAAGAGGCGGCACTTGGTGCAAATCCATTGTTATTGTAGAATGGATATTTAAGAAGGACCAATCACACGCGCACTATCAATCCCAGCTTTACGGTTTATTAATCCAGGGTATCTTAGGATATACACAAAAATAATTGGTAATCCGCATTTATCATTCAGGGGGAATGAGATAATAACAAGATAGCATACCCCATAATGGAAAATGAGTAGATTGGAATAGAAGTTAGAGGATTCGTTGCCGAGCGGTCCTGAGGAGGTCTCGTGGAAAGGCAAAAATTGTTGCACGTGGTTCTGAGGGTCCTGACACATCATATGGTTGCATCGTACTTGCTAAGACTTTTCCATTGTTGTGCATGTTATCTTGCTATTTCCATTGACAATCCGTATGTGTACTACAAACAGCATCCCACATTCTGTTTGTAGTAAAAAAGGTAAGTAATTGATGGCTCCGAACAACTGCTACGATAGCTCAGTTGGCCTTGTGTCTTGAACTGTGATCCAGAAGACGTGGTGTTTTTTTTTTAACGCAATGCCCTACGTTAACCAATAACACTTGTATCGCAGGGGACTTTACAAATATGCAATTTAATTGACTCAAATTGCACCTAGACTCATAGCAACACTGTTGTTGGCACTGTGGAAATCGCCAACACTCGGAAGCGCGGTCGGTACCGAAAACATACATCTGCGCAGTCGAGGGGCAAACAGTTATACCTACCAACATAATTAAGAGACCATCTTCTTTAAAGAACTAATTATTTGTGAAAGTGGAAAAAGAGAGGTATCACTGCAAGCCGGATTCAAACCTGCATCCCTTTCGATCCGGGGAAGCGTTCTAGACCGCTGAGCCATCGCAGTCGCTGAAGGCGATTCCCAATATCCACTTCACAATTGCTTTTTCGATTGAAATCCCGCAGTAAGCCTCTCTTTTTTCAGATTCACAAATAATTTGTTCTTTAAAGTAGCTGAGCATAACAAGTGCTAAAATACAGATCAAGACCATGTTTTTGATAGGTACTTATATAAAATTAATTCAATGGTAAAACATCATTATCTTTAGATCAAAGTAAATACATCTATCCATCCATCCATCCATCCATCAGCCTTTCAACGTCCACTGCTGGACATAGGCCTCCCCGAGAGAACGCCACAACGAGCGGGCCCGTCATGGGGGATAATGCCGTAATCGCCACGTTTGGCAGGCGGGTTGGCGATCTCAGTTGATGTAGTTAATACTCGAGGGAGTGCTGCTGGCCACTCCTCTGGTATTACCCTGGTATTCCCTCAGTAAATACATATCTGGTAAAAAATACTTAGTTTTTATTGCTAATGATGGCAGACGAGCCGTGGCCCACCTGATGGTAAGTGGTAACCATCGCTCATGGACTCAACTATACCGAGAGTATTATCAAGCCGCTGCGCACTATTTCATTTGCTCATGACGTGCTGCATAACCAGTCACACAGGAGACGGTGGTACCAACCCGCTCGGGTCTGATGGCAAGTGAGTACTCTCACTTGATGCCTAGCTCTACCACCAGTAATGCAATGGGAGATAATTGCTTACTTCCCTTAGTCACCTTGTACGATACCCGCGGGAAAGGAGGTGACACTTGTATTCTTGGTCCGTCACCACACGCATGTTCTACTGATGAATCCACGGTTTAAAGTAAATTAAGATTGAATTACCTATATGTTCCAGTAACTTTTACACGTACGTTGGCTTACTGAAATAGAATGTACAAAAACTATGTTTCTGAAATCGATTATTCAAGTTGCGTGTTAATGTTTTATTTATATTTATGACTGTTTATACATTTTATTGCGGGTATTAAAATGATTGAAATAGCTTATGATATTATTGTCCCATTCGTTTATGACTTAAGGTCCATTATGGTAATATATACCTGACGTTATTAGCTGATATATTAAATTACAGCAAAATAAAATTTTATTCGTCATTAATTTAAACAATTAATTGCGTCAGTGATGATAGCTCAACAAAAACTAGCAACTCAAAACAAAAAATCACTTCTTTTATACCAAAGATTATATTTATCTTAACTATAATTATAATTAAATATCGTACAAACAGCCGTGTGTGGCCGGCTTTAGATTGTCCCACCCCTTTCTACCCACAGGAGCCGTAAGAGCCGACTGAGGGAATACCGAGAGAGTGGGCAGCAGCACTTCCTCGAGTATTAACAACATCCACTGCGATCGCCAACCCGCCTGCCAAGCGTGGCGATTACGGCACTATTCCCCATTTCTTGGGGAGGCCTATATCTAGCAGTGGACGTTGATAGGCTGATGGATGGATGGATCGTACAAACATCCCAAGCCCTAAGGGCATTTGGCTAACTACTTACAAAGAACAAATTATTTGTGTAAGTGGAAAAAGAGAGTTTTACTGCTATCAAGATTCCAACCTGCGTCCCATCCACTCCGGGGAAGTGCTCTGGACCGCTAAGCTATCGCAGTCACCTAATGGTGACACCCAACCTCCACTTCACATTTGTTTTTTAGATTTCTTGAAGACCCACGCCACCTATCGGAAGTATTTGCATATATTTTATTCCAATATAATAAGTTTAATTTTTAAAATTAATAATTATGTTCCTATTGATCAAAGCCTCATCAAATATTTTCTATGCATTCAGGATATTAGCCGTATTAATTAGAAAGACATATCATCACTTTAAAAACCTGGTATAGATACCACAGGTAAAAAAATTATGTGTTTGTAGAAAAAACCTGACAAGCGCAAGTTAAACTCGCGTGGAGAGGGTTCCGTACACGATTATTTAAGTTCCAAATCTGACCCAAATTTCCAATGTTATTTTAAATATTTTTGATCTATATTTTTTTAGCATTTGACATGCTCCGCCACTTTTTAAAGTACAAATGATTTGTGAATAAATCGTAAAGACAAATGTGATAAGTAGATTGGGATGATCGAAAGATCTGTGAGATAGCTCAGTGACTTAGAGCACTTCCCCGGATTGGAAAAGCCGCGGGATCGATTCCCGCTCGTACAAAAAATCTCTTATTTTGAATACCTTAGATTTCCTACAAGTATTCCTGTAATTTGTAGGTAAAGAATGTTTTCTGTATTCTTCTCAAAATTTTAGGCCCAGTTGTTTCGGAGATAAGGTGACATAATGGTGAGCGGGGGTTTGCCAGTAATTTTAGTATTTCTGATCCCATGAGCAGCAGTAACAGCTTACTATCAGGTGGATACAGTCAGTTCCTTTCTTGAAAGGATAAGACACTTTCAAAAACTTATTAACTAGGATACGAGCAATAGTCAAGACTGTCCGTGTAAACGACTTTACCATCAGTAATGCGACACCTCTACGTCGTAAGAGAGCGAGTAGGTATGAATTAAGAATAAAGAGAGTATTGATATAAATAAAGATGCGAAAGGTAATGCAATTGATATGTCGAAATAATGCCAGACGAGCGACTATTTATACAATGCAAAAGTAGAAGGATGTAGGTAAAGGGGGATATCGAGACTCACCTACCTAGAATCGGTCATGTATTGAAGGAAGGTGGAGTCAGAAGTCTTCGAAACCGACGAGCATGTGTGAAGACAATTATGAATGTTGAGGAAGCGAGAGATGTATGCAAGAATACGCACTCTGTTCTCTCTGCCCACCGCAAGGGAGACGGCGTGATGATAATTAAGTAATACTACACCAATGTCTTACGACATTTCACGTTACATAAGATTTCATTTACAGTAGCGCTGACGACATTAAAACAAGCCATTTCCATCCCCTTTATTAAATCGTAAAACTTTTGATGGGTCATTTTACTTTTTTCAATAAACTGTTTATTGGTTTTACACTTTATTGCGGCTGTAACGTTAGATTTTAAGTATATTGTACTCTTGATAGTGTTTTGACGATGTCGGGCAATGCTATGGGTTTTGTCTTGTCTGTTTCGTATACTTTGGTAATTGATTTTTTATGTTACTTTAAATTCCAGCATATATTGGATCATATAGTGACGTCTTTACTAATATTATTAAACTAGATACTGCCCGCGATTTCATCTGTCTCTGTTCTGTCGTTTGGTATGTACTGATATTATAAATGCGAAATTTTGTTTGTTTGTTATGCTTTCATGCAAATACCACTTCGCAAAACCGCAAGCAGTCTAAAAAAAACATAGGATCACGCTTGTATTCCCCTAAGGGGTAGGCAGAGGTGTATTACACACCCACGATTCGCCAGCTATGTTTAGGTCCCACGTACTAGCGGGCCTATTGCCGTCTACTGGGCACATTTCCAAACTCCTGGCTGCTACTTAGAATTTTTCTTTTACGAAAAAGGTCAATAACATTGCCTGACCCGGGGATCGAACTCGAGACGTTATGATCAGCAGTCGTACACACTACCGCTGCACCACCGAGGCAGAGTCTAGTATTATAATAATAAAAATCTAATATTAAAATATCCAGGACATCAATACCTCAATAATTTTTCAGTGGATTGAAAGGACAATAACAATAATATGTAAATATCTTTGACTAAGAACAAAATGCCGTTTTATACATAATGTTAAGAGAAGAATTAAGCTAATGCAAACTTATAATATAATGTCATTGAAAATAATAGTTAATATGAAACTAGGTGCAATTGCACTAAAGGAAAGTTTTTCCCCTGGTGTTGCCAAAGTCCGTGAGTGGCGGTTACCACTTACCATCAGGTAGGCCTGCAAAAATTATAAGCACCCACACAAGTATAACCTTACCGGAAAAAAAAATGAACATCTAAATTTAATCATCATAAACCTGAGCTATTTGAATTGCATTTTAGCACTTGACAAGCTCAGCTAATTATTTGTGAAAGAGGAAAAAGACAACTTCACTGCGAGTAGGATCCGAACCTACATCTGCATCCGGGGAAGTGGTTCTTTAAAGTAGCTGAGCATGTCAAGGGCTAAAATACGGATCAAAGAATGCTCAGCTAACTTTAAAGAACAAATTATTTGTGAAAGTGGAAAAAGAAGACAGTAGAGTTCCCTTTTTAAAAAAAAATTAGCAGAGCTTTATGTTTGCCAAAGTTCATGCACTAATTACCACTTACCATCAGGAGGGCCACTAACTCATTGGCAATTATAATTTAATAATAATATGTTTTAACCATAACGGCCAAGAGATATGATTTATGAAAATTGATTTATCGATAGGCTTTAGTAGGTAGAAACAGAATTACTGTAGTAAATTACTAATATTTATTAGTTATTGATATCAATTTATTTATCCTTAAGAGAGTTACATTGTACTTACTAAGTGTACTTGAAACCTGATTAGAAAGTGATAGTCTTTCATTTCTACTAGGCAACACTAATACAATGGAAATGAGTAGCTCGATCTCTGCGTCCTCTTTTGAGAGTATTTTAATTTCAAATTTGCTTTCCATCTTTCGTAGTCAATGCTTTGCAATTATCTAATTTAATTTACTTACGATTTCTCGCATTAAAAACAGAATAAGAATTTGAAAGAATTTATTCTTCACCTGTAACCCCCCGAACATAATAGGTATCGATGATTTTAAGCTAAATTTATATAGGTTTAAAATATTATTTACTAGTTTTTGTCCGCCAGTTAACTGAGTGCCCTAAGAAACAAGAAGTTCGGAGACGTTGTAGTGACAAGTTGTTGACTATCTCGTACGGTTGGTATGGCTTTTTTTATTGCATATGGTAGCAGACGAGCCACGGCTCACCGATGGTAAATAGTAACCGTCGCTCATAGACTCAACTATACCGAGAATATTGTCAGGTCATTTCATTTCACAGATATCAAATGAAAGAATTAACAGCTATCTCTTGCTACAACCAAAACACACTACGGTCAATCCCCCTCGGGCCCGATAGCAAGTGAGTATTCCCACTTGGTACCCAGCCCTACCACCAGTAATGCAATGGGTGATAAATGCTTACTTCCCTTAGTCCTCGTACGACGCCCGTGGGAAAGAATGGGGTGATGACACTTATATTCTTAGTCCGCCGGTGGCAGCTAATGCTTATCATGTACCATAGGCAATAACAAAATCACAAACAGCCTTACGGCGCCGAAATATTAGATGGACGATAAGTAAATCACACATACGTGACAACCCTATAATTTTAGTGTTAGCAACAAATTATTATTTATGAGCATACGTATGCGAAAATTATATGCTACAGAACATACGCTCAACAATAAATTTCGTGCGTTGAAATTTTATGAAATAAGGGTTATCACATGTCGTCAGCACAGATATGCGTCATTATTTAACTGCCTCGGTGGCGGTTCGATCCCCGGGTCGGGCAGTGTTATTGAGCTATTTCGTAAAAGAAAAATTCTCAGTAGCATCCCGGAGTTTGCAAATGTGCCCGATAGACGGCAATAGGCTCGCCCCCTATTACGTGGGACACAAACATAGCTGGTGAATCGTGGGTGTGTACCTCTGCCTACCCCTTTGGGAAATACAGGCGTGTCTATGTTTATTTAAGTAAATATTGGCCTACCGTCAACTGCAATATTGAAAGCTCTACAAAAACACAGATATTTATTCGTAGTGTACAATTGTTTGACCGGTGAAGTAATATGTCTTCCAGTTCCCCACACTACTCTGTTCGTTGCCACGTTGAACGATCAGGTGTGCGGTTAGGAACATTTTTTGTTGCGTTAACAAAAAAAGGGAATAATTGTTTACGATAAAAATACAATTTAATTTGGGAGAAAGCTCAAGATAGGGCTGTGTGGCGTGCCTTGAGAGATGCCTCTGTCCAATATAAGACTTAGAGTTAACTCATTGTAATAATAAATAACATAAGTATTGAGGTAAAGAATTTGCTACGCCATATATTACTAGAACAGAACAAGGAGATTTTTTTTTATTGCCAACGGTGGCGGACGTGCAGACGGCCCACCTGATGGTAAGTAGTAACCACCGCCCATGGATAATGGCAACACCAGGGGCACAGCCCAGTCGCCGCCTACCGTGAGTAAAGACCTCTTCTCAAACCTCGTTTAAAGAGGGACAAGTCGTAATGCTGGGGAAACACCGTAGCAGGAAGTTCATTCCAGATCTTACACGTACGTGGTAGAAAAGAACGCTGAAAACGAACCGTCTTGGACGAGATCGTTTCCAGGTGGTATGGATGAACCCTAGTACGGCGTCTCGTGGTCCGGTGGTAAAACGGCGATGTTGGTACCACCTCAAACAGTTCCTCCGAGCACTCCCCGTTGAAGAGTCGATAGAGCTCACAGAGAGCCCCAAAATCTCTCCGCCGCCCCAACGACTCCAGCTCATCCGTGAGATTGGGATCATCGACCATACGAACAGCTCGTCTTTGCAGGGAGTCCAGTGGGTCGAGCTGGTATTTTGGTGCGCCTGCCCAGAGATGTGAGCAGTACTCCAAGTGAGGTCGCACTTGTGCTTTATACAGCACAAGTCGCTGCCTCGGTGTGAAGTACCGCTTAGCTCTGTTCAGAACGCCCAGTTTCTTGCTCGCCAATTTGGCCTTGTGACTCCCGAACTGGACTTTACAAGATATGTAGATGCCGAGGATCCCAATACTCTCGGAGACCGGGAGAGTTACCCTTTGGAACTGGGGCGTCACGACAAATGCGTCCTTCTTTGCAGTGAACGTGCAAACCTGTGTCTTTGTAGGGTTGAATTGAACCAAGTTCTTTTCTCCCCATTCCGAGGCCCGCCCTAGAGAGCCCTCGACTTCAGACACAAGTTGGGTCCGCCTCTCCTCCAGCATGTTCCGAGGGACTTTCTGATGGAGCGTTGGGGAGAGCACCGAGCCTTGAGGAACGCCAGCATTAATCTCCATGGTATCAGAGCAGCATCCACCTACAACGACTTTGATGCTGCGACCATGGAGGAAGCCGGCGATCCACTTGCAGAGCCCCTCGGGGATTCCACAATCTAATCGCCTTTAAATTATTTGTAATTTTAATACATAGTACACCATCTAACTAGCCGCTACCAGCAATTTCGTCCGCGTGGAATTTATTAATTTTCTTTATCTATACGGAACCCTAATTATTTTTCCAAAACAAAGCGTTCCTTGTAGCGTCGAAAATTTTGTGTCTTTTAGGTCGATAAACGTCGGAGAAAATCTATCCTTATACTCTAGTATAATCTAGACCCCGATCTAGAAATAGTGTGTTTAGAAACGATGAAATCTGTCATTTATTAATAACTAGCCTTTGTCCGTGACTCCGCCGCAGCCAAAAGCTAGTTTTTAGGTTAATACTCAGGTTCAAATTAGCGGGATAAAATATATACCACTTTTTAAGTCTAATCAAGAGCTACGAAATAAAAAAATGTTTATACACACGCCTAATACGGTCATGTTTTCTCAAATATCTTAAATGTTCTTGTATATTTACACATCTGCTACAGCTTTATAATAGTTAGAAAGCAAACGTTTGACAGATTCTTCTAAATTCCTTATTCCTAAAAGCTCCCTAAACTAAAAACATTGACGCAACATATTTCCAAATGAGTAAGAGAATAATTTAAAATAAAAATTAATCCGCTTGAACAGTTTTCGAGTATATAACAAATACCTACATGAATTTAAACATTCAATATTGTTTGTTCACTTACACTTCCTCTTATTTCACTTTGCAATTACTCATGGGTAAGCAAAGTATGGTAAAACTGTCATGACGAAATCAACAGGTAAAAAATATAAATGGTTCAATAATTATTTGTGAGCGACACTTTTTTTGTGGAATTCAATGAATTTCTTTTTATTGGGCGGATCCTTTCATTTTTCTAAAATAAAAGTAGCTTTAGTCACTCCTTATAACATCAGCTATCTACCAATGCAAATTCCAGTCCAAATCAGTTCAGCCATTTGGAGATTAGTCGAAATTACAGAAAAAGCTTAAAAAATTGGTATATTCTTACCTACTTTCATATGCATTAAATAAAAAGACGTTGTTGACGATGTTATTAAGATATAGACTTTTTATAAACAATATAATTTATTGTTGTTACTTCAATTTTTAACTGATTTCAAAAAAGAGTAGGTTCTCAATTCGGATGTTATATAATTTTATGTATGTTCGGGCATTTGCAAGTATTGTTTTGCAAAACAAAAAAAATGTTTCAGATTTTGAATATTTGCAAAAATAAATCATCAACACATAACATTTACTAGTAATCAATGTGCGGCCTATTGGTAGAAGCTACATAAGCTGATAAATTATTGCAAAGAAAACTCAACACTTGTACCTATAATAAAAGGTTCCAAATTAGAATATTGAAATTTGTATGTATTAATATTTAATATAGACTGTCTATTGACTAGAGACACTTTTTACGTCAGGCTTAGTACAAATTACTAAGCCCAATGCCCATTTTTAGTAGGTCAATGTCTTTACCTATATTATATTCATTAAAAACAAAAAATTTGACTTCATATTTAAAATTTAAAAGTGCGACTCCCTATTCCGACGCTCATAGTCAAAGATTGGACAAGTTAACATTAAAGTAAAAGCCTTCAGGCCCCAGACTAAGAACTTAATAGACGGAGCCACGGCGTGGCCGCACTTGAAACAGCAATATTTTTTTAAATGTTTCCAGGTTGACAAATATTTAACCATATTTGGGCAAATTAAACGATAGTTAAAATGAGGTCTGTAACTTGATCGTAAATAAGAAACTTTTCGTAACAAATATTTTATTGAAAATCACAACATTTATCAAAATAATTATTTAAAAGTAAATCTACCACCCCTTCTATTCATCAAACCGTCAGCCTTTAAACGTTTACTGCTGAACATTGGCCTCCCTAAGAGAACACCAGAACTAGCGGGCTTGTGCTGACTACATCCAACGGCTCCCTGCAGCTTTGACCAAATATTTGGTCTATCTGGTGGGAGGCCATATTACGCCTGCCCATTTGGTACTTTAGCATGCAAACTCGGCGGGCTATGTCAGATATTCAAGTCCTACCTCCGTAATAAGAATTCGATCACGTAGAGAAATACCAAGATTTTCAGCCTTGATGCAAGATAAGTATTGCTTCTCCATAAATTGCCGTTCTGTTTGATATCTCATCTGGTAAATAATAATAAGTTATATTTAATAAAATAATAGTACACAAGAATACAATTAAATTATCTTTTCTCTCTTTTCTGGGTTAACTAAGTAAAGAATTATCATCCTTCCAGCGCTGAATTAATATATTTTCTTATTATGTATAATGAAACATCAACAAAATATCGTGAAGCATATTTTGGGTATTTCGTGGGTTGCCTCGTTTTCCCGTAGCATCCACCCATTTCGATCTCGCATCTAGATTAGAGGAAAACCTAAAATGGTATTTTTTTATCATCGTCTCATAAAATACATATAAATTTATTAGTAAAGTGAAAACTGGGCAAATTAAATTCGCAATAAGCATATAACACCGAAACAATTCTCAGCAATAGAAAATTAGCTAGAAAACGTGTTTTGCGAGTGTATCTTAGTAGCAATTATTAATTTCGAGTAAAAAAGCCCATTTTATATCACTTTAGAGCATTCAATCATTAAATTATTTCATTTTCGACTACATATGAATGAAATGTTATATCTGTATTTTTTCGCTCGCTGTAGCTTTTGTAGCATAGTACACTATTTTACAAGCACTATTATCACGTAGTCTTTTTCTCAAAACACTGATTTAATTTCACGTAAATATAATGTAAAACCCGATTTTTTATTCAAATGTTCGATTATGTCAGTTGAATCGTGATAGACAAAGCATTTTGACATCGTGACAATACCAAAAACTGGCCAGGGCGACAAAGACAAAAATTTATAACTTTGTCTGTTTTTTGCACCAGTAAATTGTATCTTGTGTTCTCGCTCATACATGTCAAAGAATTTTCTTCGTTCTGTCTAGATATATTTAGTCTGAGCTTCAGGGTAATTCGTACTCACAGCTAAAAAGAACAATAAAAATGGCTTCTTTCTTCATCTGTCAAAAATGTTGATGGATCGTTTTGTTGAGGATCAGATTTCATAATTTGTTTAGTGAGCGTTCTTCCTCGGTTCCGATTTTATTCTTGATTAAATAGTTCAGCTTCTTATATTAAATTCCAATTTTTTATCAAACTTGTGGGCTCATCAGGGCATTTTTGTATGGTTCTTTTTTATTTCTCAATATTTGAGTTGTATGGTCGCAAGTTCGGTTTATGATATCAACATAATATATATAGTACAATATAAGTACCAAACAATAATATAACAAAAAAACTAAAGTCGCAACTAGCAATGTATATTTATAAATAAAATGATAGGGTTCTGCCGTTGCCCGCGCATCATGACAAAACTACTGGATACATTTCAATTAAGTTTTCTAAGTTTTATTTCGTAGTTACTTGACCCTTATCTCAAAACTATTGCGATATCTTAATTTTTTTCTCACTAATAAGCACGGATCTCCTCTAATGACGAATGATAATAGACTATATGGTCGACCGGTGTTTGTTGGTAGGCAAGTGCTGGTTTCCTCGCGATTTTCAAGAACGCTCGGCAACAAATGAGCTCATTTGTTGCCCGAACGACGGGGCGTGCGGTCAGAAACATTTATTCCCGCCTAAACAAAAAAAAAGGCTATCACTGCTTCTCTTTTATCATCATCCTACTTTATCTATATTATTGTAAAGCTGTGACAGAGCTGTGTCTGTACATTTAAGATATTTGAGAAAAAATAACTTATTAAGGCTATGTAGGCGTGTCTAAACACAAAACGTTTTTTTTTAGATTTTTGTCTGTTTGTTTGTTTACGCATCACGCAAAAACTACTAAACGGATTTTGACGCAACTTTTTTTGTTTGATAGCTCTTTATTAGACTTAACAACATTTTATCCCGCTACTATATCGGGAACTTGAGATATAGCTAAAAAACCAGCTTTTGGCTGCGGCGGAGCCGCGGGCAAAGGCTGGCACGGGAGGTTGGTGTATTCTAAAGTACACACGGTGTAAGTTACGCTTCGATCAAAAATGCAATAGATTTTGCGTCGACCAGAAAAATATGTCTCGGTAAATAAGAGCGCACTTGAGAAGTGAGCTCTTATTATGTTTAGTTCAAAAAGTACTTTATTTGTTGCTTTTTAAGCTTGATTTAACAGTAAATGTTATTTGTCTTTTTACTTAAGTGGCAGTAATAAATTATAGCTTTGCTTGTTTTTTGTGACGAATGACCGTAAATGTAAGATAATATTTTTTAACATTTGTGACTTTATTACTAAGTGCCATGATTGTAATTAGGTTGAACTTAAAACTGTGTTAAAACCTGTCTCAGTTCGTTAGTAAACAGATGTAGCTGTTTAAGTATATATTATATTCACACGGACAGTTTTTAGCTTGATTTTGTTCGGGACACTGTATCTTGTTAGTATAATGATCGAAGAAGTTATGGGAACATTTTGGTGTACTATAATATTCACATCCAATTAGACGTCACATGGAAGATGCTGTAATCCTTAACATAGTAATAAACTCTTTGCAAAATGTGACCCGCCAATGACGCAATAAGCATTTAGTCGGTTCTTCATTGCCTTAGCCATGAATGGCTTTCTGATTTTAAAGCTAAATTAAAACGTGCTTCGTTTAATGCCGCCATAAAATCTATAGCCTTATTAAAGCGCACAGCTTTTATTGCAGCGTCGAAGGCATCCTGTTTAACTTTATTATTATAATGGTACCTTCCAATTTGGTAAGTTATTTAGCTTCTATAATCTTTAAAGAGAGAAAGTTATCGGTATTTAACATGCTTAACCATATTACCAAACGAAAATGTGAAATCGAATATTACCGTTACGAGCAGAATCTGAACCTGAATCTCCTCCAGATGCGCTGCCAATTTAGCCATCGTGACAATGTTCGGGACTGCGAATGCTGCTGGTCGGAATACCGTATGCACATACATCTGACAGATGGCGCAGACCAAGAAATTGTAAAGAAATCGTGACTGTTATTTTCGAACATATATTTTCACACTTTGTGTTTATAAGTAAATATTCTCTAGTGTTGTGCTTTTAAAAAAAATATAATACTGCGTTAGGGAATAATCCCTGTTTCGCGAGCGACTATATAAACATACAATTGTCGGACACAAAATACACCCAGACTCAGAACAATCATTTATGGATCTCACCTCCACGCGATGTAACCTACAATACTCGACACGGGAGGTTGGTATCTAAATCCGTCGGCTATCTTTGCAGGCAAGTTTTTAATTGAATCTAATAAAACAATTTGATGCTTGAGCTAAAACATTTACTTGATATCATTTGCAAACGGTTTAAACTTACAATTACACCTAATGAGCACCTTCATTTTTACAGTCAGCAGTCGATAATATCTAAGAAGGGGGCGATCGCCACCTGCTTAGCAAGGTGCTTAGTACAAAAGTAGCAGTACGACACCCATGGCTGGCGACGCCCCGAGACCGTAAAAGCGCTCCAGCCGATGCTGGAGGAGTCCTTACTTTCCAACTGCTGCAGGTGCTTGGCATGGTTGCTTGGGCAAATACCTGCACATAAGCCCAAAGAGAGAAGCGACTCCCTGCTGCCATTGCGGCTGCGAGTGCGAGCGCCTAATCGTCCGCTACCCGCATTGCCTCCCGCGAAAGCGCGCTCTGGTGTAGAGAAGCGTCGCTCAAAGAGGGTGCCTGAAAGGTTAAGCCGCCAGCGTAATGTCTTCCGGTTTCAGTGGTTTACCAGTACAGGCGAAGAGACGGCACACGTATTTATTTAGTGGGTGAGGGTCCCATACTACACTGGGTACACACGCGGACAGGGTGTGCGGTTAGGTACATTTTTCCATCTTAAATATAGTCGATTATGTCATCATGAAACCAAGGTATACCGGTTATAACCGACTATCTTACTTTAAAAATAAAACACCTTTTAGTGGTAGAAAAAAAGGAGCCTTTCATGTATGGATGGGTCCACTTGATCGGAAAAATACCATTCTCTCACAGAAGATTAGCACAGTACTCCGTCTTTTATGTTTCGTATGGTGAGTGAGAGCACCGGAGACCCAAACCCTTTCCTTATCTTCTCCTTATTATCCCTTTCATTTTAAAATATTGTAAATAATACACATTATCGTTTTGTAAGGAACTTATCTTTTTTTTTGTAAGTTTTATAAATAAGTAAAATACCATTTTATTCATTACAACAAATGATTTTCTTTCTTTCTTTCTTTTTTCTATAGCGTGACCACGAACGTTACATGGGCCGTATTTGCATGAAACTGTCGGAAACAAAATTATAGAGACCACACACGCATAATCATTGAACAGTGTGGTTCGTGACGTAATTGTGCTAGATGTTGCTAGTGTCTCTAGGCTAGGGTAATCGCTTACTATCGACCCGCATGCCCATTTGCCCCCCACGCTGTATATTAAAAAAAACTTTTAAAGTATAATAATTATAAAAAAAAATATAATTGACAGTTTGCGGTAACAGAATATTGTCAAACGTCAGAAACTGTCATTACAAAGCAGGAAATGAAATGAATGGTATAATGGTTCTACAATATTATTTCTATAATATAATTATAATAAAACGCAGTAAGGTATTTCAAGGCCCAATAATAACAAAACCGCAAATTTACTCTAATATCCGTACCAACCACGGTAAAGACTCGGTCCAAGATTAAACCACAGAACAGCTTTATTTTCCTGACCACATTTAAAAAAACGGGTCTACACATATTTCTAAACAAATCAATCATTAACACATTTCACGTGGAAAACGAAACGTAACGTAATCTCATTCAAATGTCAGAGATGAACAATCGGAGCTGTTGAGGATTAAGGGTGGGTTCCATAGAAGCAAATACGAACTTGCTGTTCAAAATAGAAAGGATTACTAATATTATAAAATGCCATATTGTCATCAGCCGGCTTCTTTCCTCTTATTTACAGCCTTTACTTTTTTATATATAGCACTTTGTTTTTCCGTCTCTCCCATTGTCTCCTTTTTTCATTTAGGAATTTTTCCCTGTGACGTCATTATGAAATTTTCTTCTCTATTTGAATTATAGTCAGTGAACACAAAGGTTATTTTTTGATCTATTTGAAATAGATACTCGAAAACTACTTTTGTAACACCCAGATTATAAACACGAGTTGATGTCAAGGAGGTCGTAAAATTTTAGAAAACAGTTAATATACTTTATAAACTTCTTATTCATTTTTATTCAACATTAATTTTATTCCGCATTCGTAACAATGACTTAAGAGAGCGAGTAGGTATGAAAGAGAGTTTTGGTGTAAAGATGCGAAAGGGAATGCTCCGATGGTTCGGACATGTGGAAAGAATGCCGGACGAGCGACTGGCTAAGAAGATATACAATGCGAAAGTGGAAGGCTGTAGGTACAGGGGAAGACCGAGACTTACCTACCTAGACCAAATTGGTCATGTGTAGAAGGAAGGTGGAGTCGAGGACTCTCCGAAACCGGCGAGCGTGTACGTGTATGAAGGGAGTTATGAATGTTGAGGAAGCGAGAGATGTATGCAAGAATAGAGATTCTTGGCACTCTGTTCTCTCTGCCTACCCCGCAAGGGAAATGGCGTGATGGTAAGTAAGTAAGTAAGTATTAATTTTATTAAAGGTTATAATTGTTTTACTTACTCAACCAAACTTTTGTATAGACAGGCTAAGTAAGGTACTGTTTTCCCATACCGTGTGATTTGATTACCACACAGAACAGATATTTAAACAATCAACAGCTATTTGTTCCGCCTGCGTTTTGTGTGCATTGAATCTGTACCTACAGAAATTCTACGGAAAATGCATTTATTATGTAATACTAACAGCAGATAAACCTTTTCATTGTAAAACAGTGCACAGTATTTACTCCGTCCTAGTGGAAACAGAGCTTTAGTTTAGCAAAGTACTATTGATTGCTGAAGTGGAATATTCTTATAAGCGTTCATTTTATTTAAACAGGTTAGCAGAATGCCCAAAAAGATAATATTTTTCACAGTTTCACCATTGAACAAGTCGGACGTCAAAATTTTGAGTAACATTGTTTTTTTTTAATTATTTCACATAAAATAAATTGCCATTCCGTTTTCCTGTTCGAAAGGTAAATAACTGTAAGTACTAAGTACACTTTGGTAAAGCATTTAGTGCCACATTTGAGTAAATACTTCTAAATGTTATCAATTCATAACGTACCATTTGTGTTCTCATCTGTACAATTGTCATCAATCACAAACGTCATTCAATAGTATTTGGTTTTTTAATCAAATATTTAATTTTGTTGAAAGCTTACGAGCAGGTGGCCGCCGACCTATTTGGACTGTTCCTTTTTTAAATATTGATGTCATAAACAAATTCTGTTTTAATTGATGGGTCACAAGGCTATAGAAATAGATAATGATTCATCCTTTTTTTTATTGTCCCTGGTATCTGACGAGTCAAGGCTTTGTCGGAAACGGTAACTACCATTTATAGACTCGTTTAAATGTATTGCGCTTAGTGAGGCCTAAATCTGGTAAATTTTCGAGGTCACCAGATATCTCTTTGTACTTGTGTCTGTCTTGTGCTAAGTTCATAATGGAAGAGCAGACTATCCAGTCCTATTCTCGATACTTCTTCTGAGTGGTTGAATCTTTCAGTTAGCAATGATATCGCTTTGTCTTTAATATGACTAACATGCAGCCAATGAAAAAAAAAATCGTAAAGAATGTAGGTATCGGAAGTATGAGTGTTTTCATATAACATGAGTGCATAACATGCATAACACAGACTGTTTATGATTTCGCGTGTGCGTGAGACCGAACTTCTTTGTAGCGATTGTTCAACAATTGTACGCTTAAAGTATTAGGTATATTAAATGTTTAATATTAGTGGATCGTTCCTCGATTCGCTCACATCGAATGATGCAACTTAAATAGGTATTTGATTTAAGAATAAGCATGTTTTGTTTTTATGCTCTATGTTAGATTCCTAACACACAAGCTGTAACAGTTCATTGCTCTAGTGCGTTCTAGAGTTAGTTTGACAATAAGTAATAGGCTATTCAAGCGTTTCTGGACACAAAACAATTTGTTTAGAATTTTCATCTGTTTGTTTGTTCTCACATCATGCAAAAAGTACTAAACTTTTAATACAACTTTTTGACGTTATAACGTCTCATAAATCGATGAACGCAGTCCGCACGCATGAAAAAGTGTCACATTCCGCCCAGGGTTCGTAAATGGCGGATTTACTGAGTTACTATGTGACCAACCTAGTATTATTATTATTATTCCTATATTTCAGGCAACTATGGCCCATAAAAAACATACAAAAATATTAACAAATTATAAACTAATAAATACGCTATATAAAATAAAACCTAAAACCTACTGTACATGAATTGTCGGCGTCATGTTGCGCTGCGTGGTGTCGCGTAACCTTTCGCGAAATCTTCGATAGACGACACCCTTCGATCAAAACTCTTCCTTGAGGAAGGTCGCAATATGCTGAGCCTGAACTCGCACCAAACTATATTATGGCGCGTCTCGAGCTTTTCAGCCCTCAAAGTCCAGCTGGTCTTCACCCGCATATACTCAAAAATCTTCTCAAACTTTTTGGGAGTGATGCAGCCGGAACACGTACAACTGCGTCGTAGGTATCGCTGGACGCAGAAGAATATTAGGTCCTGCCAGCGCGGTACGGCAATGGTTCCTATAAGGAGGCGTTTGCTTCTTCTTCTTCTTCTCCAACTTTATGAAGCCGTCCTTGTCAATCTTGTCACCCTGCTGTTGCAAAACTTTGGTGGATTTACAGCAGCTCTTGTTCCCTTTTCTATTTCCTGCTTGCTGTTTAGTTACAGCAGACTTATGTGCGGCGTCGACAGTAGTGTAGGCACATTTCGGGATCGATGTACCTTCATGTGTCACTCCTTCAACCGGTGTTGACGCAGCGACGGCGGCGGGGCACGTTGCAGCGCAAGCAATATCATTGGCGGGTGATGTAGTGGAGCTCGCTGACTCAAAACTGCCGATGGAAACGTTTTGCGCCCCGCGTCGTGTTTTCACATTAGAGGCGTCAGGCGACCTACTTACCGAAACAGCGTTGCGCAACAACTCTACTTTGGTACGTAGTTCCCCTATGGTATTATTTAACACGTCCAGCTTGGACGTTACCTCGGCCAGGTTCACTTTTAAAGACGTTATATCCTTCAGCAACTTGGTGAAATCGACGTGGTCGAACGTGACAGGGGGTAGCTTATGTAGCTCCTTCGCGACGAAAGCAGGCACGTCATCCGGATCGGTGGTCTTGAGCATCGTGATGATATCTTGCATACTCTTCTCGCCTCCATCCCTCCGGCGGGACGGTATCTGGTCGACTTTTCCGAGCGATTGGAACAGTAACACCTTGGCACTGCTTATCTCCTCCTGTGTGAAGGTAGATCTACAGATCTGCAAGATGCTGACCTCGTCCATAAAATCGATGACATGGTTGATAAATGCCAAAAGCTCGTTGACTACGAGTATTTGCGAACTCATAGTGACGAAAACGGGCAGTGGCTATAGCCACGCCGAACGCGAAGAAAATATTCGTACCGGGCAGCGCAAACACGTCCGTATACGGCCGCGCCTATGATCCGTTAAATGATTTAGTGTATACCTGAGTAATATTTAGGTATGATTAGAAACTTCGCATTTACATATACATCGAAAAATGTAGGTATGGCGACCGATGCATTGTTTGTGAAACTCTCAAAAAACATATATGACGCTATTACATAAAATTATCGTCCGTAAATCGACTTTACAGACAACTACATAGTTTTTATTTTTTGTTGCTCTTGATTAGACTTAAAAACTGGTTTACGTTTTGTCCCGCTACAATTTTTGTTACGCATATGGCAAACAAGCATACACAAATAATCCATCCATCCATTCATCAGCCTTTCAACGTCCACTGCTGGACATAAGCCTCCCCAAGAGAACGCCACAACGAGCGGTCCCATCATGGGGGATAATTCCGGAATCGCCACGCTTGGGAGGCGGGTTGGCGATCGTAGTGGATGTTGTTAATACTCGAGGAACTGCTGCTGCCCACTCCCCCGGTATTCCTTCAGTCTGCTCTTACGACTCCCATGGGTAGAGAGGGGTAGGACAATTCTAAAGCCGGCCCCACACGGCATCACAATCACAAATAATATGTTCTTTAAAATAACTGAGCATGTCAAGTACTAAAATACAGATTAGAAGTTGTTTAGTAATAAATTAGGTACCTTTATCTTGTCATCCTGTTTCTGATTCACTGTTTTATTATATATATATATTTATGTGTGTATATAGATGAATAGATGTATAGATATTCCTCCACTACATCATTACTACCTCCACTAGTGGATGGTCGTAAAACAGAGAGTATCGGGAGGGCGTCAATTTCCAATTTATTTTTTCCCTACAGTTGCAGGGCCGGTGCAGTAAAGTTGAAATCGTAAACTTACCGCGTATGGGCTCAAGGCTTGTACCACGTGACGATAGCGAAAGTACATTAATTTAGCCTTGCATAGCATAATTATGATATTAATTCACTGTAAACTGCCTTGCTCGTCTACAATAACTATCAACTTCAAATAGCAAAGTTCCAGGTTCAAATATAAAATGCAAAATGTCTTCAACAACGCGGACGCTGAATCTCTAATGTGCCCAGTTGATAACAATAATATTGTCTTACACCACGTAGAATTAAAGTCTAAGACGAAGTCGGGAAAAGTGATGGAAGTAAAAAAAATACTTTTAAAACCTTGTTCCCTCAGAAAGCCTAAACAACAAACCATAACGATTTAATAATAGATTCACTCTATTAGATCTCTTATTTATATAAGGCAAAAGCACAATGAAATCGGAGCGCTGATAATTATAATTTATCAAATTCCTATTAATATGTAAATATAAAGCGTTGCTCTACTGTGCCAATATATATTAGATGCCTAAATTGGACTTAAGCAGTCCTACCAACTGAAATCAAATTATGTAATGAAAAGTTCCCTTAAATACCGAAAATACCGAATTCAATGTCACTGAAACAATTAAACACTATTTGAAAAAGGTGACTAATTGTAAAAACTCTTAAATAACCCACTCAAAAATCAAGATTCATGTCACCTGTATCGTTCACCTTTCAATCTCATAGTACAGGGTGGTCTAACAATAATTTACTAAGGATAATAGACGTTCATTTTTCACTACTACAAATTGGACACGGTGGCTGCCTGCTTTTTTGTTGTATATCTAAGAGGGTACCCCTAAATTACACCTTGGATCCCCTTCGATGGCGCGGAATAAAAATTTTAGTGTTTTTTGAATGGGTATGACGGATCAGCATTCTCTTGGCGGTACAATTTTATTAATATAATATGAAAGGAACAAATATAAAAATAAAATATAATTCTAGCCAATTTGAATGCGTCAGTAATAGCTAAAAATCGTTTTCTGGAAACCATAATGAAATCAAAATGAATTAAACACAAAGTGGAAAATGTGAAATCGAAAATAACAGTCACGAGCAGGATTTGAACCTGCATCTCCTGGATACCGTCCAGATGCTTTGCCAATTCAGCAATCGTGACAAGTGCTCCTGACTGCTAATTTCGATAACATATTCATACTTAACGTCTTTGGGTGACGCCTGCGCCATCTGTCGGAAGTATTTTCATACATTATACCGACCAGGTAAACTTAATTTTACAATTAATATTTTTACCTAATAATGACGCAAACCCTATAAATATTAGTGTTTAATGTATAGTGCTAAGCATGTCAAATGCTAAAAATATATATAAAAATATTTAAATAAATCAAAATGAGTTTCATTATGAATAATATACCTACATAAACAAGCTCGACTTTCGTATGAAATATGCCATTAGATCTCGTCTTAATTAAATGATATAAATGCATAATTAACTATTACCTACTACATAATTATGTGTAACACATTACAGAAACATCAATAAGAAATAAGACATTCTAGTTGGTGGTCCACTCATTCTATTACAAATTTAATTGAAGTAATTTCCGAAACATGGTGAGTTCTTTTTCAGTTTATGGCGAGAATAGTTTTAATGGTTCAAAAACTAGATATTTTAACAAATCTTTTATATCATAAACTAGCGCTTGAGTATATCCCACATGATTATAAGTGCGAGCTTTGCTCATGAAGTATCATAATGATTATAACTATTCAATCTTACCTTAAAGTTTCTACCCAAAACATTGTTGCTGACAACTTATTCAACAACACAACAATCCTTTATTTGGCAATTTATGCGCATTTTTTTTTTTACTCCTGTTTTAATACAACATACAAAATTTTATTTTTGTTGTCGTTAACGTCAGATACATTATAATTAATAATACTAATTTTATTCTCAATAACTATTACTATATTTTGTCCCCTACTTAGTTTGCGTCGCCTATTGTGTGATTATAAAAAATATTGTTTCTTAAAACTTTAGTGATTTTAGTAAGAGACAAGTGTCTTAGAAATAATACTTAAACCTTCGTTGAAATCTATCCAGTAGCTTTTTTGTGATGCGGGCACAACGGGAGACCTCTATCATTTTATTTAAAACAAGCCTTTGCCCGCGGCTCCATCGCAGCCAAAAGCTAGTTTTTAAGTTATATCTCAGGTTCCCGATATAGGAGCGGGATAAAATATATACCAGTTTTTAAGTCTCATCAAGAACTAATCCGTTCAGTAGTTTTTGTGTGATGCTTGAACAAACAAACAGGTAAACAGACAACCAGACAACCAGACAAAAATTCTAAAAAAATTGATTTGTGTTTAGACACGCCTATATAGCCTATAAAATTTGTTCTCAAATATTTTGAATGTACAGACACGGCTCTGTTACAGCTTAATAATAGTAATAGATATAGTTTGACGGTTAGGAAAACATTTGATTAACTACAACTAAGTACGATATTTTACTATTGTAGGTATTTGCTATATAGTTTAATTTGAATAAGTAAATACTCTTTATTAAAGTTCTATTGATTTGCCTATGTATAACGCAATTCCTTTTGTCAGATATAATTACTATAAAGTAATTTTATTTCACACTAGATAAGCCCGGTAAACTTCATATCACCTACAATTTATTTTATCAGCGATAATCGATCTTTATCAATCTGCATCGTTTAAGATTTGGAAATTGATAGGTTTTAAATGAAACTTGCTTTTAGTGCAAATTAATAATAACTGTAGCTATCATTTTGTCTTCTGTTAACCAACTACCCATAAGAAAGCATACCAATATTGATTTTTTTATTTTTTATCGTTTTTATAGGGTAAAGGGGGAACCCTTTTTTTTACTTTTAAACCAGCCCTGTAGCTACCAAAACAAAATACAATTATTCAAATCGATCAAGCGAGTATTAAGTTTTAGCGAGACTAACGAACAGCAATTGATTTATATATATATATATATATCTGTTTGTCATTGGAAAGTAGGTATTATGCAAATATTTAATGCTTCATAGATGTTATTATTTGAGTATACTCCAGCTGTATCTAGGCACATAAACGAATTATTTATACAAAACAACCGAAATCTGTCTTCAGACCGGTATAGAAAAACGCACTGAAAAGAATAAAAATAAATTCAAAACATATACCTTCACTACCATCCATGAGAATCGCGTCAAAAGCAAGAGAATGTCCTCAAAAAGTGATGAAATCTCACCCCTAACCAATAAAGAGAGCTACATGAAACATAAGTCCGTATTCAGGGGTCGAATTATATGTAGGGGTTGTTTTACGAGCCATTCCATTTTACAGTTCTTCCCCATCAGTGGGGATGAATCACACAGGAATGATGCCAAAAACCATGAACTAGAATAAATAATTGTAGTCTTTGCTTTTGCATCCGAGATACTTTATATAGAACTCACTATGACGCGGCGATTAAATCACCTACACTCTTGTAGCAAAGCCTAATAACAGTCAAAGAATACAGTCAATGATATAGAACCCTGTATAAATCCTTCTGAAGTCTGACCAGACAAACGTAGCATCACGCCTGTATTCCCGAAGGAGTAGGCAGAGGTGTAATACACACCCACGGTTCGCTATCTTTAAGTCCCACGTAATAGGGAGCGAGCCTATTGCCGTCTAACGGGCACATTTCGAAACTCCGGCCTGCTACTGAGAATTTTTCTTTATACGAAAAGCTCAATAACATGAGACATCGCACACACTACCGCTGTACCACCAAGGCAGTGATCTTACCACTGTAACATTTTTTCTTAACAGCCTGTTCCATCGTGTCCATTTATGTTGTTTTATTGCTTATCGCGGTAGACGAGCTACGGCCCGCCTGATGGCCAATGGTAACTGCCGCTCATCAACAAAGTAATACCAGGAGCACAGCCATGACGTGTAAAGTTTAAACAACCCACTTGATAACTGTTATAATGGATTGGCATCATCATTAACAACATCGATAGTTTTACAAAAAAAAATAAAAAAAATATGAAATCTAAAAAAATTGTCCGTGTGGTGATGGACTAAGAATACAAGTGTCACCATCCCATCCTTTCCCGCGGGTGTCGTATAAGGCGGCTAAGGGAAGCTAAGCAATTATCACCCAGTGGTAGGGCTGGGTACTAAGTGAGAGTACTCACTTGCTATCGGGCCCGGACGGGTCAGTACCACCATCTCCTGTGTGATCGGTCATGAAGCACGTCAGTGTGTTTTGGCTGTAGCAGAATATAGTCGTTTATTCTTGCTTGACTACACTCTCGGTATAGTTGAGTCCATAAGCAACGATTACCACTTTACCACTTACCATCAGGTGGGCCATCGTGACAATTGCTCCTGACTGCTATACTGAATTGGCAAAGCATCTGGACGGTTTCCAGGTGATGCAGGTTCAAATCCTGCTCGTGACTGTTATTTTCGATTTAACATTTTCTCACTTTGTGTTTAATGTACTATGCAAAAACTTAAGAAGCAGAGGTCTCGATCGTATGGATGAGATCACATCACTTTAAGTGCACTAAACACTTAAAACAATAATATACAATACATATTAACAGGAAATCCTTTTAGCTAGTACAATACAGCAGTCATGTCGAATGTCAAGGATTTACCAACACAATTTCACTTTCAATCCAAGCACCGACGTTTACAATTTGTGTTACAAGATTAACCTTTAAGTTATTTAGTGTTCAAGGGTTTTCACAAGCCGTACGGCATCGTAAGCAGACTCAAATTACCGTAGTTAAGGTGTTAAATTACTGTCGCGGTACTCTGATTGATAGAATCCTGACCAAAGAGGATCTATATACTCGTATATTGTACTCCACCTCTGCTTACTTCCTTTTTAAATACACACATACATACAAAGATAGGTAAGTTGTGACAACGAATTGATACTTATACAACGCACTTACGTTTTTTGAATTCTGGTAATTGAATATATCATATTCTAGGCTTTACCTGCAGCTCCCCCGCAGTCCGTTTTTTAGGTTATATCTCAGGTTTCCGATATAGTAGCGGGATAAACGGTACTTATATAAGTTTATAAGTCTAATCAAAAGCTATCAAATAAAGAATTTGCATTAAAATCCGTTTAGTAGTTTTTGCGTGATGAGCGAACAAATAATAGACATACAGAGAAGAATCTAAAAAAAATTTTCTGTGTTTAGCCACGCCTATATAGCCTAATACAGTATTTTTTTCTCAGATATACAACAGTTCTGTTATAGCTTTATAATAGTTAGGATAACAATGCCGTCAAGTAATTCACGTTTACAATCGATAACTTCAACATCAACTCTAAGCATAGGGCCCCTGTGGAGAAAGACTAAAAATACAAGTGGGGACACTTTCCCCATTCTTTCCCACAAGCATCGTACAAGGCAATTATAAAGCATTGTATAACTGATACACCACCATCTTTTGTGTGATTGACCATGATGCATCTCGGTGGTGCTTTGGTTGTAACGGGAGATCGCCATTCATTATTTCATTTCATATCCACAAAACGAAATGGTAAGGAGCGGTGTGACAGTAGATACTCTTAATATAGTTGAGTCCATGAGCGACGGTTTCCACTTGCCTGCAGATAAGCCGTAAAAAACTATCCAATGCTCATCATCAAGGCGAGTGCGTAGTCACGTCAGTGTCAGCGTGTTGGTGTGCAAATCACACGCGACGCTAGAAGTGTGGCTTGCTGTGGGGACTAGTTGAGTGTGCCCTACATCGATAATGCCGGCCGGAAATCTTCAATCCTGGGCGAGATTGGATGAAAGTTCTGTATCGTCCTTCACTATAATTATTGTCATTGCCCCTTTCACGTTCGATCTGACTGTGCCCACACACTGTACTGATCATGGACTTGAGGGCGTGGAATTTCACCCCTCTCCGACTTATTCAAGCTTAAACTTTCTCCTTCCTCTAGCTTTTACTTTAAACAAAAATATGATGCTCGATTAAACCGTAAAGTTTTTTCAGTCTATTGAAAAAAAATTGTGAAAGTGTAAAAAGATACCTACATTTTCTACGAGCAACTCCTGCATCCTTTCGGATCCGAGGTAATGCTTTAGTCCGCTAACCTATTGTAGAAACCTACTTGCAGCGCCCAATCTTAGTTCTTTTTCTTTTAAAAAATACTCTTATTCCACTTTCAAAAAGTTTTATCTAGCAAAATATCTAAACATGTCAAAAACAATAAAATTATCTCTTTGTTAAAATAACTTCGGATTACATATAATCCAATATGTAATCCGACGTTGTTATATACACATCGGCAATTTATAATCACAATTAAAGTGCATGTAAAGGATCTCTCGGTTAAGGGAGTGGTTGATCGCAATCATTCTTTCATTTTGTTTCACGAAAATTATTTGCAATGGACCTTATAATTTTCTTGTAATTACATACTATTTTTTTAAACTCCAAAGAAGTTTTAATCTATACACTGCTATTCATATAAAGATGTATGTTATATTTGTAAGTTATTTATAACTTTAAATCTCTCTATAATTAATTGTGTGTAATTTAAGAAGGCCAAATACATCTCTGAAGGAGATTTTAATGATTCGTAAATTAAGATTCTGCAGTGTCAGTTTTGTGAAGTTGACCAATGACTTGATTTATAATATTCATAATTTCACAACAGCATACTATCTCAGATTATAGGTACGTAAGATCGTCAGTGTCAGTTACAAGAATTCACTTTATTTTATAGTGTTGAACTAAGCAATTTAATAAAAGCTTAGTATTATACAACGAACAAAATCTAAGTTAATTCCAATCTAGAATTATTATGTTAACCTTAAAGTAAATGTTTTACCATTAAAGTCAAAACAATCCGTTGTAAACAAATACTTAATAGCCCATTAAGTTGGTTGTCGTATTTACTATTAAAAGTCAGAAAGCTAACTGTAAATCCCTAGAGGGCGACCGCTTGGAAATAATTAATACGACAAGGCTCTTAGTATTTTCATAAGACTCCACTTAATGGATTCATGACAACTGCTTTTACAAAATTTAAGCGATGGGAACTGGACTGAAGATCATTTTAGAATCGCTGAAAAGTTGTCAAGGAAGTATTCATTTTGGACCAGACGTAAAACAAAACGTATTTAGCTCTTTTTAGTAAAACCTTGTGCTTTGCTGTATACTACTTATTAGAGTAGCAACTTACTTTTTTGTTATTAATGATGGCGAACGAGCCACGGCTCACCTGATGGTAAGAGGTAACCCTCGCTCATGGACTCAACTATATCGAGAGTAGAGCACCATTTCATTTCTCAGATATGAAATGAAAGAATAAACGGCTATCTTCTGCTACAGCCAAAACACACTGACGTGCTTCATGACCGGTCACACAGGAGATGGTGGTGCCAACCCGTTCGGGCCCCATAGCAAGTGAGTCCTCTCACTTGGTACTCAGCCCTATCTCCAATAATGCAATGGATGATAATTGCTTACTTCCATTAGTCACCTTGTACGACACTCACGAGAATGGATGGGGTGGTGACACTTGTATTCTTAATCCGTCACCACACAGACTTCAAGTTTGCAAAGCACACCAACTGCATAGTAGATATATATTTCGTACATATAACCCGTAAACAAACATATAACCCGTCTGATGGAAAATAATTTTCGATGCATATAGACGCAAGCAATACCAGAAGCGGTTCATTCCACCGTTTCGTGCAAGTTTGACAGTTCCGCGGATTAAAAAAAATCTTAGTATTATGTATCATTTTTAAATTAATTAAGCTTAGGTTGATAAAAAGTGGAAGGCACTCTTTAATCTCACACTTGAAAAATTTTCGTTTAGATTTTATTATCTGCGTCCAGTAAACAAATGGATGGTACGGAAGGTAATGAAATGAAGATGAATGAAAAAAATTATTATTTTCTCTTATAACTGAGTAATCAAATACATTAGCAAATCGATAGAAAAATATTAACAAAATGTTTTAAAAAGGAAAAAAAAATCTATACTTACGTACCTTGCAAAATCAAAGGTATGCGATGAAATGATTTCGGGACGAAGCACTAAAAACAAATCTTAAATAATTTTATCAGGGATAGAGGTACGCTTATTTCTCATGGGTGCCGCGGCTAACTGGCTAATAGAAACAAGTTGTGGCCCAAACTATAGGTGGAAATGTAAAATTTAAATACAAAACTATGTAGTTTCTGAGTGCGGATGGTAATGAAGTTTTTTTTGTGACAAATAAAGAAAATAGGGTTTACTTATATTATTTCTGCATTTATTTTATATTTGTAATCATTACTTTTTTATATTTGTAATCATTTGCCGTGTGGGGCCGGCTTTAGAATTGTCCCACTCATCTCCACCCATGGGAGTCGTAAGAGCCGACTGAGGGAATACCGGAGGAGTGGGCAGCAGCACTTCTTCGAGTATTAACAACATCCACTGCGATCGCCAACCCGCCTGCAAAGCGTGGCGATTACGTCACTATCCCCCATTCTTGGGGAGGCCTATGTCCAGCAGTGGACGTTAAAAGGCCGATGGATGAATGGATGGATGGATGGAATCATTAATCAATACGTAATGAAATTGGCTTCAATATTATGTATCAATTACAGTCATTGACTCAAATACAGACAAATAAACATTAAAAAACCTGTCGTGGTCCCTAGTTGGAAACGGAGTGGAATGATTAGACATGCAGAAAATAACATTTTTAGAGAATTAACTAATATAAGATTTAGTATTGGCGATACTCCTTTTAGAATAATTATCCTTTTAACTATTAGGCAAATAATATTTCAAATTAAATAGTAATTTATAGTTTTATTATTTTTTATTTTTTGATTGCATATAGTGGCAGACGAGCCACGGTCCATCTGATGGTAAACGGTAACCGTCGCCCATGAACTCGACTATAGCGAGAGATTCACAGATACGAAATGAAATATAAATGGCTATCTCCTGCTACAGCCAAAACGCAACTATGTGCTTCATGGCCGGTCACACGGGAGATGGTGGTACCAACCCGCTCGAGCCTGATACCAAGTGAGTATTCCCACTTGGTATCCAGCCCTACCACCAGTCAATGGATGATAATTGCTTACTTCCCTTAGTCGCCTCATACGACACCCGTGGGAAAGAATGGGGTGGTGACACTTGTATTTTTAGTCCGTCACCACACGGAAAATTATCCTGGATATGCTTTTTGCACGAAATTACGGAATGAACCAAGCCCTCTCGTGTTGCTAAAGCGATAGAAGGTGAAGAAGAAATACGGATGTGGAAAGCATTGTGTCGCGGGAAAAATCTAATTCTCATTGTGTATCCAACTTAGATAATGTGTAGACACTTTACCATACTACTATTTCCGATGGTTACATCAATTAAACCAAATTAATACACGCATATCTATATACATCGCCAT
This sequence comes from Leucoma salicis, assembly GCA_948253155.1. Lineage (NCBI taxonomy): Eukaryota > Metazoa > Arthropoda > Insecta > Lepidoptera > Erebidae > Leucoma > Leucoma salicis. The sequence continues at coordinate 8,129,266 of OX411828.1, forward strand.
TCAACTAATAAATCAATTTTATCAATAATAACGCAGTGAAACCAGTTCGAAACCAATTAGCTCATATCGGAAACATATAAGCATAATACGTATACTGAATAGAACACGTTTATAACGATACGTACTACATCGATATATTATGTATATCGATTATTTATTGAAGATACTAATATCGATAAATCTAGTACGTATGCTTTTTTCTTCTTTTAATGACTCTGGTAAATGCTACCTTTTGTTCTTTGACATATCAGGGGCATACCCCAAGTCAATGCCTACCCAGGGGGGTTAGAATGTATCTCACTCAATCGTATCGACATCACATCGTGTCATTGTGATTGGTTGAGAAATCACCGTCATTGGCCGAGGGATTATTGCGACATCACGCGTAGGTTTCTCTGTCAATCACAAGCGAGACGATACGATGTCGATACGATTTAGTGAGTTACATTCTACGGGCCCTGAAGATTCTTTAGAAAGACACTGAGTAATTAAAAAAAAAAAATTCGAGAAACCAATCAGTCTCCGAGACACAAAACCTTATTGCTACATTTATACGCACTTGCGTAGTTATTTAAAGCTTAAATTCAGGCCACATCGCTCGACGAACCGATAACCGTTGGGGACGAAAGGTTCTCGAGTGGCGACCACGTATCGGACGGCGCAGCGTAGGACGGCCCCCCACCAGATGGACCGATGATCTGGTCAAAGCTGCGGGGAGCCGTTGGATGCGGTCGGCACAGGACCGCTCGTTGTGGCGTTCTCTTGGGGAGGCCTATGTCCAGCAGTGGACATTGAAAGGCTGATGGATGATGATGATGATGAGTTATAAAGACATCTAAAATGCAATTGTCCCGTCAATACAGGCGGAGAGACGGCACACGGCGGGTTTATTTAGTGGATGAGGGCTCCACACTACTCGTTGTCCCTAACGACGGGGTATGCGGTTAGGTAATTTTTTTTTCTGCCTTAACAAAAAAAAAGTGCTGTGTTTAAAAAAAATCTCTTTCAATATTACAGTGGGCAACAGCTACTTTCAAAAGGACAAGTCTTATAGTAACACACTGCAGTTGTTAACAGTTAGATTGATTACTGTGAGAATTGAGTGATTGGATTAAGCATGTACTGGAATGTGATAGTAGCTCAGTCTAGTGGCAAGGGAGTATACAATTAAGCAGATACAGATGAGATTGTCTTTTCTGGATTTCGAAACCGAATCGGAGACAATATTAACAGCCTGTATTAAACAAGTTATTTCCCGCGACTACCTAAAGGTTGAGATTATTTGTAAACTAATGGAGTAGGCGTCATTGCTCTGTTCTATATTATTTATGGCCGTTGTTTTACAAATTTTAAAATGCCTGGAAGATTTATTTTGATTTGGTGTGTCGGGCTTAATGTCTGATAGCCTGGAAAAGATCCATGTAATAGGTAGGTAATAACAATAGGTATTATGCGACTGGTGTAGAAAAACTTATTAATTATAATCGTTTAAAGTATAATTTATTTACGATAATGCTCGATATTTGACCTAAGAGTTTAAAATTAATTAATATAAAGCCTGAAAACTTCGTATCCTGGATAAAAAATTTGATTTTATTCACTAGATTATATGTAAGCCCAGGATTTAAACTTGTGCTTCCTTACAACTAAAGGCATAATACCTATATACAACACTTCTGAGTACCCCTTTGGGGATAGTGACGTAAAGTGACTATGTTCATATTTGTGTGTATCTTTCGTTGACACAGTGGTGCGATAGCCGCTATTTCGAACAAAAACGTTTTGAAAACGTTGTCATTGTAACCGCAACGACTCAGCGTATGTTAATAGTGGTTTTGATACTTGTCCATGGTTTTGGCAATCTTTAAATAAAGAACGCCTTTTAATAGGAACTTTAACCAATCGAACTCATTTCTCTTCTTAATTATTAAATCTCCACCTTACTATTAGAAAGCTGTAACAGTCCTATGTCTGTAGGTTTAAGAAAACTGTATTTGCCTATTAAGGCGTGCCTGAACTCAAAATATTTTTTTAATATTTTTTCTTTGTTGGTGTGTTTGTTCATCACAAAAAAAAATGGTTTTTTGGTACAACCTTTTTGATGGATAGCTCTTGATTAGATTTAATTGAATTATTTGTTGTGTCTCTAAAGTGACTTTCTTGCTTCACTGCAAGAACTATGGACCAATGCAATACTAACACCCGTACTCAAGAACAAAATACTATGAAGTCTCACAGCGCGCACGAACGCATAGGGCCTATAAATCCGATTTTTTTTTTTTTTATTTTATCTGGCTAGTATATCAGAAACCTGATATGTAACCTAAATAAAATATTTAACAGAAATATTAAAGTAGGATGTTTTACTCGTTGTTCCCTTCTTGGACACGGGTTTCCTCTAAGAGTCCGAGGTATTAAGGCCTTATTCCAACACGTTGAGCCAGTGCAGATCCATAAGCCGTGGAGAAAATGCCTCAAGCATGCAGCTTTCCTAACAATATTTTCGTTCAAATTATTTGTGAATAAGGAAAAAGAGATTTTTTGTACTAGCGGGAAAAAAAATCTCTTTTTCCTTATTCACAAATAATTTATACTTTAAAAAGTGGCGGAGCATGTCAAATGCTAAAAAATATAGATCAAAAATATTTTCGTTTTGTAAGCAATTCATACATGATTTCGAAAAGTCAGAGGTGTGTGCTATGCGAGGTCCGGATCTTGAACTCGGGATCAATCTCGATACCAATGTGTTTGGAATGCTTGATTTTATTAATACGCTGTCACTATTTTTATAAATCCATATTATGTATATTAGTAAAAAAACCTTTTTTTAATGTTTGTTACAAATAAAACGTTTCACCAAAGTTCACCAATGTGCAAACCTAACCCCAGTTAAAAAGTACCAATATAGCAGAAAGGTGTTAAAACAAACCCTGTTAATTTAAAAGCCTAAACACACGCAAAAATAGATTTTACCCCCATTAAAGGTTTCCTTCAACAAAGTAATTAAAGTATCAATACTTTTCATCCTATCAATTCAACCCACTGGTCAACAAAGCCAATGATGGACACAAAAAACGCCCAACAAAACCTTCGCCGACAAAGTGACGATCGCATAACTTTCAACGAGTCCCTTACACTGTGACCACGATTAAGAGTTAATAATACGTTGAGAGGAGTTTCAATGACCAGGGTATTATTCATGTTTTTTGTCCAACCTTTGTTACCGCTAGAAACACTGTGCAAGTAAATGTAGCAATCTATGGAAGTGTTACAAAAGGATATGTACGCATTTTATTAAGCTCGAATAATAAATCTGGAGCATTTAAATTCAATGGGAAGGTCTTCCTAAATATTATAAAATTGTAACAGAACTGTCTGTACATTTAAGATATTTGAGAAAACATACTGTATTTTTTCTGTTTATCTGTTTGTCTGTTCATCACGCAAAAACTGCTGAACAGATTCTGATGCAACGTTTTTTATTTCATAGCTCTTGATTAGATTTAAAAACTGGTATAGCTTTTATCCCGTTACAAATCTGGAACCTGAGATATAAGCTAAAAATTATTAATAATTTCGAATCAGTTAATTCAAAAGAAATAAAGACTATCTCATAACTTACCTATAATATACATTGTTAGCTTGGTCACCTAAAATCAGTTATCAAATCTGGTAAAAATAGAGATTTTAACGACAATATTATGATAAAATTATAAAATAATTGATGTATCTGTATCAATCAATCAGCAAGCTGCTGACATAGACCTCTCTCTACAACATAACATCAGTACTCGACGCAGTGCAACCAGTCTATTGCCGTCTCACCTTTCACCCACAGATTATAGGAGGTAATCTGTGAGCCCGAACATCTAGCGGGTGAGCGTCCTATATGTTCCCAGTATAGGATTTTTTTGCTCCAGCAATCAACAATATTTTTATTCCTAGAATACTTATCATCACGGCATCTCCCTTGCAGGGTATGCAGAGAGAACAGAGTGCCAAAAGGCTGAATAAATGTCACTATTTTATAAGCTCTTCAAAAGAATAAGCTTATAAAATAGTGAATCAATTTCATAAAATGGTGTCATTCCATGAATCATCACATATATAAATTAAATACATATACTAAGATCTACATAGCAACTGCTTTTGTGAAGAGTTAAAGGTAGATTTTATATAGGTAGCCACTTAGCAAAAGTGCTTTAAAAAGCCTAACAAAAGAGACGGAGGTAACCAAACGCCGAATATTATTTACACATGCACAAATATTTCTCACTTCCACTCCCAATCGATACTCACAAAGCCATTTGTATAAATAACACGAAATATACCAGCATCGATCGAAGTGCAAACATCGATTGAATAAGATAACTTTAAATAAAATTTCAAACCAAACAAATTAATTAACGGGTTAAATTATCAAGATAGTGTTAAATTGAGACGACTTGCTTACGAAATTTCAAGGGTCGGGTGTAATTGAGAGCAGTTTGACTGTGACAGTAGGTCTGGTAATGTAGATTTATTTTATACAACACCTAATAATCCCTAATACTTACTTACTTATCATCACGACGTCTCCCTTGCGGGGTAGGCAGAGAGAACAGAGTGCCAAGAGGCTCTATTCTTGGATACATCTCTCGCTTCCTCAACATTCATAATTCTCTTCATACACGCTCGCCCGTTTCGGAGACTCCTGACTCCACCTTCCTTCAATACATGACCGATTTGGACTAGGTAGTTGAGTCTCAGTCTCCCACATCCTTCCACTTTCGCATTGTATATCTTCTTAACCAGTCGCTCGTCCGGCATTCTTTCCACATGTCCGAACCATCGGAGCATTCCCTTTTGCATCTTTACACCAATACTCTCTTTCATAACTATTCGCTCTCTTACGTTAAATAATCTCTGATTCTAGGCGGATTTCACAAACATATAATTGACAATTGACACAAAGATCAATAATTTGTGGATCACACAAAGAATAATCGTCATGTATGGGATTAGAAACCACATGTACTCATAAATATTGAAAACTAGATTTTTTCCGACCTGTCCATGCCTTCGTCCGCGTGGACTTCAAAATATATATACATCACTTAAAGACACGTCAATTAGCTCTATGATGCCTTGTGGGGCCAGCTTTAGAATTATCCCACCCCTCTCTACCCACGGGAGTCATAAGAGCTGACTGAGGGAATACCGGGGGAGTGGGCAGCAGCACTCCCTCGAGTATTAACAACATCCACTGCGATCGCCAACCCGTCTGCCAAGCGTGGCGATTACGGCATTATACCCCATGACGGGACCGCTCGTTGTGGTGTTCTCTTGGGGAGGCCTATGTCCAGCAGTGAACGTTGAAAGGCTGATGGAATTAGCTCTATGTAAAATAGCTATCTCACGGGAACTACTAATTTTTCCATTACAAATGTTTTTTTTATTTCAAGTATCTGTCACTAAGACCATACCTTTTGTGCATTCACAATGATATAAAGTAGGTATTTGACAAACAAATTTGAAACGATAAGTCCTCCTGAGTCCTGACCTTTCACGCGTACAGTTCAGCAATAAAATGACATAAAATTATATTCATTTGTGTTTTATTTTATTGTATAACTAGTTGACCCAGCAAACTTTGTTTTGCCAAATAAATTATTATTTCTAGAGAAGGATCTTTTAGAGAATTTCTAGCGTAGAAAAAATAACTATTTTATATCAGAATCGTAAAAAAAAAAAGTTTGGCCCAAAAAATAAAAATAAAATTTTTGGGGTGGACCACCCTCATCACTAAGGGGTATGAAAAATATTTTACATCCTATTCTCAGACCTACTGCATATACACACAAAATTTCATAAGAATCGGTCCAGCGGTTTCGGAGAAGAATGGCGACAAACACTGGGACACGAGAATTTTATATATTAAATTTAATTCATAATAAACTTAAATGCCGTGTGGGGCCGGCTTTAGAATTGTCCCACCCCTATCCGACCATGGGAGTCGTAAGAGCCGACCGAGGGAATCCCGGGGCAGTGGGCAGCAGCACTCCTTCGAGTATTAGCAACATCCACTGCGATCGCCAACCCGTCTGCCAAGCGTGGCGATTACGGCACTATCCCCATTCTTGGGGAGGCCTATGTCCAGCAGTGGACGTTAAAAGGCTGATGGATGGATGGATGGAAACTTAAATGAGTCTTTTCCATTTGTTTTAAACAATAAAAAATCCCTTCTAAAAATTCAGATTGATGTTTTCCAAAAATTAGCTTTAGTGTCTCTTAAATAGTCTGCATCCATCCATCCATCAGCCTTTCAACGTCCACTGCTGGACATAGGCCTCCCCAAGAGAACGCCACGACGGGTGGATCCGTCATGGGGGATAAATAAATTAAATAAATTAAATAGTCTACACTTGTGCAAAACGCTTGTGCAGTACAAACATATTTCATAAGCAGTCGAAACACCGCAGTTATCATTGTGTATTCTAATATATCAAACCAACTAAACTAGTTAGGCGGTGGCATAGCTGTGCACCTGGTGTTGCCAAATTCCAAAAAAAAAGCTATGTGAGGTTGTAATCTAAACCACTTCGTCGTCTGTTCTACAGTTAATAATAGCTTACAGAATACCGTAAAAGAAAACGTTCTTAGTAGGATGTTCTTAAACGTGTTTGCTTCTTTGAGAACCCATTTGTAAAACTATTTAAAATTTACACTAATTTGTAATAGTAAAAAACTGCAAACAGGACCACCTTACAGTCACTTAAAGCTGAAACGCAACTGGATACCAATTCACAAGCGGCAAGCGTTAATCACATTACAATGACAGAAACTATTATGACACCATTTAGCAAGCTTAGGAATGCAGTAAAAGTATTTGTCCAGGATTATTTACTATTCAACACCACTGGTAGTTTCTACATAATGTTTGACGGGGATTGCCATGCGTAAATATCTTTTACCGGCAACGGAACGGAGAAGGTTCGTAATTTATTTATTGTATTTAAATTGAACTCTTACACACAAAATCAACGCTCTGTTATCACAAAACTGATTTACCAATTTAAATACATTTTTCTGTACAAAGCTTTTTCTTCAGCAGCAATGATAAACATGTGTTGTAGTATTAGCTCACCAGGAGGCGCTGTAGACATTTTAATGCAGTATTACATTATTTATTTTATGATTATATTTATTAACACAACCTTTGTGGTAGAATTTTAAACTATTGCTATGTCAAAAATCACATCAATATGTGAATCTATAGACGCAGGTAAGAATAACAAACCAAACAACACATTCATAATTTCAATAGGAATCATTTAAGAAAAGTGCTATAAGTAAACATTATAATTAAAGATTGACTTATTTAATTACGCAAAAGTTTAACTCCCTTACTAATAAACGTTACGTATAACCTCTGAATAGTTATTCAGTATTTTGTATTTGTCTCTAATATGACAGTTTGCCACTAAAAGAACGGAATAAAACCCTGAATAACTATTTGGAGCTTAAACAATTTTTATTAGTAAAGGCGAAAGAATATAAGTTCATGTCAGATCAATTATTGTATGAAGAAGGTACATAGCGTAAAACGAATTATAAATAGTGCATTATTTCAATATGAAGCCAAAGCATTTCTTTTTTATTGCATATGGTGGCAGACAAGCCACTAACCCTCTGATGATAAATAGTAACCGTCGCTCATGGACTCAACTATAACGAGAGTAATTGTAAAACCGCTGCTCACCATTTCAATTCACAGATTTGAAATGAAAGATCAGCTACCTTCATGGCTAGTCAACCGCTTGGGCACGATAGCAAGTACTCTCACTTGGTACCCAGCCCTACCACCAGTAATACAGTGGGTGGTAATTGCTTACTCTTAGTCGCCTCGTACGACACCCGTGAAAAGAATGGGCTGGTACTTTGCTTATTCTTAGTACGTCACCACACGGACAACTATGCACGTATTATACGAATACTGTATACATATTAACTTACTAGTGTATACCTATTGTTAGAAATCGGTATCAAATGATAATACTGCATTGTGTAAAATGATCACTGCATATTATATTTTGTAAAGCAGGGGGGTGTTAAGTTTGCTTTTAACTAACGAATGTATAGTTTAATTACACTTAATTTAGTAGTACAATTACATGTTTAAAAATAAGGGGCTGTAGACCAGGAACAAAAATGGATGGATGCGTCAGAGATGATATGAAAAGGAATAAATAACAGATCTAATGCGATTTCCGCGGAGAATCTGTGGAGTGAGGCTGACTGACCGCATTCGTAACGACGACGTAAGAGAGCGAGTAGGTATGAAAGAGAGTATTAGTGTAAAGATACGAAAGGGGATGCCAATGATTGGGACATGCGGAAATAATGCCGGACGAGCGACTGGTTAAGAAGATATACAGTGCGAAAGTGGAAGGATGTAGGTAGAGAGGGAGACCGAGACTCACCTAGACCAAATCAGTCATGTATTGAAGGAACGTGGAGTCAGTAGTCTCCAAAACAAGCGAGCGTTTATGAAGAGAATTATGAATGTTGAGGAAGCGAATGATGTATGCAAGAATAGAGCCTTTTGACACTCTGTTCTCTCTGCCTAGCAGCTTTGCTTTGCTTTGGGGGCAAGGGAGATGGCGTAATGATAAGTAAGTACAGATCTAAAAATTGGAATAGCTTCTTGTCGGATACAACTGAATCTAAAAATTATCTATCTATACTATTATAAAGCTGTAACAGAGCTGTGTCTGTACATTTAAGATATTTGAGAAAAAAATACTGTATTAGGCTGCTTGGGCGGCTCTGATCACCAAACATTTTTTTCAGAATTTTTGTCAGTTTGTCTGTCTGTTTGTTTGCACATCACGCAAAACTTATTGTAGGCATTTGAATGTATTTTTTTGGTTTGATAGTTCTTGTCTAGATTTAAAAACTGGTATACATTTTATCCCGCTACTACACCAGAAACCTGACATAATATAACCTATAAACCAACTTTTGCGTATTTTTTTATTATAAACTGGTTAATAATAAAAAACACATATAATAAAGATCTTAGCTTATTCCAAATCAATCAGATTTCTATAATTTAATTAATAACAATATTTTTAATAAATATTCAACAGATTTCTTAAGCTAATTGGAAAACTACTTCCAGCAATTTACATGCTTATACATTCAAATTAAAATGACATTTTGCATAATTTATCAATAATCACTACTAAACCAGCTGAACAACTTTTTTGATAAAATTAGGTTTATGTTATATATTTTTATTTGTGTATTAGCTCGGTCTGAACGTAGTCAAGTTGCACATGATGGAATCATATTAAAATGTCGATTCCAACAAATTTATTTGACAGATTTAATATAATATTGAACTAGCCGACTAAAGACCCGGCCACGTGTTGCTGTGGTACATTTAATTATAAGCAGAATGAGATTTAATATACTTAAAAGCTCTTTTTCAGGGGTTCTTTCTCCGGAATCCCTCTCCGAATATAAACATTTTTAATTTTGTAAAAAATAAATCAAATAATCAAAATAAAAACAATCCTATCTTTAAGTTGAAACAAAACACAAATTTTGATCGGATAAGTAGTTTCTAAGTTAATAAGACAAACAACGTGCCACGAAAATTCTATATACAAAGATAGAAAAATATTTTGTATAAATATTATTTGTCAACTGATCCTAAATGCATGTAAAGGGATTACAAGTAGCATGCTGTTATATCAGAGATAATTGCCGATTTAGACGAGACAGTGGATTGAGATACCCACCTGGATCATTACGAGAGGTCATAGTCCCTATAATGTTACCGGCGAGGTCGTAGAACGATGATGGTAATACACAGTTTCATGGGCCACCCCAAGAGTGTGGTTCAAAACATAAGCTGTAGCGGGAGCGGTTAAGACTTCCGTCAGATAGAGTTTTTCGTTAAGTTGTGCTTTTTTTGTGTGTAGATCAATCATTTTTCTTTCTAAATGAAATTAGCCTAAGCTACTTTTCATAACATCACCTATCTGCCAGTTAAAATTCTATCGAAATCGGCCCATTCATTTCAGAGATTAACCGGAATAATCAGATAGATAGACAAACTATTGAATTGTTTGTTGTTTTTAACAGTTTCGTAATTTATTCTTTCATAAAATTATGCATTTAGTGAAAAGCTGTTATTAAGACATTACACATGGATACTTAAATTTTATTTGCTTGTTTAGATTATTAAGTTTTAATTAATAAATTAATTATTAATTCATGATTGATGTCAATTGATCATTAATTTATTCTAAACTCTAAACTTCTTTAACTATCTAGCTATGTACTTTCTTTTCTAGTGTTTAAACAAAAGATGTATAAAGTATACGAATAGATTCCAGATGGTTATAGGTACTATTCGTAGCTTTACTAATTTAATAAAGCAGTAAACATTGTTTGAGCCCCACGTAGTTATTAGTAGGTAAATAACAAATTAATATGCCTCATAAATAGCCCTTGTAATAAACTTAATAAATAACTTTAGAATAATTAGATGTGTAGATAGGCATAATATTAATCTAACGAAATAAGGCTGTTACGAAACACAGATTTTTTAATAGTAACAGACACACAGCTTATATTTTAACATAATTACTACGCCGCTGTTTAAGATGTGCCCAATCGTGCCTCGCAATCATGTAGAAACTACGAACATTAACAGTAAGCTTTGCATTTCTTAACTTACAGTAAGACCGGTCTTTGTTGCTATGACCTCCAAGGAGTCTATAGCATTAGCCTCACTCTACCACTTGCTCATTTAAACACTGAATGCAAGACAGAACTGTCAGATTATATTATTACGTAAATTTATGGGTTTTTGTCACGTTGCCATGGACATCCTTGTGGACTCACGGACCCAAATCTATATACATACGAAAAACAATTGTTGTTCTTGTGTTTTTGTTAAAACTCAAAAATGGCTGGACCAATTTGAATAATTATTTTTGTGTTTTGTTTGCACTAATGCAGCGGTGGCTTAAAAAAAATAGCAAAATACCCATAAGAGAAAAAAAAAAAAAAAATTCAGTATTGGTATTTTGGGACCTACTAGCCTCTTGTCTAACAAATGACAAAATGACAACCGATGTCATTATTTCTAATTAATTTAAATTACAAGCAAGTTTTATTTAACCTATTTAAATGCAAACCTTAGACGATGCAGTTTGATTGAAAGTTGCTGATAAAATAAATTGTAAGTGATAGGAAGTTCATCAGATCAATGTATAAATATTTCCAAATCGCTGCCGCTTTCCTTTGCACCACAGTCTGACGTATGCATAGTCACGACCCACCCGCTACCTCTAACATAAGTGTGTATTTTAAATGTAATAATAACGATACACTGTTGTTACCCTGTCGGCGAATAACATAATACTTATATGTTTTAAATAACAGCTGTCTTTGACTTGGAAACATTCAATCCCTGCATAAGGGCTATTTATGTACTACAGGAACAAAATTGACCGAGCAAAAATTATTATAATTAATTATTATTTATTATGATTCGAATATGTTGATTGGTCAACTACTTAATACTATTTGTCGATGTTATAGCGTCAAAACGTAGACTCCCACATTTTGATCTATATTTTTAGCACTTGACATGCTCAGCTACTTATAAAGTACAATATTTTATTATTCGTGAAAGAGGAAAAAGTTGTTCGTTAAGACAAATGTGATGAGGAAATTGGGTACGACCGCAAGGGAGTACGGTAGCTCAGTGGATTAGAGCACTTACCCGGAAAGGAAGGGACGCAGGTTTGATTCCCGCTCGTACTAAAGTTATCTTTTTCCTCATTCACAAATAATAATTTGTACTTATTCGTGGCAGTCCACTTGACTGCCACAAATAAAATGGGTTTATGCATTAGTTCAAATAATTGTCACATAAATATTAAGGGAGAAACAGTTTCGAATTAGGCTATATAGGCGTGTCTCAACACAAAACGATTTTTGTTATATTTTTTGTCTTTTTATCTGTGTATCTGTTTGTTTGTTCGCGCTTCATACAAAAACTACTGAACGGATTTTGATGCAACTTTTTTATTTGATAGCTCTCGATCAGACTTAACTGGTATACAATATACATTTTATCCCGCTACTATATCGGGAACCTGAAATATAGCCCAAAAACCAGCTTTTGGCTGCAGCGGAGCCGCGGGCAAAGGTTAGTATGTTATATTAATATGTATTAAGTATATAATTTTACCAAATGGGTATTCTAATTTTACATTATTACTTTAAGCATGTCATTGTAGTAATCAGGCCTTAACTTTATTCCGCGCTAAAACTCGTGATAACATCCATGGGTCATTTTAAATTAGTTAATTTGTTCACTGTATAATTTAAACCACTTAAAGTGTGAAAAGATAAAAGGCTGCTTTTAAAATCAAATGCATTGTGTTTTAAGGACGTTATCATTAGGTTTAAAAGATAAACAAATGGGGAGCACCTTAACTTGTAATCGGAATCGATTTATTTTCTAAAGCCTGGCTGACAAGGCTGTTTACTTTTGGAGCTCTATTTGGATTGTTTTTTTTTAATGATAGTACTTTTTGCTTTATACATTTGATTGTTCGGGTTGGGCTTCATGCCTGTGTTTCCCGAAGGGGAAGGCAGAGGTGTATTACACACCCACGGTTTGCCAGCTATGTTTGTGTCCCACGTAATAGGGGGCGAGCCTGTTACCGTCGACCGGGCACATTTCCAAACTCTGGGCTACTACTGAAAATTTTTCTTTTTACTGAAAAGCTCAATAGCACCGTCCGATCCGGGGATCGAACCCGAGACGTCATGATCAGCAGTCGCTCACACTACTGCTGCACCACATAGGCAGTTCTCTAACTTCTGCTAAGCTACTAACTTCAACCAAAACACACTGAAGTGTTTCTCTGTAACACAGAAGAAGAACAACCCGCTGGGGCTAGTTAATAAGGGAGTATTCCCACTGGGTACCCAAACCTGTTACCAGTAAAAAAAACACAAGTAGGTACAAAATATGAAATAAATGGACAATGACGCATAACCAGACTGCTTGCCGCTAGTAAGTAAATATTCTTAGCATTCTCAGAAATATATCTCTTAGTTGACTTGTAGTAACTGTGTACTTATCGAGCGTTTATGTTTTTAATGTTTTTATTACTTATTGTATTTTGGTCCGTCTTATAAGCTCGTTAAAATAACTTGACGTTTGTAAACGATCTAAAGTTGTTAATTTAATCTAATATAATAGCTATTCCGTCCATCCATCAGCCTTTCAACGTCCACTGCTGGACATAGGCCTCCCCAAGAGAACGCCACAACGAGCGGTCCCGTCATAATAACTATTATTCTTAGGTAAATTGCAGAGCTGATGTTTACGCGATTTTCTAGATAGTTACTATTATAAAATAAAAGTTATTCTTACGAAAGTTGTAATAACACGACTTTTTGAATAGGTACCTAAATAATATGACGTCACGGGACCACCTGCAACATTGTCATTGACATAGTAATTGATGCTACCGAATAATAGGTAAATGTATTTTCATAATCTATGTTGTATTTTACTTGTATGTTTTGCCTATAAACACGCTAATTTGCTTCGCCTGTATAAATGTCAAGACATCTTTAAACGTGATTTACATCCACATCAAAACGTCGGATTAAAATTGAAATTGCATACTTATTAAGGATCGAGGACAATCTAATAATTGAAGTTCAAGTTGTTTTATGCTTAAACACAAAGTGAAAAATGTGAAATCGAAAATAACAGTCAGGAGCAGGATTAGAACCTGCATCTTCTGGATTCCGTCCAGATGCTTTACCAATTCAGCAATCCTGACACTTGCTCCTGACTGCTAAATTCGATAACACATCATACTTAACGTCTTTGGGTGACGCCTGCGCCGTCTGTCGGACGTGTTTTCATACATTATACCGACCAGGTAACTTAATTTTACAATTAAGATTTTACCTAATAATGACGCAAACCCTTTAAATATTTAGATATTTTTATATATATTTTTGCATTTGACATGCTTAGCACTATACATTAAACACAAAGTGAAAAATGTGAAATCGAAAATAACAGTCAGGAGCAGGATTTGAACCTGCATCTTCTGGATTCCGTCCAGATGCTTTACCAATTCAGCAATCCTGACACTTGCTCCTGACTGCTAATTTCGATAACACATCATACTTAACGTCTTTGGGTGACGCCTGCGCCGTCTGTCGGACGTGTTTTCATACATTATACCGACCAGGTAACTTAATTTTACAATTAAGATTTTACCTAATAATGACGCAAACCCTTTAAATATTTAGATATTTTTATATATATTTTTGCATTTGACATGCTTAGCACTATACATTAAACACAAAGTGAAAAATGTGAAATCGAAAATAACAGTCAGGAGCAGGATTTGAACCTGCATCTTCTGGATTCCGTCCAGATGCTTTACCAATTCAGCAATCCTGACACTTGCTCCTGACTGCTAATTTCGATAACACATCATTACAACAAACATTATTATTAATAATATTATTTTCTACTTTTTCAACTAGGATTTTTTTACTATTTAAAGCGTGTTTTTAGTATTTTTTTTAGAAATATCTCGGTGTGTTATAACAGGATAATGTGTAATACAAGAATTTCAGAAATCCTATACTAAAAATGGCTGAACATCCTTAACACAGGTTATTCTATAACCTACTAAGGATATTTATATATATTTTTAGCATTTGACATGCTTAGCACTATACATTAAACACAAAGTGAAAATATCTTAATTGTAAAATTAAGTTTACCTGGTCGGTATAATGTATGAAAATACTTCCGACAGATGGCGCAGGCGTCACCCAAAGACGTTAAGTATGAATGTGTTATCGAAATTAGCAGTCAGGAGCAATTGTCACGATGGCTGAATTGGCAAACCATCTGGACGGTATCCAGGAGATGCAGGTTCAAATCCTGCTCGTGACTGTTATTTTCGATTGCACATTTTTCACTTTGTGTTTAACCTACTAAGGAACTCGGAATACTATTAATTTGTTGCAAAACTATGTAGTGAACTTTTTCAATAGTTTACATTCTACTGTATGTTGTAACAAGATTGTATCACTTAAAAAGGAAATAAATTTATTATTATTATTATATCTACATGGCCCCGTTATCCTAATTCCCGGGGAATTCTGTAGGTCAGAATGGCTCTCCCTACTGATAAATATGGTGTAATTATATTGTAACTTCAAAGTCCCATCTACCTTTATTTGTATATTCTTTTAGAACGGATTCACTTTTATTATTTGGGCTTTATAAAATCCTAAAGGAAAAATTATTCATCTGTATTTTAACACTTGACATGCTCAGCTACTTTAAAGAACAAATTATTTGTGAATGTTGAAAAAGAGAAGTTTAGTGCGAGCGGGATATGAACCTGCGTCCCTTCCTATTCGGGGAAGTGCTTTAGACCGCTAAGCCATCGCACTGTCGCAAAGACAAATGCGTGATGGCTTAACTTAGCGTTAGTCTAGAACACTTACCCGGATTGGAACGGATGCAGGTTTGAATCGCGCTTGCACTAAACTTCTCTTTTACCACATTCACAAATAATGATCCACATTCACAAATTCATCCTAAAGGAAGTTGATACTTAGCGGAATTATTTAGGGTGTTTGAATAGATGTCCATTACGCATTTGAATTCTTTGAAGAGCTTCAACTCTGGAAGAGACTACGCAAGCTATTTTATTAAAATAATTTATAATTATACACTTGAAATTAACTTTAGTTTTATTTGAGTGGGCTCACTTATGGCTGGTAATGTTGAAAATATGAATGGTGGTTACCTCTTGCCATGATAAGCAGCTTTTCATGAAAATTTTGTAGTAAATAACCTAATTTTCATGAAAATTTAGCCTGCTTTGTACTTCGGGAACACGCGTAGCCACGTTAAGCTATTTTCTCACGTGTAACAACAGTCATTATAGGAACATAATATATATTATTTTGCCTCCATGTCAAAAAAAAATACCTCCTATTATAACCCCTCGAGGCTGGCCCCAAAATCAGGTGATCCCAATATAATTAGGAATAAGAATGGTTAGAAAGATCATAAATGATGTCTGTTTATAAAATTTCTAAATTGGTCCGTACTTTGAATTGTTGGGGATACCATAATGTAGCTTTAGTACATTTAAAATCAAATTGTTTCAGCAGTAAGTAAAAAGACTCGTTCACTTCTCATTATGATTCGTCAGTCTCTCCGGATTCGCCCTAGTTTGCCAATCGTTTTGGGAGCTTCCCAAGACTTTCCAACACACGTTTGCATATTTACTATATATACGTACTATTAGAATCTTCATGACACCTAACTAAAAATAATGCCCAGAATTTTTTGTATTCGTCAAACTTTTTCCGTGTGATTACGGACTAAGAATACTAGTGTCACCACCCCATTCTTTCTCACGGGTGTCGTATGAGGCGACTAAGGAAAGTAAGTAATTATTATCCATTGCGTGACTGATGGTAGGGCTGGGTACCGAGTGGGAGTACTGATTTGGTATCGGGCCCGAGTGTGTTGGTACCACCATCTCCAGTGTGATCGGCCATGAAGCACATCCTTGCGCTTTGGCTGTAGCAGAAGATAGCTGTTTATTCTTTCATTTCATATTGGGGAAATGAAATGGTGAGCAGCGGCTTGACAATACTCTCAGTATAGTTAAGTCCATGAGCGACGGTTACCATTTAGGTACCATCAGATGGGCCGTGGATTGTCTGCCATTACAAAAAATAATTAAAAAAAACTTTTGTAATTTAATTCAGGTAAGTTGCAGAGACAGTATTTACGTATTTTATATAACTTTTAATAGGTATAATTATGTGATCAAAATTCTCCAGAAAAACATGCCTAAAATGCATATAAATATAAAGCAAAAAACCGCGTAATTACAACTTATATAAATGAGAATCTGTTTTGCCTTCCTTTTCCCGTGTCTCACATAAATGTTCGTCTCTTTTACTCAATGGGCGGGGCTACACATTCAAATGTGCATTAAAATTACAAGTTGATTCTTTTACCTGGGTGATTAAGGTTCGTATTTCGGATCATACAAATTACAATAATTGTTTCCCTGTCTCAGGAACCTTAATTATGGGTTAAAATAGGAGATAAAATATAGCATAATTATATATTTAATAAGCAGCTTTTAACTGCGTGTTCCTTTCCAGACAATCATTTGTGATATATCTAGTAAAGTATGTCTCATGCTCATAGATGTGTCAGATGTCTTACTTTTATCGGATATAAAGCTGTAACAGAGCTGTGTCTGTACATTTAAGATATTTGAGAAAAAAATACTGTATTAGGCTTTATAGGCGTGTCTAAACACAAAACAATTTTTTTCGTTTTTTTTCTGTTTGTCTGTCTATCTGTTTGTTTGTTCGCGCGTCACGCAACTGCCAAACGGATTTTGATGCAACTTTTTTATTTGATAGGTCTTAATTAGACTTAAAAACTGGTATACATTTAATCCCGCTACTAGGTATATCGGATACCTGAGATATAAACCCAAAAACTAGCTTTTGGCTTACCCGTGGCCATGAATGCTGTAAAGTATTCGAAACGTCGGGATAGCAGAGTATCAAGTAAACGTGAAAGATTCCGTAAACATAGTTTTATTT
Source organism: Leucoma salicis (assembly GCA_948253155.1). NCBI lineage: Eukaryota > Metazoa > Arthropoda > Insecta > Lepidoptera > Erebidae > Leucoma > Leucoma salicis. The sequence continues at coordinate 8,146,975 of OX411828.1, forward strand.
CATAATCTTAAAATTTTTGTAAAAGTAAAATATCATCTATTGCACGATCAGATTAGTTTAATATAAAGTGCATAGGAAAGGAATCCTCTCTTGTCTTAAGTTTTTAATAATCCATCCATCCATCCATCAGCCTTTTAAAGTCCACTGCTGGACATAGGCCTCCCCAAGAATGGGGGATAGTGCCGTAATCACCACGCTTGGCAGGCGGGTTGGCGATCGCAGTGGATGTTGTTAATACTCGAAGGAATGCTGCTGCCCACTCCCTCGGTATTCCCTCAGTCGGCTCTTACGACTCCCATGGGTGGAGAGGGGTGGGACAATTCTAATGCCGATCCCACACGGCAAATTTAATAATCAATATCGCTATATTCTATATCTATCAATGTAGTGATGTCCCAGGCATCGGAAGGCTGCGCACTGAATCATGGAATATTGTATTAGTAACAAATTTAAACCAACGTTTATGTGCTCAAAATATTGCGCAGTTAATGCTGAATAAATATCGAAAGCACAAACATAAATTGAATACAGAATTAGATCGAACAAAACAAAAGAAAACGCTATCGAATCCCGCCACTCCCTGTTTAATTATAGGTTAAATTTAATAGGGGCATTAACGAGATTATTACCAAGTCATCGTCTTATCTATTCATTTATAACTCTGCGGTATGTTTCATGATGGCTTAGGAAGAGAATTAATGAGAGATTACTGTTTGACCGTGTTTCTGAAATTTGATTGGAAGTTAAGAAAGTATAGATTCGAGGACTATCTGATGTTTATCGAATGAAAAGGTTTAAGTTAGGTTAGTGGAATTTTCGTTTCTGTTAATTAAAAATGATATCTGTATTACTGTCACTGTTAGTCATTATAATGCAAAAATCTGGGACTTTATTATCTGACATTAAACTGAAACAATTTATGGAGTATCTTCATTAAACGGCTTATTTCTTCATAATGTAAGTTTGAATGGATTGGACCACGGACTAAGGAAGATGGTTGGTCTGTGGATTGTACGGACAAAAACAATAAGAAATAAGTGTCTTTGATTACGAACAAAATGCTTGTTTGTTGATCATTTTCTAGAGGAGACAAGTTATTGTAAACCACCGTAATATATTTGAAAATCCTTGTGAATGTGGAGCTCGTAATGAATTGCACTAGAATAAATTTATTTTTTTTCAAAATGAGCTATAAACTATTATTGAAAAGAGACTCCTTTTGATTATACTTTTTTTATGTTCGCCTTATAAGCAAATAAATCTGACGGTTATGTCATAGGTAGTACATTAATTTTGATACTTCTCATGCCAATTGTTCGATACCCACACAATCTCGGGAGGGTTTAGTCAGGTATTTATGCAATTAAAGATAGTTGTTCTAAGTATGTGTGTACTTCATAATTACGAGTTTAAATATTTGTGTAGTCCCTGCGACACAGATATTGTCACTAGTGACAAAGGTTATACTTAAAAAACTAATTTGTTGGTACGAAATTCATCCTAGCTAGTTCAACTTTCACTGCTAACTTCAATATTAAAACCAAAATGGGGTTTTCTTCTCTAGCCAGACCTCAGCCTTGTTGCTACGCCATTACTCTTATAGTTAATTATTACAAACATTTTATTTGATTCCCTAAATTGACAATTTTGCTTAATATTCAAAATATGTTGTAGAAGAGCGTATATATGCAATTAACATAGCGCCGCGCATCGCGAGTGTTGACGAGCGATAACCCGCCCGCCAACGTTCAAATGCACTATTCTTGTAGTTAGGGTTGTCATTTCAGAGAATAAAAGTAATCTTTAAATTAAATAAATAGATCTTTTACTAAAACTATTGCGCTACAACTGATTATGACTGTCTAAACTGGTACCTATGATTTAAATTTCAATGAAATTATTTACAAGGTTTTAGGCCGTGTGGGGCCGGCTTTAGGCCCACCCCTCTCTTCCCACGGGAGTCGTAAGCCGACTGAGGAAATACCGGGGGAGTGGGCAGCAGCACTCCCTCGAGTATTAACAACATCCACTGGGATCGGCAACGCGCCTGCCAAGCGTGGCGATTACGGCATTATCCCCCATGATGGGACCGCCCGTTGTGGCGTTCTCTTGGGGAGGCCTATGTCCAGCACTGGACGTCGAAAGGCTGATGGATAGATGGATGGATGGATTTACGGCACAAAATAGGTAGTTATTGCAATAAATTGTATTTTAAATACACATACGTTATTCTGTTACTATTACTTTAAAAAATTAAAATAATTTTCAATATACGTTTCTATGCCGTTTACTTTGTTTTGTGACAGAAAAGTGCAATTTATCTATAACTAATCATCTATTTACGTATAAAAAACCAGCAATGTGTTTACTGTAAAAGTTTTCTAAACCTTGTTTTCTAAATCGGCTTGTAGTTTTATCGTCCGAATCTCATCTATATATGGCATCGAAATTATTATTTTTCTCATATTAAGTCCTGCCTGCCAACCCTATTTCTTCTATTAACAAATAAGAAAACCGCTTTCTAATTTAGCAACCATATCACCTAAAACAGACGCTTACTGTTTATGGAAAACCTTATTATTGGAGCTTCTCATATCGATTCTGCACCGTACAGGACTAATATGTTTTTGTGAAAGTGTGAAATTTAATTACTTTATTATAATAATAGGTAGGGTTATCTGGGGTCTTATCTGTGTTAAACTACAGCTTGGCTTAATGTTGATTATATACTTATTAAATAATTCTTATTACATAAATATTTATTTCGTAACTTTATTTTATACATTACTCACAACCCTACTTCTAAAAAGGAACACTTGAGTCTGCGGCGCGCTTCAATAACTATTTCTTTGTATTGTCATCGTATAAGCGATGTATAAATACAACTATTGTCGCACACAGACTGTATTGAAGTATAATATTTACAAACAAATTGATAGGTGGTTTTCTATGTGCCAATAACTATAATAGAAGTACTAAATGCGATAGAGAAAGTGTGGAATATTGCGTGTGAATAGTTTAGTTGCAAGAACGATGTTCTTCTGAGTATTGGGCCTGAAATTATTTTGCTAACGGTAGACTGCCATTGGCAATTTTTTTTTTAGCCCCTAACTGTCCCAGTACTTGGGCACAGGTCTTCTATTAATCTGAAAGGGCTTTACAGGTTTCATCACGATGTTTTCCTTCAACGAGCAATAATACTTTGTAATCAAATACACACATATTTTCGAAAGGTCTTGGATCGAACTTGATACCGTTGTATTTTCAGCCTTGGTTTTACCACTGCTGTCATTGGTATACTGGCTTATTATTAACTCTCATTTTTCTATTCAATCTTAGTGATTTAGAGCACTTCTTTCGCAAATAATTTGTTTTTTTTATAACAGCTAGGTATGATCATTAAAACAGTTATATATACGAGTACATAGAGTCATACTGGCTATAGTGATATTTTAGTTGCTGAATATAAATATTTGGATTTTGATTGACCGGACAGGAGAAATGTAACGAGTGATTCGGTTACCTAGCCTTTCTAAAGTTCATGAGCAAAATTTACCACGTACCATCATATGGGCTATGAACTCATCTCCTTTACGTTTTTATGGCCAACCATTTAATCGAATGGTGACTTATTTGTCTAACAGAACAATAATATTAATAATTAAAGACGTTACGAATAGTGTTTTGGCCGAATAACGAATAAACGCAAGTAATTCTCAAAAAAATATTTTTCGTTATCATAACTTACCACTGGTAGATTTTAAGTACATATTCCATCCATCCATCCATCAGGCTTTCAACGTCCACTGCTGGACATAGGCCTCCCCAAGAGAATGTCACAACGAGCGATCCCGTCATGGGGGATAATGCCGTAATCGCCACGCTTGGCAGCGGGTTGGCGATCGCAGTTGATATTATTAATACTCGTGGGAGTGCTGCTGCCCACTCCCCCGGTATTCCCTCAGTTGGCTCTTACGACTCCCGTGGGTAGAGAGGGGTGGGACAATTCTAAAGCTGGCCCCACACGGCCAGGTACATATTAATATGTTTGTAATATAAAAATCTTTGTGAGTAATATTATGCATTTTGTTTTTTTTTTGTGATTTACTGTTCGGTGTTCGGCCGAATAGTACGCAATATTCGGCCGAAGAACGAATAGAGAAAAAAATAGTGGAATACCGAATAGTTGCAGAATATTTGTGCCATGTCTATAAATAATTATAGTAGTAAAAAGATTAACCAGTCTCCTATCAGCGGATCTTAGTAACTAGTAAATGCGAAGGATCATAATATAAAAATATCATTTTAATACCTTTTTATATGGAACCCGACTACTGCTTGATAGAATCGGTCGTTGTAAATGCATTACTATATTCATGTAGTCATATTAATGATAATTAACGTATATATTATGTATAATTTCGCATGATAATAGCGGTCTACGTGTGGTCCCAGTATAAGCGAAATTATGTTCTTGAAACTTAATGCTAAGAGGACGGTATGGTAGTTAATGCCTTCAGCCAAAGCACACAGAAGCCAAAACAATGTATAATGTACAAGAATTCTTCATATTTCATTTTACTGAAGTTGTTTTGACGAAGCGATTAAAGCTAAGGTAATATTATGACTAAATTTTTTGAAATGTTTCGTTGTTTAATTTTTTCTATCACATAAGCACACGTATATGCGATAAAAAGACAGAGTCGAATGTTAATTTAATTCAGTGTTTACCATCCCGTTATTACTCAAGTAAGTACTTCCTAATATAATAATTGCCGTGTGGGGCCGGCACCAAGAATAGCTTCACCTCGTCTCTTCCTATAGAAGTCGTAAAAGCCGACTAAGGAATTACCGGGGGACCGGGCAGCAGCGTTCCCCTGTGTACTAAAAACATCCTCTGCGATCGCCAACCCGCCTGCCAAGCGTAGCGATTATGGTAAAACCCCCATTTTGGGGAGGCCTATGTCCAGCAGTGGAAGATGAAAGGCTGATGGATGGATGGATGGAGGGATGGATGAAATATAAATATAAGTACTTCCTATATATGCAAAGAAGTTCTTCTAAATTATGTGATGAAGGTATTTGTATTATTTTATAGTAGATTCTCCACGCAACTTCGTCCGCGTGGACTTTAGAATTTAAATAAACTCGATGGTATACTATAGTTTATACCATTCATTTTTCCGGTATGAAAAGTACCCTATGCCCTTTTCTGAGCTCCAGACTATGTGTATGTAAAATTTATAAATAAATAAATAAAGAAGTTACGGAGTGAAAGCGTAACAAACAAACAAAGTCGTTATCGCATTTACAATATACTTAGTTTAGGCATTTATAATCATGCATACTTTTTTTTTTGGGGTATTGTGGAGCCCTCACCCTCTAAAGAAACCCGCCGTGTGCCGTCTCTCCGCCTTTATTGGCGGGCCACTGGAGAACAACTATGTTACATTCCTTCGGTGGTCATAATTATTCATCCTCCCTCTATGGAATATCACGCTATGTCCTTTAAGATGCAAGCAATTAAACTGTAACAAAATCAAAATTATTTCTAAGTAATCAATATCATCACTTTCGTGCACCAAGTCGCTGGTGCAGTTCTTTAGTGTATAAGATAATTTCAGTGTACGCTCAAACTCGAGACCTACATTCACTAATGTTGTCGTCAAACCAATAGCCAGTTCTAATACAAGATAAACGAGTTTGTTTGAGCCGGTTAAATCTCAATGAAATTAAGCCGCTTTAATACAGAGACTGAAACATAAACAGTCACACTGCATAATATTAACCCTGATTAATTAATACTTTGTATTGTATATTACATCAACTGCCTCTGTGCTGCAGCGGTAGTGTAAGCAACTACTGATCATGAGGTCTCGGGCTCGATTGCCGGGTCGGACAGTGTTATTGAGCTTTTTCGTAAAAAGAAAAATTCTCTGTAGCAGCCCGGAGAACTAAAACAAATGTGAAGTGGAGATTGGGTGTCATCAATAGGTTACTACGACAGCTTAGCGGTCCCGAGCACTCCCCGGATTGGATGGGATGCAAGTTTGAATTCTGTTCGCAGTAACAACACAACACACAACATAGCATGACGCCTGTATACCCCGAAGGGGTAGGCAGAGGTGTATTACACACCCACGACTCGCCAGCTATGTTTAAGTCCTAAGTAATAGGGGGCGAGCCTATTGCCATCTACCGGGCATATTTCCAAACTCCGGGCTGCTACTGAGGACGTTTCTTATTTTCTTTTTTTACGAAAAATCTCAATAACACTGGCCGACCCGGGGATCGAACCCGAGACCTCATGATCAGCAGTCGCTTACACTACCGCTGCACCACAGAGGCAGTTAAAGGCTGCCCGCAGTAAAGCTCTCTTTTTCCACTTTTGTCCGTGTGGTGACGGACTAAGAATACAAGTGTCACCACCCCATACTTTACCGCAGGTGTCGTACAAGGCGACTAAGGGAAGTATGCAATTATCACCCATTGCATTACTGGTGGTAGGGCTAGGTACCAAGTGAGAGTATTCACTTGCTATCGGGTCCGAACGGGTCGGTACAACCGTCTCCTGTGTAACCAGTCATGAAGCACGAAAGTGTGTTTTGGCTGTAATAGAAGATAGTCGTTTATTCTTTAATTTTTCATATCTGAGAAGTGAAATGGTGCGCAGCGGCTTGACAATACTCTCGGTACAGTTGAGTTCATAAGCGATGGTTACCACCTACCATCAGGTGGGCCGTGGCTAGTATGCCATCATAAGCAATAAAAAATATTTTTCGCAAATTATTTGTTCTCTAATGTAGCTGAGCGTGTCAAGTGCTAAAATACAGATCAATATATGGGTTTTGGATTTAGAGTAAATAATAATATCTACCATGTAATTTTCTTAAATATCTTTAATGTACAGACCTAGCTCTGGTTTAGTTTAATAATATGCTATAGACACATACAATCGATGTAAATCTCTTTTATAAAACCAGATCCAAGCCGACTCACGGTAACTTTAAATCACAGTCATATTTACTGAATGTAGCGCTCTTAAAAGCACTTAGTAAGTAGTACACTGCGCTGTAAACTAATATGCTAGGCTTTAAACACATCTATATAAATTTTATGAGAAGAGCAGTTAAGCGATGTACTTATATAAACTTACTAGTAGATATAGCCGGCGTTGTCTGGAATATATAATTTATTTTCGAAATTTAAAGACTTATTGACAGCTTTTAAAGGTATATTACATAGTATAATACACAGTTTGCCATCCCTAGACTAACAATCAAGTGATAGCCAAGCACTGATTTCTATTAAATCAAATTAAAATTTAAAAATAGCGTCCGAATTCCGTAGCCTTTCATGAGAAGAATCTGGCAAAAAAACTCATGGGCCACTTTGTTAATTCGCCAATTTATTACAATTTAATATAATTTCTGATAATTAAATTGACTCGAAAATATGCTGCAATACAATACTCTTGCATAAGTAAACATCTGACTTCACTTCACTAACATCGAAATCGATCCCGAGTTGCGCTAGTTGACTTTTTGAGAAATAATTAATCAACATTTAATGCAATATATTTTCGGCAAAATTGAATATTGAAAGCATAAAAAAATATACATAATAATATATATAACAAATAATGAGAAAAAGAGAAAGAAAATTTGTGCTCGCACCTCTCTCTCTTGCCTCTACAGTAATATACGAAACGTAATTCTCTCTCTTTCTATCTTCACTAACTTATATCTCCCTCTAAAATTCCGTTCGCCTCGCCTGATCAGCACTTTTCGTAACGCTCACATCACGTATTCACCAGCTTACTCCCCAAGTCAAGCGTGCGTAAAGAAGTATTTACTTCAATGATACCAAATGTGTACCTAGAGGAGTCTGAAATAACGCTTAAATTCGAATTTTAAAAACAAGTTTGTCATATCAAGATAGGTTAGGAATACGCATAAAATCAACATAGTCGAATAAAACGCAACAAAACCATAAACAGCAGAAACTCAGTGACCAACATGGATATTCAAATAACAATAACGTTGGAGATATCCAATAAATACCTTATTTAAAGCATGTATTTACAGCTATAAATACAACTTTGTAAAGACCACCGGGTTATGTGCTGACAATGTCAACGGGGCTTGGTATACGTATCAGAAGATATATTTAACTATTTTTATGAAATCATATTTTATTGTTTCTTCACTTTGCTTGTGTAAACAGTAAGGGTTTTTAAATATTATAGTAGCCGATGGTAACGAAATTTAAAACTCCTCAAAAACATATGTGTACTTACCTACTTTTCAACCAACCTCAAAAAGGAGGAGGTTCTCAATTCAACTGTTATGATTAGTCAAAAATAACAAACACAATAGTTACTTATATAATTTATTTATATAATAACATTAACATCATTTTTAGCACCGACTTCATACACATGAGTAGGTATCTAGCACGGAAATCGTATGTAAATACCAATTCTTTTTTTTTTTTAGTTCCTGGGTGTCTTTTGAAGAAGGTTTATTTTATTTAAAATTAATTACTTGTATGGTATTTGTAGCAAACCATTTTTTAGATAATAGAAGTCAAAATTATTTGATAAACAATAGTGTTCTTGTATAGTATACCTTTATATAATAATGTTCTTGTATATATAATTAATTAATTAAATCAGGTTGACAATGACATCGAAGGACCAAAATTTTAAAGAGCAGCTATGCTAACTTCTCGTGTGGGTGAGATACTACGGAACTATTCTAGTGACCTGCCAATAAAGGCGGAGAGACGGCGCACGGCGGGTTTATATAGTGTGTGAGGGCCCCACACTACCTTGTTCATTGCCCCGAACGACGGGGTGTGCGGTTAGGAACATTTTTCGTCGTCATAATGTTAAACTAAAGAAAAAACACCGACAAAATAATATTAACAAAGTTAAAAATATTGTTCTATAATTTAAATATCATATTTAATTTAATATAAAATTATCATAATACTAGTATTACGAGTAAGAATAATATTATACGTTAAAAGTAAAAATACTATTAAATTAATTAATTCCCAAAATTACGATGTCATGCCGTTACATGTCTTATAAGTACCGGAATACAATCATTACTTAGTCCATCACTCAGCTGGTTGCCAATAACATTCTTAAATTAATATTCTCGAAAGGTTTTAATTATAAAATGAATAACAAGTTTTATTCAACCATCAGTTTAAAAAGTTCATTATAATCATTTCTTCTCTAATTACACTCTAGATATTTCTCGTTAATAATTAATTTGTTCGTTTCAATCAACAGCTACTTAACCGTATGGTATAATTCATAAGATTAAAATTATGGTTAGAAGGTTGATTTATGAATATCATTCATACTCTCATATGGGCACATTGAAATCATTCTTACAAAAAGAACTTTAAAAACAGGCTTGTTAACTATTGTAACTATATATACTAAATCTATGATTGTAACTGTTCTCTGAGGGAAGAAAATATCTATATACCAACGATATATAATCTTAGGAATTGTAGTTGTTTCTGTGCTAGACAAAACTTTAAAATTCGGGCCCGAGAGGGTTGGTACCACCATCTCCTGTGTGACTTATCATGAAGCACATCGTTGTATTTTGGTTGTAGCAGGAGACTGAATGATACCTAAAAAAAATCAATATTTTTGAAGTGAAAACTTCTATAATAAGTCGTCATCGACATGGACACGTGACGTGTTAACGATAACACTATATCTGTTCCTATTAGTAGAACATATTGCGCTGGGCCAGCTGTGAATGAATGAATGAATAATTTTTATTTACAAGTTTTAATTTAAGAACAAACAATTAATTAGAATATCCAAAAATAACAACTGCTTGTTTATAGGTTTAAGTTTTCACTTCTGTCGGCAGTCCTCATAACTGCTTTGAATTTTTTTCAATTGAAGTTTCTTACAGAAAAAAAAATGCTGCTTATATTTGTATTAAATCGTTACAGATTATGCTCATTTAGATTTATTTAAATTAGAAAAATTAAATTGTCGGTATAAATATTTAAACAGAGAGGTGTTATAAGCTTATCTGTGTGTCTATGATATATGTTTTTGTGTCTGTCTGTGGCATTACTTCCAAACCGTAAACGGATTTTGATTTATGGTGATCCTAGGTATGTTTTGAAGGAATATTTTCAGCTGTTTGAAGGCTACAGCTTTTTTTCACAAACTTACATTAGTGGCATCATGTTTGTACTCATTAGAATGGTCTGAATAGATTAAATATAAATGGTGACCAGGGTCTGATAATGTAGTAAAGAAGGAGGGCAAATGCTCGGGGTGTTTCAAAATTTATAATACATATGTCTATGACGTCATGCGTCGTTGACATATGCAAACTTAGAGTTAATCGTTTCTCATTTATACAAACGCATATAATATTTCTATAAATATAATGCTAGTTAGTTTCCCAGTAGATTTGCAACATATATTTGAATTAAATAATAAAACAATAGAGCTGAGCACATAATGCTACTTTAAGGAATAATCCTTGTATCGCGGTGGACTTTACAAACATACAATTTCAAGCACGCAAAGTTGGGTGTACTTTTTTACTTTAAACTTGGAACAACTATTTGTGAATTACACAAAGAGTTATCCTGTGTGGGAATCGAACCCACAACACTCGATTGGGAGGTCGGTATCTTAACCACTCTAACAAACTGTGCAGTCTTTATTTTTGTTAAAATTTTTTTCTTACTTAGAGCAACCAACATTAAAACTCAATAACCAGTATCTGCGTTATTTTCACGTCTGCACCTCCCATCTAAGCAGCCTACTATATTAAGTATTAAAATTCACAAGAAGCGGTTGCTAATAGAGGATGCAAGTAAATTGTGGACCCCGATGTTATCAGTTTAATAACTTTTTTAGTAGCTTGAAAAACGATACATAACATGATGGGGTAGGAATTCTTGTACGTTAAGAGACGGGTCGAAAACATTATTCAACGTTGTAAAGTGTTAATGGGTTTCAAGGCTTCTTTTTGCCTTTTTATTGGTGATAAATATTTTGGAAGTTGTCGTTGACAATCTGGGTAGCTTCTTCTACAAGTTAAAGCCTTAAAAAAGATCCAAATAGTTTTATTATGTCGTAATAAAGATTTATAATGTCTTTCAAAAAATCTATTATTATATTCCTCTGTGGTGCAGCGGTATTGTGAGCGATTGCTGATCATGAGGTCTCAGGTTTGATCCCGGGGTGGGACAATGTTATTGAGCTTTTTCGTAAAAGTAAAAAGAAAAATTCTCAATAGCAGCCCGGAGTTTGGAAATGTGCCCGGTAGACGGCAATAGGCTTACCTCCTATTACGTGGAACTTAAACATAGCTGGCGAACCGTGGGTATGTAATACACTTATAACTACCCCTTCGGGGAAAATTTAAGCTTATTTTTTAAATATTGGACGAGCGAATAGATAAATGATAAGAGACCAAAATTAACTCTTGACGGACTAAGGGATATTGGATTCCCGGCAATAGAAACCAATAGTTGCCCTTTGGACGAGATCATGGTGTGATACCTGTCTCACCTCTCACTACTGCATGTGAAATTATACGTAGCAAATCTGATTGCCCGGAACTAGTGGCCGAATTGGAAAAGAGAATACTCATAGTGTGTAACTGCCTCAGTGGTGTAGCGGTAGTCTATGCGACTGCTAATCATGAGGTCTCGGGTTCGATCCCCGGGTCAGGCAATGTTATTGAGCTTTTTCCTAAAAAGAAAAATTCTCAGTAAGAGCCCGGAGTTTGGAAATGTGCCCGGTAGACATCAATAGGCTCGCCCCCTATTACGTGGGACTTAAACATAGCTTGGGGCTGGCTTTAGAATTGTCCCACCTCTCTCCACCCATGGGAGTCGTAAGAGGCGACTGAGGGAATACCGTGGGAGTGGGCAGCAGCACTCCCTCGAGTATTAACAACATCCACTGCGATCGCCAACCCGCCTGCCAAGCGTGGTGATTACGGCACTATCCCCCATTCTTGGGGAGGCCTATGTCCAGCAGTGGACGTTAAAAGACTGATGGATGGATGGAAATATAGCTGGCGAGTCGTGAGTGTGTAAAACACCTCTGCCTACCCCTTCGGGGAATACATATTGTGTATTTTTTTAGACGTTACGTACACATTGATGATTTTTTTATAGTTCGTAATATTCTTTAATGATCGCTTCACTGCTGAGACACAGCGAATTAAGTTTTTCGTTTCATGAATGTCAATTAAATTTAACGATCGATATGGCCAGTTTATTGATTTATTAAATACATAGGTACTTACTATTTTTATAAAAATAATTAATATTAGGTGCTCAAAAAATTAACGGAACCAGAAAAAGAATCTAAAGTTGCATTGCCTTAGAATAATATTGTAGGACCTTTTTTTATTGCATATGGTGACAGACGAGCCACGGCCCACCTGATGGTAAGTGGTAACCGTCACCCATGGACTCAACTATACCGAGAATATTGTCAAGCCGCTGCTCACTATTTCATTTCATAAATATATAAGTATATACATGAAACACAAGAATTAATAATAAAATAATAAATGGTGATAATTGCTTGCTTTTTTAATCTATATTTTTTAGCATTTGACATGCTCCGCTACTTTTTTAAGTACAAATTATTTGTGAATAAGGAAAAAGAGATTTTTAGTTTGGTCGTAAAGACAAAAATGTGATAAGGAGATTGGGGTGATCGAAAGAATGGTACAATAGCTCAGTGGCTTAGAGCACTTCCCCGGATTGGAAAAGAGGCGGGTTCGTTTCCCGCTCGTACTCAAAATCTCTTTGTCCTTATTCACAAATAATTTGTACATAAAAATTGCATGCTTCCCTTAGTCGCCTAGTACGACACCCGTGGGAAAGAATGGGGTGGTGACACTTGTATTCTTTGTCCGTCACTATTCTTGTCTCTCTACGTCAGTCCTATTCGTAACTTACATAGATTATTAAACACAAAGTGAAAATTGTGAAATCGAAACAGTCAGGAGCAGGATTTGAACCTGCATCTTCTGGATACCGTCCAGATGCTTTACCAATTCAGCCATCCTGACAATTGCTCCTGACTGCTAATTTCGATAACACATCATACTTAACGTCTTTGGGTGACGCCTGCGCCATCTGTCGGGAGTATTTTCATACATTATACCGACCAGGTAAACTTAATTTTACAATTAAGATTTTACCTAATAATGACCTGAAGATGCAGGTTCAAATCCTGCTCCTGACTATTATTTTCGATTTCACATTTTTCACTTTGTGTTTAATGTATAGTGCTAAGCATGTCAAATGCTAAAAATATATATAAAAATATCTAAATATTACATAGATTAGTTGTAGTTTAAAAATCTCCTGAATATGGTTGTTGTAAAACTTAAGCAATATTTATTGCAACCTTTTACGTGCAAACTATGAGACCAATTAATTTAAAGTATATTATTATAAAGGTCATGTGTATTGCACTTATCAACTTTTTTTCTCGCGAAAAAATATATAAAATATCAATAATAAAAAGCATGGAAACATCAAAATAATTATAAAGCTCAACTTGTAGAAGTACATAATATCTTTTTTTTGGAACAGTAGTGTGGCCCCCCTCACCCACTTAATAAACCCGCCGTATGCTGTGTCTCCGCCTGAGTTGGCGGGCCCCTGGAACTGTCTTGCATTACTTCAGTGGTACAGAAGTAATACATTCACTAAAAATGTAATCCTTGTCTTTAGTTAATCATAAAATAATTCTTCTTATAACATAATAAAGTATTGCATCTTCTGACCAATTAAAATATTTCTAAAGCACGCCAATTAATCACAATCTTTATGCAAGTAATTAAAAAAAAGCATTGAACTTCGTGCCTTGATTAATAAAAAAATCAATCGTTTAAGAAAGAGAAATATAAAACCTTTTTTAAGTATCGATCGAGTCAGAAAAAAAAAGCCAACTGTCCCCAAAATATAATTATGTGAATCATATCAGAATATAATCAAAAATGTTATTTATATGGAGCAGAAAACTTACCGTGGGCAACCAAATCACTAAAAACATTTAATAAAAAACTAATGATTAATCAATAAAAAAAAATAACACAATTTACGTACACAATCAAAACACATAAATCGTGTAAAATTATTACCAACAAAAAAGACATCGGACCAACCGTTGACAAGTTCTGACATCATTTAAAATTAATGGCAATCGTAAGTTACCCGGCTACCAGAGTCAGGGGTGGTCTACCTTTTACATTCTTTTGAAAAAAAGTCATTAAAATTTCTCACGTAACACGCACGGTTTTGTGTCCCATAGTTAAATCTCATGGCTTTTAATTTTTAGCACAGCAATTAATTTAAAGGTGGTTACCAACATCGTAATTTATAAACCAATTTCATCTCGATATGATTAAAATGATAAATTTACGTTCAGAATCGGAAACCTGTTCAGTTCCTTTATGCTCGCAAAATTAATACATCAGCAGCTTTGTTTATACACTTATTTGAAATAAAAATAGAGTGAGTGCTTATTAAAGCTCATTTTACTATATTTTATTATTTAAGTTTAGATTTTTAATATATATATATATATATATATATATATTAATATAATATATATATATATATATAAAAAAAAATATATATAGAAGTTAAAAAAATCAAGTTTGTCATTGTAGAATACCTATCTACTTAAATTAACACTAATAATATTTACCAATAGGCTAATTCTAGGCATCAAAGAATTGCTCCCAACGTCATTGGGTAACGTGCCCAGAAGACTGGCAGCATTGCCACGTTGTATGGCAATGCTTAATCTTTATGCATTTTTTTGTTTATTATCTTTTATTATGTCAAAATTTCATGTCACGTTGTTTGTCCACGATGAACTCCGAAATCAATCAACTGATATTAATGAAATTTTGCGCGTGTGTGCAGTTTGAACCAACTTGATAGATATGTTCCTTTTTCACCCCGAGTATTTTCTTTTTTTATTTCAAAACTAACGAACGAATATGTGCCTTTCTGGTCTGGTTGTTGAAATAGGTATATTTATTTCTTTACATTTGCTCTTCGGCTCTATATCCATTATATTTTTAGTAATTTCAACCGTGTGGGGCCGGTACCAAGAATAGCTCCACCCCGTCTCTTCCTATGAGAATCGTAAAAGCCGACTAAGGGATTACCGGGGGACCGGGCAGCAGCGTTCGCCTGTGTACTAAAAACATCCACTGCGATCGCTAACCTGCCTGCCAAGCGTGGTGATTACGGTAAAATCACCATATTGGGGAGGCCTATGTTCAGCAGTGGACGATGAAAGGCTGATGGATGGATGGATGGATGGATGAATTTCAGACATATACCCGAAAATATAATATATGATGTGCTGATGTTTGCCGTGTGGGGCCGGCACCAAGAATAGCTCCACCCCGTCTCTTCCTATGGGAGTCGTAAAAGCCGACTAAGGGATTACCGGCGGACCGGGCAGCAGCGTTCCCCTGTGTACTAAAAACATCCACTGCGATCGCCAACCCGCCTGCCAAGCGTGGCGATTATGGTAAAACCCCCATTTTGGGGAGGCCTATGTCTAGCCGTGGACGATGAAAGGCTGATGGATGGATGGTGCTGTTGTATAGACATAGATCAGCTATATCAACTGCCTCGGTGGTGCAGTGGTAGTGTTAGCGACTGCTCATCATGAGATCTCGGGTTTGATCCCCGGGTCGGGCAGTGTTATGGAGCTTTTTCGTAAAAAGAAAAATTTTCAGTAGCAGCCCGGAGTTTGGAACTGTAACGGTAATAGGCTCGCCCCTTATTACATGGGACTTAATCATAGCTGGCGAATCGTGGGTGTGTAATACACCTCTGCCTACCCCTTCAAGGAATACAGGCGCGATGCTGTTTTTTTTTGTTTTTAAATCAGCTATATGTTCTGTTATTTACTGGCGTGATTGCATCTTTTGACCGCGACACCACATTCTCGAATCGAATATCTATAAGAGAAATAGAAAAATAACTACCTTCAAATTGTTATATTATAAATATAGGCATATGTAAGCGGCTTAAATACAATATGCACGATTGCTTTCGTTGTGGTTTTACAATAACGGTCGAGGATCCCACCACACGACTTCTACATTTATTTTTGGTCAATTGCTGAATTTTAGTAGAAGAAGACGTTTTCGATATGTCGCCTAGTAGATAAATATTTTTATTACCATTTTATAAATTAAGATAATAACATATACTTATTTTTCGTTGAAATAAAGTGAATTACAATAATAATTAGAATAAATAAGTAGTCTAAGATAAAGGGCATATTGAATATTTGGATTTTATATCCAGGAAGATTCAGTATGACTTCTACAGAATGCCTTCTATATACTGAAGTTCGTTCGTCGTTCGTTCTTCTATATACTGAAGTCGTATACGTTCAATATACTGAAGTGATTTCTTTAAGAAGTTTCATTCTACAGGACATAATAAAGTAAATAGATTTAAATACATATAAAAAAAACTATATAAATAGGTAATAATTTACATTTTCTTTGTCTAAAAACATTAGATATTTTAAATAGCTGAAATGTATAGAAGAATTATATTACTTAATTAAAAATTAATAATAAATAAATATTCACAGACATTTTTCACACAACGTCCTCTGGTCCCAAACTAAGCTTAGCTTGTGCTATGGGTATATATACTACACTTTTTTTTAAATTAAATACATACATATAATAGATTTAATAATAATTTAATTTTTTAAATACATACATATAATAGATAAAAAATACTCAGACGCAGTACAAATATCTGTGTTCATCACACAAATAATTATCCTTAGTGGGAATCGAACCTACGACCTCGTGCACGGAAGTCGGTTGCTACGGACTACGCCACGAGGCCCGTCAAGCAAATTATCATCCACAAAGATATTTTTTATTAATAAACATGATGCAGATTTCAAGCGGTGGGATCTTGTACTATGAGTATCAGTTGCGGTCGGTGGATATCGACCGCAGACCTAAACAATATCATGTTTCTCAGTTTTGTTACTACTACACGGTCAATTGATTTATGAATAACAATACCACAATGTATCGTAGTTCTCATATATACATATATTATATGTCGTCATTTCAGAATAACTGCAAGAACTCTTCTTTTCCAGAAAGAACATATGTATAATATTTTCGGCACTGATATTGAGCTTTTTTTTTTTTTTTTTTTTTTTTTTTTTTTTATTGCATGTAGTGACGGACCAGCCACGCCCATCTGATGGTAAATACTCGTAGTAACCGTCGCTCATGGACTCAACTATACCCAGAGTATTGTCAAGCCGCTGCTCACCATTTCATTTCACTGATATGAAATGGAAGAATAAACGGCTATCTCCTGCTACAGCCAAAACGCAACGATGTGCTTCATGGCCGGTCACACGGGAGATGGTGGTACCAACCCGCTCGGGCCCGATACCAAGTGAGTACTCCCACTTGTTACCCAGCCCTACCACCAGTCATACAATGGATTATAATTGCTTACTTCTCTTAGTCGCCTCATACGACACCCGTGGGAAAGAATGGGGTGGTGACACTTGTATTCTTAGTCCATCACCACACGGACAGATTTGATTTGAGTTGATTTGATTCGTAAAAAGCAATATTCTCAATAGCAGCCCAGAGTTTGAAATGTGGGTCGCCCCCTATTACGTGGCAATAAAACATAGTTGGCGAACCGTGGGTATGTACACCTCTGCCTACCTCTTACTGGATACGGGCGTAAGACTATGTATGTATGTATATATATTGCTTTCGTCAATTGCTTTTTAATCCGTGTCTTTTCGTGCTTTTTAATCTGTGAAATGAATTGGTGAGCAGCGGCTTGACAATACTCTCAGTATAGTCGAGTCCATGGGCGACGGTTACTATTTACCATCAGAAGGACCGTGGCTCATCTGCCACTACATGCAATAAAAAAAATAAAAAAAATCTGAAAGTAGACAGGTGATTGTTAGTTTTAAGGGAAGTTATATATTATTAGCAGTAACAGATAGCCTTTTTTTTTGTTAAGGCAGGCAAATATGTTCCTAACCGCACACCCCGTCGTTCGGGGCAACGAACAGGGTAGTGTGGGGCCTTCACCCACTAAAGAAACACGCCGTGTGCCGTCTCTCCGCCTTTATTGGCGGGCCACTGGAACTAAGTTACATTCCCTCGGTGGTCCGCCGAGCAGTGATAGCCTAGTTGTCGTATTATAGCGTGGGAAAGTAGCTGTCACTGTATAGTTCAAAAGTTTCGAATTAAAATGACAGCACAAAGAAGATGACGCCATTTTTTTATTCTTGGATTAACTCCTTATTCGATGCTTATCGATGGGATAGTGACTATTCCAATAGGCTCGCTATTCTTCGAATTGTTGTTAGTAAACGTAAAATTGATTTATTCTCGAATAAGTAGCGTTTTAATTTAAGAATAAAATTTATTCTTGTTTGGTCGAATCCGCCCTAAGTCACGTGACTTAATGTTAGAGATGTCAAATTTCCATACATATTAATAGTTTTCTATAGCGTTAGCGATCATAGAATGCAATTTGGCTAGACCCACTGACTTGTATAATATAGATTGTAATGTTCGGCATTCTAACAACCTCACAATCTAATATTGTACTGAATCTAATATTGTACTTGTCGCTTAACATTTCATTATAGCAGCCACTGAGCGAGAGTTGAATGATAACTGCATTAAATTTGTTACTTATGAGAGAGACGATACCATAGTCCTTGGTTTTACATATATACTGGATTATTATCATTTCAAGATAAATACCTAAGCAAAATAAAAGTCCACGAAAAGATAATGTGAAGCAATTTATATGAAGAATTAACGATCCTCACAACTCCTGGAGTTCTGCGAACTCGAATGAATGTGAACTAAACATTGTTTGACGTAAAATGTGCTGTGTATGTACCAGTTGTTTTCTATGAATTTTTATTTCTTAGCAAACCCAACTTTAGAACAGTTGTGGGAAATGCAGGCGCCATTTATGCCCCCACTATGAGGCCAAAACCTTGCAACCCGATTCCCTGTGACTTTGACCAAATCATAGGTTTATCTGGAGATAGGCCGGTCTACATTGCGCCATCCGAGAACGTTTTTCTTGTCTTATTTAAACATGAGTCATAGATTTATAAGAATTAGATAAGGTAATTAATAAATATAAATATATGTTTACAGACATTTTCACACAACGTCCTCTGGTCCCAAACTAAGCTTAACGCTTGTGCTATGGGTACCAGATTACAGATATAATACATATATTACTTTTTTTTGTAAATACATACATATAATAGATAGAAAACACCCAGACGCAGTACAAGTATCTGTGTTCATCACACAAATAATTGTCCTGAGTGGGAATCGAACCCACGACCTCGTGCACGGAAGTCGGTTACACTACCGACCACGCCACGAGGTCCGTCAATCAATCAATTACATCCAATATTAAAATATATTTTAATAAGTGCAGTGTATCAGTACTCCATCATAATATATAAGATATATTTTAAATTTACAAAATAAATTGCCGTAAAATTAGATGAAAGTTAGGGATCTTTCACACTAATACGTAATAATATGCAGCGTACTCACAAATTCAATTGCTGTTCGTTAGTCTCGCTAAAACTCAAAACTGGAATCTGTTAGATTTGGATTCTTAAAAATTACTATATTCTGTCTGCACTATAAACTGTATTTATCCGTTATGCTAGGGCCGCACTAGATTTTATACACGTGTCATCTCTCAGTGAATGTGTAATGTAAACCTTACTGTGAATCTAGCAACAGTTTAATATATTAAATAACATTATATACATAATTTTTCACAAGGCATATGCAGGCAGGGGCAGGCTGCATATCAACGACCACCACCGAAGGAATGTAGCATAGTTCCAGTGACCCGCCAATAAAGGCGGAGAGAAGGCACACGGCGGGTTTCTTTAGTGGGTGAAGGCCCCACACTACCCTGTACGTTGCCCCGAACGACGGGGTGTGCGGTTGGAAACATGTTTTTCCCGCCTTAATAAAAAAAGGCTGCATATCAACGACAAACTGTGTGTATGAGTCTTTACTTTAACACCTCCTACACAGTCTACAAAAAAGTATAATAACAACATTTTAATATAATACTTAACGGGACTCCGATATTGAATGCCGTTAACTTTTTTACACAAAATAACTGTTTTACAAGTTCATGTTATCTAATAAGATTCTGTTGTATCAATCACATCTGATCTGATCTAATATGGGCCTAAATATTAAGACTGAAAAGCAGAGATAATTATGCTAAAACACTTAATAAATTAATGAATGTATTTTATTGCAAACCCCCGTCAAGATAAAGTAAGAAAGAAAAGGAATGAAGATTCGATGTTATTCTTCTCTTCTTCATGACTAGACTGCTGATCACCGAGTAGATATAACCGTTCCATTTAGAATATTATTTTTAAGTGGGATATTTTATCCCACACCCCATTGTCCTGGGAGACAACAAGGTAAGTGTGGGTTCTCACCAACTAAATGTCGCCGTGCGCTCTCACCCGCCCGTACTCGGCCGACAACTGCAACCGCGTATACTCTCTTCAGTGGTCGCGTTACAGTCAACTTAATTATTCATCAATAGTTAATATAGTTAATACATTATGACCGAATAACCTACACCTAAAACGTCGAGATGGTAATGAGTAGGTAATTAAATATTAAACAAGCCTTTTTAAAAAAAAAAGCTTTTATGTTCTAAAAAAAAAGAAACAAAATTAGACTCTTTTTTGATCTATATTTTTCAGCATTTGACATGCTCAGCTACTTATAAAGTACAAAATATTTGTGAATGAGGAAAAAGAGATTTTGATTTTGGTTCCCGCTCGTACTAAAAATCTCTTTTTCCTCATTCACAAATAATTTGTACTTTAAAATTAGACTCTAATAAAATTGTTAACATTTTACTGCAGAAGAGTAAAAGAGTGTGCTACACACTCTTCTTCTGCAATAAAATCTCACTGGACTGGGAATCAAACTCGATACGCCTGTTTTTGGAGTCCTTTTATTGTTTGAATAATAGACAAAATAATTATCGTAATTTGGATGACTTATAAGCCTCTATTTGTTCACGTTTCCAAGTATGTTTTTAAACTGATTTCCTTTCGCTTCCGTTTGTCGACGTGTGTGGCACAAATTATAAATACTCCAGCTAGAAGTATCGCTATTGTTCTGTAAGCAAACGGTCTAAGTGAAAACTATGGACAATTTTAGCTGTTATTTTGTTTTACATGTTTAAGCAGTGACATAAAATTAATATAAAACCCTATTGAGTCAAGCTTTAACAATAATATGTTTGTTGTTTATGAATCCATACTCTAAGGTTTATGTTTTAACTTGCATTTCAATTTTGTTTCTTTATTCTTTACAAGCTTACTCACCACGACTTCGCCCGCTTTTAATCTAGGCCAAAAGAAAGCCTATATGATTTTAAAAAAAGCGTGATGCCATTTTTATCCCTGCCAAATGTTAACGAAATCGATTCATAGATTTAAGCGTTAAAGAACACGTGATAACAGACACTTAGACAGACTTAACTAGTGACCGAAATTTGGGTGCGTGGACTTTAGAATTAGATCAATATATATATAAACGAACCCGAGAGACCTCATGATCAGCAGTCGCTTACACTACCGCTGCACCACCGAGGCAGTCGAGCTATACCTATTTATGCACACATTTTCATGATATTCGGTTCAGTAACGACTAATAAGCATTGAAACATGAATAAACCTATTAAAGTACAAATTATTTGTGAATAAGGAAAAAGAGATATTTTGTACGAGCGGGATTCGAACCTGCGTCTTTTCCAATCCGGGGAAGTGCCAATTAGACTAGTACTTTGACCAGTGGTGTTTAATGACAAAGAAAATGCTTTATGCCTCAATTTACGCAAACATTTTTTCTGAAATTGAAATATCTTGGTCCGCCCAATCCAAAGTGAATGAACACTGAGTGGCGCTTCGATACTCTATGACACAGCGGCATGCGCAGGCAGTGGGCTCGTTCGGATTATAGAGGTGTTCGGATTATCGTGCGTTCGGACTATCGAGTCCCTACTGTATATCAAGTCAAGTGAAACACCTTCACTGAATAAATATATTGTCGTAAAGAAACCTATATATAAGCAATAAAGCTTAAACAATTATATTTTTTATGTTTAAAAAATAAATAGGGACTATCTATAAATGAAAAGGAAATCTTTTTGATCTGTATCATTTAGCACTTGACATGCTCAGCTACCTTAAAGTACCAATATCACTTTAAATAAGCCGCTAAGCCAGCGGTTAGAGCACTTCCCGGATATAAATGACGCAAGTTCGATTCCCGCCAACACTAAAGTTCTCTTCTTCCACATTTTCACAAATAATTTGTTCTGAAAAAGAAGTATATAAACTCAATGTATTACACATTTCTATAAATTAAATCTCAAGATTAAAAATCATATTGAACTAGGTATTTAACTTTTAAAGTTATTATTGTACTTTATTAACTTGAAGTTAGCCATATTGAAAACGTTTCGTTTCATTTATGTTTAAAAGTCAAACAAAATCTTGCAAATACCACAAGTTATATGAAAAGTTGCGATAGAATTGCGCAGACTAATATTTTGGAGTTGAGTTTGACTTGCCTTAGTAAATAGATCTGAAATGAACCTTGCCAAGTGTGGAATTCTTCGACAGTAAATTGTTTTTCTTATAAAGATATCTACGGGAGACAACGAATAGTTTGAGAGAAGCAAATTAAGAAATTTTGATTGGACTTTTTAACATTATGCAAGTCTTTTATCTGTATTTTAGCACTTGACACGCTCAGCTACTTTAAAGAACGATATATTTGTGAAAGTGGAAAAAGAGAGTTTTACTGCATGCAGGATTTGACCCTGCGTCCCATGCAATCCGGGGAAGTGCTCTGTACTACTAAGCTATCGCAGTCACACCCAATCTCCAAACATTTTGTTTTAGATGTCTATGGCGTGTGTCTTACGCCATCTATCGGATGTAGTGTGTAGAAAATAATACTACATTAAGGAACCATACATTTCATTTTTATGAATGTTAACCCTAAATTAAATAAAACTGCACAATATACAGTTTCTTTATAATATATTTAAGTGGCTTGATGTAAATCATAGGGTATTGTGCAAATTATTTTTTTCTATTAACAATACGACATTGTTAACTTATTTTGCTTTTAATACAATAACGCAACACCAGGTATTTTGAATCTGTTGGGAGTTTTTGGCGGGAAGTCAAGGCGAGGGGTTAACTCCTTACCACAATCTCTAGTAGATTTAGAAATTTACAAAATATAATTAAGTATACGAGCGACAAACATGGTTTTCATGCTAAAGAAGCGACCCGTTTGCGATAGACCACAACTAAATCTGTGATCAGATAATTTTGTCTAAAATACTGCAATAAAAGAACTCTCGTAATCTCTTCTCAATCATTTCTTTCTGTTTCTCGTTTACAAAGTTCAACTATTAGGACATCGTCACACGGTAAATTATATCTAATTTAATTTACGCTTCATATGGTTCATAAATTTGCGCACAAACTAATAAATTATTCATGTTAACATAAATTACGTGTTTCAAAATGTTCCAACAAATAATATATTGTTCATCGAAATAGTTTGGAGTATTCGATAACCATCAACACAATATAATATTTTGTCTGCAACAATAAAAATAGTGTCGTGCATTTATCGGTAAACAAATCGGTATAGATACTAGAATAGTTCTGCAGTGGTTTATGTTAATTACTAAGCGCAGATAAGGTTTATCGATGTTTTATTAGTGGGGCATAGAGAGCCGAGTCTGAATGTGTAAGGTACGGATCTAAAACGAAATAGTATCTGATGTCAAAATCAATAATCGAAAATTTTATAATCTGTGCTAATATATGTGCTAAAGTATTTGTTATTTGTTTTAAGCACCAAGGGGATTTGAAATACTATTTATGGATCTGATAAATAGCTTTTTCAGGAAGGTTATAAGCTAAAATTATGCTATGACCCTTAGAAATAGAACGAAAAAAAACGATGTCTGCGCAAACTAACAAGTAGACACAAAGTGTAACAAAAAATTGTTATAGCCTTATACAATTTTTTCTCAAATATCTTTAGTGTACAGACACAATTCCGTTTCAATTTTATATAGATTAAGCATATTATAAAGGTGGTTCTAAAAGGTACATCCAGCAAACTTAGTTCGTGGCCGTTATCTACGTATTCATTGCAACAGAAGGGCGACCCTACAATAATTTAGACAGAGAACCGTAACGCGGTAACGCATGCAGATTCAACCCCCAGGCCGTGAAATATACGACCAATAAATAAACAGAAAGGGGTGAAATTAAATATTCATATACAAAGTGAGGAGGAAAATATTTTTGACCGAATGTCGATAGTTTTAAGTAAGTCAATTTTATATTAATATGTTGAATATTAAGTATTTTACCGTGTGATGACGGACTAAGAATACAAGTGTCACCCCCCCATTCTTTCCCATGGGTGTCATATGAGGCGACTAAGGGAAGTAACCAATAATCATCCATTGCGTGACTGGTGGTAGGGCTAGGTACCAAGTGGGAGTACTCACTTGGTATCGGGCCCGAGCGGGTTGTTACCACCATCTCGCGTGTGACCGGCCATGAAGCACATCATTACGCTTTGTCTGTAGCAGGAGATAGCCGTTTATTCCTTCAATACATATCGGTGCAATAAAATAGTGAGCAGCGGCTTGACAATACTCTCGGTATAGTTGAGTCCATGAGCGACGGTTACCATTTACCATCAGATGGTCCGTGGCTCATGTGCAATAAAAAAAACATAAAGCTTATAATCACACACGTATCTTAAGATGATCATTACCACAATAACAGTAGAACAAATAATTTGTTACCTGAAGTAGCTGAGCATGTCCAGTGCTAAAATACAGAACAATTAATAATATTTGAAATTATTAAACTATTATAATTTACTAGTGGATTACTTGCGGCTTTATTCATGTCATAGTGATAGATAAAACATCTATTTTGGATAGGCTTTGCGTAAAATCCTTTCTTAGTGATTTTGATAGATACTGTTATCAAAGAAACTCATATGTAAATTTTCATGGTCCTAGTCCCAGGAGTTTGGGCTGTACCACTGAAATAATGTAACATAGTTCCAGTGGGCCACTAATAAAGGCGGAGAGACGGCACACGGCGGGTTTATTTAGTGGGTAAGAGCCCCATACTACCCTGTTCGTTGTCCCGAACGACTGAGTGTGCGGTTAGGAACATTTTTTCCCGCCTTAATAAAAAAAGGAGTTTGGGCTACACTGCGTTGATATGTCAGGCAGTATTCTATAGATTCTTATTCGATGGTTTTCGAACATAACGGTATATTGCCTTAAAATACAAATGGAACGTAATAATTAATTTTACCCTTTGTGTAATTTTAGTAGATTAATTTACAATATCACTTAAATATGAGCACATCTCTATCGTTCAAGGTTTTTATTGTTGAGAGAATAACATAAATTACAAACTAAAATTATATCGACAGCAATTTCTACTTCAGAGCACATCACTATGACAAGCCAATATTGTAATAGGTAGACTAAAGAGTGAGGCGACTTGTATAACATCACCAAATTAGCCAAGCGATGTGCAATAGCCCTTAGGCTATATTAGGGTTGTCGCTAATATAATTATAATAATAAATGGGCAAAATAACTACTTATAAATGGTTTTTTTTTTCTATTATTGCATAATAGAGTTTTGCTAAAATATTTTTTTTAATTGATGACTCATTACTTGCGTTACAAGAAATAGGTACTCCTTATACCCTACTCATATCATGTCTATGGTAGCCGACGAGCTAACAGCCTACCTGATAGTAAATTGGATTGCACATTGCCCTTGCACAACTTAGTAATACCAGCAGAAAAAACACACTGCGTACTATAAGAACATTACTCTTTTAAAACGACGTTTTGTCGTATAAAAAACTTGGCGTAATACTTAAATAAACAAAGTAAGTACTGCAGAGGAACCTCATTCCAAAACTTACACGCATCTGAGATATAAGGTCACTGTCTTATTCTTAGATGATATCACGCACATCTAGCTCGAGATAAACTCTAGTGTGGCGTCAAATAGTGCAATATGATAACGGTAATGAAGTTTCTAATATTAACAATGACTTTTTATATATTGTCACCATACAGATCATTTTGCATGCATTTGTCTCTTCATTTCATTAAAATCAGAGTGTATTAAGGATAAAATAAAACACGATAAAGAAGTCTTTATCGTGTTTAATATATACAACAAATGTCATTAAAGTCATTTAAATAAAAAATGTGCTCATAGAATAATAATATAAACTGTTAATACACTAAAACATTTTCCTATTTTAAAAATACGATACCAAAATGTTAATTCTAATTCAATGTGACAGCCCTAAGAGTGCGAGCAACATGTAAATACTTGTGACGCCTTTACAAATGATTTTATCTGGCGTGTTTTGTTGATATATTACGCTGGCAAATTGAATCGGACGCAATCTGGACAAACGGTGCCGCACAGATGCGCTCTTTAAATCCCCAGAGTAACAGTTTTAGGATTTATAGGGTAGTCGATTAAAATTTAAACAGTTGATAGAGCACGAGTGACTAAAATCAAATTTAGAAAGTACATTTTGCCATTTAATTTTATTATACATATTTTGCATTATCATCAAAGGATATTGCTTAACATTAGCTGACGTTATGTTTAGTAGTTCATGAAAACCGAACGCACATTTAATGCACAGTCGTAACTAATTGGGGGATTCATAGAAATAGAATAGCCAATTGAGATATAAATTCACTAAAATTAATAATCACACTGTATTTGAAATTCCAGTGGTCATATAGAATACTATTACTTGACTTTTTCCCAAACAAATCTGATCTAAAGCAAAAATAAAAATGCACTCTCTCCAACAACTAACTAACACGAGCGCTTGAGACAATTGCATCGGTAATGTCGCGATTGCAATCACCGCAAGCGGCCGGGTTCTGTAGTAAGTCTATTCATGTGAAGAACCCGGCAAGAAAATCATGAGTCACTTTTTTAAATCCCCAATTCTTTAGTTAAAAGGTAAAAAGAAAAAAAAAAAGGTTCCCATCATAAGATGTATTTATATGGTATATTTAACTTCCTTCCATAGTACCTCATGCGACACCCTTCATATAATAGGGTGATGACATTTTGTAATCTTCTGTGTCAATGCTGCGTTCACTTTGTTAACATATGTAATCTACACGAGGGTACGATGTGGATCACACTTTACAATGCAAGCTTTTAGCAATGTTTACAGTTTATTTATTTACAAAATTTAAAAACAAATTCACTTTTATCATACTTATCATGTAACGTGTCGTTGTTTTGACTGTTTAATCTCATATTACACTTCGAGTTCATTAATGTGACACACTTTCATATGCCCCACGGGCATGATGGGGTGACTGAGTAGTTAAACATAATGTTGCCATCCCATGCAATTCCATTTCATGGGTATCGTTGACTGAGATGGTAAATTTATGAAGAATTCTGCAACACTGAAAATTTAAAATAAACCCTATGGCTACCCGTCAAGGTCCTGGGTTTCCTTCCTATTTTGGAGAAAGTTGTTTTCTAACAGTGAGATATATGTATATAATCTATAAATACTCGTAGTGTAAAATAAAGTCGCGACCTCCTCTATTTTTTTGATTACTTTTTATAAGCGAAGAAATTTCAAACGGTTCCTACGTGAAGACAATTTTTTGGCGCGTTTAGAAAATAATTAGATTCGTGATTTCGTGTTACGAAGTTCCGCGCGCCAATGTAAGTACTTAATAGCTTTTTATTAGAATCCTTAAAAATTTGAATATTCGCCTTATTGTAACTGCAAATAGGTATTAAAAATTGGTATCCTAAGAAATCAATTAAAAGAATAACGTCCATCCAGGTACAAATTATCTATTAAATATACTTTTATTGATAAACTTACGATTTTTTTTGTTCTAAGGATTCATGGCACACACTAAAATGAATTAAAGTAGCTTCAAGCAATGACTCCAACGTTTCATTCTACAAAGGATACATACAAATTTGTTCTTAGGCAACTTTTGCTTATTTCTACCAAAAATTAAACAAATTAAACCTTAGTTTAACCAAAAAACCGCTGCAAACCGTTTCTCACTGCTTAGACAGGACTCAACTGTAACAAATTAGCCAATTCGCCCTATTTAGGTACTATCACCGCTGATGGATTTATAAAAAATATCATTTACTTGTATATTACGCAGAATTGTTAAAGAACTAATAGAAGTTTACGCAGTGAACGCAATATGCCATCTTCCCCATTCGATGTTGAGTAAATAATTAGTCATTATAACCCTTGCAATGCTACGTCATACTATTGTTTATCGTAGGGGAGAACCGGTGTGGTTGTTCCAATGTAAATTCTGGTTAGGTTATTTGTTTAAAGGGTGAGAAGTAAGGTTTGGATTGTAAAAAATGCCATATTATAATGTAGGACGGAGTATCAAGAGATTTTGCATTTTAACAAAACGTCATGATGCAACTAATGTACTCTGTATGCAACGGAGAATTTCTTTAATTACTATTATATATTACTTGAATTATTTTACATTAATTATTATTATAGTGGTATTAGGCTTAGTTATAAAGAAATTTGTCCAAAAGAAAGCATCGCACCTTTACCACCTTTTTTAGACTTGACTAATTATTGCTTATATCAACAGACTATAGTCATGATAAACTTAATATCCTACGAAATGAGTTTGTAAACAAACATAGAATCACGCTTGTATTCCCCGAAGGGGTAGGCAGAGGTGTATTACACAGCCACAGTTCGCCGGCTATGTTTAATTCCCACGTGATAGTAGGGGGTAAGCCTATTGCCGTCTACCGGACACATTCCCAAACTCCGGGCTGCTAGTGAAAATTTTTCTTTTTACGAAAAAGCTCAATAAAACTGCCCGCCCCGGGATCGAACCCAAGACCTCATGATCAGCAGTCGCTCACACTACCGTAGTTTGTCTTCTGTTTGACGAAATCATTGAATAAATGAGGTAAGTATAAAACCAGTGAAACTAATAAAGTTTTTGTTTTTATCACGACGTCAATCATAATTTGTAGGTCGAATTTATTTAATAACATCAATTTAGTAATGTACATTCAACGTGGAGCACGAGATCACGTCAGATATTGTAAGTCAGAACAGGTTAACTAATGATGACCGCGGGCATCAGGTCGGGACATGACAATGTTTGTGCGAACGAGGTCTTTGGAATGCGCGGACGAGTAGCGTTGACTTTGTAGTTGGTTTTGGAAAATGTAACCAATATAACATATTTTATATTATAAAAATATATATATAATATATTTTTAATATATTTTTTAGCATTTTATATATATAGTATATTTTTTTTTAGCACTTTGTCATTGCTGAATTGACTAAGCATCTGGGACGGTATTCCAGGAGATGAATAAAGCAGTGAAACCATATTTTTTTGCTAAGGCGGTAAAAATGTACCTAACCGCACACCCCATCGTGCGCACAGGGTAGTGTGGTGCCTTCACCCACTAAATAAGCCCGCCGAGTGCCGTCTCTCCGCTTATATTGGCAGACCACTGGAACTATGTGACATTACTTCAGTGGTATAACTCTACCCTACCTATAAAACCATATGAAAAATATATAATTCATATAAATTCTGCAACACCGTTCAACTGTGATATCGTTTCCTTTTTTCCTTTTCTATTTCGAGCAGAATTTATATTGTAAGTTACAAATTAAATAGTTTTAAGCTAACATAGCATACATATAACTACAACTTTACTATTAGCACTGGAACAAATACAGGCACCAGCATGAAGCGACGACCCTTAAATTGAAAGCATAACTTTGACACTAGCAAATATCACGACAGCACAGTGGCAATAAGCAGAGTAGGGTATACCGTGTCTAATAATATAGATAAGTAATATCGATTAGAGGACCAGTAGTTGAAATATATTGTGCAAATGTAGCACCCCCAGGTTGTTATTAAATAAACTAGTAGTTATTAAATAAACTAGTAGGAGATATTCATGTCTAAATTTAAAACTTAAACTGCGTAATTTTGATTTTACTATAGTGCTAGTTTTAGGTTAGATATATCTCAGGTTCCCGATACAGTAGCGGGATAATGTATACCATTTTTTAAGTCTAATCAAGAGCTATCAAATAAAAAAAGTTGCATCAAAATCCGTTCAGTAGTCTTTGCGTGATGCACGAACGATCAAACAGACAAACTGACAAAAAATCTTTAAAAAAAATGGTTTTGTGTTCAGACATGCCTATATAGCCTAATACAGATGTTTTTTTCTAAAATATCTTAAATGTACAGATACAGCTCTGTTACAGCTTTATAATAGTTAGGATTATATATTTTCTTCAAGGAGCATATATCAAAATGTTATTTATTTATGTACTTACGTATTATTTTTTGCTTTTCTACAGCATATTACATACATAATTTAAAAAAAAACAAAGCAGTCATGAGGACTGCCGACAGAAGTGAAAACTTAAAACTATAAACAAATAGTTGTTATTTTTGGATAACAATAACAGATAAAATATTTAGTAGAAATAAAATTATCATAACTTGACAAAGTACCTAGGTCGTAAAGACAAATGTAATAAGGAGATTGGGATGGTCGAAGTACCTGTACTATAGCTCAGTGGCTTAGAGCACTTCCCCGGATTGGAAAAGACGCGGGTTCGATTCCCGCTAGTACAAAAAATCTCTTTTTCCTTATTCTCAAATAATTTATACTTTAAAAGTGGCGGAGCATGTCAAATGCTAAAAAATATAGATCAAAAATGTTTAAAAAATCGCGCCATCAAATAGTATGAATTTTAATTGCAAAATTAAACTTACTATATCGGTTTAATGCATGTAAATGCTTCCGATAGATGGCGCTGGTCGTAAAGACAAATGTAATAAGGAGATTGGGATGGTCGAAGTACCTGTACTATAGCTCAGTGGCTTAGAGCACTTCCCCGGATTGGAAAAGACGCGGGTTCGATTCCCGCTAGTACAAAAAATCTCTTTTTCCTTATTCTCAAATAATTTATACTTTAAAAGTGGCGGAGCATGTCAAATGCTAAAAAATATAGATCAAAAATGTTTAAAAAATCGCGCCATCAAATAGTATGAATTTTAATTGCAAAATTAAACTTACTATATCGGTTTAATGCATGTAAATGCTTCCGATAGATGGCGCTGGTCGTAAAGACAAATGTAATAAGGAGATTGGGATGGTCGAAGTACCTGTACTATAGCTCAGTGGCTTAGAGCACTTCCCCGGATTGGAAAAGACGCGGGTTCGATTCCCGCTAGTACAAAAAATCTCTTTTTCCTTATTCTCAAATAATTTATACTTTAAAAGTACCTACTCCTTAAGATGAATCAAACTAGTATAAACTCGATGGGTTTGGGTCTTTTCATTACAGAGTTACTGTGGCCACCTTCCAGCTCCATCAGACCCTGGATACCATCTAGAGATAAAGTACACGTCAAGACGAATCATACGAGCCCAAACTCGATGGGGTTGCGCCGTTTCCTTATAGAGTTCCTATGTCCACCCTCCAGCTCAATCATCAGATCAGTTCCATGTCATCATAATATTGCATTGTCACCTGATACATATATGCTTGTAAAATTTTAGATTTATTTTTTTATACATGCACACAATGTAGCTGCGTCTCGTAACGGTGACGCGAGACCAGATATTTTATCTCATCTTAAAATATGCGTACCGCGCTAAAAGAAGTTTTCACTTCAAAAATTGGAAAAGTCAGCCTTGCGAGGTCGCAACTTTGAACTTGGGATTGATCAACGTGACAATTTTGTTCTGAGCCTATGATACAACTGTCTCCTATAATCTTGTTTTACACTACAAGGTAGGCAAACAAGAATACGTTCTGCCCTATGGTCATATGCCCCGGGCCACGGTTTACTGTGGCACACTTAGATATAAATACTTAGTATTGATGGGGTGAACGTTTTTCAGGTTCTCTCTGCGGAATTCCTCTCCAAATTTATTTGTTTAACCCTCCATCTATCCCAGATACTGGTCTCCTCTAATGGTGAGAGGGATTATGCCATAGTCCGCCACACACCACCCAGTGCCGGTTGGCAAACTTCACAGGCCGTTGAGAATATCTCTCAGACAATGTTTTCCTTCAACGAGTAATTATAAATGAAAAACAAACACAAACCATCCATCCATCAGCCTTTCGACGTCCACTGCTGGACATAGGCCTCCCCAAGAGAACGCCACAAGGAGCAGTCCTGTGCGCTCATATGTGGGGGATAGTGTCGTAATAGCCACGTTTGGCAGGCGGGTTGGCGATCGCAGTGGATGTTGTTAATACTCGAGGGAGCGCTGCTGCCCACTCCCCCGGTATTCCCTCAGTCGGCTCTTACGATTCCCATGGGTGGAGAGGGGTGGGACAATTCTAAAGCCGGCCCCACACGGCGGAACACAAAAATAATTTTAAAATATCTAAATTCAGAGCGTTGTGCTGTACGAGGTCTGGACCTTGGACTGGAGATTGAACTCGATAACACTATCTTTGCAGTCCTTGGTTTTACCGTTAGGCCACAGAATAGATACTACTCCTAGTTAGGCTATCACTACGCTGATCTCTCCTGA
This sequence comes from Leucoma salicis, assembly GCA_948253155.1. Taxonomy (NCBI): domain Eukaryota; kingdom Metazoa; phylum Arthropoda; class Insecta; order Lepidoptera; family Erebidae; genus Leucoma; species Leucoma salicis. The sequence continues at coordinate 8,179,847 of OX411828.1, forward strand.
TACAACGATCGTTAATTTTGCAATAAAAAAAAATCGGGATAAAAACTACCGCATCTCTTAAGTTGGACCAAACTGCACACAGTGTGTAAAATTTCATTAAAAGTGGTTCATTAGTTTAGGAGTTCATCGCGTACAAACAACATGAACTTTTAATTTAAGTATAAAGATATTTTCATATTTTTAGATAGCAAAGGTCTCCTCCTTAACTTTCCACATTTTACCACCAGAAAAACACTGTTGACACTGAATACCGAACTGTTCAGAGGCTCTATTGTGTATGTGTTCAAAAGAAGCGGATTCAAACCCGCTCTCGGGTCGTGATTCTGGTTAATGGTTGAGCATATTAAGTGCTTCATATCTAATATATTTAAAACGAGCAGTACCTTTTGTTTAAGTATTTCTTTCTTTGTCATATTCGTTCTACTGATTGCCATAAGTCTTCTTTACAATAGAAGCGAAACTAACCTACAATACCAAACTGTGGACCTAGCCAAGTTGCATTCTATGATCGCTAACGCTAATAGATTTATCTAAGTCTTTAACAATATCTATAACGCTAAGTCACGTGACGTTCGTCACGTTTTTAATAGTTTTCTATTAGCGTTAGCGATCATAGAATGCAACTTGGCTAGACCCACTGGTCAGATGATTTTTCAGTTTCAGTATGTACTTCTAAACGACATGTACTTTCACAAAATTATTTGGGGTGGTGTCTACTAATCGATCACTGTTGACCCATTACTGTGGTAATGTTTTTTGCATAAAACATAAGTAATAACTGCCTCTGTGGTGCAGCGGTAGTGTGACTGTTGAACATGAGGTCTGGATATTTAGATATTTTTATATATATTTTTAGCATTTGACATGCTTAGCACTATACATTAAACACAAAGTGAAAAATGTGAAATCAAAAATAACAGTCAGGAGCAGGATTTGAACCTGCATCAGGCGTCACCCAAAGACGTTAAGTATGATGTGTTATCGAAATTAGCAGTCAGGAGCAATTGTCAGGATGGCTGAATTGGTAAAGCATCTGGACGGTATCCAGAAGATGCAGGTTCAAATCCTGCACCTGACTGTTATTTTCGATTTCACATTTTTCACTTTGTGTTTAATGAGGTCTGGAGTTCGATTCGGGTCGGGCAATGTTATTGGGCTTTTTCGTAAAAAGAAAAATTCTCAGTAGCAGCCCGGAGTTTGGAAATGTGCCCGGTTGACGGCAATAGGCTTGCCCCATATTACGTGGGATTTAAACATAGCTGGCGAACCGTGGATGTGTAATAGACCTCTGCCTACAGCTACTAATACAGGCGTGACGCCATAGTTTTTTTTTACAACTAATCTAGAGTTTAACGTTATTAAAAAATGTAACAGAGCTGTGTCTGAACATTAAAGCTATTTGACCAATAATTACTGCATTATTAGGCTCAAATGATGCATGTAAAATATTTTTGGACGCACTTAAAACACTCAAACGACCGTACAGTCAATATCTATTTATCTTAATATAATATCAACTGTTTAACCATGAAAAGAATAACATGGGTTCTTAGTATTCTTAGTAAAATATTTGTCGCGGTCGGCTTGAAGTTAATGTGCCGTAGCACCATGTGCGTACGTCTGTCCTCTAGTTTATACACAAAATGTGCCCATTCGTACTATTATTAGACTGTACAGGATGCAACTACACTGCTTTACGCTAAATAAGGATAATGTTTTGTATATAAGGAGACCAAATTGAAGCTTTCTAAATGGCGAACCTATTTTGTTTGGTCATTGATTCTTTTCGCCTAAAATAATGGGCCCAACTGATAGTCAGAAGTAACTGCCGCTCATATCATACTAATATTATAAATGTGAATGTAAGTTTGTTTGTTACACTTTCACGTGAAAACTACTTAACCGATCATCATGAAACTTTGTACACATATTCTCGGAGGTATTAGAAGTAACATAGGATACTTTTTATTAAAAAAAATACGCAAAAAAAAAAAAATTGTTTGTCACAAAATCTCAAAATCTAGCAACTTCAACGCCATCTAGCATTTCAGTAATGAAGTTCCAACCCCGAGTACTGTAATACCGTTGCACTGTATTACCGACAATTTCAAGGGTTGCTTTATTTATTTTTATGAAATTACTCACGGACGAAGTCGCGGGTAACAGCTATCTTATATAAAGTTTAAGTAACAAACTTTGTTAACTAAGTGCAACCCGCGACTTCATTCACGTGGAACATAGTTTTTCATTTTTTTGCAGTAACCTATACTCGTATTCATTTATTTACGCGAGCGAAGCCGCGGGAAACAGCTAGTAATTTATAAATATATTTTTTTCTTTTTATGAGACATCACCCTCATAAATAATAATCCTTTTATCGCGGGGGACTTTACAAACATACAAATTCACGTACACAACACACCCAGACTCAGAACAACCATTTGTGGATCAAACAAAGAGATGTCCTGTGTGGGAATCAAACCCACAACTCTCGGGTGGTAGACTGGTATCTAAACCACTCCGCCATCTGTGCAGTCAATTAACAATACTAAGAATATTGCCAAGTAGCGGATCACCGCTTCATATTGTGGATGAGAACTTTATGATTTTTTTTATTGCTAGTGATTACGTTTTTGATGGCAGACGAGTCACAGCCCACCTGATGGTAAGTCGTAACTGTCGCTCATGGACTCGATTATACCAAGGGTACCTAATGTCAAGCCGCTGCGCACCATTTCATTTCTCAGATAAGAAATGAGAGAATAAACGGCTATCTTTTGCTACAGCCAAAACACACTGACGTGCTTCATGACCGGTCACACAGGAGACGGTGGTACCAACCCGCTTGGGCCTGATAGCAAGTGACTACTCTCACTTGGTACCCAGCCCTACCACCAGTAATGCAATGGATGATAATTGCTTACTTCCCTTAGTCGCCTTGTACGACACCCGCGGGAAAGGATGGGGTGGTGACATTTGTATTCTTAGTCCATCACCACACGGACATAAAAAGTAACGGCTATCTCTCCCTGCAATCAATACACGAAGATATTTCATGGTCGGTCGCACAGCAGACGATGATATGGACCCGCTCGAGTCCAATAACAAGTAAGTACCTACTCCTACTTGACACCAAACCCTATTACCAATAATGCAATGGGTGACAGCTTGCTTTCCTTTCTCGCGTCATACGGCACACGAGCACTTACGCTCTTCCTATATCACCGTCTTATGCGCCTGTCTCATATAGACAAGCTAGAGAGGCCCTCCCGACAATCAACCCCAGATTGTCATTTGTCACGTAAGCTACGGCTAATGAATAGGCCTCAGCCACGACTTATAGTCGAAGCCCTAACTGAACATGCCCTAACACTGAACAAACACTTACTTACACTAGGAGTTACAGACATCCCCTATGCAGAGCCTGTACGGAGGCAGAAGGAACAACCGCCACCGTCATCCTTCAATTCCCAGGGGTGGAGGAATACCAGGGAAGATACCTCGGCTCTCCGAGGTCACTCCCAGAAGTCGTTGGCAACCAACCCGTCACGCAAAATAGGCGCATTGAAAGACGTCGAGTTGCGGAAAACAGGCGAGCGTATCACTTAGAGCCTTCGCACATTAAGCCACTAGAGGCGACCACACTAGAACCACTAGTGGCTGCCACAAGTTGCGGACGCGTTTCTCCATACATTTTGTTTAGCATCGGCGCACACCGCGCGTTTGAGTGGCCGCGTCCGAGCCACAAGCTGCGGGAGTCGCCGCGCTCGCTACTTGTGGCCGCGTTTGTCGTTCGACTCGCGCGCACGCACAGCCACAGTCGCCGGCTTCTTACACTTGAACGACTGCCGCAAGTGGCAGCCACTGAAAGCCGCATCCAGCCACCAGTGGCTGCCACTGGTAGTGGCGTGAGTGGTCTGACTGAACCACTGGTGATCGCGTTTAGTAGCGGCGACTGGTGGCCCTAATGTGCGGAGGGTCTTATTTAGTAACGCTTACGCCATTTATTGGATGTGTTTGCATATAAAAGATTGCGATTTTCCTTTTCAAAAGAAAATAAAATTCTGAGCAATATTGTAACTATTGTTAACACAACAATAACAAACCAGCAAAACAGCAAGGCCTCCTGAGAAGGTGCGACGCTCCGTGCGCGGATGCTCAGTAGAGGGTACTCGAAAGGGTAAGCCGCCGGCGGACCATCGAAGGAATGTAACATAGTTCCAGTGGCCCGTCAATAAAGGCCGAGAGACGGCACATGGCGGGTATCTTTAGTGGGTGCAGGCCCCACACTACCCTGTTCGTTGCCCCAAACGACGGGGTGTGCGGTTAGGAACATTATTTCCCGCATTAACAAAAAAAAAAGAGGTTGTGCTTTTGAATAATTTTCATACGGCAATACTGCTTTTGCATCTTTACGGTATAGCTTATGAAATAACAATATAGCTAGCATAAACATAACATAGCATCACGCCTGTATTTCCCGAAGGGGTAGGCAGAGGTGTATTACACACCCATGATTCGCCAGCTATGTTTAAGTCCCACGTAATAGGAGGCGAGCCTATTGCCGTCTACCGTGTACATTTCCAAACTCCAGGCTGCAACTGAGATTTTTTCTTTTTAGGAAAAACTCAATAACATTGCCCGACCCGGGGATCGAACCCGAAACCATAATTTTTCAAACGATTTTAAAAGGTTAAGAAACTCTGTTTTTATGCTAGTTAAGTACTATATTATTAAATAAACCAACAATAAGTACTATTCAACATTTTCTCATTCATCAACATCATTTTCTTAAATATAAATGTCTTAACAATATACCTATAATGACCATAACAACGCACTGAGTATAATCCGCGTGCGATGAAAATGGAATGGAACCTTGTGAACCTAAATCGAAAATGACATTATATATAGCGAATAACTGTTTTTTATTTGTTTTTGTTGTTTTTTTTTTTTTGTTAAGGCGGGAAAAAATTTTCCTTACCGCATACCCTGTCGTTCAGGGCAACGCCCAGGGTAGTGTGGGGCCTGCATCCACTAAAGAAACCCGCCGTGTGCCGTCTCTCCGCCTTTATTGGCGGGTCACTGGAACTATGTTACATTCCTTCGGTGGTAAAATGGTAGGAGTACCTACGTGTTTCGTATGGTAAGTGAGAGCGCCGGAGGCCTAAACCCCCTCCCTGTCCTCTCCTTACTAACCTTCCTATCCTTTCCTTAATATCCTTCCTATCGCTTACCTTACAGGTGGTGACGCACGATTTATGCCTCTGGTATTACTAGCGTCTATAGGCTACCGTAACCGTTTGCCGTCAGTTGGGCCGTATGCTTGTTTGTCACCCACGTAGTATAAACAGCAAACGAAATCATCGAGAGGAACATGCAAATCTGAGAGATTTTCTCAAGAGTATGTGAAGTCGTTCGCACTGAGGCAGAGTGGTGGACATAAAAACCTCTCACTCTAAAACCCATACAGTAAGAAAGTGGGTTGTAGGGAAAAAAAAAGGTCCGCATTTGGACACATATTTTAGTTAAAACTGTAGTATAGAGCTACTTCGGTATGAATAGGAGGGATAATCCTATGTGATTATCACACATTAGTTAATAACGAAAATGTGGAAGTTTGTCTGTCACTCAACCATACAAAAATGACTAAAGAGATTTGCATGCAATTTGGTACACAGATAGTTTATTACCTGTATTAAACATATAGGATACCTTTTTTCGCTAGGTTCCTGTGGGATACTTATATAATTGACCCAATTCTGAGGTCTACGCAGATGAAATCGCGGTCAATAGCTAATAGTTTCATCACCTGACAAGGATTTAATTATTTTCAGTCTCTTACTAAATACGATTCCAAACGTTTTGTCCAACAATTCAGTAAATATGTTTGCTATTCAGACAGTCCACTGTCGTAGCAATAACCATTATTGTCCAATAACTTACGGTTTTAAAATGAGTCCCATATTGACAGATATGGCAACTGTGACGGTTTAATACCTAGCTGAATTAGTATAATTTACAATTGGGTTTGGACTGTGGCAAATTGTAATTCTTTTAACTTTGATACCTACTCTACATTTTGATATGTATTTTAGCACTTGACATGCTCAGCTGCTTTAAAGTACAAATTATTTGTGAATGGGGGGGGGAGGATAACTTTAGTGCGAGCGGGAATCAAACCTGCGTCCCTTCCAATCCGGGAAAGTGCTCTAAGCCACTGAGCTACCGCACTGACCTTTCGGCCATACCTAATCTCCTCATCACATTTGTCTTTACGACCAACGCCACCTATCGGATGCATTTACATGCTTCTTCCAATATATACTACTATATATAGTTTTATACTCTAGAAAATCAGTTTAAATAAAGTTTTAAGTAGCCCACATTTTCTCGTATTTAATTATTATATGTAACTAACAAAGGAGAGTGCCCATTTTGTTTGGAGACATATTATGTACTGGCCGTATTTTTTTTTGTGTCATATTAAAAATGCCTTTATTGTATTATGATAAATTAATAGATCACACATAACCACTTTAGTCAATATTAAGCCGCTGCTCACCATTTCATTTCACCGATATGAAATGAAAGAATAAACGGCTATCTCCTACTACAGCCAAAACGCAACAATGTGCTTCATGGCCGGTCACACGGGAGATGGTGGTACCAACCCGCTCAGGCCCGATACCAAGTGAGTACTCCCACTTGATAACCAGCTCTACCGCCAGTCATGCAATGGATGATAATTGCTTACTTCCCTTAGTCGCCTCATACGACACCCATGACATTATGGACTACCTATCTTCTAATCCTTTCTATACTTTTTTCCTTACTACCTATCTTCTAATCCTTTCTATAGGAATAGTGTATACGCACTGGCTTTTATTTTACTAGCCCATTATTCCACTCAACACCGTGATCTCTCCAGACCGTGAATTCGGTCACAGTCATTGTCTTGAGACACTAGCCATGTCCATCCATCTATCCATAAGCCTTTTAACGTCCACTGCTGGACATAGGCCTCACCAAGAATGGGGGATAGTGCCGTAATCGCCACACTTGGCAGGCGGGTTGGCGATCGCAGTGGATGTTGTTAATACTCGAAGGAGTGCTGCTGCTCACTCCCCCGGTATTCCCTCAGTCGGCTCTTACGACTCCCATGGGTGGAGAGAGGTGGGATAATTCTAAAGCCGGCCCCACACGTCTAAGTAGCTAACATGCCATGTACGCAGGAGATATTACAGTGAACGAGTGTACGCAATCACACGTGCACTCGCTATTCCCTTCATAGTTCAATGGGATGGCATTCCAATACGACTGAAGAGAGATCAGGGGCAAGACCGATTCGTACCCGGCAACTTATGACTTGACTGCACAGACGGCGGAGTGGTTTAGATACCGGCCACCCGCCCGAGTGTTGTGGGTTCGATTACCACACAGGACAACTCTTTGTGTGGTTTACAGATGGTTGTTCTGAGTCTGGGTGTACTTTGTGTCCGTAAAATTGTATGTTTGTATCGTCCCCTGCGATTCAAGGATTATTACTACTATTAGAGCAGGGTGTTGTCCTTTTAAAAAAAAACCTATGATTCGCGGTCGCATACGCTACCTACGGCTATACCATGGAGGCAGTAAACTCAGTGCTGTTTATAATACTTCCTCTTAATAATCTTCTTTCCTTACTGCCAGCCAGTTATACTTGAAGGAAAGAAAAGCAAGGCTTATACTAGCTATAATAAATGCTAGAATAGGTATGTGAAATAGAAATATTTTCACTTTTGAAATAATTATACCAGCAGGATGGTTTTGTTTAATTCTACTAAGAAAGTTTTAAGCTGATAGTACCACTAAAATTACTAAAAAACAATTATCCTGATGGATCAAGACAAATGAATCGAAGTTGCGTATAAATACAAATAAAAAGTCAGTAAACAATATATTTATAAGTAACACCCAAAACTAGACTTAATATATGAGGTTGTATACAATTTAGGAGTATCATTATTAAAGAACACACATTTATTTCCAAATAAAAGAAATCGAACAACTTTTAACTGCCAACATTGTTTTTAAACGACAAATTTGACCACTAAAACAGTGGCATGTAAGTATCTGTTCTATATAAGGGTATATACACATGTAAGTGACTCTACAGTCGAAATCCTTTTAAAAAGATATAAGGTATATTATGCTATTCTTTTCTTAAAAAGCTAAAGTTTCGAGAGTAATGCTTTGCCAATATGGGCAATAGTTTATTTACGAGAATTGATTTGCAGCTTCTGCTCTTTAATTGGATCGTGTTGTACAGAAATGATCCAAACCACAAAACGTTTTAAGGCCAAGAAATCGAAAATAATCTCTATTTTTATGTTACAAAGACTCGTTTTATTCTGCTAACTATAAATATTTTTTATGATATGTTACACCAACCCAAGACTACGAATAACTTTTTTAATGTTTTTGTGGATTAGCTCATTTCTGCACAACGCGGTCCAATTCGACAATCAAAGGTACACTTGAGGCGACTCACATGCAGCCTAGAAACCGAACTCGATAAAGAAAAAAAAGACAAAAAAGACTAAAAAAAAAAGACCTCTGTCTTTATTTACTGCTTATATTCTATTATTACGTACATTACCGATAAATATCCTAATATAATACATACACGTTTTAGAAAGCAAGGTTTAAAGAAGCTTTAAGTTGGCAATAATTGGTTATAAAATATATTAGAACCGGTATCCCTTTATGAGATTCCATTCGCTTATCAGATCTTTTGTGCAATTCTAATATGGTTTCATAAAATTAATTGCTTTATCCATTGTGTGGCGTAATCGTTAAACACACTTATCTTAACGACACCATCTTGGAGCTTCCAATACAAATGCGAGACATCGTGGTAAATTTTATTGAATACCTTCTATAAGGACTCAACCATCATCAAGAATAATAATCTACAAAATAAGCTGTAACAGAGCTATGTCTGTACATTTAAGATATTCGACAAGAAATAACTGGATTACTCAGGTTATTTAGGCGTGTCTGAACATATTTTTTTAGAGTTTTTGCCTTTTTATTTGTTCACACATCACGCAAAGACTACTGAGCTGATTTTGATGACACTTTTTTTTTAGTAGAACTTGTGATTAGATTTTGAAGCTTCGTGTGTTTTATCTCGTTACCTTATCGGGAACCTGAGATATAATCTAAAAAGGTGGAGCCGCGGGCAAAGGCAAGTAATCTCTATATATCCGAAATAAAACTAACAATTTGTGGATTGCACAATCTGTTTGGTGTGGCCAACAACATCCCCAGCAGAAAAGAGACTGTTTATTTATTTAATGAAGAGCCTCGTGGCGCAGTCGGTAGTGTAACCTACTTCAATGCACGAAGTCGTGGTTTCAATACCCATTCAGGACAATTATTTGTGTGATGAACACAGATATTTGTACTGCGTCTGGGTGTTTTCTGTCTATTATATGTATGTATTTACAAAAAAAAGTAATACATATGTATTATACCCGTAATCTGGTACGCAAAACACAAGCGTTAATCATGGTTTGGGACCATAGGACGTTGTGTGAAATGTCCGTGCATATTTATTTATTTATTACGTTTATCTTATATTGCTCTGTGTAGCATATAATCATTTAGCAATAATACCATAAAAAATAGACCTAAATGGGTGGCATTATATCACTCCATAACATATGCTTCCATCTTTATATTAACTGTCCATTTAACAACACAAAATAACGAAACAAAATCAGCGATAGTTATTTTCTCGCTTGTTATAATTTTAACTGCTGTCGTGACTGGATAGACGCGAATGTGTGACATCAAAGAGAACTTTGTTTATGTACCATATGTTTTAGCACTTCAGACTTTATTGGGTCCTAACAGGGTTGGCAGAAGTCGTTGGTATTATCATATATTCGCAAATAAATTGCAATTACCACTTCCGTCAGCTTTTAATACGCGAACTGCTCATCCTCCCCACAATAAGGTAATTTATTATAGCAGTTTTCTGCTTTCGTTATCATTATTTATATTTTTAACATCAGAAAGTAAAAGATTGCACTTGAAATGATGACTACAACGAATTCAACCAATGGCATCCACGGGCAAAGCTGCGCGCAGTTGACGCTATCGGCGAGATGGCCACGGTCTAGAATGAGAATTGTTTGCTATTTTTGTGTTTAACCCGATTGATCAGCGATATTGTTAAAATGTATAGTACTTGGAAGATTATTATTTATTAGGTATGTTGCCACAAATTTTTTGCGATTTTTTCCAATTTTTTTAATGTTTTATCTTTGGGGTATAAATGTACGTAGGGTTTATTACATTTTCGTACAGCACGCAGAGGCATCATATTACGAGATAATTAAAAATTACCAAATTACAGATTACAAATTATATGGAAATAACAGTTTTCAATGGCTCTGTCAATAATACACCATCTACCGTGAAATTATGGCAGCCAACATCCCCATTGTTGATTCATTGTTTTTATCTTTAAACTAATAATTCTTACTTTTTTGCCGTGCAATGAATGCATGAGCTCAATAATCGCAATCAGCTTTACGTTTTAACTATTGTAACACATATAATTATATTGAATGTGGATGCGTACACTATGTATATAATAATAAATAAATATTCACGGACATTTCATACAACGTCCTCTGGTGGCTTGTGATGATATAAGACACCCAGATGCAGTACAAATATCTGTGTTCATCGTACAAATAATTGTACTGAGTGGGAATCAAACCCGATCTCGTGCACGGAAGTCAATTACACTACTGACTACGCCACAAGGCCCGTCAATTATTATAGAATTAATATAAGGTCCACCTTACATCTACATTTAACGCAAGTATCATAGTGCTATGTAATTGTGTTTTCGATTAAAGAATATTACTTATAGGTAAGTATATTCTTGATTATTTAGATATTTTTATATATATTTTTAGCATTTGACATGCTTAGCACTATACATTAAACACACCCAAAGACGTTAAGTATGAATGTGTTATCGAAATTAGCAGTCAGGAGCAATTGTCACGATAGCTGAATTGGCAAAGCATCTGGACGGTATCCAGGAGATGCAGGTTCAAATCCTGCTCGTAACTGTTATTTTCGATTTCACATTTTTCACTTTGTGTTCAATATAAGTATTCTTAATTTCTATTTTTCCTCAGTGTTTAAGTTAGTGATAATATCACGGACCAACTATATAATTAACATTAGTGCACAATAAAATTTAATATTTTTATTTACTAAAATAAATAAAAAATGAACGCAAATGGTAAAAAGTAAATTTTGTGAAAGTTACCAAATGTAGCCTTTTTTGAATTATAGTTTTATTTTGTATCAACAGCCCCCTGTTCATCGAAACCAGTCAAACCTTTTTTGTTTTTTAGGCTGGAAAAAATGTACCTAACCGCACACCCTGTTGTTTGGGGCACCCAAGAGGGTAGCGTGGGGCCCTCCGTCACTAAATAAACCCGCCGTGTGCCGTCTCTCCGCCTGTATTAGCAGACCACTGGAACTGTGTTACATTACTTCAGTGGTAAATCAGTCAACCCTGGCTTAGATTAAGAGCGGAGTAATTATGTCAATGATATAATTATTTTCTGTATCTTGCGGCACATGTATCTACTCATACATAAGACGAAGTTCTTAATAGAATATGCGCGGAGTGGTGAGTAAAGTATAACCTACATCTCTTGAGCGTCATATGTGGGTAGATGTGCTCGTACCGCTGTACCGAATGCGATGCGGGACGCTCTATTGTTTAATTAAATCAGTATTTTAAATCATAAACTATATTGATCATAGCTACAATGATCAGCCACAATATATATTATTCAGTTTGTCGATCGACAATTCTGCTGGCAGTTATATAAACATATTGTGATTTCTTAAAGGGACGTACTATTTTCAGTAGTTTGTTTTAGCCCTGTTGAAATATTGGTAAACAAAACAAAACTATTTTAGTTAATGCAGCGTAATCGGCCACTCGGGTATCAATATCGTGAGTTCGATTGTGCAAGCCTTTGCATAGATTATACTTATCTATATGTACTAATAAATGGAGAGACGTTTTTTTTGTTCGGTTACAGGTTGTCAGAGCCCTGAATAAAGTATTTGAATCCGTTCTTCTTCTAAGGGCGCCAGTTGTCCCTTAGTTTGGTCGTGGATGGCAGAGAAGCAGCGGCTTCGTGTAGATACTGACGGATCAACTTAAAACAAACAGATCAGAAGCCGACGCAACGAAACATAAGAGTAGGCCGATGATGATATATTTATCACAGAAAGTATTAAAATTAAAATAAATCTCGTGTGGGGCCGGCTTTAGAATTATCCCACCCCTCTCTACCCACGGGAGCCGTAGGAGCCGACTGAAGGAATACCAGGGGAGTGGGCAGCAGCACTCCCTCGAGTATTAACAACATCCACTGCGAACGCCAACCCGCCTGCCAAGCGTGGCGATTACGGCATTATATCCCATGAGGGGACCGCTCGTTGTGGCGTTCTCTTGGGGAGGCCTATGTCCAGCAGTGGACAGAGCAGGCGGATGGATGGATTGATGGATGGATGTATTAAAATAGGTTGTATTATAAGTACCTAACCGACGACCGGCTACGCACGGGGATAATTTTATTGGAAGACTTTGTGAAAGAACTACTATGCTCTATTTAGAAAGCCGTGTGTTTGTAATTTTATGTCATTTTTATATTTAATAATATTAAATAAAAATAAGTGTGGAAGTAATACACTGATGACATACTGATATTTATACTAATCATGCAGAACTACGTAATTTTTTCAAATTAATTTGCGTTTGAATGTCTCAATGTCTAGAATGTCTTTCTTCATTTGTATAAAATTTTAAATTAAATAGTTGTCATGCAAGTAAACCTAAATAAGACACAATTCTCAAAGTTGAATGCATTTTATCTTCTTTCTTTTCTTTTTTCTTTTTTTCCTTTTTTATAATAAACTTTGTAATAGTATTTTGGAGTGTAAATACTTTGTCTACTTAATAATATTTAACCAAATAAATGCGACAGTAACATTTTAATTTTTAATGCTACCAAAATATCGAGTAGGCAAACTATTTATATTGCATAAACTTTAAAAACTGACGTTTTATTTTCGATCGGATTACATCCACCATTTTTATTATTGATAAACTTGCTGATGCAAGAGTGCTGTTTCTAAATATTTTCAATGATATTAATTCGATATTTAAGTAGAGAGTAGAGTTAGAGCTACTTTTATAAAGTTTCTTATTTCCTTAGGTTTTTGTTTGTTATTATATATGGTTTTTCAACAAGAACTTTGTTTTGTGAATCAAAATAAAACAATAATTTGAGATGACAATGATGCAATTTTTTATTGTATTAAAAAAGTAAGGTTTGGCAATTATTAATAAAAAATGATATCTGATAACTTATCAGATAAGTATCAATATTTTTTTATTGCTTATGATGGCAGACGAGCCACGGCCCACCTGAAGGTAAGTAGTAACCGACGCTCATGGACTCAACTATACTGAGAGTATTGCCAAGCCGCTGCTCACCATTTCATTTCTGATATATGAAATGAAAGAATAAACAGTTATCTTCTGCTACAGCCAAAACACACTGACGTGCTTCATGACCAGTCGCACATAACACGGTGGTACCGACCCTTTCGGGCCTGATAGCAAGTGAGTACCCTCACTTGGTACTCAGCCCTACCACCAGTAATGCAATGGGTGATAATTGCTTACTGTACGACACCCGTGGGAAAGGAGGTGACACGTGTATTCTTAGTCCGTCACCACACGGATGAAGTATTATTTAATATTAATTTGATTTAGAAAACCAAGTTCTTGTTTGAAAACCCTATAATAACGTTTTCATGGTTTGAAAAATGAGTAAACTCTTTGAGGAACACTGGTTCTTTTGTTTACATTTTGTCTCATGCTAAAGTAGTATAGGTTAAGTATAGTACATTATTTTAACGCAAATCCTAAAGTTTACCAAGAGTAAGTGTAGAAAAAAAAACAGATCATAATTACAAAACATAAATTATCCTTATTTTATAGGTTATTGTGACGACGAGCAGCACACCTGGCTGTAAGTATTACCGTCGCTCCTGGACTCAATATTAAAATTACTGCCAAGTCGCTGTTTACTATTTCATTTCCCATATGTGAAGTTAATTAATTGAGGGCTATTTCCTGCTGCAACCAAAACACACCGAGACGGGTTACCATCGATCACATAGAAGATGGTGGTGATAACAAGTGATTACTTCAACTTGGTACCCAGCCCTACCACCATTAATGCAATAGGTGATTATTGCTTACCTCCACTAGTTGCCTCGTACAACACCCGCGGGAAAGAATGGGGTGATGACACCTATATTCTTAGCCCATCAAGACCTATACCAATAGAATTATCTTTTTATTATTTTAGAAAAAACAACAATTACCTATGTAGGTATGTAACATTTTTGATCTATATTTTTTAGCATTTGACATGCTCCGCCACTATTTGTGAATAAGGAAAATGAAGAATAGTCGTAAAGACATGAATAAGGAAGAAGAGAAGAAGAGTCGTAAAGACAAATGTTATAAGGAGATTGGGATGATCGAAAGATCTGTACTATAACTCAGTGGCTTAGAGCACTTCCCCGGATTAGAAAACTCGTTCTTCGTTTCCCGCTAGTACAAAAAATCTCTTTTTCCTTATTCACAAATAATTTGTAGGTATGTAACATTTGTATTAGAGAGAATAGTCACTAAATAGCATAGCATTGCTTTTAATTGAAGAAATTAAGCTTGAACATTGTTATTGCTGCGCTGTTATTAGTGATGTATGGCCAACAAACTCCTTGCAAATCATATTGAGATTATCGCTTGCTCATAAGAAGTATGACTTTCGACTCTAGAGGAATGTCTAGAGGAGCCATCAATTGTTTAAAATAATCTACAGTATTTAATTAGATTTATTCTTAAAAGAAACTTTAAAGAAATATTAAAGATACGAAAGTGAAAGGATGTAGGTACAAGGAGAGACCGAGACTCACCTACCTAGACCAAATCGGTCATGTATTGAAGGAAAGTGGAGTCAGGAGTCTCCGAAACCTGTGAGCTTGTAAGAAAAGAATTATGAATGTTGAGGAAGCGAGAGATGTATGCAAGAATAGAGCCTTTTGGCACTCTGTTCTCTCTGCCTACCCCGCAAGGGAGATAGCGTAATGATAAGTAAGTAAGAAGCTTTTTGAATGTGACAGTGAAAGTGACAACGATATTAAAATCCAATAACTCATTAAGAGAATTAAGCAAAGAAACGAACTCACGTTGACACATTATTTGATACTGTCTATCATCATAAGAAAATAACAGTGATAGCCAAGTGGTAAATCTGCAAAGACAGTGGTAGATATCGAGTTCGATCCTCCGAGATCCTCGCACGGCACACATTTATGAGATATGACTTATCGAGATTTATTAAAATAATAAGTGCGGCTAATATTAGGCAATATTTTTGAGTTAACCGTTCAAGCGGTTATGTTATCTGTACGAAAATATTTACGCTAATAGCCATTAATATTAATGGCTAAATATTATTGTTTTTTTTTTATCTATTAAAACCTAAACCAATCTTCTAGCTCTAAATTGGACCATTTTGAGAGAGTGCCTATTTACGGTTAATATGGCTTGCAGAAAAAAGTGATATAATTAGAGTTCTGAAAAAAAACTGTATAGATTTAATCTCAGATCAAAATATTTGTTTTAATACAAAAGTTAATGATTAATTAAATCTTTTATGGTTTATCATTTAGAATATTTGCAACTGCCTAAGAACAGTGAAATCGAATTGATGATATTTAATAAATACAAAAAACGTGTAATTGATTTCTTTTTCCACTTACCACCAGTTACACAAAACGGCTTGCACTAGAAGAAGTAGATAACATAAAACTTTCCAGATGAGCTTCATGCTGCCGGATAACTACTCAGTCACTTCAAACATCCTCTTTTGTAAACCACTCGTAACTACAAAAGTTTCGCTCCCAACACTTCACATAAACACCGTAAACTCAAAAAAAAATCAAAGGCCTTAATTGCAGAAAAAGAAACAAAATCACTAAAACATAACCACAGAACCAAATAGGTAAAATAATGTACTTAACCACTAAAATATAAATAAAATCAAAACTTTTTAAAACAAACTTTTGCAAAGTTTACTTTTTCCGGTAGTACAAAAAAAAACAAAACCGTCAAGTTAAAATTCCATAGAGCGTTTGTTTAAAATTCGAACTCGTAAAAATCGAAAAAAGATTTGGTGTGCAATCGTTTACGTTTAGTCGCGACGCGCTTACGACCCGCGCGCATTGAAACACAAAACCAGACTGGCTTGCTTTAAGCCGTTTGTAAGTATTCCATAGGATTCTCAGTAAGGGGAAGGGTCGAATCGGAGGGCGTGTAGATGCAATACAGTGCTGCACGAATTCATCCTTCCAGGCCCTTACGAGCCCTACGAATCGCAGAGCTCTGCAGATCGGAATGTCGCGCAAAATGTCATGCATTGACATTTTACGTTAGCCATAATCTTACTTGTACAAACTTGCGAAAGCTTAAAGTAATGTACATTTAAGAAAAACGTCTGATACTATCAATTTTGAGCTTATCCTCAAGTAATGAGTTTAATACCTTGATTTATTGTCATTTTTCAAATTGATTTGCTGATCTAAAGATGGTGTTAAGACCATAAATGCCAAACAATTTCTATTTATTGCAGAATTTATTTACAGAACATTTTGTAATTTAAAACTACATTTATTAGTATCAAGATTTACAAGACCTACTCAAGTTTAATGCTTGGATTGTCCTAGATTTTGGCGTTAAATTATATTGACGAGTGCGCAAGAACACTATAAGTACGTATTGTTAGACTGGACAGAAATAGTTAAAGATAATAATAGGTGCCTCGGTGGTGTAGCGGTAGTGTATGCGACTGCTAATCATGAGGTCTCGGGTTCGATCCCCGGGTCGGGCAATGTTATTGAGCTTTTTCCTAAAAAGAAAAAATCTCAGTAGCAGCCCGGAGTTTGGAAATGTGCCCGGTAGACGTCAATAGGTTCGCCCCCTATTACGTGGGACTTAAAACATAGCTAGCGAGTCGTGGGTGTGTAATACACCTCTGCCTACCCCTTCGGGGAATACAGGCGTGATGCTATGTTATGTTATAATAATAGGAATCTTGAATTTAATTGGCAGTAAACACAGTTCACGAAGCCTTCAATTAAAAACATTCTTATTTAAAGTAGCATAAACGGGTCTTTTTTCGCGTATAAAATAGGTGAAATTATTAATTACCTTTTACCCGACGTTTCGACTGCGTTGCAGCAGCCGTGGTCACGGGACCTCTTTACAATAGCCTGCCCGTAGTGGTTTGCAATACGGACGTCACGGGTCCCGTGACCACGGCTGCTGCAACGCAGTTGAAACGTCGGGTAAAAGGTAGTTAATAATTTCACCTAATTTATACGCGAAAAAAGACCCGTTTATGCTACTTTAAATATGTGTACAATTCGCGAATCTTTAAAAGTTACTAAAAACATTCTTATTTCATATTCTTTAAAATAAGTAATAATTATACTTATTGCTTTTGACTAAAATAAAGTTTTCAAGTAAAGCCATTAATGCGTCTATAGCGTTTATATTTTTTCAATATTTGACTGTACAGAAGGCGGAGTGCTGGGTATTGTGGGTTCGTTTCCCAATGAGGACAATTATTTCTCGTGTATATGGTTGTTCTGGGGGAGTGGGCAGCAGCACTCCCTCGAGTATTAGTAACAACAACCACTGCGAACGCCAACCCGCCTGCCAAGCGAGGCTATTACGGCATTATGCCCCCTTTAGGGAGGCCTATGTCCAGCAGTGGACGTTAAAAGGCTGATGGATGGATGGATGACGGTTGTTCTGAGTATGGGGTCCATGAAAACCCCCAAAAGTATCCCGCATACAGGGATTCCTAGTTTTGTATTTTACATGCAAAAAATTTTTTTTATTATATTTTTAGGTAAACAAATAATGTTGCAAAGAAATAAGTTTTTAATATATTTTTCTTAAGGTTTTAATTTCGTTAAAGTTATATCTTATCCGTGTGGTGACGGACTATGCATACGGGTGTCACCACCCCATTCTTTCCCACGGGTGTCTTACGAGGCGACTAAGGGAAGTAAGGAATTATCATCCATTGCATTACTGGTGGTAGAGCTGGTTACCAAGTGGAAGTACTCGCTGGCTATTAGGCCTGAGCAGGTAGACCTACCATCTCCCGTGTGACCGGCTATGAAGCACATCGGTGTGTTTTGGTTGTAGCAGGACATAGCCGTCTATACGTTCATTTTATATCTGTGAAATGAAATGGTGAGCAGCGGTTTGACAATACTCTCAGATACTCTCCGTATAGTTGAGTCCGTGAGCGATGATGATATTCAATAAATAAAATAAGATATACAGATAACATAGGTACTAATCCTGACTAATATTATAAAAGCGAAAGTGAGTTTGTTTCCTTGTTACGCTTTCACACCATAACTACGGCGCCATACATCATGAAATTGTGCACACATAGTCTGGAGCACAGAGAGGGACCTGGAATAGCTATTTTTACGTAGATATAATTAAAATGTGCCCGGTAGATGTCAATAGGCTCTCCCCCTATTACGTGGGACTTAAACATAGCTGGCGAGTCGTGGGTGTGTAATACACCTCTGCCTACCCCTTCGGGGAATACAGGCGTGATACTATGTTTTTACAATTAATCTGCCATAGAGTGATTGTATTTTTTTTTAAAGTCCACGCGGACGGAATCAGGGTTATAATCTAGTTAAGTAATATAACCTATTTTATTTTACATTAAAATTTTACAAAACTTAATGATAGTAAAGTTTATAAATTACTCAATTATAAACATTATTAAGTACTATCATTAAATATTTAGGATCAAATATTTGTGAAAAAATCTAGTCAAATATTTAGGATTTTATAAGACAGCTACCTTAGTATACACAAACTCGTGTTCCAAATTTAAAATAGTTAAAAAATTTAACACTTTTTTTCAACATAAAGCTTTTAGCAGATGTTCATAGTAAAAACGAAGAAGGTAAATCTATAACTAATTTTAGAGAGCCAATCTAAGAAAGAAATGAGGGTAAAAAACGATAACAATAGGTTTTACCTGCCAGCCATGTTTACGATGTCTAAAAGCCGTAATTGTTCGAGACCAAACGAACCGACCGACAAACTTAACAGTAAAGAATATTTCAATAAACGTATTTGCAGTAGATACTATATAGGTATACAAAAATGGCACTAAACATGATGAAAACATTAAAAGTACAAGTTTAAGATGGACCTATACTCCTATAGATACTTCGGAAACAATCTTAGATAAGTTTACACTTTATTGAGATTGCAGTAAAGATGCATTTGATGTTGCAGTAGTATGACGGTTTTTGCAATTCGATCGCAAAGATGTCAATGATTTTCGATATGGTTTTAAAATTCAATTTTATTAGCAGATTTCAAAGTTGAAAGTTGAACAGCAGATGTTAGTGCAGTTGAAGGGAATGTAAATCGATTTACTTAGCAATCTTAAGTATTTAAAGACATATTTTAAGTTGAAAGTACGACATGCGTTAAGAAATAAAAAAAGAAAATTGTGTCGATACACTTCAGTTTTCTTATTTTTCTGGGCTATTTTGATATAAGAAGCTTTCCGCTTTAACAAGCCACTTTATTAATTTCATTTTGTTGGAAAGGGCACGGTTCTTGGGGTATTTTCTACATTCTCATTAAAGAGTAGACTAATGTTTATATTAATAATTTATAGCCCATAGTGAAAAAAAATTGACGTTCGAGATTCGCTTTGTTGTTCTTATTCGTTAACGAATTAATTAATATATCCTTTTGCCCTTATCCAAATGACTTCGGACCTTTATGCACACATTACTGCCAAAAGTTCTCGAATCACTCTCCACATATTCCAATCATGTTGTCTTAGTTCTTCTATACTTAATATATCCACCTTTATACTCAAAAGATTACTACGATCTCATTTCTAATTTGTTATATTTTTCCATAGCATTCATACTTATTTTATTTGTATGATTGTAGGTACTTCTTTTTGAATTCCTACTTCTCACTTTCTTTCCCGATAGCCATCTATATAGTGTAGTTTATTTTATGAAAATGATGTAGAGTTTCATTCTTTGAATAGAAATCATCTTTTTTCTTATATAAATTATCGTAAGTTTATTACATATTAGATATTCTATAATTGGCAAGTAACTCACGCTTAGGACCGATTACATGACCTGGGTTTCGAGCATATCCTATTCCTATCATCAGCAGCGTCTGCGAGGTCCCGGCGTTTACTGCGGAGTCGTCAGCTGGAGTTGGTTGATCTTGGCCGCTGGCACTGCACTGACTGTATCACCCTGCAAACCAAACAATGATTTCCGTGGCGAGATAACATTAACTGTCGGTATCCACACCGATAACCTTCGTTAAGACTAAATATTGAAAAACGTTAGAGATATTAATTGGATTGTTGACTCGAAACTAAATCAATTATACAAGAAGTCAAAAGAACAAAGACTATTGTGATATAAATATTTCTGATTCCCCCTAATGAAATAATAGTGATAGCCAATTCGTTTATCTTTTAAAGTAAATTGGCGGGAGTGGTTACAATTGAGTGAACTATACGCTTGTTTGATGCTATTGTGCTAATACCTTGGATATTGTAACCGTTTTATTAATAGCAACGGAAATAGGTGTTAAGATCTTGTTGGAATGAGCTGATGACCTGAATGCTTTAGTTGCTTTATAGTGAACTATTATAAATATTAATATATTTTTATGTATTTTTACTATTCGACTAGGTATAGGTATAAATTAAAACAAAGTGTGAAAATGTGAAATTGAAAATAACAGTCACGAGCAGGATTTGAACCTGCATCTTTTGAATACCGTCCCAGATGCTTTGCCAATTTAGCCATGGTGCCAATTGCTCGGGACTGCGAAATTCGATGACACTTTCATTCTTAACGTGACGCCTGCGCCATTTGTAGGAAGTATTTGCAGACATTATACCGACCAGGTAAACTTAATTTAACAATTAAGATTTTACCAAATATTGACACAGACCTATAAATGAATTGATATTTTCATATTTTTTTAGTATTTTTCCTCAGCGGTTTATATGGTAATGTCATCTTAGTCTGTGTATATTATATTTTTTTGATAATTGAAGCGCAGCGGTGTTTACGAGCTGCCGGCATTTATATATATATATAATATTTATCTCACTAGAAGATACCAAAATCACCTAAATCAGCAAAATAAAAAGAAAGGTAAGCAAATTAAATTTGACTGCAGATTGTGGAGTGGTTTAGATACCGATATACCGATTACCGTTCGATTCCTGCGTTTCGAGAACAATCCTTTGTGTGACCGACAAAAGATTAGAGTCTGGGTGCACTTTGTGTCCATTAATTTGCATGTTTGTAAAGGCCCCTGCAATACTGGGACTGTTCTAGGGAAGGAGTGCAAGGTTTTTTAAAAAAAATATTGTGCACAATAATTTATGAATAAAATATATGGATCTATGCTCTATCCTAGGTTTCTCATTTTGATACCACTGAAGTAATGCAACATTGCATTGGAGAGACGACACACGGTGGGTTTATTTAGTGAGTTAGGGCCCCACGATACCCTGTTCGTTGCCCCGAACGACAGGGTGTGAGGTTAGGTACATTTTTCCCACCTTAACAAAAAAAAGATTCTCTTTTTGATAGATAGATAGGGAATAATACCTCAGTGATGATCTTATATGAATTTGACAGATATAATTGAACATGGATTAATTCATCGTTGACTGCTTCTAATAATTTTATTTAATACTAGCCTTTGCCAGCGGCTTCGCCGCAGCCAAAAGCTAGTTTTTCGGTTATATATCTCAGGTTCCCGATATACTCGTAGTAGCGGGATAAAATGTCTACCAGTTTTTAAGTCAAATCAAGGCCTTTCAAATAAACAAAGTTGCATCAACACCCATCTAGTTCTTTTAAATAAATTAAAAAAAATAACTTTTGTGTTTAGACATGCCTATATAGCCTATTACAGTCATTTTTTCTCGAATATCTTAAATGTACAGACACATCTCTGTTACAGCTTTATAATAGTATAGACTATAATAATTTTATTTTGCCTAAATAGACAAAATAAAATTAATTAACTCAATTATGATTATTATAATAATTGAGTTAATTAATTTCATTCGACTGCCTCGGTGGTGCAGCGGTAGTATGAGCGACTGCTGATCATGAGGTCTCGGGTTCGATCCCCGGGTCGGGCAGTGTTATGGAGCTTTTTCCTTAACAGAAAAATTCTCAGTAGCAGCCCGGAGTTAGGAATGTGCCCAGTAGACGGCAATAGGCTCGCCCCCTATTACGTGGGACTCAAACATAGCTGGCAAATCGTAAGTGTGTAATACACCTCTGCCTACCCCTTCGGGGAATACAGGCGTGATGCTAATGTTTCTTTTATTATTATTATATAATTTAAGCATAATGTATTACTGAAAATAATTATGTGTAAATAATACATATGCTCACACTATAAACTGCTCACTTTACTCCCGTAAAGGAAAGAATACAAGTGTCACCACCCCATTATTTTCCACAGGTGCCGTATGAGGCGACTAAAGGAAGTAAGCAATTATCATCTATTGCATGACTGGTGGTAGGGCTGGGTATCAAGTGGGAGTACTCACTTGGTATCGGGCCCGAGTGGGTTGGTACCACCATCTCCCATGTGACCACCCATGAAGCACATCGTTGCGTTTTGGCTGTAGCAGGAGATAGCCGTTTATTTTTTCATTCCATATCAGCGAGCAGCGGCTTGACAATACTCTCGGTATAGTTCATATAGTCCATGAGCGACGGTTACCATTTACCATCAGATGGGCCGTGGCTCGTCTGCACAACAAGCAATAAAAAAAAAATACTTCCGTCCGAAAAACCTTAGTTACTTTCAATTCGCGACTAAACAAGTATTTACTTTAAAAATATTTCAATCTTATAAGGTCATGAGTAAAGAGAGTTGTGGTAACGTCTAAATAACAGCATTATACTACTCCACAGCTGTAATTAGGTGCTCTCACAAGGATGAGTATGCTAATGATATAAGTAAATCAATAAATACTATAACAAATTGGATGAATACCAATAACCTTCTTTTAAACATAGAAAAAAAATAAAATTATGCATTTTCAACAAAAATTGAAAAATGAAGAAATAAATATTTATACATTCAGTCAAGAAAGTATTGGGAATGGATGATTTGTTTGTGGTTCCAAATTAAAATTTTTGTTTTTTTTTTGTAGTTGTTAGATTGGCACAACGGTTATCCATTTTGGTGCGGAGTTTGAGTTGCATCTGTTATTTATATTAAATACAAAGCTGTTTTTAGTTATATCATATCTAGTGTGTATTGCGAATTTCATAATGGACAAAAACATCAAACAAAGAGTTTGTCTTAAATTTTGCATCGCCAATGGAATTTCATGTTCGGAGTCACTGAAAATGTTCCAGAAGGCTTACGGTGAATCGACTTTATCAAAAACACGTGCTTATGAGTGGTACAAAGCGTTTAAATGATCATGTTTTGCATGAGAGTCGCTGAGGAATGCTAGAACGAGTCAATTCCGATCCAACATCCATAAAACGCTTTGTTACTGGTGACGAGACGTGGGTTTACGAGTTTGACATGCAAACTAGTCAACAAGCTTCGGAGTGGCGACTTCCAACTGAACTGAAACCGAAAGAACCACGCCAAATTCGATCAAAAGTCAGTCACCTTTGACTGTTTTCTTTGACTATCGCGGTGTTGTGCACTCGGAATTCTTGCCAGAACGTCAAACGGTAAATAAAGAATATTATTTGAGCGTTATGCGGCGTTTAAGAGAGCAAATTCGACGAAAAAGGCCAGATTTGTGGAAAGAAAATTCTTGGATTTTGCACCACGATAATACGCCTTCGCACAAGGCCATCATTGTGAATGAATTTTTGTCCAAACACTCAACAAATACCATCGAGCAACCACCATATTCACCAGATATGGCTCCAGCCGACTTCTTTCTTTTTCCTAAACTCAAATTACCACTTCGTGGCACCCGTTTTCAATCGGTAGAACACATAAAGGAGAATTCGCGGCGAGAACTGAACTCAATTCCGGAAACAGCGTGTAAAAAATGTTTTGATGATTGGATTATTCGTTGGCGTAAGTCTATCGTTTCTGAAGGAGCATACTTTGAAGGTGATAAAATAAATTTGGATCCATCCATCCATCCATCCATCAGCCTTTCAACGTAAACTGCTGGACATAGGCTTCCCCAAGAGAACACCACAACGAGCGATCCCGTCCTGGGGGTTAATGCCGTAATCGCCACGCTTGGCAGGCGGGTTGGCGATCGCAGTGGATGTTGTTAATACTCTAGGGAGTGCTGCTGCCCACTCCTCCGGTATTCCCTCAGTCGGCTCTTACGACTCTCGTGGGTAGAGAGAGGTGGGACAATTCTAAAGCTGGCCCCACAAGGCCAATAAATTTGGATAAATAACAAAAATGTTGTGTATTATTGATCTTCTCCCGGTACTTTCTTGACAGAGTAGTATTAGTCAAAATTTTGAAAAAGTTCACGTTACAAGATTTTTAGGTATTTCAGTTAACCCGGAAGGTCCAAGCAGATGATCTATATAAAAAAAGTTAACACTAAAACAGTAGTTATTGCTTACCATGGTCTAGTTGTATCTACTTGGAGATATGGTATCATTTTTTAGAGCAAAAGGGAAACAATTTTTAAAGCTCAAAAGCGCTGCTTAAGAGCAATTTTTAAATTAAATGTCAGTGACAGTTGTTTACCTATCTTTAAAGAACACAATTTATTAACATTTCCATGTGCCTATATTGTAGAAGTAGCGTTACTTGTAAAAACGAATCCACATTTATTTACAATATTAAATGAAATGCGCCACAGAAATGTTGCATTAAGAGCTTGAGAAGAAGAAGATTGAGCCACTAGAAGCGACCACACTAGAATCACTAGTGGCCGCCACAAGTTGCGGACGCGTTTTTCCATACATTTTATTTAGCATCGGCGCACACCGAGCGTTTGAGTGACCGCGTCCGAGCCACAATCTGCGGGAGTCGACCGCGCTCGCTACTTGTGGCTGCGTTTTGTCGTTCGCCTCTGTCGAGTATGCCGCAAGTGGCCGCCACTGAAAGCCGCATCCAGCCACCAGTGGCTGCCACTGGTGGCGGCGTGAGTGGTCTGACTGAACCACTGGTGGTCGCGTTTAGTAGCGGCGACTGGTGGCCCTAATGTCTGACCAACATCTGCTACACACAGGCGAATTTAAAGCAGCATTATTAAAAAAAAGTATTATTGTTATGGCCAAAGAGTATAATACTAAAGAGTCATAGCACCTGTCATTTATAATAAAATACCACAAAATATTATAACAATTTTTAAAAAACATCTAATTACATTCCTAAGAAAAAAGTGCTATTATTCTGTATCAGAATTTCTAAATGATAATCAGTTTTAGTATTTCAATTGGTCGAATCTGTCTGTATGGATTTATTTTTAAGTAATTTTCCGATCTTTCTGTATGGACTATTTTTAAGTAATGTTAAATTAATGCTTGCATGCCATACTGGCAGATGTACAATATATGATACACCTAATTGTAAAACCTACATTTTATGCAATTAAATTAATATTATTATTCTTTTATTTACAATTATTTTTCCACTTAATACATTTTTAAATATAAATATTTAAAAATATAAAAAGTGCGTAGGCCCACTGGCAGCGAGTACAAGGACCAAACTGCCAGTGGTTAGGGTTCCAAAGACAGGAACTTCCTCACGATGCGTGCCGTGTCCAGAAGTACCACCTACTGTATGAGACCCTTAACCCAGCCACCTAACGCGAGCCTCTTGAGATGTTGATCGAGGCTCTTGGCTATCAGTCCGTTAACTGTAACAACTATCGGTACAATGATAGCCGAATCCACATTCCACATGTCAACAATCTCGTGCGCCAAGTCCAGATACTTCATCTGTTTATCTTTTTCGGCCTTCACGAGATGCTCGTCATGCGGAATGGTGATATCAACAATCATTGCTCGGCGCGCTCAGATTGATCAATGACCACTATATCAGTTTTATTGGCCACAACAGTCCTGTCTGTGATGATTGATCGATCCCAGTACAGCGTGATACGACCGTTTTCAAGAACTGGCTCAGCTGTATACCTTATTATTATTACTAAATGCATACGAGAGTATATGTACTGTATATACGTTACCTGTACAAAATACCAATTTTAAGGTTTTTGTCTGTCTGTCTTTCTTGAAATTTATTTATTTATTTATTTTCTTAAGGAAGATTTACAGACAAATAACATAACTATTAAATATAACCAATGACAATCCAATGCTAATAAAAAATCTTCACATATATGTAAGTGTAAATAGTTTAAAAAACTAACAGAAAAGGGAAAAAAGAAAAATATATTTTGTATACTATAATAAAAATGCGACTATTAATTGCTGTCAAAAAACAACTTCGCAATCCTATCTTTAACAGTAGAGAGTGGCGATCTGATTGAAGATTGTCAATATCATTAGTGTTACATATAAATTTAAGAATTTTTAAATCATCAGCAAATATTAATATTTTGGAAAAGTTGAAACAAGAGCTGATGTCATTAACAAATATTACAAATAATAAAGGTCCCAAAAGTGACCCTTGGGGTACGCCGGACGGTATAGTCATCCACTTGGAATAATATCCATGCAGAGCAACAGCCTGCGTGCGATTGTCAATGTATAAACACAACCATCGATAAAGATCCCTGTGAATACCAATACTAGACAATTTGTGCAGTAACATATCGTGATCGATACGGTCAAAACATTTGGTGTAATCTGTATATACTACGTCAACCTGAGTCCTGCTATTCATACCATCAGAGATAAATTCATTAGCTAAGATTAAGTTGGATACAGTGGATCGATTTTTAAGAAAGCCATGTTGTGATTCGTTAAAAACTATTTTTAATGCTGAATAAAGTTGGTTGTAGACGATTTTTTCAAATATTTTCGCAAGCAGACAGAGCTTAGAGATCGGTGTATAGTTTTCAACACAAAACTTATCACCATTTTTGTGCACTGGGGTAATGAAAGCTGACTTCCAAATAGAAGGAACATGACCTTCAGCGATTGATCTTTTAAAAAGAATAGTGATCGGCTTAACCAAGCCCAGCACACAGCAGTAATGAATAACGCTGGGACATGATCGGAGCCACCAGATTTAGTTAGATCTAAATCCTTGAGTAAGTAAATTGCAACGGGATGGAAAAAATCAAGTAAGCGCGATAGATTTCATAAATGTAATTTTATTTCACAATGGCAGGGATTTGTTCAACTACTGAAAAATCACATTCTTTCTCCAACTCTAGGAACATTTTCTAAAAAGTTAGTAATGTGTTAACCAGCTTGATGGAGTACATAATAAAGGAGTCCCAGTAAACGGTAAGTAACATAAGTGCCTAGAGTAACCACTAAAACCAACTAGTGCGGACGTCAGGCGAAGTAGCAGGGAACCGTCAGATGCAGGTGCATAAGACTGCGGTGTCCTCTTGGGACGGTTTACATTCAACAGTAGATGATGAAAGGCCGATGGATAAATTAATACATAAGTACTTGTATTAAATTCTTTATAATCTTATAACTTTAAACGAATATATTTCGTGTATCTCGGAAACGGTTCCAACCTAAAACTTACTAACGATTTATTGAAAAAAAATATTTTTCCGGAGAATCAGCGATTTTATAGGAAAAATATGTTTATAAAAATGAGATTTTGTAACAGTTGGGATGAAAGTATACATTTAGCTATGAGGTTTTAAGTTTCATGATTATCTACATCACGGAGTACTCTTTTGCACTCCGTAATCTAAATAAATATCTTCTCCTAAAAAAACGCCTAGCGAAGCTAGGTACTCTATAATAATACACGTAAGCTACTTACTTAACATTATTATAATGTCCCTAAGTCTTATATTACAAATCACACAACTATAAACACAACTCTATACATTAAAATTGTTAGCCAATAACTTACAGAAACATCTCCCAAAGTTATTTACGAATCTAATCTAGAAGAGGAATGGTAGACAAGCTATTAAAAATAGGGGTGAATGTGGCAGCAAATATAAG
The DNA here is from genome assembly GCA_948253155.1 of Leucoma salicis. Classification (NCBI taxonomy): domain Eukaryota; kingdom Metazoa; phylum Arthropoda; class Insecta; order Lepidoptera; family Erebidae; genus Leucoma; species Leucoma salicis. Next base: position 8,208,215 of record OX411828.1, read on the forward strand.
TTTGTCATACGGTTACTGCCAATTACGTTTGATATCTGTGTAGCAGACACAACGACAGCAAAACAATAACATAAAAGAATCGATACTGAGAGATACAAATGAATAATCTATAAGTGCCTTTAAGACATTGATTGAGGGACTTAACAACTATCAGAGAAGACGAATTCAAAAACATATTTTTTTAAAGACAACAATCACCCTGCACTAAATTCCTAGAGTTGTACTGTGTGGGAATCGAATTAAACCACACTGCTATCTGTGCAGTCAATTCATGGTTTAATGGGATATTGAGATAAATTCTATTTTTAATCTGTTTCTGACATGTGGATTGTTACCATATAAAAACTAACTTATCATCATGCCATTTCCCTTGCGGGGTAGGCAGAGATAACAGAGTGCCAAGAGGCTCTATTCTTGCATACATCTCTCGCTTCCTCAACATTCATAATTCTCTTCATACACGCTCCCCGGTTTCGGAGACTATAATGGGAAGGAGGTTGTAGCTTAACGCACAATTATAGACTGGCAGATTTTAAAAGCTAAAGACTATTTTAGGAACAATCTTTTTGATTACACTTAAGGACTATACTCTTATTTTATTGTATTAAATCTATTATAAAGCATAGCAAAGTTGTTAAATGATTCGGAAAAATGCCTGTTTTATTCCTACTATCCCAGGCGTATTAGGCTATTTTTAGGTTAGGTAGCAGCCTGATTGTTATACACCAAGTCAAATCGGAACTTACTTTTTCATAAGAAAAAATTTATTTGTACTGCCTTCTCTACTTGTCACTAACTCTACACGCTGAAGTTAATACGATCCTGTTATTAGGCGAATAATAAGACGGCATATTCCATACTCAGCCAGTTTCATCTCCTACTATTTTTATTTTATTCATAGAACACATCTCTTTATCCGTTTATTCTTTTGTTTACTCCATACAACGTACATGTCCATGTTTAGAGGTAAAATGTTTTTGTTTTTCGTTTGCTACGTAAAAGGCTGTTACCTCATCTTTGAGGAAAATGTACCTGGAAATATGTGATTGAATAGTAATTGTTTGCATAACACTTTTATGGATTACCGTTAACTTATTGCAATAGTATCTAGGTAAAAAAATATTATTGTGTTGAAAATATGATTAATTAATATTAGACAACTACATTTTGATCTATATTTTAGCACTTGACATGCTCAGCTACTCTTAAGGGTATTTTAGTCGCCCGCTCGTACTAAAATACTCGTTTTCCTTATTCACAAATTATAATTTGTACTTTATTAGACAACTAATTGAACCTTCATGTGCCCAGAAGGCCGTCCGTACCCAGCATAAAGCATTGGCATTGTCATTCAACGTGGCAATCCTGCCAGCCTTGTGGGTACGTTGCCAGTTGTCCGTGATGCGGAAGAATTGTATGATGCATAATTTTTAACTTCTTACGCTCTTTTTTCTCTTTTCTTTTATTTTTTTATCTTTATAATAGAACTTAAGTCTGTGTGTATAAAATAGTTATTAAATGTGTTAAAATATTTGGATTATTATTCATATATTATATTTAAAGGCTGACTGCACACAAATGGTGTAATGATTGAGGTACATCTTATTCAAATTGTTATGGGCATGATTCCCAAACCGAACAATTCTTTGTGCTAGTCTGTATGTGCTTTGTGTTATTTGTATGTTAGTAAAGTCCTCCGCAACAAAGAGATAACTTTCCATTGCTAATTGTTGTCTAAGCGAAGGCAAAACAGTTTTGAATCGTTTTCTGGTATGCTTGTCAACAGACTTTCTTTATTTTTATTTTTTGTTTCTTATCTACCTATTGACGAGTTTTACTGTTATCAAAAATATTGAATAAGGCAGAAAAATATAGTATATTTTAAATCTGCGAAATTAAATCATAAGCAGCGGCTTTCAGCATTCGTAGAATTGTTGAATCTATGAGCGGTGGTTGTCACTTAAGAGTCAGGTGAGCGTGGCTCATCTGCCACCATCCTAACTATTATAAAGCTGTAACCACCAACACCAACCCGCTCGGGCCTGATACCAAATGAATACTCCCACTTGGTACCCTGCCCTACCACCAGTCATGCAATGGATGAAAATTGCATACTTCCCTTAGTCGCCTCATACGACAATCGTGGGAAAGAATGGGATGGTGACACTTGTATTCTTAGTCCGTCACCACACGGACAAAAATGGTAACGGTCGGTCATGGACTCTACTATACCGAGAGTATTGTCAAGCCGCTGCTCATCATTTCATTTCAACGATATGAAATGAAAGAATAAACGGTTAAGTATCTATAACTCTACACGTATATCCTACTACAGACAAAACGCAACGATGTGCTTCATGGCCGGTCACACGGGAGATGGTGATATCGGCCCGCTCGGACCCGATACCAAGTGAATACTCCCACTTGGTACCCAGCCCTACCACCAGTCTTACACTGGATGATAATTGCTTACTTCCCTTAGTCGCCTCATACGACACCCGTGGGAAAGAATGGATATCGACACGTGTATTCTTAGTCCGTCACCACACGGACCAATATAGCTCTTGATCCGCTACTATATCGAGAACCTGAGATACTAGTAGATATAACCTAAAAACTAGCTTTTGGCTGCGGAAGAAATGCGGGCAAAGGCTAATATTAAAAAAAATCCTGAAATTTTCAATAATGGATGGTGCACACCACTTAATGAAAACTAGTTACTAGATAACATTCAAGTGAACTTACAATCTAGGTTTACAGGCTTTTCTAGAACCGTTAGTAATAAGAAGTAGAAAGTGTAAAGTGGGTTAAACCTCTGTAATATAGAGCTTATGTAGGGTAAACTGTATAGTAATTGGCACTTTAGGCATATTTACGATGTATATATTCTTTTTTTTTTTAATTAATAGGTGTTTTAAAATCAGCAGACATTGATTAAGGGTTCTCTAGTTAGTATATTTTCAATTACAAATGCATTAATCAATCTAATTCAAGATTTTTAATAGAAAAACAAAAAAAATATATAATTGCAGTCATTGACACCACAAGTACAGTTATTAACACATTGTCATTGTCACCTATAATAAAGTAATATTTAAACACAAAAATGGTAAAAAAAATATAATAATAAATAACCTATGTTACAGTCGTTCGAAATATTAAATAATAAACTTTTAAACTTACCTTGTGAATTGATGACACTTATTAGAAAAAATATTACATTTTAACAGTTCTGTAGCGCCGGCATATATTTATTTTCTTTAGTATTGCCATCTAAAATATTATAAAATCTACTTTTTTCTGCAAGCAATGTTACTATTGCAGATTATAAAAAAAAGTAGAACAGATGTTTTTACTATACCAGTTCTTAATATTTGTATTTAAAATCTAAAGTGCCAGCAATATTATAGTTTACCCTATGTTATACTAGCGTTGCTGCCTGGTGTTGTTCAGCCCCCTAGCCAAGTTGCATAAGCGTTGTAGAATAGAATAGAAATATAATAGAATAATCAATATATAGGATTGACACTCGGTTATGCTTACGTTGTCGTAGCCTTATGTCAATCTTATTTTTTTTATTCTATTCTACTACCTTATGCCACTTAGCACTTGGCAGTTAAGAATATGATCCCTAGAAAACACTTTCGACATATATGTAATTGTAACAGTTCTGCCCTATTACTTTCCACGGTCTGATTCGATGTGGTTTAATTGTTATTAAATAAACAAAAAAATAGTGAATATTTCTTCTCGACTCGATGGCACAGTGCTACACTAAACCAGCGCTATAGCCTATACCTTATTTCGTAGAACTACTTCTATAGATCAATATATTAGTACTTCTTAAAATTAGCGCTAGATGGCGTATAAGACAGGAGAAACACATTAGCATTTTTTGAAATTAGCGCTATGTGATTTATTGAAAACTACTTAGTAAGACCAATACATTATTAGTTACTTATCAAATAATCAATTTTATTGTGAAAAATGAAGATTATGAGGCGTGCAGTTTTGGATTTTCCAAAGTATTTTATGCTACGCTGGAGGCAAACAAGCATACAGCTCACCTGATAGTAAGCGGTTCCTGTAGCCTATAGAAGTATAGACGCTAGCAACACCAGAGGCATCACTTGCGCGTCGACATCTCCAAGGAGAGTGATGAGTGAGATAATATGGAGAGAATAAAAAGGTGTCCTACCCTTCCTCCACTCTCCTCACAACTGTAGGAGTACTACCGTTGTTTCACGCTGATTTTCTGCGAAATGGTGGTACTTCCCGATCGAGCATTCCGAGGCCCATCCATGCTGGAACAAGCTGGGCTCTAACAATGAGTAACACACATTCGATAAATACATATATGGACGGATTTTGATGTAACATTTTTTTTATGCGAAAGGGAATGCTCTGATAGTTCGGACATGTGCAAAAAATGCCGGACGAGCGACTGGCTAAGAAGATATACAATGCGAAAGTGGAAGGATGTAGGTATGTACAGGGGGAGACCGAGACTTACCTACCTAGACCAAATTGGTCATGTATTGAAGGAAGGTGGAGTCAGGAGTCTCCGAAACCAGCGAGCGTGTATAAAGAGAGTTATGAATGTTGAGGAAGCAAGAGATGTATGCAAGAATAGAGCCTCTTGGCACTCTGTTCTCTCTGCCTACCCCGCAAGGGAAATGGCGTGATGATAAGTTAGTTATTTTTTTTTATTTGATAGCTCTTGAGTAGTCTTAAAAACTTGTATACATTTTATCCCGCTACTATGTCTGAAATCTGAGATATCACCTAAAACTAGGTTTTGAATGCGGCGGAGCCACGAGAAAAAGCTAGAAATATATAAAACATGAAATATAAATATGAAAAGCACACGACTCCCAAACTATAAATGCACGAAAAGTACGCAACGAAATTTTATGTTCCCCGATCTATACAAATACAAGTTTTATGGTGGCCTGCTCCAATGGTACATATGGCGCAAATAATAACATGAATCAGGTAAACGAGTGAGTTTACACTGAACTTATTTTGACGATAGTGCTGTGACATAATCGATATACCTACATCGACTTATTTGTGATGTTAGGTAGTAAAAGTGTATTAACTTATTAAAAAAATTAATATGAATGAATACAATATATGAATGGCTTTTTTTAATGAAATCTCGAGAACGGATTGACTTTAGATTTTCCAAATACGTACGTGATTAGTGCAGTCTCGTCTATTGATTGCTTCTCAGTACGTTTAGGAAGAAAAAAGGCTAGGACCGTGAATCATTTATATCATGCCTTGTAAATATTAAATTTTAGAGGAAAAGATATTTACAAATTATCTTTTTTAAAACACGCGTATAATTAGTAAAATATATTTTATTATTAGTCATTCAACATAAAAAGTGCTTTGAGCAACAAATTTTAAACCAGTTAATTTACTTTCTTTGACTAATATTAATGCTTTTTTACATTTACTGCCTGTGTGGTATAGCCGTGTGGCGCCGGCTTAAGAATTGTCCCACCCCTCTCCACCCATGGGAGTCGTAAGAGCCGACTGAGGGAATACCGGGGAAGTGGGCAGCAGCACTCCTTCGAGTATTAACAACATCCACTGCGAACGCCAACCCACATGCCAATCGTGGCGATTAAGGCACCCCCGTCGACATCCCCCATTCTTGGGGAGGCCTATATCCAGCAGTGGACGTTAAAAGACTGATGGATGGATGGATAGATGGTGCAGCAGTAGTGTGAGCGACTGCTGATCATGAGTTCTCAGGTTCGAGCCCCGGGTCGAGCAGTGTTATTGAGCTTTTTCGTAAAAAGAAAAATTCTCAGTAGCAGCCTGGAGTTTAGAAATGTGCCCGGTAGACGGCAATAGGCTCGCCCCCTATTACGTGGGACTTAAGCATAGCTGGCGAACCGTGTGTGTGTAATACACCTCTGCCTACCCCTCAGGGAATACATGTTTTGTTTAATTTTACTACATTCAATAGATTCATACTTTATTAATTCAGCATTATCTACTGATAAATAATTTGAATAAAATTTCAACTTCTGTATCAATATAATTATAGCTAAGTTGTCTGTTTATAAAACAAAGCTCTACATCGGAGTCAAGTCTGGAAACACCAAAGTTAATTACATTTACTAACATAATTTTAATAGTTTATCGATAAAACCGAAGCCATCGCCGCACAACACTACATTCTATTTATCTATCAAAATACTGGCCAGTATCAGTGGTCAATCATCACAGTGTTTTCCTATCAATCAACGCTCAGAGCCAGACTCATCCGTCTTTATAAAATACACGGGTAAACTTTAAGTGTATATTGTACATTTACTACCAATTAATATGTTTATACTATAAAACCAAAGTTATTTATGACTATACTAAAAGTCGATCGAGTAATCGTTCTCAGCATTTTGGCGTAGCTTATATTTTTGTGTTAATTACGTTAACCTTAATAATACGTTTGTTTACGTGTGCATGTCGGCACTTAAGCTCGAAATTAATCAATCTAATTTTAAATAGTAATATTAGTCCATACCTCAATAGGTTATAATTGCGAAAGTAGGTTTTTACTGTTATACTAGTAAACTGACTTTGATGGAATTTGGTGTAGAGTAAGCATGGATTCAGAGAAAACATTTGGTACTTTTGTAAGTCTTACCTCGTGGATATTAAATAAGGGATAAATTTTATGTTCTTAAATTTTTTTATCTGTATTTTAGCACTCGAGATGCTCAGCTACTTAAAGAACAAATTATATGGGAAAGTGGAAAAAGAGAGCTTTACTGAGAGCAGGATTCGAACCTGTGTCCCATCCAATCTGGGGAAGTGCAATCGCTAAGCATCATTTAAGTGCTACTTAATAGGCCTATGAAATAAAGATATTTTTGAATTTGAATTTGAATTTGGATCACCGACGGTGACACCCACTCTTCACTTCACAATTGTTTTTAGATGTCTTTACGACTCACGCCACCTTTCGGATACATTTACATACATTATAGTTATTTGTGTACATTATATTCCAATATACTAAGTTTAATTTTGCAATTAAAATTCACACTATTTGGTAACTTGATTTTATAAATATTTTGATCTGTATTTCAGCACTTGACATGCTCAGCTACTTTAAAGAACCAATTATCTATGAAATTAGAAAAAGAGGGCTTTACTGCGTGCAGGTCTCGAACCTTCTCATGTCAATATGTAAGCTATCAACAAAATATAGTTGAGCAAGGATTTTGTAACAAGCCGAATTCCACATGGGCGAACTACGAATACGCCAACATAGAAGTATTAATAACTAGATTCTTTCTGCCCACGTCTTCGTCTTCGTGGGCATCAGAATTTTGTGTATGCAAAAATTGACACAAAGTGTCAAAATGTGAAATCGAAAATAACAGCTTTTTGCAAAGCATCTGGGACGGTATTCCCGGAGATGCAGGTTCAAATCTTGCTCGTAACTATTATTTTCAATTTTACATTTTCACACTTTGTATTAATTTATATGGCTAAGCACGTCAAAAGTTCCAAAAATATCAAAATATATAAAAATTACTATCCCATATCCCCATTGGCCATTTTTCGGGTATAAAAAGCAGCCCAAGTCCTCTTCTGGGTTGCGGGCTATGTATATTTAATTTCACAATGATGCTCCAGTAAGCTGACCGACGCTCGCGGTATCGCGGAGGATTTTTCTTTTTAATGTACAATGGAAAGAATGGGGTGGTGACACTTGTATTCTTAATCGAAACGCTGGCGGATAGAGCAACCTCGGTGCTCTTCCCTGCAGTCTGTCGGCATGCGCAGACCATAAGGAGTTTTTATTTTCCGTGCCCGAGGGCACGGAAAATATTTAGGCAAATAAGGAGCTTTAAAACTTATCCAATGTCCCGTAGTTGAGCTGCGGTGCGAGAATACCTGTAAAAGTAGATTTGTATTCTGACAACTTGAATATTGGGATGAGTTCTACGATTTTGTTGGGCCCTATCCATTGAAAAGGTTTAGCCTCTCCTCTGATGTCCTTGTCACTCAATTAAAAAAGCATAAACAACACTCATAAACCTAAATATTACGTTTACGTATAATAGATACTTCATGGTAACACTAGAATTTTTTTTAATTTCAACGTAGGTGTAGTAATTGAATTGTGTTTGAGAGTTTGGGTATTAGAGCAGACTGTTGAGGCAGCCTTTATATTATTAACAATTATTTTTAATTAATCAAATTGTAATTGTATTGCCACTCAGAAGTGTTTACGTTCTATTGAAAAGATCAGGAATATATGAGTAAGTAGACTAAACAGTATTGAAGTGTTGAATTCGATAAGAGCGACTGTTTATATAACTTGCACATTACCCTTACTAACTTTGTATACTTTGTTTAAATACAAGTCTTTGAGGCAATGAGAGATGTGCTCACTCGGGCACGTTCAATGAAGAACTGATTAAATATATTAAATAATCACTCACATCTAAATCTAAGATTGGTAAACAAACTATGATCGATAACAATAGCGTTAAACAGAAGATATTTCTATTCAAACCTTTTTTAATTCCATTAGCTGTTGTCCGTAACTTCATTTTTCACTTTTTCCGTGTGGTGACGGACTAAGAATACAAGTGTCACGACCCCATTCTTTCCCACGGGTGTCGTAGGAGGCGACTAAGGGAAGTAAGCAATTATCATCCATTGCATGACTGGTGGTAGGGTTGGGTACCAAGTGGGAGTACTCACTCGGTATCGGGCCCAAGCGGGTTGTAACCACCATCTCCAGTGTGACCGACCATGAAGCACATCGTTGCGTTTTGACTGTAGCAGGAGATAGCCGTTTATTCTTTCATTTCATATCGGTGAAATGAAATGGTAAGCAGCGGCTTGACAATTACTCTCGGTGTAATTGATTCCATGTACGATGGTTACCATTTACCATCAGGTGGGCCGTGGCTAGTCCACCACAATACACAATAAAAAAAAATGATAGGAAGGATTATAGGAAAGAGATAGGGAGGGAGTATGGGCTTCCAGCGCTCTCATTCACCATATAAAACACAATGGTAGGAGTACGTACCGTTGTTTGAAGTTGATCATCTGTGAGAGGGTAGTTCCCCGATCGAGCCGGCCCATTTATGCTCTACACACGCGTGAAAACCGCATTGAAAACGAGGAGACGTACCCTCAATGTACATTTTATTTTGATTAGCCTTTGCTCGTGCCTCCGCCGTAGCCAAAGGCTAGTTTTTAGGTTATCTCAGGTTTCCGATATAGTAACGGAAAAAAATGTATACCAGTTTTTAAGTCTTATCAAGAGCTATTAAAACAAAAGTTTCATTGAAATCTGTTTAGTAGTTTTTGCGTGATGCTTGAACCAAACTGACAGAAAAACATAAAAAAAAATATTTTGTGTCAAATATTCTAAGTATATTTTATTATTTTGTCATTAATTTTTTTTAATATCTTTTTATAGTCATAGTTCTGTTTCAGCTTTATAATAGTATAGATATATAGGTATCTAAATATAGAATTTCTAATAAAAGTTTTACTTTAGGTTTTTAATAAACGATGTTTACAAAGTTAAGTTAATACGGGTAGGTATTGCTTGGCCTTAAAAAGTGTCACCACATTGTATGGAATTACTCTGTTTTAAAATTGCTACGAATAATGCAACAACAAAAAAATATTTAACAATATCTTAAGTTTAACGTAACAATTAGCCCGCATTGACAATATATGATTGATGCTTTTTGTATTATAAATCAATTAAACACGTGTCCTCGTTGTAAATGCCGTTGTTAGAGCTGATAAAAAAAAAACTGTGAGGGTCATGATATTAGGCAATCATATTTTTTTTTACCACTTTTGATGTAATTATTGCTCTTTTATATATATTTTATAATGTAAGATTAGCTCATGAACGTTCGGTTCGTTGAAGCGGCCACTGTATTTTTAAGAGACTAGTAACATTAGGGATATTACTCATACGGTACCAATCAAAGGGTAAGAGATAGAAGATGGTGAACAGATGGAACAAGGGGGAAATCCTTTATTTTACACAGCACGAAACGCAATAGTTGAAACCCATATTAGTTATATCTCAGGTTCCCCATATAAGTTAGTAGCCGGATAAAATGTAGGTATACCAGTTTTTAATCCTAATCAAGAGCTATCAAATAATAAAAGTTGCATAATAATTCGTTCAGTAGTTTTTGCATGATGCGTGAACAAAGGAACAAACAGACAAACCGACAAGCAGACAAAAATCTAAAAAAGTGTGTGTGTACTTATGTACACGCGTTAGAAGTTATACTTCTTTGGCGTAACAAGATAAAAATCTTTTCTATAATTTTATCATTCGCCTTATTCTACGTTTGTAGAAAAAACGACACTAACAAATAAATCAATGCTAACAATCATTGATATATTAAAAAGAGCAATAGAAAAAACTAAAATGTTGACTATAGCTAACTTCAGGGTGTCGGTTTTTCGTGATGGTGTGCGCGCGCATCGTAAAAATTTACTCTCATCATTTTTCCCTAACGCGCCAGAAGAAGTACAACTTCAAAAAACAATTTCGTGTTCAGACACGCCTATATAGCCTAATACAGTATTTTTTTCTCAAATATCTTAAATGTACAGACCAGCTCCAGCTCTGTTACAGCTTTATAATGGTTAGGATTCTATAAGAGAGTGGTATTACTGCTGGGCTATCTGGACTATTTGTGCTGCAATTAGCAAGACTCTCCTACCACGTAAAATACCTAGATCACTATATTTCCTATACCTATCCTTATTAGTCGAAGGTACTTATTTTCATACTATCAGTTACTTATGTCATCCCGCCGTCAATATTTACGCATATGGCTAAAACTAAAAGATTAATCAGTGACCTATAAAATTAATGGTTACTATTTTAATATAGTTACCGAGTTCGGAAAACTGGACTAATTGGTATTTGAAACGAATTACCTAGTTATTCATTCTAAATTTTGGCACCAGCAAACTTATCTATAATGATTATGACCATATTTAAAAACGCAGTAAGAAAAACTAGTTAAAATACCAAATCGGTTACCCCTCAAATATCCTTTTAAATACTAAACTCTCAAACAATAACTGCTCAGTCGGCCATATTGCTTCATTGACGTGTAGACGCCATCTTGGATCTGGTTGCATTCTATGCGTTGAGAACAAAGCGCAATGAGTTTCCGCACAATAGACTGGTAAAGTGATATGTACGTGAACTAATTTGATGGGTTATTAGAAGACCACACACATAGCTATATAACTGGTAAAGAACATAGAGTTCAAAATAAAGATTTCTCAGTGAGAAATCTATTTTCATTATATCATCTTCCTAAGAGTATCCCAAACTTTGAGAGTGTCGGCTTCCTATATGTTCGATATATGTAAGAACAAGACGGGAGTCAGAATTTTATCAAGACCCTGACATCCTGTAACGACTGCCAGGACGTTATTTGACGGGCCATCCGAAGCAAGAACCAATGCGGCCTGCTAAGCTTTCCCAAACCAATAATTAATCTCTGTAATGCACGATTGTCGCACATACATACGAGCTCAGATTATAAAAGAAACATAACGAGATGCCAATTGTCATATGCCTTTCGCTGCCCACTTTTTGTCCCCGTGGGAACGAGCCGTAACGGGTGGTGAACCACGTCACCACTGTTAGTAAACAAATATACCTACGCATTTGACAAAATGCGTGCTCCGCAGATTCTCAAACTTAGCCTGAGGATCACACTCTATACTCTCTCTTGGCAGTCTTTAATTTTAGGTTATTGAATATTTCTACATCTTCAAACTAACAGCTTAAAATTGAGGAAATTCAGGAAATTGCTTGCCCAGAACAAGATTATTGTCGGCGATATATATGCAAACATACTCTTAATTAATATTTTTTTGAAAACATAATAGAACTTATTTTCTAGGGATGACACCTCTCCGGTGGCACACAGCAGCCCGGAGTTTGGAAATGTGCCCGGTAGACGTCAATAGGCTCGCCCCCTATTACGTGGGACTTAAACATAGCTGGCGAGTCGTGGGTGTGTAATACACCTCTGCCTACTCCTTCGGGGAATACAGGCGTGATACTATGTAATGTTGTTCACCTAGTCAATGGACTAGGTAAACAACATTACACTATTTTGTTGTATGGGAGCCCCCCCTTAAATATTAATTTTATTTTCATTTAATTATTTATTTTTAAAGTTAATATATAACTAAATATTCTGTAAACATTTCAAGCGTCTACCTGTTGTCGTTATCGATAACGGGCAAAAAAAGGCAATTAAATCACGTTTGTTGTATGGGAGCCCCCCTTAAATATTTTTTTATTTTATTTTTAGTATTTGTTGTTATAGCTGCAACAGAAATACATAATATGTGAAAATTTCAACTGTCTAGCTATCGCCGTTCTTGTGATACAGCCTGGTGACAGACGGACGGACAGACAGACAGCGAAGTCTTATTAATAGGGTCCCGTTTTGACCCTTCGGGTACGGAACCCTAAAAAAGGGGTGGCACCTCTAGAAAATATGTTCTGTACTCCAGAGTGCTTTACAAAGAAGAAGATTGTAGCACAGTAAAACTTGTAGTGTTATATATAAGCTTCTTGTTTACAAACATTTAATAAGCGGACACTGAGAAACAAAACACTCCGACTCAAAATAACTAACTATTTTAGATCGCATAAGTAAGTAAGAATATTTTTATGCTGTAAGAATTAAACCTATCTATAATTCTTGGAGTGGAGATTGGTACCTAAGTCTCTTATGCATTATTCAATTTGAAGAAAATTCTTCATATCCATGCTAGCTGTACAACGTAACTTAAATCACTTTTAAATGCTTTCTAGTGTTAGATCATAGTCGATCGGGAAAGTACCACTCTCTTACAGAAGATCAGTGTGAAACAACGGTACCTACTCCCTTTTCTTTTGTTAAGGCGGGAAGAAATTTTCCTAACCGCACACCTCGTCGTTCGGGGCAACGAACAGGGTAGTGTGGGGCCTTCACCCACTAAAGAAACCCGCCGTGTGCCGTCTCGCCGCCTTTATTGGCGGGCCACTGGAACTATGTTACATTCTTCGGTGGTGCGGTACCTACCCCTACCTACTCCTACTGTTACCTAGATATGGTGAGTCAGAGAGCTGGAGGCCAAAATTCTTCCTACCCTCTCCTTATTATCCTTAATGTCTCTCATTATCATCCCTCCCCTCCACTTCCTATCCCTTTCCTTGGAGATGGCGACGCGTGATTGATAAGTGATGGTGTTGCTAGGATCTATAGACTACTGTAGCCGCTTACTATCACTTGGGCCGCATGCTTGTTTGCAACCCACGTATCGTAGAATTAAAAAAAAGTAAAGTTTGGACATAAGCATAAAATGGCTACGTATTTATGTTCCATTTTCTCTCTTACACAAACAAATATTTTTGATTATTTTCAACATGCAGCCAGGGAAGCAGAAACCCCATCAGGGTAATGCACATTAAGTTTTTAAACTATGCAATCTAACCTAAAACTTATTTGTCTGAAACTTTCAAAGAAAAGCACGCTATTAAAGTATGCAATTTATTGTTCATACCATCCCTATCGGCGGACACGGGTGGACATTATCCGCACAGCACCGGTGCGATATCCGCATATCCGCGCGACCGCCGTAATAAGAAGTCAATATTAGTTGGGCGGGCGGATTTGTGGTTCGTTACTATGGAAATGGCTTTAATATTAGGTTAAATATACAAATATGTATAAACTAGCTTTTTTTGGTTATATATCAGGTTCCAGATATAGTAGCGGGATAAAATGTATACCAGTTTTTAAGTCTAATCAAGTGTGTTGTATTGTATTCTTCGAATTGTTGTTGGTAAAACGTAAAATTGATTTATTCTCGAGTAAGTAGCGATATAATCTAGGGATTTATTAGTTGGGTAGTGGAGGTCAGATAGGCAGTCGATCTGTGTAAATACTAGATCAGAAACCAGCTTTTTCGAAAAATAATACTAAAATAAAAGGCCAAGCGAGTAGTTACAAAAACAATTAACTTTGGTATGAGCGCGGCGGAGCTGTGGATAAAAACTAGTAGGTAGATTATAAATAAAAATAGATATTACAAAAGCCTATTCCATAGTATACCCAAGAGTAGAAAGCTCGAGGCAGCCCGATAACAGGGCACGTTTACACAGCGCCAATTAGACCGGGCCCGCGGCGCCACTGTTTTCACTTGCTAATTGTACCATACCCGGTTGCCAGCACTACCGAGACAGTTTGTTTACCGGCTACAGGTATATTCTGTTATTTAATGTTATTGTTTGTTTAGACAGGGATTATTAAAGGATAAAACGGCGTTATGTTAATATAAATAGAATGGAATAATCATATCTGTTTTTATGTAGGTATCTCTTTGCTAGCGATGAAATATGGTGAAATATCTATACCTACTGTTATAAAGCTGTAACAGAGCTGTGTCTGTACATTTAAGATATTTGAGAAAAAATTACTGTAGGGCTATATGTGTCTAAACACAAAACATTTTAAAGTATAGATTATTTGCGAATAAGGAAAAAGATATTTTTAGCAGGAGCGGGAACCGAACCCGCATCTTTTCCAATCCGGAGAAGTGCTCTAAGCCACTGAGCTAAGCTAAGCTCCTCATCACATTTGTCTTACGACCAACGCCATCTATCGGTAAGCATTTACATGCATTAATCCAATATGCCGTGTGGGGCCGGCTTTAGAATTGTTCCACCCCTCTCTACCCACGGGAGTCGTAAGTGAGGGAATACCGGGGAAGTGGGCAGCAGCACTCCCTCGAGTATTAATAACATCAACTGCGATCGCCAACCCGCCTGCCAAGCGTGGCGATTACGGCATTATCCCCCATGACGAGCACACAATTTCAAATGGCCCCCAGTCACGGCAGCTCCGCTATTCCGTGGCCTAACGGTAGCGGGCCCGGTAACGGCGGAGCAGGGGAAGTGTAAGAGGGTGGTACTTCCCTGATCAAGCCATTCATGCTTGGGGTAAGCAAGACCCTTTTTTTGTTTAGGCGGGAAAGAATGTACCTAACCGCACACTCCGTCGTTTGGGACAAAGAACAGGGTAGTGTGGGGCCCTCACCAACTAAATAAACCGGCCGTGTGTCTCTCCGCCTTTATTCGCGGACCACTGGAACTATGTTACATTGCTTCAGTGGTGGAGTAAGCAAGGCAAGGCCCTAATTACCACAAGAAATTTTAGGCAAACCATCCAAAAAAAATAATCTTTGGGGACTGCTGATAGAAGTGAAAACTAAGAAACTTGTGAATTATATCGTCGAGCTATAACTTGTGAATTAGAATTAAGTAGGAAGTGTTAATGGCCAATTAATTGGTCTAAGTAATTGGTCACTAACACTTTTTACAAACCAAAAATAATTCAATAATAATAATCTAATAGCTCGACGATACAATTCATAATTTACTTAAGTTTTCATTTCTATCGGAGCGTTCGGTGACAGTGACGCGAGTTCCATGATTTTTGTTCACCCAAAAAGTATCTACTAAAAGCGCTCAAAGAAGTTTTCACTTCAAAAAAAACAAAATTCATAATTTATACTTACCTTATTTATTTATTTTGTTAAGGCGGGAAAAAAAATTCCTAACCGCACGCCCCGTCGTTCGGGGAAACGAACAGGGTAGTGTGGGGCCTTCACCCACTAAAGAAACCCGCCGTGTGCCGTCTCTTCGCCTTTATTGGCGGGCCACTGGAACTATGTTACATTCCTTCAGTGGTAATTTATACTTACCTACATCAAATTGCAGTACCTAGCAGGGCCAGATTTAAACTTAATGCCGCTCCTGGGCACCGGAAAAAAATCCGCCCCAATACTGGAATTTTACCTAAACTTGTAGTTTATATATTTTATTCTTCATTAGCATTTTTTTTTTAATTCATTGAATGATTAATGTTTAGAAAAATGCAAAAAATAATTCCAAATTTTTTTCAATTTTTCAAAAAAAAAACTAAGTAATTAACTAACTAACATATCATCACGCCATTTCCCTTGCGGGGTAGGCAGAGAGAACAGAGTGCCAAGAGGCTCTATTCTTGCATACATCTCTCGCTTCCTCAACATTCATAACTCTCTTCATATACGCTCACCGGTTTCGGAGACTCCTGACTCCACCTTCCTTCAATACATGACCGATTTGGTCTAGGTAGGCGAGTCTCGGTCTCCCCCTGTACCTACATCCTTCCACTTTCGCATTGTATATCTTCTTAACCAGTCACTCGTCCAGCATTCCTTCCACATGTCCGAACCATCGGAGCATTCGCATCTTTACACCAATACTCTCTTTCATACCTACTCGCTCTCTTGCGCCGTTGTTACGAATGCGGTCAGTCAGCCTCACTCCACAGATCCTCCGCAGAGATCGCATTTCGACCGCATTGATTTTACTCTCATGCTCCTTTTTGCATACCCAACTCTCGCTTCCATACAATAACGTTGGGACAAGCACTGCGTTGTGTATTGCGACACGTGCCCTCTGGCTGAGGTGATGACTGCCTAGAAGTTGTCCCAATGCTCCGTTCCCTCTATTTCCCGCATTCACTCTTCTCTCTACATCAGTGGTGTACCTTCCATCCCGACTGAATCCACATCCAAGATATACAAATTCATCCACTTGTTCTAGCACACCATTTCCTATTGCTACTCTAACATCTGTTCTGGCTTCTTCCCTTTCAAAAACCATTACTTTGGATTTGCTCACATTCACACGTAGGCCCCTTTTCTTACAATCTTCTGCCATTACGTCGACTAGGGTTTGCAGGTCAGTCGCAGACTGCGCTAATAGGACCGCATCGTCTGCATACAGCAGAGTTAACCACTGAGTAAGTAATTACATTTCTTTAATTCCAGAAAATAGAAAAATTAATTATTATTTTAAATCTCCATGGAAATAAAATGATTAAATCATTTTGATTAGGTATTAATTTTTATCAAAAGTGCCAAAATTATAATTCACAAATAATGGATTATTTATTTGAATTTCTTGATACTTTCTAACATTTACACGAATTTTACACATTTTGAAATAAAACTACGTTTACGGAATCTATAATCGCGTGAATTTCTTGAATTATAAACAGAAAATTATTAATTAATATAATTAATTAATTATATTGAGCAATCTTGATAAGACTAAAAAAACTTCTTTTCACTTTCAAAATTTTGCCGCCCTAAAAAATTTACCGCTCTGGGGCACGTGCCCCAACTGCCCCTAGTGTAAATCCACCGCTGGTACCTAGGCCATAAAGAAATTGGCAACGGCATTTAAAAAGTTTCTATATGTTACATCACAGGTAATTCCTGTTCCTTCCAAGTGTGGGACGTAGATACTGGATTGTTATAAGTCTCCTATATTGCATAAGCACAATTTAGATGTAAGTACATAAATAGATAACACGAAGCACACTTGGCCGTACTTAAAAGTGCATTAATATATTTGTCATAGTTTAGTGCGTCGGTCGGCACTTTTACACGTTATCTGAGCGACAATATTTACTTATCCGCTAGTACCTACACACAACCGTTCCATAATAAAAGGAATTAAGTAAGTTATCTTCATACAAACGAACCGAGCGTGGTTTACATGTTGCGTGCCAGTACCTACGAGTCGCCGCACGCACACAATAACAATATTTAAAACTGCTAAAGGTGCGCCTGTCTAGGCTGCGCCTTCATTTCGTACGCATTGTCGTGCGCCCAAGCTTCGTTGATCGCCGCTACCGCTCGCTATTTATTTATTCAAGCTCAAAAATGGCTACATATCGGAAAAGAAAATACTGTATAGTGTATTTGGATGACATATAGACGGGATCATCTCAAATCACAACAATAAAAATATGATATCATTAAAAAAAACTCAGCTCCCGTTCTATGCATAACACCATATAATTAAAAAAACTGGATTGTGGATCGCTGATGTTCTGCCTAAGTTTCAAGATAATGTATTTTGTATTTAAAAACTAGTTCTGTATTTGACGATTGAATAAACTAAAATTGACCAGACCTGCGTGCGTAGGTAATTATCGCGCTGATGGGGTCTGAGTTAACGTACTTGTTTCCTTTTGCTATGACACAACGCTGTGCTTTCGATTATGTTGGTAAACTTTACGATATACTTTTTTTTCTTATGCGAGAAAATATTTTGTAGATTTGTCGTAAGGGTAAACGGTAACCGCGGCTCAAATAGTAATACGTTTTAACCAGAAACCGCGGCTCATGTCTATCTTGTAACAGACTACTGCCGTTTTAATAAACAACAAGTAATAGAAGAAAATCAGCAGTTGGTATCAACAAGAAAAGGCAGAGAAAAAGTTATCGTGTCTTACTAACCCCGTGTGGCATTGGCCGTGTGGGGCCGGCACCAAGAATAGCTCCACCCTGTCTCTTCCTATGGGAGTCGTAAAATCCGACTAAGGGATTACCGGGGGACCGGGCAGCAGCGTTCCCCTGTGTACTAAAAACATCCACTGCGATCGCCAACCCGCCTGCAAGCGTGGCGCTTATGGTAAAACCTCCATTTTGGGGAGGCCTATGTCCAGAAGTGGACGATGAAAGGCTGATGGATGGACGTTATTGAGATCGGACTTAAACATAGCTGGCGAATCGTGGGTGTGTAATACACCTCTGCCTACCCCTTCGGGGAATACAGGCGTGATGCTATGTTTTTTTTTAATATAACTAATTTATTATTGTAATTGAAATATTATCTTTTTATTTAATCAAGATAGCACCCTGCACTAAATAATAATCTCTGTATAGTGGGTTACTTTACAAAGATACATTTGACTGCACAGATGGCGGAGCGGTTTAGATACCGGCCTCCCGTCCGAGAGTTGTGGGTTCGATTCCCACACAGAGGACAACTCTTTGTGTGATCCACAAATGGTTGTTCTGAGTCTGGGCGTACTTGTGTCCATGAAATTGTATGTTTGTAGTCCCCCGCGATACAAGGATTATTCCTAAATGCAGGGTCAACACCCTGCATTTAGGAATTTAAAAAAAAAAAAGATACATATTTCAATTACAATAATAACTTAATAATAATAACAAATTAATAAATCATAATATCGCCGGAGGCGAAAACCTTCTTCCTATCCTCTCTGTAGTAACTTACCTATTTCCTTGAAGATGGCGACGTGCAAGCGATGCCGCTGGTATTGCTGACATCTATAGGCTATGGGAACCGCTTACCATTAGGTCGGCCGTATGCCTGTTTGCCACACAGGTAGTTTAAATAAAGAGTTGTCCTGTGTGGGATACGAACCCACAACACTCGTCACATCACAGGGGATCGCCAGTCAAATAATCATTAACTAACAATTACTTGAAGATTTTTTGATGTGAAACATCTAATGCGAGGATCATCATCATCATCATCTAATGAGGGTAAAATCGACTGTTAGCGTGGCGACGCTTTTATTTTACTTGTCCCTTTCAAATCTTGCAAGTTAAATTTGACACACTTCGCGGTTTCCGATTGAGCTGAAATTTTACACGCATATGTATATCGCGTGACAATGCAATATTATGATGACATGGAGATGATCTGATGATGGAGCTAGAAGGTGGCCATAGGAACTCCATAATAAAACGACATAATCCCATCGAGTTTGGGCTCGTATGATTCGTCTTGACGAGTACTTTGTCTCTAGATGGTATCCAGGGTCTGATGATGGAGCTGGAAGGTGGCCACAGTAACTCTGCAACGAAACGACGCAACCCCATCGAGTTTGAAATCGTTTGATTCGTCTTGACGAGTACTTTGTATTTAGATGGTATCCTGGGTCTGATGATGGAGCTAGAAGGCGGCCATAGGAACTCCGTTATAAAACGACATAACTCCATCTAGTTTGGGCTCGAATGATTTGTCTTGACAAGTACTTTGTCTCTAGATGGTATCCAGGGTTTGAATATGGCCACAGTAGCTCTGTAATGTAACGACGCAACCCTATCGATTTTATACTCGTTTCATTCATCTTGAGGAGTACTTTGTCAAGTTATGATCATTTTATTTCTACAAAATAATTTCGATGTTTTCACATCTAGTAGACGCCCCGCGACGTCTAATTATTTTTTTTTAATATTGGCGGACTATTTTTATTCTTTTTCGATTTTTTCTAATATGCTTCAGAATAATATAATCACAAATTTTCACCCTGAACCACTAAAACTCTTATCGAAAATTCTAAATATCAATAAAATTCTCAGACCGTTAATAGCAGATAAATGAACGTACGGCTGAGACCCCTGCGGGATTCAACTAGCACATGAATTAAAAAATAAATGCAGATTTATTCACTCACTTTAATAATACTATCACAAAACAACAGCAAATAACAACATCTCTCTCGTAACAAACCAGTAACTGTAATGTATTACAAGCTAACAGTAATTTATACTCTATATACATATACATTTTATTTACATTGGCAACATTACCTTTTAACAAGAATAACTACTTTAGGGCACTTAAAACACGAGTTAGATACATTTTATCAGCCTAAATAACCTAAAGGTCTTAGTTACCAGGTCATTAAATTCAAAAAAATCAGCCTACACATAAAAATAAACAACACACACGTGTTGTTCAGGATGATTTTTGTTTTTTGCCTCCAATTTCAAAGTAAGCTATTCAAAAATCATAAATAAAGAATTACGTACTTGTTTCTTTTCATTATTTGCTTAAATTGTTAACCGTTTCAATAATACCAAGTAGATATTATTTTTTTTAAATTTCGAAAACAAAATAAAAACTGAACCCATTTTTTTCTTTGCTTCACAACTCACTTCTCCTAGTTCAAAATGGAGATGCATGGCCAATAATGAGTACCGACATAAGTGCCATAAAGTATTTAGTATGTGTATTTCTTTTTTTTTAAATCTCCCTAATACTGTTTTGTTAATGCTGTTGTTCAAGCATACCGCCACATTTTCACAAGCTAGCAGAGGAGGTAGTGTTGTGGCTGACGCATCTGCCACGTTTAGTAAAGGGCCAGTTAAAGACTACGTAAGCAATTTTTTTTATGAATTAGACCCCATACCTCCACATAAAGAATAGAAAACCATGAATCCTACTTTCAAATTACCACATAAGGTATTTTCCAAAATTTTAAGCAACGTAAATTATTTATATGAAAGAATTTATGTTTATACATTATCTACGTAATACTTGAACGACCCTCAATACAAAAAACGTCTCACAACATTACCACCCATCTACCAGCTTAATCTAAAACAATAACAGTATCGGTGATAATGGTCTGTCAGCTCGCATGGTACAGTCCGGCCAAAGCGTCTTGTAAAGCACGCAGACACGGCAACGTCGACTTATATCCACCCGCCTTCTCTGTTTCATTCTCTGCCCTGTGGATTTATAAAATAAAGGTTGATAAATATATTCTCGGTAGCAGCCCGGAGTTTGGAAATGTGCCCAGTAGACGGCAATAGGCTCGCCCCCTTTTACGTGGGACTTAAACATAGCTGGCGACCGTGGGTGTGTAATACACATCTGCCTACTCCTTCAGGGAATACAGACGTGTTTTTTTTAAAGTATATTTTCTATACTTATTTTTGTTTGCCATCCCGAATAGATTATAATAATAATTTATTTGTCTTACCACAATACATAGATTTATAAAAGTAACATAAACATACTTAAGTATAATATTCAAGAGATTATTGTAGTACTTTAAAAATCATTATAATTGTAAATAAATGAATTATCTATAGGACTTGAATGTTAAACAACTTATCACTACCGCAATCACAGTTGCTTTAAAGCTTCCCAAACATCTATACATCCACCTAATAGCCTATAGACATCGTCTTTTGGACATAGGCCTCCCTAAGAGACCGCACAAGAAGTGATCTTGTAAGCCCCGCATCCAACAGAAACTTCTGGATATTAGAAAATTACCGGTAATAATTAATTAATTGTAGTAATTGAAGTGATTTTATCTCAAAATATTTCTTAACAAACATTCTTGCCATTAAGCATTTAAGATTATTGTTTAACATTCAATCAGATACCAACCTCACATGCTGCAGATAACCGCAAGCGATAATATCTTCTATAGACGGGGGATCTGGACCACACCGATCCGGTTGGACCGGAGGCTCATACTTGTACAATGGACCTTCTTCTATAATGGGTAGAGCCTGCTGTGCAGTACCACGGAACTTTATTCCAGTAGAGAATTGTGTTACCTGTAAAATATCATGTTTCAATTATTAAATTACCACATTGTTAATAATGTGTGCTGTAGATTTCAGTTCACTAGTTGTTTTGTAACTGTACATGATCAGTTAGTACATAGGCTATAACTAGATAAGGGGTTCAGGAGAAATCATAGACCAAACCATATGTTTATATCAATACTGTTTATATCAATACTTGACAAGATCAACCGATCACTCAAAAAAGGCGAACCAACGACCTCGAGTTGCGGAAAATAAGCCCGCATCTACATACATACATAATTACTAAACTAAGGTAACTAAGTGAAACCACCGAAGGAATGTAGCATAGTTCCAGTGGCCCACCAATAAAGGCGGAGAGACGGCACACGGCGGGTTTCTGTAGTGCGTGAGAGCCCCACACTACCCTATTTGTTACCCCCAAACGACCGGGTGTGCGGTTAGGGACATTTTTTCCCGTCTTAACAAAAATAAAAGGTAACTAAGTGAACAAAGGCTGTATGGTATACAACCTCTTCAGAGCATCGGTCTGTTAAAAAAGTTAGAAATTGATTCCCAAGGCTGACATAAAAGAAACAAATTCTTTTTTCTTCCAATCCTTTTTCTGTCCCACTAATTGGGCACAGGTCTCCTCTAATGGTGAGAGAGATTAGGCTATAATCACCCACATTGGCCCAGTGTAGGCTGGCAGACTTCACAGGGTGTTGAGAAAATCTCTCAGGCATGCAGGTTTCGTCACAATGTGTTCCTTCACCAAGCAGTGATAACAAAAAAGAAAAAATACTACATGTTAAATCTAAAGCAAAAACCTTATGCCATCTTACTAGTATTATACTGTAAGATGCCCACAATGTCCTTAATATCATTGAGGAAAGTGCACATAGGCTATAAATTTAAGTAGGGGAATTCTTACCTTTGGCATGGGAGGTAACACTTCCTCCTGTTTATTAGCCTTACTTTGAGCAAATGTGTTGAGTATATCTTTGGCATCACCCTCTGCAAACATGAGCTCATCAATCAATGCTTCTTTCTCTCTAATCTTCTGCTTTTTAACTTCTTGTTCCATTCGGAGCACTTCCGCTCTACGCAAGTCCTCCATTTGTTTCTCTATTTCTAGTATTTCTTCTAGCTCTAACTCTTCTCTACCTAAAACAATAACAGTAAAATGAAGCAGACTAATGCCTAATTTGATATATTAATAATAATTACATACTATGTATAATCATTATATTTTTTAGTGTACACACTAAATGTACACAATTTTAGGTGTTTTAGGAATATCTTAACCATTACATATTTTATAAGTACAAGACTTCAGAATGTATACAGTACAATAATCATTATAAGCCTTTTACATGTAAACCAAATGCTCATCTCCTCCTCGTGCTTAATATAATACAAAAAATGGAGCCCTTTTTTCTCTACTAAACAAACAAGTATTTGTAGATAACTATCTAGAGGAAATAAGCTATTATTAGTCAACATAATAGCATTGAAAATCATTTAGGATGTAAAGTTGAGATCAAACTGCACCAAAAAAAAAGTAATTTTCTAAATGATTTATCATTCATAATGAATGATTTAGCAATTAGGAAAATACTTTTAAACACTGAGAAAGTTATCCACAATCTCCACCATACAATATGAGGAGCCAGGCACTTACAGTGTATATTCATCCAGCTTTAAAATATTATTAAATGCTTTTTCTTTTTTATTTAAACAATTTTTTATATAAAATGCAGGGTGCATTAAGGAATAATCCTTGTATCGCAGGGGGCTTACAAACATACAATTTCATAGACAAAGTACACCCATACTCAGAACAACCACTTGTGGATCATACAAAGAGTTGTCCTGTGTGGGAATCAAACCCACAACAGTCAGGTGGGAGGCCAGTATTTGAACTACACCACCATCTGTGCAGTCAGCAGAATTAATAAGAACTTGTCCTTTTACTCATATTACTTACCATATTAATGTCACACCTTAATTAATTATAAAATAGTTGTTGTAGTAGGTTATACCTATAAACAATATTTGTGTATATATACCTATAAACTCATTTGACTATACACATCAACAACATTGTCAAATTATCAACTTATTGTATTTATTTTTAATTAAATGTCAAATAAGCTCAAACCATAGAGGTAAATACTTTTCATTGCTAAAAAAACATGACCCTTTTTGGTTAAAAGCAACAGTGTAGTTTCTTACTATCTTACCTATTTTAGCTTTATTCTTCATAATAACCTCTTTGTTATCTTTTTTATATTGTTCTATCCGTTTATTGGTAGCAATAATGTCTATATTATTTGTTAGATTATAAACTATTGTTTCTATCTCTTCCAAATAATCATTATAATCCCGCAATGTGGCAAAATCTTCCTCTTTTTTGTTATAATCTTTCAAGACACGTTTTCTTATATCAATTTCCTTTTCTACCATGGAATCTTCGAATAGTTGCACTCTGAAGTTATTACGACGAAGAGGTACATTACAGTCTGGGCACGAACCAGATCCTGAAAAAGTTAAATGATACTATACTATGAGCACACTTATTGTCTGTCTCATAAGTCTTTATAAGATTAATTATTATACGCAATAGCAGAGGTACGTACCTTTTAAAAAGAGCAAGTCAACACAGCTTTCGCACAAAGCGTGGCCACAAACATTTACCATTAGTTTTAGCGACGGATTTCTATACTTTGTTGTTTTACACCGAGGACATGCCTGATCATCCATATTGATGAGTTTTCTTATAAAGATAATATTCCCTGGTTCTTGTTTTTATACCCGCCACTTTTATGAGCTCGGCATTCGGCAATTCTGCGATTCGATTCCCTGCTGCTGCTGCTGGAAACTGACAATTGTCATGCATGTCAGTGAATGAAATGTCAATGTCAGAATAAAATTATTATTTTTTTGTCCATTTTATTGGACAAGACAAGCTAAAGCTCAAGGCCATACTGCCCAAAGAGTAAAATAACACTATGATACTGCCTTGTCTACAGTGAATTAGTGGTCATCGTTGTATGTATGTCATTAAATTCATATATTATATATACTAAGATAAAGGATTTACTATCCTATATCTAAGTATATATGTCATCTAGTAGCTAAGGCTCGTTACGCACTAGCGGCTGACCGCCTAGGGTGGTTCATTCATAGCGGCTGATCCCTATTGGCAGCCAATCGCGATGAAACCGCGTTATGCACTGCAATAAAATTATTCGCGCGATTATTTTTTTTCTGGCGATTTATAATCCGTGGACTGGATCATAACTAAGACGATTTTAATTTCGCTAGTGCGTGCAGCTTCATACAATTTCTATATGGCACAGAAAGCGGAATAAATCGCGCGGATAAAATTCGCAGTTTGTGCTAAGCCTAATATGGTAATGGTAGGTGCGTCTTTGTTTCCTATTACACGTACAGTGTCCACCTTAATCACCAATGATAGCGAAGTAAACAAACTTCAGCCAATAAGAATCAACCAGTAAATATACAGCTGATTTGCTCCGCAATTATGCCAAAATGTAAAACGAATTATTGTATATTTGTATAGGTAAATTAATTTATTTATAATCTTGTGATTAGAGTTTTCGGATAGTAATCAACATATTTTGGTAATAACGGTTATAAATATGAATTTAGCTATAAGACAGGTAATAAGGACGCATGCATTCAGATTATGTAAACTTTCTACAAACGGAAATGTACCAAAACAAATATCCATAACCTCAACATGTCCTGGTATACAATTTCGAAGTTATTCTGAAGAAAGGCAACAGACACAGAATTTACCACAGCTTATGGACTTTCCGCCTGTAGTGTTTCCATCTGTGATTAAATACATAAAGAATTGGATGTTTACTAATTTTATTATTAGGCCTTATTTTGAGCAAGAGTTCAGCTTACATGAGTTTATTGAAGCTTCCAAACACGCTGTTCAGGTATTTATACATAATCTGGCCATATTTTATAAATTTATTCTAACTAACGTTGCCTGATTATTACTGAAAACAAACATGTATGCCCCCACATTTGACATATCTAATGTTCCATGTTAGGTTGTTTCAGATGCTTTACAAAGGAGCGATTTTAAGTCGCTTGAAGGTTTAGTTGAAAAGGATGCCATTTCAGCGTTAAAGACTGCCATATCAAAACTCTCCGTATCACAGAGGCAGTCACTTTTTGTTGAAAAGGATGATATATTTTATGCTTTCCCTTATCAGGTTTGTAAAAAGTAAATTCAATGGATATATTTTTTTTTAATACCCACTAAGGCAACTGACCTACCAACAAATGGACCTTGTGTTTGCACTCAAGTGTCCATTGTCAATAGATATTAGTAAAAATAAATCATCAACACAATATTCACTAGAAGCTGCATAAGGTGAATCATGGCACAGCCTATTGGTAAAAGCTACATAAGCTAATAAATGATTGCAAAGAAATGTCAACTATATTATAATGGAACAAGGATTCTAATTAGAATGTTAAAGTTTCTATGTATCGACACATTCCATGCCAGCAACACACCCACACCATATATGAGTTTCAGTTTTTTCTTGTTGTGTGCCTGTAATGCACTGTATGCGTTTGGTTAAGGTTTGAATAAAGTTGAAATTGATCATAGTATGCTCACAAAATGTTGTAATTTTTTTATTCTACTGTGTTATATAAATTTCTAACAACTCTTAAACTTGGTTTGTGTGTGGGGTATTTTAGACAAAACTTTTAGTATTATCTATTTATTTGTGTTAAACAAGGATGTAATTGTAAAAATGTTTATTCGATAAATTTTAGTCCTATTACCATTACAACATAATTTACAGCACGTAATAATAATTTGTATGACTAGTTTAGATACTGGCCTCCCGCCCGAGTGTTGTGGGTTTGATTCCCGCACAGATACACTGTGTGAAACACAAATTATTGTTCTGAGTCTGGGTGTACTTGGTGTCTGTGAAATTGTATGTTTGTAAAGTCCCCTGAGATACAAGGATTATTCAGTGCAGATTATTTTTTTTTGTTTTATTCAATGGCATTTAAGAATGAGTTAAACATTGGATGGCATCAGAAATTAACAATAATTAGTAGCTCACTGCTACTACTTGATCTACTTATTTTTAACATTATTTATTTAAAAAAGAGACTTCACACTGAAACCACTGAATCAATCATTATAAAATTTTGTATACATTTAGTCTGGGCTGTCTGGAGTCCAGAAAAGGACCGGCTATTTTTCATCCTGGAAAAACATATGGTTCCCATAGGATAGCTATTTTTACAGAGAGTTGATTAGTGTGCCATAGAGTAATTTATTTATATTCTGAACTCTGGATCTGGGTGGAAAATTTAAAAAGTAAAATTATTAATTTATTACAAGTTTCACTTCTATTGTGTCTTTACAAAATACTATATTCTTTTTTTTTTTGTTTATTTTATTTACAATTTAAAAATTAAATTCTCTATTTATGCTTCCTAATCTTCGTCATAGTGTTGTATAAAATATCCACAAGGTACTCTAAAATGTGCGTTGTCAGTACTCATGAGGAACTTTTTCACCATGTGCCACTAACGCTGCATATGCGTTTAGTGTTTTTTTCGCACTTAACTATATTTTTTATTACTATTTTATTTACCAATACTATATAATTACCAATACTATATAATTTTTCGCCCTATATCTATCCTTCCCTTCTTATCCAAAATTTTGGAAAAATGTGTCCTCAAACAACTGTCTAGTTTTGTCCAACATAATAACATTCTCTCTTCGTTTCAATCGGGTTTTAGACCTGGGCACAGCACAATTTCAGCCTTATTAAAAGTAACTGGTGACGTAAGGTCGGGAATTGAAAAGACTAAAGTAACATTGATGGTCTTGGTGGACTTTTCAAATGCTTTTAATACGATTAATCATGATATCCTTCTCTCTATCCTCTCCCATCTTTTGATCTCACCTGAGGCACTGGGTTGGTTCTCCTCTTATCTTCGGGGTCGCCGGCAGTCAGTTCGCAAGGAGGAAGTCACTTCTAATTGGCGTGTTCTTGACTGCGGTGTTCCTCAAGGCGGTATACTTTCTCCTCTTCTGTTTTCATTATTTATCAATACGGTCACTCAAGAATTTCAATGTGCGTATCATCTTTACGCCGATGATCTGCAACTCTATACACAAACGGGAATCGATGACCTTTCGACAGCAATTCATGCCATCAACCGGGACTTGGCTTCACTAAAACAATGGTCTGACCGGTTTGGCCTTAGTGTGAATCCATCTAAATGCCAGGCCATTATAATAGGTAGTTCTCGGATAACAAATAGAATCGATGGGTCATCTGTGCCACCTGTAATTTTTGATGGTACTATTATTCCCGTAACTGTTTCTGTTAAAAACCTTGGTCTACATATTGACGCAACATTAGATTGGCGAACTCAGGTTACAAATGTTAGCAGAAAAGTTACTGGTTCCCTACGCTCTCTATATCGGCTTAAAAATTTCCTGCCTTGCAAAACAAAGAAAATGCTCGTGCAAACTTTAATCTTTCCAATTATCGACTATGGTGATGTGTGCTATCTCGACCTGAATGCAGATCTACTCAATAAGCTAGACCGACTTCTCAATAATTGCATTCGGTTTGTTTACAACCTTCGTAAATATGATCATGTCTCTAAATTTCGTCGAGAGCTAAGCTGGCTACGCATTCGACAGCGACGTAGCTTACATACGCTAACGATGCTTTACTCTCTACTGAATTCTCCCAATGCCCCCCATTATCTGACTGATAACTTAAAATTTCTTTATTCTTGTCATAACAAAAATCTTCGGTCTTCACATAATCTTCTACTATCCTGCCCTTCACATACTTCTAGTCTTGTTCACTCTTCCTTCTATATCCAATCTATACTGCTTTGGAATGCTCTCCCTCTTGAAATCAGGATGTCCTCAAATCGGAATGTGTTTAAATTAAATGTTCGGAAGCTATACATTGATCTTTTGACAACGGATGAATCAGTCTAGACCCTCACAGGTACGTTTTTTTTTTTTTTTCATGTAATATTTGTATGTATATGTATCTATTTATATTTATATATATATATATATATGTGTTATATTTATAAGTATATAGTATGTATTTAGTGTGTAATGCGTATATTTATATATCGCTTACGTATTTATATAGATATATTTGTCCCTTTTGACCTACCTACTTCTTTTTCTGCATGACCTAAAGGTTGACTGGTAGAGAATGCTTTTAGCATTAAGTCCGCCTTTGTACGTATAGTGTGCATGAAGGTTAAATAAATAAATAAAATAAATATAATTAGTCTATTTTTAGCCATAATTAAAAATAAAAATTGGTGGCACCTGGTCAAAACTTTTTTAAATTGGAGGAAAAGAATGGGATTGGTTAGTATCGACTGTAAATTGACTGTAGTCTATTGACTAGAGACACTTTTTAGTGAATTTTGTACTAGACCCAACATCCATTTTTATTAGGTCAATGTACAAAGGCTTTGAAAATGGAAGGAATGTGGTTTACTATACCGCATGTAGTTATAGTATGGCTCTGGGCTTTTGTTAAGAAAAGTTGGTTTCAGTAGGTACTTATTTTTCCCATAATTGAGACACTGATGGGTATTTCATTATTTATGTAACATTTTAGTGTAGACCATTTTGACCCATGTAAGGACACACAAGCTTCCTTATCCTATATATGACATGCTAACTAATATATATAGCTCTTTAAAACAATCTACCTTCAAATTATATCTTGTTAATATTCTAGATTGGTGTAATGTTTGATGAGTCTGACAAAAGATGGGTGGAAATAACAATGTGCTACCATGTTCTCAAAGGACTCAAACAAATAAAGGAATCTGATGACTCGCCTCCTTTAACACTAGGGTTGGTATAAACAGAAACATTAGATATCTTATTCTATATCCAGAAAATAATTTACGATTAGAACCAATTAGGTCAACCCCAGTTTCAAGCATATCCAATGCTTAGATATTTTTATATACTTTATTAGCATTTGACATGCTTTAGCCATATAAATCAACACAGTGTGAAAATGTGAAATTGAAAATAACAGGACTTATTTTTGATTCACACTTTGTGTTGATTTATATCCAATGCTTATCATAACTGCCTCTGTGGTGCAGCAGTAGTGTAAGCGACTGCTGATGGTTTGATCCCCGGACAGAAATATTATTAAACTTTTTCATAAAAAGAAAAATTCTCAGTATCAGCCTGGAGATTAGAATTGTGCCTGGTAGCTATCATCAGGGTGCAGCATCTATGAGCTCCCAGCATGCAGAATTAATATCGTTATTAGAATTAGTAGATTATTTAATTAATTTATTAATTTTAATCCAATGGTAAAAAAATATCACTGCTTTCAGGTCAACAGAATATCAAGATAAAATATTCATACTCAACTACAGATTCATCAGGGAGTTCACGAAAGGCGTTGAGGATAGCTGGTGGGTCAATATTGTGAACCATTTCCAACCTCACACTCTAAGGAAGCAATAAAATGCAATGCTGTTTATGATTAATATACTTCAGTCAAGAATAAAAGGCACTTTAATTGTTAACATATATTTTCTCTATAAATATATAAATAATTTCAATTATTACCGGCCCTATTCCCACTCATATTGGGGTTGGCTACATGGTCTGATCATTCTGCAGAATATAAAAAATATATAAATTCAGTACATGTAACAAATATACAGTTTTTCTTATGTTTATTTAGTGACAGACTAAGAATACAATGTCCTTTTAGGCAAGGGTGGACCCAGGGGGGTAGATCATGAAATCAATCTCGACACTGATGGCTTTTCAATGTTGAGGCAGGGAGAGATGTATGCAAGAATAGAGCCTTTTGGCACTGTTTTCTCTGGCTACCCCTACTATATAAATATATGAAAAATGCTCTATGCAAGGGAGACGGCGTGATGATAAGTATTTTTCTAATCGCCTTGATAATTTACTTAAGTCTTTGTAGGGTGGCAAACGCATACACAAATTACATACATATGACTAAATGCTAATATGATTAATTTATTTTTGTAATCTGCCTGTCTAACCCTAGGGTGGTAAGATGACCACCGAAGGAATGTAACATAGTTCCAGTGGCCCGCCAACAAAGGCGGAGAGACGGCACACGGCGAGTTTCTTTAGTGGGTGATGGCCCCACACTACCCTGTTCGTTGCCCCGAACGACGGGGTGTGCGGTTAGGAACATTTTTTCCCGCCTTAACAAAAAAAAAAAAAAAAAAAGGTTGGTAAGATGAACCACTGTAGTAATGCAACATAGTACCAGTGGTTCGTCAACACAGGCAGAGAGACGGTACACCGCGGGTTTATTTAGTGGGTGAGGGCCCCACACTATCCTGTTGGCTGCCCCGAACGACGGGTTGTCCGGTTAGGTACATTATTTCTAAACAAAAAAAGGCTTTTTTTTCTCCTTCTTCTCTCCCTGACTGTTATGCTGGATCCGTCCTTGCACATAAGGCGACGCGGTGATGCATGCTCCGCTTTTGCATCAACAAGTTCTGTAGGAGTTTGTCCTCGTACCTCTCTGTCTCAAAAATAGTAGTAGAGACTTGGCTTTGAAGTTGGACTTGAAAGATCTACGGTTGAGAAACCGGCGCGTGATGTGCGCACGCGTCGGTTTCTCAACTAATCACAGTGATCACGATACGATCGACATGTGAGATATGAGATTCTGCCTAACCCCCAGAATAGACAATTTAAACTTGCAGTGTAAAACGGAGTGGTACTATTTATATTCCTACTATATATGTCACTACACAGCTTCCAAATATACAAACCTACCAATATTTATAATTGTGTGATAGAATAACCTGGCTGATATTAATATATCATGTATGTCATAAAAATCCTAATAAATTAATGATTCACTTAACAACAAAAAAATTAGCACCAAATGTTTCTTAAATAGGAACTATTTTTAGAAAACCGCACAATATTCTCGGTAGTCCTTTGTAGCTTCTGTCAATGATTCCAACAAAGCCTCAGCGTCTCCTGTAAATTGAAGCGTAAGTTTAATTTTATACGACAGGCAGCGTTTATTTTTCCAGGATGAACAGTGACCTATGTCCAGAGCTCTAGACATAGTTGCGAAAACGAGTTTGATTTAAAGCGTAACAAACGCTGCGCTTAAAATGTATGGTTCCCCTGGGATAGGTACTTTTACATAGAGAACTAGCTGACCCGGCAAACGTTGTTTCCCATATAAATTATTTATAGAAAAAAAGTAGGGGTTGGCAGTAGAAGAGTGAAAATTTAGGATTGTATGTAGGTTATGGTATTTATTTAATGCCGAATCATAAAAAAATTTAGCCCACAAAATAAAATAAAAACTATTTTTGGGGTGGACCAACCTTATCACTTAGGGGTATGAAAAATAGTTTACATCCTATTCTCAGACCTACTGAATATACACACAAAATTTCATAAGAACCGGTCAAGCCGTTTCGGAGGAGTATGGCGACAGATCCTGTGACACGCGAATTTTATTTATTAGATCATCGTTTCTCAAGCGGGTCGCGACCCTTGGGGGGGAGGGAGTCGAGTTTGTTTTTAAAGGGGGTCGCAGTCTGTTGAAAAATAATATTATTAAGATGTAATAAATAACACGAAAAAATAAATTTATAGCTTACTTTATTTCAATAACATGATTAATCATGAACATTAATTAATTAATGCGATATTTGGCATTGTTTCTCACTTAAAAGTTTTTCTATACGTGTATCATCACTAATAAGTAAATTATTTTCGAGTGATAACAAACTATTTCTGTATTTAGTTTTCAAAATTCAAAGCCACCATAGACGAGAAACCTTTTTCGCATAAGTAAGAAGTAGCAAAGAGTAGGTAGGTATCAATGTTTTCAAAGCTTCCGTTACTACTTACTAGGCTTCCGTACTTTAAGAGTAGCTCAGCATGTCAAGTGCTAAAATATAGATCAAAAATATTTGATAAGTAACTAATAATGTATTAGTTTTACTAAGTAGTTTTCAATAAATCACATAGATAGCGCTAATTTCAAAAAGTACTAATATGAGTTTCATGTCTTATACGCTATCTAGCGCCAATTATAAGATGTACTTCTATATTGGTCTATAGTAGTAGTTCTCACAAAATAATGATAGCGCTGGATTTAGTGTCGAATCGAGCGTAAATATTCACTATTTTTTTGTTTATTTAATAACAATTAAACCACATCGAATCAGATCGTGAAAAGTGATAGGGCTCTATTCGTAATTATACTGGATCGTAAAAGAAAAAAAATACTCGATTAGTAAAGTATTTCGGTCGTTATCGTGTTAACATACATTATCCGTGACATTAAACGTGCCTACGCTACTATCGTCGCCGAACATAAACCTGCTGTATCTAAACGGCAAGCAGGAAATAGAAAAGGGGACAAGGGCTGCTGTAAATCCACCAACGTTTTGCAACAGCACAAGATTGACAAGGATGGCGTCGTAAAGGTGGAGAAGAAGAAGAAGAGAACACCTCCTTGTCGGAACCAGTGCGGTACCGCGCTGGCAGGACCTAATATGCTTCTGCGTCCAGCGATACCCACGACGCAGTTGTACGTGTCCCGGCTGCATCACTCCACAAAGGTTGAGGAGATTGTTGATTATATGCGGGTGAAGACCAGCTGGACTTTGAGGGCTGAGAAGCTCGAATCGCGCCACAACTTCAAGTCGTTCGTGGTGCGAGTTCCAACTCGGCACAATGTGACCTTCTTCAAGGAAGAGTTTTGGCCGAAGCGTGTCGTGTATCGAAGATTTCGCGGTAGGTTACGCGATACCACGCAGCGCAACATGACGCCGACACATCGTGTGCAGTAGTTTTAAGTTTTATTTTATATAGCATATTTATTAGTTTATAATTAGTTAATATTTATGTATAGGGCCGTAGTTGCCTGAAATAAAGGAAAAATAAAAAAATATCCGAACATAGCTATCTACAACACACGGACGTCCAAGACAGAACATTTTTTAAACAGTTTTTAACTAGTATAAATAACAAAAATGGTATCAAAAATATCATGTGTTAACAATAGTGTTTTTTCTTGATATGTGTGTGTATATATTATTTTACTATTGCAATATTATAATAAATAGAGACATTTTAAGTTTGAAAAATCAGCTGTTTAGTGTGAAGCGAGAGTTATACCCACCTCAACGCTTCGCTTATGAGGCGTGCAATACCAAGCTTTTTGATAAAGGCATTGACTTTATAATTATGTCATAAGTAAAATATTTTTGTTACGGCCTTGTAAACTCGTATTTAAGTCATTCAAATGTGAAAATATGTCACTCAAGTAAGCCAATAGTAATAAAGATTCTTTGCCTTGTAAAAATTCTAAAAATGAACTATTTTTATCTGTAAAAAAGATTTCTAATTCAACTCGTAATTACGAAATGAATTCAAAAAGCCTTGTAAAACTTTTCCACGCGACAACAATCTCACTTCAGAGTGTGGAAAGCAATCTAGTTTGTAACGGTCGGCTTTTAATAAAATTAACAATTTTAACAGCTTGTGATAAAAAAAATTGTAAATTGTTCGGCATCTTTTTATGTCGATGTAGGTATAACCTAACCGACCTGTTTTCCCAGGACATGTCCTGGTATTTTGAGTGTCCTGGGGTGTCCTGGATAGTTTTTAAGCAGCGTCCTGGGTTTTTAAAAACGTTCTGTTAAGGTCATGTATAATTGGTGGGCCCGTGAGCCCCGTCCAAATCAGTGCAACCGTTCACGAGATTAGCCGTGGATGTACACTGGACCGCAAAGAAATAGGGTTGGTTAGAAAATCTTCAATATCTTCAAAATTATCTCAACCTAGCTTTATGAAATAAATGCTAAAGAATATTTTAATATGCTTAAATGAAAAAAAAACCTTTTAATTTTTAATTAATGGTAAATAAATAAAAATACGTAGTATTTCCAGTATTTTCGCAAATTTAGATTGGTTACAGATGTGCTGTTTTCACGCGAGTACTTTGTTTGTCTCCATGAGCTCACAATACTGCTGTTATGCGATTTTGGATACTTCCTACTATAACTTAACCTTGAGTTTCTGAGGTGTCTTACTAGTTTCGGGCCATTTGCAGGTCTTAATGGCTTTAAATTTGCTTCAACCAGACGCGGTCTTGCTGTAAACGCACTCAGATTGTTTCCTGCAGCTCGTAAATGATGATTCTTTACTTTAACAGCCGTAACTTAGTAACTAACCTATCATCACGCCATTTCCCTTGCGGGGTAGGCAGAGTGCCAAGAGACTATTCTTGCATACATCTCTCGCTTCCTCAACATTCATAATTCTCTTCATACACTCTCGCCGATTTCGGAGTCTCCTGACTCCACCTTCCTTCAATACATGACCGATTTGGTCTAGGTAGGTGAGTCTCGGTCTCCCCCTGTACCTACATCCCTCCACTTTCGCATTGTATATCTTCTTAACCAGTCGCTAGTCTGGCATTCTTTCCACATGTCCGAACCATCGGAGCATTCCCTTTCGCATATTTACACCAATACTCTCTTTCATACCTACTCCGCTCTCTTACGTCATCGTTACGAATGCGGTCAGTCAGCCTCACTCCACAGATTCTCCGCAGAGATCGCATTTCGACAACATTGATTTTACTATTATTATTATTTTTTATTTTTTTTAGTTGTGGGTGTGTAATACACCTCTGCATACCCCTTCGGGGAATACAGGCGTGATGCTATGTATTTTATTTTACTCTCATGCTCCTTTTTGCATACCCAACTCACGCTTCCATTATAACGTTGGGACAAGCACTGCGTTGTGTATTACGTCACGTGCCCTCTGGCTGAGGTGATGACTGCCGAGAAGTTGTCCCAATGCTCTGTGCACTCTATTTCCCGCATTCACTCTCCACTCAACATCAGTGGTGTACTTTCCATCCCGACTGAATCCACATCCAAGATATATAAATTCATCCACTTGTTCTGGCACACCATTTCCTATTGCTACTCTAACATCTGTTCTGGATTCTTCTCTTTCAAAACCATTATTTTGGTTTTGCTCACATTTACACGTAGGCCCCTTTTCCAAGCTTCCGGCATTACGTTGACTAGGGTTTGCAGTTCAGTCACGGACTGCGCTAGTAAAACCGCATCGTCTGCATATAGCAGAGAGTTAACCACTAAATCACCCATCTGAACTCCCACATTCATTTCATTCAACCTTTGTAGACATTTATCCAGCCTGCCGATATTGACATTAAACCAGGGTGACATTCCATCATCCAGCCGCACACAGGCTCTGCAGTCCATTTAGTTGGACTGCACCGCTTGCAGCAGTTCACCGTTAATACCATACTCCGGCAAAATGTCCCAAAGTTCCTTTTGTACAACCGTGCCAAATGCTTTCTCCAAATCCTTCTGTTCGTTCATACTTGCGATCAGGTTCAAAGAAGATACATAGTCCAGCCACGCTTTCTTCTTTTGGTCTACGGAAGCTGCTACTTCCGTATCCCACCATGTCACCTTTCACTTTCCTATGCTTCTTTGAGCATCCACATACTTCTTTCGCTGTATCTACCATACTATCTTTCAATACTCTCCAGCATTCTTCTACGTCCGATTCCGACTGACTTGCCATTGTCGGCCGTTCACGGACACTCTGCATACTTTGCTTTTACACTTTCTTCTTGCAACTTTTCAATCTTTATTCTTTCAAGCCCTCCGAAGTGAACACGTTCTCGCCAGTGTTTCCACTTTCTGAACAGGCCACTAAATTTCGCAATAACGAGATAGTGGTCCGTGTCGACAGTGGGACCCCTGTACGCTCTTGCATCCCGGATTTTACTTCGGAGGCGACTGTCTACCAGAATTAAATCTATCATACTTCTCTGTTCATTCCTTCTCCATGTATACATATGTATGTCCTTATGTTGAAAAAATGTGTTTGACACAATAAGGTTTCTCTCCATACATACATCCGCAATGAGCCTACCTGCATCGTTCACTTACTTATCAAATGAACCAAGCACGTCCTCGAAGTCTGGACGCTTGGTCCCAACCCATCCATTCAAGTCTCCGCATATGATCACGCGTTCACTAACTTTTGCCAAATCCAGAACTTCGCTAACATTATTCCAGAACTTCTCTAGATCAGATGCCACCGAAGAGCCTATGGGAGCATAAGCTGCGACCATGAAGTGATACCTAGTTTTATTCGGACCCATAGAAGTCTAGGATTGAACATCCCGTAGTCTTTCACACCTGAGGCAGCCGTAAGAAAGCGATTTCTCAAAATTATTGACACCATATAGCGATCCTCCCGCGTCGTCGTGCACCTTTTTTAGCCTGTTCAAGCATTGTCAGGATCCTGGTACATTCTTTAGGGGTTAACGACAAGTCATCAGTTTAGAATAATAAAATTTTATAAATCAGAGACACCATATTTATAATTTTTATATTGCAATACAAAACAAACGCGAAACAATAGTTTTCAATTTTTTGGTACTAAATTCAAAAACGACCATGATTTTACATTTTCGGTTTTTATACAATTCTCAAAAATATATATAAATGTTTTATATATTATTTTATGTGGAATTAAATATTTTTAAATTTAGTCTTTATTTCATATAGCTATGTCAGGTACTTTTGAAGATATTGAAGATTTTTTTAACCGACCCTTTTTCTTTGCGGTCGATCGTATAGGTATTCGATGTATTTACGAGTGAATCCGTCATTGACGATTTCGTGGGTTTTATTTTTTTGCGCGGGTCACAAATCTTTTCGAAAATAAAAATAGCCTAAGTTACTCCTTAACTTTTAATTATTTGTATAGATTACTTAAATTTTATTTATTTGTATAGATTATTGCTACTCCATTACTGCGTCCTGGTTTTAAACTGAATTGTCCTGGTTTTTCCAACTTGAAGTCCTTGTTTTTGAAATTAGCGGTTGGCAACCCTAGTATAACCTGTTCTTTTTTTCACCGTTTCAGCAGACGTAGAAGGAGCATTTCGTTTTGTCACATGTTTGTCCATTTTAATTTAACTTTTTAACCCAATTTTTTGTTTTCTATTTATAAAAATTAAACCCTGAGTGAGTGAGATAAGATGGTTGTACTGGTATGTACTTGTTTCCCTATATTACTTCCCTAAAAATGTAAATAACAATTAAGCTCGGCCTCCCGTCCTTTTTTTTTTATAACTAAGGCAATTAACATGTACGAACCTGTCCTAGCGTATGTGCCACGGGATGCGCAAGCGGCTTATTTGACAAGTTCGTGCAAGTACACCGCAGGTTAAAACTAGCGAAGGCTAATAATAACGTATAGTTGATAATGGGAACGCACACTTATCCGAGCCGAACGCGTCGAACGAAACGAATTTTAGAATTCTGTACTTATATGAAATCTCATGAAACCTCACACACTTCCCCGCGTCTAATCGTCCGAATCTGGAAGAGGTTTCATGAGATTTCATATTCAGAATTCTAAAATTCGTTTCGTTCGACTCTTTCGGCTCGGATAAGTGTGCGTTCACCTTAAAAATAGCGCGCTATGTAAGTACGTATTATTATAATTTTATAGTGACGGGGTCGGGTCGCAAGACTTTACTTAACTGTTTGGCTTTTTCGTGGGTCGCGATATAAAAATGGTTGAGAAACGATGTATTAGATAATTATGACGAGGCACAATTACAATAAAGAGGTGTATTTACATTCTGAAATTCACGCGGACGTAGCAGGATTTGAACCTGCTCGTGAAAATAACATTTTCGATTTCACATTTTCACACTTTTAATTTATATGGCTAAGCATTCCAAATGCTAAAAAAATATAAAAAAATATATTGTTTATATTACATAGCATCACGCCTGTATTCCCCGAAGGGGCAGGCAGAGGTGTATTACACACCCACGATTTGCCAGCTGTTTAAGTCCCACGTAAGTAATAGGAGGCGAGCCTATTGACGTCTACCGGGCACATTTCCAAACTCCGGGCTGCTACTGAGAATTTTTCTTTTTAGGAAAAAGCTCAAAACATTGCCCAACCCGGGGATCGAACCCGAGACCTCATGATTAGCAGTTTCATACACTACCACTACACCACTGAGGCCAGGTTTATTAGTATGAATATAACTTATATATTTTTATTTCGACTGGCTGATCTTCTAGAGTTTAAAATATAGTTAATTATAACATACCCGTAGTTGGATCATAAAGCGATCTTTTCTCAACCCCGCATTGAACTTTTATGGGTCTTTGTTTTTTAAAGGACTGCTCCACATCTAAAAAATTAATAAAATAAGTAATATTATACAATCAATAGCCCATTGCTGTGTCAAAATTGGGCTAAGAATTCTTATGTCTAGTGTTATTTCACATGCAGCAGTAATAACTCTTAGGCCTCGGACACGAAGTCAGCGGGAGCGGGGCGGCGGCGGTGGCGGCACGGAGAGCGGTGCGTTTCAATGCATACATTTATATGGAACTGGCCTCGAATGCAGCGACGCGGAGAGCGAGCGGTGCGTACCAATCCAGCGGCGCCCGCGCATCTGCATTGACGTAGTGACGTAGTAGAATTTACATCTTCTTTTGCCCACAATAAATCAAATTTTAGAAATGAATTAGTATCAAAAAGATGTTGTCGTCGCTGTTTTCACACACATTTCGTTCGCGAACAAAGATACTCATTTCTCGTAACACAACACTACGCCTCTCTAGCGCCGTACGGTCTGCCCGCTGGCTTTGAGACCAGGTACAGCGTCGCCGCGCTGCCGCAGCCACCCCGCTTCCGCTGGCTTTCTGACCGAAGCCTTAGAGCATGGAATTTTCCATGCATGTGTATGCGTAGGTACCGTATGTGTTTAGTAGTAAAGTTACACAGTTGTATGTCACTCATCAATCTATCATAAATATATTAGCGCATTCAAAAATATAAAAAGGGCGAACAAACTACAGTCAGACATATCAGCCCGACAACAGTTGAATGGTAATAAAACTGCCATTTCGAGATTTAATATCCGGCCGAACAGCATACACTTTTTTCGTCTTTTCAAAGTAATGTCTGCATTGTCGTATAAAATGTGCACAAAGATGCCACTAAAGCGAGACTAGACTTTTTTAGAACTATACTTATATATAAGAAAACAAAGCGCGAAAATGTAATTCTATATACTTAAATAAAATTCCTATCTGCCGTTGGGCGCGCATCACGGAAAAACTGATAGATTTCAATTAAGTTTTGTTTCTTAGACAGTGGGCCCTTATCTTTATATACAGGAAACTAAATCTTATTATGAAAATAGGTTATTAAAGTTTTAAGAAACAAAGACTTTTATAAACACTACCTATGTGTTCAGTGATGTGTTTTCTGTATAATAAACAATGCAGACGAAATCGCGGGTATCAGATAGCTGAAAACTGTCACACTCACAAGGTGGTTTGAACCCGCGCCTTCTGGATAACAGTTCCAGGGGCTCTGCCAACTGAACTATCGTAACTTCTAGCCTACAGTCCGTTTTGGAACGATATCGGGTTGTCAAATTTAAAAGCACGCAATATCTGTCCTTATAACCGATATCAGTGATGTGTTTTAGATGTTTTTTCGGTGATGTTTTATATGTGTTTTATCATTGCGGCGCTTACGAAGTTTTACGCGTGGCGACTTTGCAAGGCTAGGGGTCATCAACACACATTTATCTCATTCTTACACTCTTGGCTTGGGTGACGCCCATTGTTTTCTCCTTATTATTACCACTTCGGGTCGCAGAGATCATTTGGTAGATCATAAAATTTGAAATTATTTGGAATTTCGACTACACTACAAAACCGACCACAGCTTGGGGTAATTCATTAATAACGTGAGGCTCGAAAGGGCCGGCAGGGGATTCGACAAAAACCACGAAATATCACAAGGATGGATGTAGTGAGATATCGATCACGTATTTATTTTGTTGTTGAACGCGCGATTTCTAAACAACCGAAAAGCAGCGTGTGAGCTTGAATAACCCGTTGTCCTAGGTGAGCGACGGTACGCGACACGTAGCGACGTATTGCGCCAATGCCGGCTGTACCTACACACTCGTCTATCTGTCTCGCGAGCCTCTCGTCCGCGCTCGTCGCGTAGGAGCTCGACACGAGAGCACACCATGTACACACTCGTTGTATCAATTGAACTTCGGATGCCCGTTGCGATGGACCTAGAAGACACTTATGCGGCTTTTTTTTATTACTTATTGTATTTTTTTAGTCATTTACCATAAAAAGAAAATTGTTAAGCCATGGCAAAAAATAACTTTTTAAATCTCTTCAACGGGGATATAAAATTCTTTATTTAACCGCAACCAAACGTCGTGTCATAGTTGCTTATCCTTGTGCCTGACATTCTTTGGATTCCATAATAGTCGCACGCAGCAAGCACGTCTTTACGCGAACGCAATTGGCGAGTAACTAAATAAACGAGTGTGTACAGGCGCGCTCTCGTTTTCATCGCGAGACTCCCCGAGACCTTTTGACTCGTGCACAAAAAACCGTCACTTTTCCGAGAGAGAACTAGAGCCACGAGACGAGATGAGGGTGCCATGTACACAGTCGTCCTCGGCCTGTCTCGTTGTGTCTCGACGAGTGTGTACAGCCGGGGTAATACTTTAATCGCGATCCGTCCCATTCATATTAGGTGACAACATAGGCCCATAAGTACCTACATACAACCTCTATTTGATATTTTCGTGTCGCGTCGAGTCGCGTCGTATTACCGCGTTTGTCGTTC
This sequence comes from Leucoma salicis, assembly GCA_948253155.1. NCBI lineage: Eukaryota > Metazoa > Arthropoda > Insecta > Lepidoptera > Erebidae > Leucoma > Leucoma salicis. Next base: position 8,250,302 of record OX411828.1, read on the forward strand.
ACCTAGGAGAACGGGTTAAATTATACTTACGTTTATACTACACGTGTTTTGGTTAGGCGATGGGGGGTAGTCTAAAAACCTTACCAGGTATCACAAGGGGGGGGGGAGGTGGTTATTTAAAAAATGTTAAAAAACATAACGTGGTTAATGGACAACCCCTTAACTAGGATTAATAAGGTCTAGGTTAGAATAACGATTAAAATACCAAACTTTTAGATACCTTCATGAACTTTATCCAACATAGTGCTAACATCCAAATCGTCAGTGATTCTAGTGCATAGAGCATTTACATACTGACTTGCTCTCGGGACAATCCTTTTCGAGTCACCAGATTTTATTTGATATGAAGCGTCTCTATCTATGGACGACGAGCATTCTATTTGTATTACTTCATACGCAGCATGAGATGACTGAGTAGAGTATGTGATTAGTAAGTTTTTGTGAACCGAATATTCTTCTATAGTATGGATTGTTGCGTATATTTGGGGATTTGCTATCCTAAAAAAATATCACAATTTATAACGACAGAGGAACTATATACAAAGCTACTACTACTACGCAAAATGCGTCATGGTAGTTTTAGGGTAGTGGGGGTGGTTACTCATTAAGCAAAGCACAGCCGTGCGCCCCTATTCGGTGGACTAACTACTTTCGCATATTCATTACTTTGCTGGTCCACATGGCACCCTTCTCGGGCATTCTCTTTCAGGCGATGTACCCTCACAAGACGTCACTTCTGGCAAGTATTAATACGCGTTCACCTCCCATTTCGGTTATGACAGCATCAGTTTAAGATGACTGTGTCCTCCAAGTGTTAAGTAGATATTTAGTATTTTCGGTACTCTGAAATCAATTATGTCCTGACGATATCTACACTAGCCCAAAGTTACAAATTCCGGGTTCTCATCCTATCCATTCTTCCAGCACTGATTGAGTCCAAGAAACGTGCCCACGGTGTCTGCATTTGAATCAGGCCTGGTAATGCAGCCACCACTATCGGCTCCCTGCCTGCCACTCACATTTCCGACATACACTTTTATAGTTGGCGAGAAATTCAGCCTTCAAATCCTATCCTATAAGTTATTTTTACGTACTTATCATCACGCCATCTCCCTTGCGGGGTAGGCAAAGAAAACACAGCGCCTAAAGGCTCTATTCTTGCATATCTCTTGCTTCCCAAGATTCATAATACTCTTCATAAACGCTCGCCGGTTTTGGAAAATCCTGACTCCAACTTCTTTCAATACATGACCGATTTGGTCTAGGTAGATGAGTGTCGGTCTAACCCTGTACCTACATCCTTCCACTTTCGCATTATATATCTTCTTAACCAAACCAGTTGCTTGTCTGGCATTATTTCCACATGTCTGAACCATTGGAGCATTGCCTTTCGCATTGTTACACACCAATACTCTCTTTCATACCTACTTGCAGTTATTTTTAAAGTAGCAATAAGTATAGATGTCATATCTCTATTTCAAAAGATATCAGCAAGCTTATTAAATAAAATGAAAAAATACCTGTCCAAATAAATTCTGCACATATCCATTATAACTGTACAAAGGTCTAACTTGCACTTTTCTGCCTCCTTCAAAATAAAGTTTTCAGTGACGCAATCCTCCAGTTGTATTTTTTCTGTAGGGCAATCTATGCCGAGCATACATGTTGTGTTACATAGCTGACAACCATGCCCCGCATAAAAGAAAAAGCCTGAAATTGTTACTGAATCAAGATTGATGTGAAAAATTAAATGTAGTATGTAAAGACTTTTTTCTTTTTTTTTTTGGAGGCTTGGATGCACCTTTAGTGACCATATCAGCCTCATGGGTTTTTACTGATGGGATGTGTTTTACGACCGCTGTGTTGTTACCTTACTGAAGAGCTTGTTTCATCCATCCATCAGCTTTTTAAAGTCCACTGCTGGACATAGGCCTCCCCAAGAATGGGGGATAGTGCCGTAATCGCCACGCTTGGCAGGCGGGTTGGCGATTGCAGTGGATGTTGTTAATACTCGAAGGAGTGCTGCTGCCCACTCCCCTAGTTTTCCACAGTCGGCTCTTGCGACTCCCATGGGTGGAGAGGGGTGGAACAATTCTAAAGCCGGCCCCACACAGCAGAGGTTGTTTAATAAGCTTAAACATTTTAACTGCTACTTATGTAAAGATGATATTTAGTCTTAAGAAATTTTGCAATTCTGTTCCGACAAAGTTGGGATTAACTGGGACAATAAAACAACCATTTCCAGTGCATTTTTTTGAAGAAGAAAACTGAGATAGGTAGGTACTCTCTTACTATGAGAGATTTAAGCTGATGATGGTCATAACTATCAGTGATATATTGTCTATACAAAAATATACTTACAGTAAGAATCCTCTTCTAGTACATCAAATATACTGATCAAAACTGTTTTCAACATTTTACTTATAGTATTTTTTATTGTTACAATTATAAATCCTAGGTTTTTTAGATTTTCAGCCAAGGAATCACAATCAATAGACGGAGTGGCTAATTTAGACAAATGACAATACTTATCATTTGCCACTAATATGGCTACTTTTGATTGTGGTTTATAGTATGTTGTAATAGCTTTTACATTGATTGAATTAAAAATTAATTTTTTGTAAAGGTCCAATGATATACCAGCCCTGTCTAACATTTTTACTATTTGTTCTCCTGGTGTTTCAGTACCAGTAAAGGTGATCCTAAAAAAAATATTTTAATTAATAACATAATTGATATAATACATTTTAAGATGAAACGGAAGTCAACTTTGAGGCAATGGTTTAAGTGATTTCTTTTATTTACAGACTTATTGAGTCTCTACAGAAAGATGTACTTACTTTAATTTCGCTAGTTTTGAAATTATTTCACACTGATGCAAAGTTAAGCTTTTAGCGTTTTGAAAATCTTTGTAAGATAATTTTTGCAATAGAGACATTGTTTTACTGGTTGATTTTTCTTCTTTTCCCGTATTTACGCCGATTCCTGCTCAAAATCTGTGATAGTATAAAGTCATAACATTTATTTCTTAGAGGTCTTGGGCCATGGAGAGGTCAATCTCGCAATTTTCAAAACGCCCATGTATTCGTCCAAGTACCTATACAATACCTATTAGAACATTATTTTATAAAATTGTTCTTTACCAAATTTATAATGCTATCAAAATAAATAGGGCATTTTGTTTATATTTATTTATTTGTTTTACTTATCTTATAATTATATATTATGTTTGAGGTTTCGTCACGGCTGCCAACCACAGAGAGTCAAAAAAAAGCTAGCCAATGCCAGCTTTGGTCAAAATGAATTCAATAGAGACAACGCTCTACAAAATAAAGGGACAGAATAGACATGCATGCTAATAATCGCATGGTTCTTTATTCTGTTCATCCTTTAAACATGTCTACCGTTTTAGAAGATTTGTTTTTTTTAAGACTAGGGATGATTGACTTTTATCAGTTCCTTAAAAATATGGAAATTGTCTATGCTAAGTTTCTCTCCTACAACTTAAATTCTAAGACTATAAAAGTTATTTATATAACTTTAAAACCAATATACATTCAAACGACGTTAGAATTTGCTGGTACGTAATGGCAACTCCTACTTATATTTTAAACACAAAGTGAAAAAACCTACCTATATTGTCACTGTGTCAGGGATGCCATACATATAGTTTTATTGGCGTTTATACAGATTTTATATTAAGTTACTTAAGATATATTTCAATCTACTTTTATACAAACATTTCGATATTAATATTTTCAATAAGATCTAGAAAAAAATAACATCAAATATAATTAGATTATCACCCATTAAGTTTCAAATAATATTATTTTTATCGTTTACACTAGACAAAATTCTTAAGATTGGTTGCAACTGCTCGCACATTATTTTTTAATAACTAATCTGGGAAAATAAAGGATATGTATGTGCTAAAATAAACTTAGTTTGATTTTTACAGAATTCACAGTCCATAATATGTTGCCTTAGCTGTGGCAACATTGTAATAAAAAAGGACGGTTCTTTTCGTATAACAAAAAAAAACTTAATATGGCGGATTTGATCATTTTCTTTCGCAATACGATTTTCATCATCCAATTTTCTCATAATTAATAATCAAAATTATTTTGCTGACTGCTATTATAACAAGAGCAAATTTTTGAATTATTTTTTCATTTCTTGATTTTTTTCGTGAAATGGACGCTTGTGTATTGTGTAACAAATTTACTATAAGTTGAATTAAAATTTGTGTTTTTTAATAATCTTAATAATCCTTTTTTTTAATAATCCATCTGGCATCATCCATAAGTGGTGTAGCAGGCTAATCATCGTAATATAAATCATTTACTATAACTCTGACTCCACTATATTAGGAATTGTATGAAATTTTACCCATGTTCTTACCTCAACCTTAAGAGAATATAAATGGTACGTCCATTACAATTTACATTGAACTTGTTTACTTTCAGCAGAACTACCACCAGACGCTGTGAGAATTGCTACAATAGTGTTGGATAATTACATTATAGAATCGTGGCAGTCTTCATTTCATACACTTTGCAAATAAAATGCGAGAGAGTCGCGTTGGTACAGCCACATTTTATAGAAATCAGCTAACTACGTAGGAAACTAGTGTCTAGCAATGTCGCTTTCGCCAGGCCCTGACTCAAGAGGTAATGGCTTGACGTCGTGGTAGATAAAATGCATGTCAATGGTCTCTCACTAAGGATGCCGAAGATAAAGTGAAGTAGTAAAAGTAAGAAAGCGGACTACAACCGGGATTAATGCTAAGATGATGATGATTGTGATATTATAGAATAGATAATTTTTTGATGCAGTGTAAAACAATAAAATAAAATAAAGACTACGTCACGTATAAAAACTTGTTTTATTTCCTTACAATTTTGTTTTACTAGTCTCCTTGTAAGTCCTTATATTTCTATAATATAGAATTTTCGTTTGTTGTTTTAGCATAAACTAATAGTTTATGTGAAAACAGCAAACGAGAATTCTATATTTCTAAGGCTTAAAAAAAAGTATCTCTAATGACCATTTAAATATACCGCGCTAAGAAATAGTTCCTGGCGACGGAACTAGACGCGCTGTGTTGGCAAATATAAAGTATGAAGCGGGCGTTCTTCTCTTGAGTAATATTGTTCTGTGCTGCCAACTCACAGAACAATATTAATTACTCAAAGTCATAGAGTAAAGTAATCATACTAAAAGTCAAAGTCAAGAGAAGAACGCCCCCTCCATACTTTATATTTGCCAACACAGCGCGTCTAGTTTCGTCGCTAGGAACTATTTCTTAGCGCGGTAAATTTAAATGGTCATTAGAGATACTTTATTTAAGCCTAAGAAATATAGAATTCTCGTTTGCTGTTTTAACATAAACTATTAATTAGTTTATTTACAAGTAGACTAGTAAAACAAAATTGCAAGGAAATAATACAAGTTTTTATATGTAACGTAATATCTTTATTTTAATTTATTGTTTTACACTGCATCAAAAAATTATCTATTCCATAATATTACAATCATCATCATCTTAGCATTAATGCTGGTTGTAATCAGCTTTCTTACTTTTACTACTTCTCTTTTTCTTCAGCATCCTTAGTGAGAGACCATTGACATGCATTTCATCTACCACGACGTCAAGCCATCACCTCTTGAGTCAGGGCCTGGCGAAAGCGACATTGCTAGATATTAGTTTCCTACGTAGTTTGCCGATTTCCATAAAATGAGGCCGTAACCAATGCGACTCTCTCGCATTTTATTTGTGAAGTGTGTGAAATGAAGACTGCCACGATTCTATAATGTAATGATCCAACACTGTTGTAGCAATTCTCACAGCGTCTGGTGGTACCTAGTTCTGCTGAAAGTAAATAAGTGACATGTTAATTGTAATGGAATTACCATTTATTCCTATCCTGTTCGTTGCCTCGAACTATGGGGTGTGCGGTTGGATAAATTTTTTCCCGACTAAACAAAAAAGAGGTAATGGAATGTACTGCTCACATTGGACAACTTAATGCGTCAGCAGAAAACAAACATAAAATACAGACCTAGATGATAGAAAATCATACAAAATATGATTCTTAAAATTCGTCGTCATCCAAGTCACATTGTTCCTAATCAGCCCCAAAAAAAGCACTCGCAACCTGAAAATTTAGAATCAGATGTATTTAAGACAATATATCAAATGTTTTTTAATGTCTTTATTTTCCGCGCTAAAGATTTCGCTTCTTCAACAAATTCTTGATTTTTTACCCTAAGAAAACTTTTAACTAATATAGCAATTGTACTAGTAATAATATAATTAAAATTTATTTCAGCGTGTTCTTACAATGTTTTAACCAATCTCTATCTAAAATTTCACTACATTGTACCAAACTGAATTTAATTTTATCTATGTGGGAATATCCTTGTAAATAATAATTAATTAATGTTGTAGCGTTTTCAACTAGTTTGCATAAACTGGGCTAAATGTATTTTAATCTGCTGTTAACATCATCGTATTCCTTAAAAGACGTAAATAGATGACATAACTCAGCGTTTGGATCTGCAAGCATGAGTATTTGGCACTGTTTGCAATTTAATGGCATACTTTTTACTATACAGCCGCAAACGTATGCGCATGCTTGCATTTCTCCAGAACACTGTAGCATTTCGTACTCTTCTACATCTTTGGTTGCAATTTCAACGGGATAAGTTGAAAATTGGTAGGAATATTCCTTTCGCTGAGTAGAGGTCAGCTAAGTATTTTAGATTCGGATTTTACGAAATTCCACCCATAAGGGGTGTTTCAGGGACGTTAATAAAGATGCTATGTAACAATAAGAAATTCCCGTTTTTAAACAATAACTCCTAAATGCTCCAAATTGGGTAGGAATCGTCTATATGTGATGTAGAAATAATCTTTGAGCGGATTTTATGATAACTCATCCCCAATAAGGAATGCGGGGGAGGGTGTTAATCTATATATTTATATATAAGCAATTTACCACTCACTGACTCGTCACGATATCTCCGAAACCATACGTCCGATTGACTTGAAATTTTGCATAGATCTATGCATGGTGGATATGGTGCTCTTTTCACGACGTAGACGCTCGCAAGGATTTTACGAAACTCCTATCCAAAATATTTTTATCTGCTATCTTATTCAGATTTTTACATTCATTTTCACAACACAAAATACACGTCAACCGTTGCTATGGTAACCATTGAGGTGGTTATTAACTACAATAACATTGTGCTAAAAGTTGATTCATTCATCCATCCATCCATCCATCAGCCCAAGAGAACGCCACAAAGAGCGGTCCCGTCATGGGGATAATGCCGTAATCGCCACGCTTGGCAGGCGGGTTGGCGATCGCAGTGGATGTTGTTAATACTCGAGGGAGTGCTGCTGCCCACTCCCCCGGTTTCCCTCAGTCGGCTCTTACGACTCCCGTGGGTAGAGAGGGGTGGGACACTTCTAAAGCCGGCCCCACACGGCCAAAAAAGTTGATTATAACAAAATAATTTTAGTTATTTTTATGAGTGTGAGTATTTGGCATTTGTTTAATAGTTTTTTTAAAGACTTATTTTAGATATTCTGATTCTATAATATTTCAAACGCATTAATTTAATATATTTTTTAAAGACTTATAGATTACAAATTATTTGTGAATGTGGAAAAAGAGAACTAGAGCAAACGGGATTCGAGCTACGTCCCTTCCAATCCGGCGAAGTGTCTAAGTCACTAAGTTATCGCACTGAGCAACGGCCATACTTGGGTATGAGTAAAGACAAATGTGATGGTGAGTCGTAAAGACAAATGTGATGTGGAGATTGGTATCCACATCACATTTGTTTTTATGACTCACGCCACCTATCGGATGCAACGTACTTTGACCAGATCGGTGACGTTCTTAAGGAAGTCCAGGTTATGAGTACTCGAAACCCGCGAGCATGCATGAAAGTGCTGATGAAAGTAGATGAAGCGAAAAATGCGTGTCAGGATCGTAGCAATTGGAGAGAAGTGGTTTCCGCCTACACCGTTTTTTTTGTTAATTCGGGAAAAAAATGTTCCTAACCGCACACTCCTGTCGTTCGGGGCAACGAACAGGGTAGTGTGGGGCCCTCACCCACTAAATAAACCCACCGTTTGCCGTCTCTCCGCCTTTATTGGTGGGCCACTGGAACTATGTTTCATTACTTCAGTGGTCAGCTCTTTGCCTACCCCTACGAGAAAAAGGCGAGACAATATATATGTATGATTTTATAAATTAATATATACTTTTAACTGCGTGCGTGAGCTTAATGACACTATTCAGAAAGAACTAGATAAAAAGAGAGTCATGCAATGAGTTTTTCAAAAGAGATTTTGGTATTATTAGGCATATTGATTATGTTGCGGAAAACAATACTAAAGGAAATGAGTGCAGGAAAATGTAATCTGTACTAATTTATAGTGGATACTTTTAGGTTCTAATTGTGGATCTTCTCTCTTTTATACATCAACTGCCTCTGTCGTGCAGCGGAGGTGTAAGCGACTGTTGATCATAAGGTCTCTCGGGTTTGATTTCGGGGTCGGGCAGTGTTATTAAGTTTTTTCGTAAAAAGAAAAATTCTCAGTAGCCGCCCGGAGTTTGGAAATATAGACGGCAATAGGTTTGCCCACTACTAAGTGGGACTTAAACATACCTGATGAATCGTGAATGTGTAATACACCTTTGCCTACACCTTCGGGAAATACAAGCGTGATGCTATATTTTTGTTTATACATCAATGTTTAAAACACATAATTATACTAGGCTGTACGGCGTGATGATGAGTAAGGCGGTAAGCTTGCCACCCCCTGAGTGGTTGGCGTGGTAGGTAGCCTATAGACGAAAGGCAACCTTCGCAAGTAATCCACACCATCTCTAGTCTGAGCTCTGTCTAGATAGGTATATTTAGTCTGAGGTTTTGTGTTTATATAAGGCACAGAATAGTTAGAAATACTACGTCTCAGACTCAGACTCATGGACCTATCATACAACTGTTACTTCTATGCTCAGACTAAATACTTCTAGACAGAGCGAAGAAAATTCTTTGACATGTATGAACGAGAACATAAAATACAATTTACTGGTGCAAAAAAGAGACAAAGTCAAAGATTTTTGTGTTTGTCGCCGTGGCTAGTTTTTGGTATTTGTCACGATGTCAAAATGCTTTGTCTGTTACGATTCAACTGGCATAATCGAACATTTATATAAAATTCGGGCTTCACATATATTTACGTGTTATTCAGTGTTTTGAGACAAAAACTACGTGTTAAAAGTGCTTGTAAAATAGTGTACTAGGCTACAAAAGCTACAGCGAGCAAAAAATACTGACTATGAAGTAGAAAATTATATAATTTAAATGATTTAAGGCTTTATGGTGTTATAAAATGGGCTTTTTTACTCGAAATTAATAGTTGTTACGAAGATACACTCGCAAAACACGTTTTCTAGCTAAATTTCTATTACTGAAAATCGTTTCGGTGTTGCCTTATTGCGAATTTAATTTGCCCAGATTTCACTTTACTAATAAATTTATATGTAATTTATGAGATGATGATAAAAAATTACCATTTTAGGTTTTCCTCTAATCCAGATGTGAGATTGAATTGGGTGTATGCTACGGGAAAACGAGCCAACCCACGGAATATCCAAAATATATTTTACGATACATTGTTAATGGTTTCATTATAGGTACATAATTACTATGAAAATAGTAACGTTGGGAGCAAAATCATTGACAGTGAATGTTCATGTAAGTATAGCAGTAGAAGTCTGTGTAACTTTAAGGGAAACATATTTTCTCTAAGTTCTTATTCAATTAATTAAATCAGCGATGGAAGGATGATAATTCTTACTTATTTGACCCAAAATGAAAGAAAAGATAATTTAAGTGTATTCTTGTGTACTATTGTTTTATGAAATATAACTTATTATTATTTACCAGATGAGATATGTTATATGATATGATAATATAACTTATTATAACAGAACGGCAATTTATGGAGCAGCAATACTTACCTTGCATCAAGGCTCAGTCTTGGTATTTCCCTATGTGATCGAATTCTTATTACGGAGATCCGTAGAACGAGAATATTCTACATAGCCCGTCGAGTTTGCATGCTGAAGTGGCAATGGACAGGCCATATCGCTCGATGAACTGACAACCGTTGCGGAAAAAGGTTCCCGAGTGGCGACCACATATCGGATAGCGCACTGTAATATGGCGTCCCCCCAGATGGACCAAATATCTGGTCAAAGTTGCAAAGAGCCGTTGGATGCAGTCAGCACAAGCCCGCTAGTTCTGATGCTCTCGTGGGGAGGCCAATATCCAACAGTAGACGCTTAAAGAGTGATGGTTGGATGAATAGAAGGGGTGGTAGATTTACTTTTAAATAAATATTTTGATAAACGTTGTGATTTTCAATAAAATATTTGTTACGAAGGTTTTCTTATTTACGACTAAGTTACACATCTCATTCTAAGTATCGTTTAATTTGCCCAAATATGGTAAAACATTTTTGTCAACCTGGCAACATTTTAAAAAAATAATGCTATTTCAAGTGCGGCCACGCCGTGGCTCTGTCTATTGGTTCTTAGTCTGAGGTCTCAGACTAAGAACTTAATTTAGTCTGAGTACTACGTATACAGGGTCTGTCGTAAATAATGGATAACCCGTTAATCGGAGATGAGAGAGAGCCCTGATATCAAGCTACAAAAAAATCGACTTTTTATTTTAGGATTGCCATCGGTGTGAAAACGGTAGACTATGTTCTATTTTTTTAAATTTTCCTTTGCTCATTCATTCGGTCACCATTGCAACAAAGTAACTTATTTTAATGTACTTTTGTATCTAACTCCTGGATACTTGTATTATTATATTAGATTACTATATTAGACATTATTAATGCAAAATACTATCAAATTTTACATTTTAAGCACTTTGTAAGTAAATTTTTTTCTACATGTCAAAATTTTAACATTAACTGTGAAAAAAAAATGAACTATGCTATAGCTGCCCATTATCTTAAAAATATGCCTAGTTTATTTAGATTCTAAAAAGGTATTATACATGCATAATTTATAAGCAATATTAATTACACATGCGAAATAACTTAGCAAGGTCAACATTTTGGTTTCAAGAAATGTGTCAAATCACGATGATTTAGGCTCCTAATATGATTTTATTCAATAAGAATTCGCTATTTTATCACTAAATTATCAATTTAACGTTGAACTGTGCCACAGGACTCTTTTATTTTCATAGTTGACTTAACAGCTATAATCATTTAATAAAAATTAGACGTCGTGGGACGTCTACCAGATGTGAAACATTGAAATTATTTTGTAGAAATAAAATGATCATAAATTGACAAAATACTCCTCAAGACGAATCAAACGAGTATAGACTTGATAGGGTTGCGTTGTTTTATTACAGAAATACTGGGGCCACCAGCTCCATCATCAGACCTCGGATACCATCTAGAGACAAAGTACTCGTGAAGACGAATCATACGAGCCCAAACTCAATGGAGTTATGTCGTTTTGTAACGGAGTTCCTATGGTCACTTCTAACTCCACCACCAGACCCAGGATACCATCTAAAGACAAAGTATTCATCAAGACGAATCAAGCGATTCCAAACTCGATGGGTTTCATTACAGAGTTACTATGGCCACCTTCCAGCTGCATCATCAGACCCTGGATATCATCTAGGACTGGAATACTAGTCAAGATTTTTCACACGAGACCTAACTCGATGGAGTTGCGCCATTCAGGTAATTACAATTTTGCATGGCCACCTTCCAGCTCCATCATTAGACTCTGGATACCATCTAAAGACAAAGTACTTATCAAGATGAATCAAAAGAGTCCAAACTCGATGGAGTTGCGCCGTTTCATTATAGAGTTCCTATGTCCCCCTTCCAGCTCCATCATCAGAACAGCTCCATGTCATCATAATATTGCATTGTCACGCGATATACACATGAGTGTAAAATTTCAGCTCAATCGGAAACCGGGAAACGTGTCAAATTTAACTTACAAGATTTGAACGGGACAAGTACAATAAAAGCGTCGCCACGCTAACAGCCCATTTTACGCTCCCTTCGCAATAGACGTTTCACATCAACAAGATTTATATCACAAATAAATCAAAAAACCGCGAAGCTAGTTTCAAGCTTGTTGACTGTAGACTAATTCTGTCATTCAAATGGTTTTCAATGATATTAGATTTGCTTTTCTCTTCCATCTTGGTATGTAGGCCCGCGTCCATCAGGCGCGCGATAGAATCACGCAGGCCGCATTGCCTGTGAGACGAATTTCTTCGCCGACGCGTTTTTAAAGATAATTCAGTGCCTAGTATCTAGTGTTTATGTAGTATCTATGGACTCTATGGTCGATGCGGCCAAGTAAAACTGCTTATCCTCCCTATGTAAAACGTAGTGATTATAATACTCTTTGCGGATACGAGTGGGTGTATTATTTTATATATTATCCCAAAGGGTTAAATGACAAAAAATACTAATATTTTTCTTATTTAAAAAAATAGGGTTCTAACACTGACAAAAATATAGTTATTTATTTGTTATTATGTTATCATTGATGTATATGTTTACTTTTGCCGCGTGGGGCCGGCTTTAGAATTGTCCCACCCCTCTCCACTCATGAGAGTCGTAAGAGCCGACTAAGGGAATACTGCGGGAGTGGGCAGCTGCACTCCTTCGAGTATTAACAACATCCACTGCGATCGCCAACCCGCCTGCCAAGCGTGGCGATTACGGCACTATCCCCCATTCTTGGGGAGGCCTATGTCCAGCAGTGGACGTTAAAAGGCTGATGGATGGATGGATATGTACTACTAGATATGGCGTTCCGAACATTCACTTTGTTCAACTGAATTGAACTGCAATCCGTACACCTTACTTTAGAACGGCTTTGACATTCGAGCAGTGTAGACGAGTACGGAGGTATTAAATAATAGAAACTAAGTGTAAACTTGGACCAATTACCTACAAAATAAATGAGTCAAGTAAGTAAAATTACATGTTGTTTTAGTGAATAAATAGGTAATGATATCGTAACAATACTATAGAAAACATTTCTTCATTTAAATGCAACGCCATGTCATTTAATATTTTTATATCGCCGACATCTACAATCATAGACTGAAATATGCAGAATGTAGATCTAAGATAAAAGATTTTTCTGTACTCTGTGTAAAAGATCCTTTCTTACATGCAGATGTTCCATATCAAAACCGGTTGTAGGTAAAAATATGTGTTCAGATTTCGTGTGGTGTTTTTATAAAGTGCTTACCGCTGCACACTATTTCATTTCTCAGCAGATATGAAATGAAAGAATAAACGGCTATCTTCTGCTACATAACCGGTCACACAGAAGACGGTGGTACCAACCCGTTCGGGCCCGATAGCAAGTGAGTACTCTCACTTGGTATCAAACCCTACTACCAGTAATGCAATGGGTGATAATCGCTTTCTTCCCTTAGTCACCTTGTATGACACCCGCGGGAAGGGATGGAGTGGTGACACTTGTATTCTTAGTCCGTCACCACAGGGACAAAAAAGCTTATAGTGGCAAAAATGTAACAAAAATGTTAAATTTTTAAGTTTAAATTTATATAGTACTACTAGACTGCCTGCTGCTCCGGCGCCGCTAAAAGCTAGTTTTTAGGTTATATTTCAGACCTTTACCTGATATAGTAGCGGGATTAAATGCATATCGGTTTTTAAGTCTAATCAAGAGCTATCAAATAAGTTGTGCCAAAATAGTTGCATCAAAATCTGTTCTATAGTTTTTACGTGATGCGCGAACAAACAAACTGACAAACGGAAATGTATAGAATCAAGCAATAGAATCATGCCTGTAGCCTCGAAGGGGTACACAGAGGTGTATTACACACACACACATTTCGCAAGTAATATGGGGCGAACCTATTGCCATCTACCAGGCTACTACTGAGATTTATTCTTTTTACGAAAAAGCTCAATAACCCTGCCCAACCGGGGGTCAAACCAGAGACCTCATGATCAGCAGTCGCTCACACTATAGAGGCAGTTACGTCTACATTTTACTATTCACAAATAATGGAATAGAGTATGATTCTGATAAAGTTTTGAAGGTAAAAAAAAGTGTCACTTCTGCGGTCTATAATCTATAGGGATATAATAAACATGGCAGTTATGACGTTTTGGTGGGGAGAAAACTACTCTATAAGCGCTCTAGCGCTGTATGTTTTCAGTTTGATTTAGTTTGTTAAGACGTTATGCGATAACTAATGCTTAAAGCGCTGTAAAAGCTTAAGTCCACTGCGGGCTCGCCCTGCGCACAAGTTGCGACATGTATTTTGTTAAGAATAGCTCCTCTAGGTAACATATAACTCAATGTATGTTATATATATATTCAGAACCGCATCTTAAATAGGGCTCGTTAAGCCAATACACAGATTACTAAGAGTTGTACAGTACATAGACTAAGTATTAACCTACCTTTTTCTGAAACTCTGTGGCTGAAATACTTCGATTATGCCAAAACCTCTGACACGCGTCTTTTTATTTATTCTACTTAAATTCGACTCTTTGGATACGCCCTGGACCTCAGACTAAGAACCTTGGACCTATCATACAACACGCGTTTCAATTTCTAAGGATAATGGCACAGAAAAACACATCATGATAAATTATTCATTTATCACAACTTTTCAACGAAGAAAGTTTTAGTCCTTATGGTGACGGACTAAGATACAAGTGTCACCACCGCATTCTTTTGGGTACATGGGGTTAGTTTTAACGGGTGTCGTACGAGGTGAAAAGTGCTGCCGTGTGGGGCCGGCTTTAGAATTTTCCCACCCCTCTCCACCCATGGGAGTCGTAAAAGCCGACTGAGGGAATACCGATAGAGTGGGCTGCAGCACTCCTTCACGTATTAACACCATCAACTGCGATCGCCAACCCGCCTGCCAAGCGAGGCGATTACGGCACTATCCCCCTATCTTGGGGAGGCTTATGTCCTGCAGTGGACTTTAAAAGGCTGATGGATGGATGGATGGAAGGGAAGTAAGCAATTATCATGCATTGCATGACTGGTGGTAGGGCTGGCTACCAAGTGGGAGTACACACTTGCTATCGCATCTGAGTGGGTTGGAACCAGCATCTCCCGTGTGACCGGCCATAAATCACATCGGTGTTAAACACAAAGTGAAAAAAGTGAAATCGAAAATAACAGCCACGAGCAGGATTCGAACCTGCATCTCCTGGATACCGTCCAGATGCTTTGCCAATTCAGCCATCGTGACCCTTGCTCCTGACTGCTAATTTCGATAGCACATTCACACTTAACGTCTTTGGGTGACGCCTGCACCATCTGTCGGAAGTATTTTCATACCTGGTCGGTATAATGTATGAAAATACTTCCGACAGATGGTGCAGGCGTCACCCAAAGACGTTAAGTATGAATGTGCTATCGAAATTAGCAGTCAGGAGCAATTGTCAGGATGGCTGAATTGGTAAAGCATCTGGACGGTATCCAGGAGATGCAGGTTCAAATCCTGCTCCTGACTGTTATTTTCGATTTCACATTTTTCACTTTGTGTTTAATGTATAGTGCTAAGCATGTCAAATGCTAAAAATATATATAAAAATATCAAAATATTTATAGGATTTGCGTCATTATTAGGTAAAATCTTAATTGTAAAATTAAGTTTACCTGGTCGGTATAATGTATGAAAATACTTCCGACAGATGGTGCAGGCGTCACCCAAAGACGTTAAGTATGAATGTGTTATCGAAATTAGCAGTCAGGAGCAATTGTCAGGATGGCTGAATTGGTAAAGCATCTGGACGGTATCCAGGAGATGCAGGTTCAAATCCTGCTCCTGACTGTTATTTTCGATTTCACATTTTTCACTTTGTGTTTAATGTATAGTGCTAAGCATGTCAAATGCTAAAAATATATATAAAAATATCAAAATATTTATAGGGTTTGCGTCATTATTAGGTAAAATCTTAATTGTAAAATTAAGTTTACCTGGTCGGTATAATGTATGAAAATACTTCCGACAGATGGTGCAGGCGTCACCCAAAGACGTTAAGTATGAAAGTGTTATCGAAATTAGCAGTCAGAAGCAAGGGTCACGATGGCTGAATTGGCAAAGCATCTGGACGGTATCCAGGAGATGCAGGTTCGAATCCTGCTCGTGGCTGTTATTTTCGATTTCACATTTTTCACTTTATGTTTAATGTATGTTGCTAAGCATGTCAAATGCTAAAAATATATATAAAAATATCTAAATATCACATCGGTGTGTTTTGGTTGTAGCAGGAGATAGCAGTTAATTCTTTTATTACATATTCGTGAAATAAAATGGTGAGCAGCGGCTTGACAATACCCTAGGTATAGTTAAGTCCATGAGCGACGGTTACTATTTACCATCAGGTGGGCCGTGGCTCGTCTACCATCATACGCAATAAAAAATAAAAAGTGGTTCGTTCTTGCGTTATAGACAACTGTAATTAAAAGAAGTGTTTCAATTTGAAATACTTTCAATATATAAAACTTAGTGCTCCTCAGCTCTTCGAACTATACTTGGTCGTAAAAACTACCACAATTTATGATTTTACATCATCATCATTTGATTATCAACATAATCCTAGTTTGTTATAATTTTATATGAACAAAAAAACAAACAATATAATTTCATAAGCAATTTTTTTTTATAAAACCACTGATATATCAATACTTTTTGGCACTTCCTGCATCACCATCCCGAGAAACGCATCAGCGAAGAAATTCGCCTCAAGAGCATATAAGAGCAGATATGCCAGTGCGATTCGATTCGGCGCGCTTCGGCGCGTCGTTAATGGACGCAGTTTCATAGTAAATATATAGGAGGCGACTTTCTGCGATTTGATTCGGCTCGGCTCGACGCGCCTGATGGACGCGGGGCTTATATGAAAAATGCGTTTCGTAATCGACGCTAAGCTTTATATACCTACATAAACGTATTTCTATTGTACTTTAATACATAACAGCATAGCAGCGCATTCTAAAAACTTAACAGATTTTCTTCTCACTCACACGCTTTGGTGATCTATACGTTATATAAAATCTATGATCGTCACAAATACCAAAAACTGGCCACGGCGCACGGCGTTAGACAAAAAATTTTTACTGTTTGCTTTTTGCACCAGTAAATTCTCAGACAACTTACTTACTTATCATCACGCCATTTCCTTTGCGGGGTAGGCAGAGAGAACAGAGTGCCAAGAGGCTCTATTCTTGCATACATCTCTCGTTTCCTCAACATTCATAACTCTCTTCATGGTATTGGTATTGGCTCGGCGGGCTGTTCTCCGCAACTCCACGTCTGAGCGCGTGTTTTGCGTGTGGGTGGGTGTGACCTTCACTCGATCCACCCCAGCTCCCGGAAGAATGCCAACAGCCCCTTGGTGTTGTTGGTGATCTCCCGGATAACTTGAGCTCCCGAAGTATTTGGTCCTGTATGTGGCGACCTCCGCACAGTGCTGCAACACATGGACCGCCGTCTCCTCCTCTTGCAGGCACACTTTGCAAAGTGGGCTGTCTGTGATTCCTAAGACAAATAAATGTTTGTTAAAGGATCCGTGAGCAGTGATAGCTGCCGTGACTATCCACATTTGCTGCTTAGTAACCCGAAGTAACTGTTTAGTGATTCGGCTGTCTAACAGCGGCAGTGCTTCCTTGGCCTGTCTACACTCACCGTGATTCGACCAATAGAGTTGATGATAATCCCTAGTTCTTTCCCTTACCAGAGTCCGAAGCTTGGCAAAGGGCAAATCTATGATGGGTTCCGGTCCGACAGCAGCCATGTCAGAACCTCTTCTAGCCAGCTCATCTGCTGCATCATTGCCTCTGGAGCCACTGTGTCCCTTGATCCATTCATTCATGATCATTCGTGTATGAGTCCAGATGTGACCATAAGGCTGTTCAGCGCCTGGAGCACTGCCATACTGTCTGACAGTATTCGGAGATTCTTACCTTTTATCTCTCTGGATGTGATTGCAGATGCTGCTAGGGTGATACCCAAAAATTCTTTCTGAAATACCGTGTTAAGCCTGCCTAGTGGCGTAGTATATGTACATTGAGATTTTCTGAGAAGACTCCAGTGCCTGTACCTGTTTTTGATCCATCTGTGAAGATATGGAGCTCGCTGGGCCATAGTCCCTCACAGTGTCCAAATCCGTCTTCATACAGTTGGATCTTCACAGATGTGATTTATCAAACATAAATAATTTTGGTATACGGTCACTTACCGCTGTGATGATAGGTAAGACCGTATGCTGTGTCTTACAATACCTCCATAAACCTAAGGTTTTGAGTCGTAGAGATGCTAAAGCTGCTTCCTGCTGTATGTACAGTGAGAGCGGTGGTAGATTTAGCATGGCTTCCATTGCCGCTGTGGGAGTTGTTCTCATCCAACCTGTCATTGCCGTGCACGCTAACCGTTGTACGCGCTGTAGTTTGTTTGTTGCTGTGCTCAGTTTGGTCCTAGGCCACCAACCTACAGCACCATAAGTGAGCATGGGGATCGTATGATTGTGGTGTATAACCATAGAATGATCTTTGGGTTCTGACCCCATTTTTTCCCAATCATTCTCCAGCATTGCCAGAAGGTTATGCTTACCTGATTTATTTTATTGTCTAAGTGGCTACTCCAATTTAATTTGCTATCAAGTGTAAGGCCTAAATATTTGACCTCATTTGATAGTTGTAGTTCTGTACCGAATAGTTTAGGAAGGCTGTTGTTTCCTAGGTTTCGCTTTCTCGTGAACAGTATTAGCCCGCACTTAGCGGGGTTTACTGTTAGTTCGTATTCACCACACCAAATTTCTACTGTCCTTAGCGCTTGTTGAGTTAAGTTGCAGATGGTATCGGTTACCTTACCTGAGATCAAGATTGCAAGGTAGTCCGAATAACCTATCGTGTATTTGTGCTTAGCATTAAGTTTGGTGATCAGGTCATTTATAACTAAATTCCACAGCAGGGGTGAGAGGACCCCCTCTTGTGGACCACCTTTGGCTATCATTGCCATTTTTTCCTCTCCTTCTAGTCGGACCACTCGTTTGCTAAGCATGTTTCTTGTCCAGTCAATCAGTACGGGATGTGCTCCATGTTTAGATAGGGCTGTACATATGCTGGAGAAACTGGTCCTGTCGAAGGCACCCTCAATGTCTATGACTGTACCTAGACAAGAGCTTTTTTGCTCTATTGCCTCTTCGATCCTACTGACCACTAGATGAAGAGCTGACTCGGTAGAGTTACCTGCACTATAGGCGTGTTGGTTTAGATGAAGTGGGATTGCTTTTAGGGCCCCATCTCTTAGTTCCCTTTCGCAGAGCCTCTCAAGAGTTTTCAGCAGAAAGGAGGTCAGACTAATAGGCCGGTGGGACCTCGCATTTGTGTAGTCACCCTTACCTGGCTTTGGGATAAAATTACTTTCACTTCCCTCCATCCCATAGGGACATATCTTAGGGCCAGGCATGCTTTCAAAATGTACACCAGTCTGTCCACGATCTGGTTTATACCCCACTGTAATAGCGCGGGGAAAACTCCATCTGGACCCCGTGATTTAAAGGGATGGAAACTGCTAACGGCCCATTGGACTTTGTCCAATGTGACTGTTCCCTTGGCGTAGGCCCAGTCCCGGGCTGTGGGTGAGATTACTTCATCATTCCAGTTTATTCTTTGAGTGAAGACACATCCTGGAAAGTGAGTTTCAATTAGAACGCGTCTAGCTTCCTCTATTGATGATGTAAGTGTACCATCTGATTTACGGAGGGTTACTAGTGCAGGCGCATTTTGTTGCTTTAGCACTTTTCTTACCCTGTTTGCTTACTGACACGATTCAATACTGCCACAGAAGCTTCTCCACCCTTCTGTTTTCCTGAATCGTATGCACTTCTAGTATTCGGACTTTGCTGCTCGGTAAGCATCCCAGTCCTCATCTTCGCTGGTGTTCGTTGCTCTGTTCAAGGCCTTCCTTACCTTTTTCCGTTTGCGTTCGAGCTCCGGACCCCACCATGGTTGCTTACCCTTTATTTTCGGTAGGGTGTTTTCAGGACAGGCTGCTTGGTAACTATCTATTAACGTGTTAGTAAGTATACCAACGTCGCTTTCGATTTGTTTAATATTTAGAGGTTGCTGTGTCACTCCCCTTTGTGCTAATGTATCACCAAGAGACCTTAAAAATTTTACTCTATCGGTTTTGCTAGGGTTCCGTCTTTTAGGTTTTGGGAGTGTTTGGGCTCGAATGTTGAAACGGATCCATCTATGATCTGAGCACGATGCCTCTTCCGAGACGTGCCAGTTCATGATGTTATCCGCTGCCGTCTCCAATGTCAGCGTTAGGTCAATAATCGTCCTACTTCGCCGCGTGACAAAACTTGGTTCAGAACCTATGTTTACCAGAGATAGGTTAATAGAGAAAAGAAATTCAACTAAGGCCTTACCTCTACTGTTTGAAGCCTTCATTCCCCACAAGGTGTGGCGGGCGTTAGTGTCGGCTCCAATGATGACCTCCGTCTTGGTTTCCTCGAAGTGGTTCACCAATAAGGTGAGGTCGTGCGATGGTGGATCCTCACTCTCAGGCATGTATGCCGAGGTGAAGATCATGTGTCCATCCATGGCTGCTGTTTGGAGAGACAACTTTATCGCAGTTATGTCTCTGCAACAGAAGTCTGTTAGTAACTGTGCTCTCACGTTGTTAGTTACAAAGATGCATGATCTGGGGTGATCATGATCCGTGAAAAGTAAGACCTTACCTCCAAGATTTAAGAGACCTTGGAAATGGCCTGCCCTTACCCACGGCTCCTGGATAAGGGCAATGGCCGCCGTTTGTACCTCCAACCACTTCTGCAGCTGAGCCGTTGCGGTTTGACTGTGGTGGAGGTTGACTTGGAGAACATTAAAGATTGACGAAGGGGACGCCATCAGCAATTATGCCCTTGTCGTCCTCTCCAAGCCTTAACCCTGCCATCAGGTCGCTGGACTCTTCGGAGGCCCCCCCATCTTTGCGGGGAGCCGGTGACAGAAGCATGCCCTCCGACTCCCCACCCAGGGAGTGCTCTTCTTCGGAGTCAGCGTTAATGACGATGGCTTCCACTGAAGTGGGCGTAATCTCGCTCTTCGCAGGGTTGCTCGTTGAGGTAGCTGTGGCCACCTCCGTTTCTGGCTACGTTTTCTCCGGTGGTTCCTGCTCCAACAGTTCTCTGTTGATGGTGCGGGTCACCGGGTCCCAGCCTGGAGGTACCTCAGCATACCTACCATTCCGGCCCTGGAACTTGACGTAGACCGCACTCAGCGTAAAGGTTAGGCGACGGCCCGCGTCCGGAATGGCCGGAATTTGGTCCTCCGGTATGGTGACCACGACGAACCACAGTTTCTTGCTCTCCTGCTTTTCGTCGCTGTAAAGCGTCCACTTACATCCACCCACGGATTTTGGTAAGCAAGTGTACGCCCCACAGACTACTATACTACTTGTACGCCATGTAGTACATAGATGATGTAGTACATAGGTACTTTGAATTGGGGATCAGCCCAAATTCGTCAGGGATGACAATACCACACTTGATCTTTTGTGATATTGCCGCTTGACTTTTGACGACTAGAGTGACGTCTTTCGGCATCTCTAGTTCCAACACCGTTCTCTCTAGCCATCGCAGGGTGTGCTCATTTCCACATCATAATTTAAGGACGCCGTCCGCATGTATAGGTCTTCCTTAGAAGACTGGTCCAGTGTCTTTAGCTCCCATAGCAAAGCCCTCACTAAGGAGTTTCCACTGAATCCCCTTGTGGACCGTTTGAGCCATGGTCGCGGTCAGCATACCCGTGCGCTCACAGGTGACTGCTACGTCGAGAGGCGTGCTAACCGCACAGGCATAGCTCTTACGAGCAGCCTGCTTTAGCTGCTCTAACTTGGGCCGTTTGTGCTCTCCACACGGCGAGATCGTCTCGTTTAGAGAACGTTTAGCCGTAGCCTGAACGGCCCTAGCATGCTTATTTGCCGTTTTCTTCGCAGGCGGCCCCCTTCTAGCTCCAGACCGCGGTTCGGCAAACTTCGGCTCGCTTCTGCCTGCCTCTGTCCGCCCATCCCGCTCGGTGCTAAAAGCGAGCTGACCACTTTTCGGGTTTCCCCGATTAGTGACTTCGGCCTGCGATTTCTCTGCCTGAGTAGCGAGCTTGTGTCGTAACTGGCGTTCAGCCTTAGTTTTATAGCCCGGTTTCCGGACCTTTTGGTCAGGGTTCCGGGCTGATGGAGCTGGTTCCAGGTTGCGAGCAGCTTTCTTCCTTTTGCGCTTGCGCTTCGGAAGTATCCAGTCGTCGAGAAAACTGTCTTCGTCAGCTGCCTCTGTGAGAGCAGGACGCCCTCGACGCTGGTATCTTCACAACCTTTGAGGGATTTCCAGCGCTGGCTTTACACTTCCCAGTGCCTTCGTCTTTTGACTTAGGACAGCCTATTCGGGTAAGGGTAGGATGCGAGGTACTCACTCCCCTCCTAAGGCCCACGCCAACAGGCGTTGAGCTTCTCGGTGGGGGGTGAGTGCTGCTAGTAGACTGTGGGCGTTTTTTACCACCTTGGGTTGGTTTACGCGAGGGGCCGGCCCTACCTGCATGCTGGTTGAAATCACCCTTACTGTTGCCCGCGCCGTGAGGCTGCGTGCTGACAGCTCGGGTGATTACACTCATGCCCTTACCGTCATTTGCACCTCGCGATGCTAAAGTGTTGGTAGAGGCACGGTGTTTGTTGCCGTGACTTATGCCCGAGTTCTCACCCAGAGGTAAGAACTGCCCAGCTGTAGCCACATCAGGGGCACTGCATGATATACCGTAGCCCATTCGACCAAATGGTCCAGAGCTTCTGCTGGTAGTGGGGGTCATCCCAACTTTCGCTGGTCCCTCCCCTGTCAAGGTTATATTTGAATATTTGGTTTATTTTATCCATACTGTTTATTGTTATTGCATATTCATCTGACGGGCTTCCCACCCTCCGTGGAGCCCGCAACTGGGATCGTCCTACTACCGAAAATTCGGATGTTAGGATTACCAGTCAGATATAGGAGCGCGAGGCTGGTTTACAGTGCGTCATCGAGCGCTCGATCGGGCTGGAGTCTGGAGGCGAACTGATCAACCCTCACTTACACCGTCAGCAAGACTTTCACCCACCACGTACGAACCCCAAGAGAGTCATACGCAGACCCCACGCCCCTAACCGGTGGCCCTCTGACACCTGACCGTTTCCCCACCCCTGGCTAGGAGGTGAGGCCACCGTGTGGCATGAAATCCAGGCCAAAGGGGGAGTGTTGCCGCACGGACGCATAACCCCAGCGCCGGTTGGCTCAGCCCCCCAGGATCCCTTCATCCCGCAGTACGGTGCTCACTGCGCAGGCCGGAGCGCAGGTAGGTGCTGTGTACATTTATAGACTTAATAAATTTATGTACTACTTAAATAAAATGGGCAATACTTGTGGTCGGTGCTTGCCTTGAGCACTTAAATATATAATAAAAAGATATATATGTATTATACGAATAGATAAGAACATGAAGCCGTATTCGCACCTACAACAATCCTGCTTCGATACATACAAAGACAGAAAGGAAGGAAGAGACTATAAGAATATACTATTGTGAGATATTTATATTACATAAATATGATACATACAAAAGGCCCTCCCTATTTGCCCAGGCTTGGGACCGGCAAAGTTTACCAGGCGGACTGTATCTGTAGTCTGCCCAAGAAACTCTGGCTAAGTTATATCTCTCTATAGAAAGAGAGTTAGCTCTTCGTACACGCTTGCCGGTTTTCAGACTAAGAACTTAAAATTGTATCTTATGTTCTCGCTCATACATGTCATGTTTAGTCTGAGAGGTATATTATAATATTATGCCGTCTCCTTCCATTTCCTTGCTCTAAGGTACATAGGACTGCTTAGTAATCTGTAAATCTGCATGTTCTGTGCAGTAAAAATGTTCTGTGGTTCTGTGGCAGAAAGAAAAATATTCCTTCCTAGTCTGTGAAAAAAAATAAAAATGGCTATCGGTGTTGATATGTCAAAATGGAAACCTAGAAAATTAAAAGGAACTCCAGCCTCAGTATTCCAATATTGTCTCGGTTTGGGAATATTAACTTTCGGGGTGTTGAGTGGTGTTATTTTTCAGTAAGTATGATCATAGTTATAGTAGATACGCTTCATCATTATCATTACCCATCAACGTAGTTGTAGATAAACTTTTTTGCAAGTGGATACTTTAACAAACCTATGTCTTATTTGCGAAGGAAATAATTGTTTACTATTCATCAGAGATGCGCAAACTAAATCACCAATGAGATCAGGGATTTATAAATCTTTTTCTTCGAAAGATTTAAATCACTCTTTTAAATCTTTGGTTACGAATGACGTTATTCATTCAGTTGATCATAAGTGATGCAAATATCTATTGATTCATGTAGTTATTCTCTCATTCCCTCAAGTCGCAACTGGTTTTGAGCTTTTTACTTAAAAGACAGAGTCTTAAGTTTCTGTGTACCTATCGTCATTGTATTTCGAAGAGTGCGTTTGTGCGTGCCTACAACTTATGTTATCTCTTTTCAATTCACAATATCCTTTATCTATTGTCTCATTCTAAATCTACGTCAATCATTCCATCTATTCAATCCTAACGTAGTGAGCTAGTGAGATAAAGATGTATTTTCGAAACCAAAGATTTAAAGATTGATTACGCATTTTGAAAGGATTATACATCTTTTGTATCAATCATCTCTACTGTTCATATATGACGGGCCTCGTGGCGTAGTCGGTAGTGTAATCGACTTCCGTGCACGAGGTTGTGGGTTCGATTCCCACTCAGGACAATTATTTATGTGATGAACACAGATATTTGTACTGCGTCTGGGTGTTTTCTATGTATTATATGTATGTATTTATAAAAAAAAAGTAGTATATGTATTATATCCGTAATTGGTACCCATAGCACAAGCGTTAAGCTTAGTTTGGGACCAAAGGATGTTGCGTGAAAAAATGTCCGCGAATATTTATTTATTTATATATTTAAGCAATAGATTGTCCATATATACAATGATTTGAATAACTGTGAGAACAATTTTCTGAACTAACCTACTTGTAATAAGATTTCATTTTGATAATAAAAGCATGTGTCTTGATTATTATGCCTCTGTCTTCTGCAATCTTTTTTTATTGCTAATGATGATAGACGAGCCACGGCCCATGGTAAGTGGTGACCGTTGCTCATGGACTCAACTATATCAAGAGTATTGTTAAGGCTCAGTGCACCATTTCATTTCTAAGATATGAAATGAAAGAATAAATTACACAATATTTATTGCCTTAAAGATTTGTAATACTTTATTCTGCAGCGAGTTTCTTGAATGTATTTTTTATATTCATAGGTAGGTACTTACTATCTATATAATTTTTTCATTCTAGCTACGCTCCTGTCACAGCTAATTTACGTAAAGCAACTGACAAATTATGTGAAGATCCTATTGAAGAGATTGAGAGAAAATTGATGATTGCCAGTGGATTGCCTAACCGAACTGCAGATACTATCAGAAAATTAATTGAAGAAAGTGAGAGACCAGATCTACCACACAAATAACATATTATGACAGATAGTAATAGGTAAAATTGTTTCTAAATTATGTAGTAAATAAAAAAATATTCAATTTTTAATTTGTTTTATTTTCTTATTTCAGTCAATGTGTGACAAGTAAATATTTTGCAAGTAACATTGCTATGGATGAAAGTCTTTCAGATTTTAAGGAAAGTAAAAGAAATTGCAAAGGACCTAAAACTGACCAGAAATTATTTAAAGTAAAAAAAATTATAAAGCCTAAAATAGTTCAGAAAGGCATAACAACAGCTTTAAAAAAGAATAAAAATGATTTAATAACCTACACCAAAGAGTTTGATAATGTGTGTAAAAAATCAGGCTTAGATGTGGATTCGGAACAACTTCAACTAGCAGTAGCATTATCAAAGTCACTGCAAAACGAAAGCTCGGGTGTGTCTACTTCAAAATCATTCAACAAACAAGGAAGAATAGCTAAAATAAGAACTACTTTAAGGGAATATGGTTTTAGAGTACCAGAAAAAACAATAAATGCTAATAAAAAGTTTAAAAAACACAAAACACTGAGTCAACTTATTACCACAACCAATGAAGAAAGATGTCAAAAAATAACTAGCAAATACTCTCAAATATTATTTGAATGTCTTGCCCCTATAAAATCATACTCGGTTTTTGAAGAATCCAAAACACCAATTTTTAATATTGCAACAAATTTATCATATAAACTTATGAAAGACAACAAAATATTCTATGTAGATAATTTAATTGAGAAAACAACAACTAGTGGATCCATGCTCAAAGATTGGACTACAATTCCTGGAAGGCCAGTTAGTCCTGTTCTTGTCCATATTGATAAAAGTCTAATGGATTTTACTAAAATTACATGCTCGCAGGATGACCTTGATGTCATTCTAAGTGGCTCTATTAGAGCTGCAGAAGACATTGTAACAAAATATGTAGTAAATGCAAAAGAATGTGCTGATTTTGAAAAACCAGACGTTCTTAAAAATGAGTTGCACAATTGTTTACAACATAATGGCGAACATCATGTTATTGAAGAAGGAATTCATGTTGGCAAGGATGAAAATATACTTGGTTCCGAAGACTGCGGACAACCTGCAAATAACTCAGTGGCTACAGAGCAATTTAGGTGTTGTTCACCTGATATATTTGATGATGAAGTATCATGTATAATGGAGATATCTAAACCATTGTTGTCACAAGAACAACACACCAAAATATTTACAGATGAAATGAATTATATGGATTTAACAGAATGTACCAGTAAAGAATACCAAAATATTGAAAAACTTCAATCGCAAAACATAACTAAACGAAAATCTGGTGATTTTATGGAAATGACCCAATGTGCTGTAAGTGCTTCACAAGGTATTAAAGATGTAAAGTATATTAAAGACAATGTAATAGATTTAACACAAAGTCTTGTTAAGGAAATAGACAGGTTTGACTCAGAGTGTTGTTATAATTCCGTAATTGTAATAACAGAACATAATAAAAGTGAAACAGTAAATTGCTTAGGAGTTAAAAATACAAACACATATAGCAACGAAAATAATTTATCACAAAAGTCATTCAAAGAGGCTACTAATTCAATAATTTTGGAAGAATACCGTAAAGAAGTTAACTATGTAAACAGTAAAAAGGAAATAGAAATACCAGATCGCCTAGTTAAAACACAACCTTTTAAAGATAACATTGATCTTACCCAAAGCTCTAATGAAGAGCCAAAAGATTTAACAATAACCGAGGATCTAGAACAATCAAGTAAAAGATGTCTCAGTATTGATATAATTTATCCACAAGAGAATATATTTAACCTTGATGATTTGCCTAAAATTCCATTAGATATTTCAGAAGTAGCTGATTTGCATAAAAATACAGATGATACAATAATTTTGGAGGAAGAAGAATATATTTCAAGTAATAGTAACACAATAAAATCTGTTATTGTCCCAATCAATGTTGTAAACAATCAAGTATATGATTTAACTCAAGCTGCTGATGATTCTGCACAAGAAAAGAGTGATCAATATAATCATAGTTTCTATGACGACTTTGTGTATAATCACTCGGATAGTAAAGAAAATGCTCATGAACCTGAAGTTTATTTGGATAATCTTCGCATTACAAGTGACGAACATAATAGCATAGATTTAACTCAATCGTCAAATGATTCTTCTAGAAATAGTACTATTGAACTACTTACACATGAAAATATTCCCAAAAATAGTAGTCTTGGCAAGAGTGATGACGGTACTTCTATAGTCTATGATGATGTTTGTGGAAATGTAACAGTAATTCAAGGTAGTGAGAATAGGGAGAAAAACCTCAGTGTACAAAAGTCTGATTTAATATTGAAATGTGATTCTTTAAACTCCCAAATTCTTCATGATGGAAATAAAGTTGAATGTCACAATGATCTTTTATCAAATTTAAGTCAAAATTCTGAAGTACTGAGTCAAAAGTCTGAAATATTTGATCTAACTGATAGTGAGCTCAACTATTCCCTTCATAAATCTACATATTATGATCCAATTGAAGATTACAATATTGATTGTGGTGGTAGTTCTGAGAAGGATGGCCTTTTAAACTGTAAGAAATCTTTGGATGACGAAAATTCAGTTATATACAGAAATGTTACTCATAGACAAAGTTTTGTTCCTAAAAGTGACATAGAAAAACATACAGTGACAGCTACTGGTTCTGGAGGATCAAACATCAATAGAATTAATGGTTCTAGTCCTTTTAATGATCAAAGTAATGGCATAATCCCCATAGTAACGCCAAATAATAGTGAATACATTATAAAAACAAATGAGGTAACTCCTATGGCAGACTATGCAGGCATGACAACTCCTCAACGCAATAAGGAATTGCATAAATATGGATTAAGACCTTTTAAAAGAAAGCGAGGTGATATTATGTTTTCCTACTAGATTTTTCCATTCATTCAATTTAATTAAAAAGAAACCTGATAAGTAACATATTGCAGGCCAGTTATAATCTTTTGACGTCATCAATCATTTCTAGATCACATAAAGAGTTGTCCTATGTGGGAATCGAGCCCACAATACTCTAGCGGGTCGCCGGTATCTAAACCACACCGCCATCTGTACAATTTTTCCAAAAAATATTAAAATATTGCTAGGGCTGCGTCATTATTAGGTAAAAATCATAATTATAAAATTAAGTTTACATGATCGGTATAATGTATGCAAATACTCCCGACAGATGGCGCAGGCGTCATCCAAGACGTTAAGTATGAATGTGATTGAAATTAGCAGTCCCAAGCAATGGTCGCGATGGTTGAATTGGCAAAGCATCTGGACAGTATCCAGGAGATACAAGTTCAATTCCTGCTTGTGACTATTATTTTCGACTTCACATTTTCACATTGTGTTAGAACCTATTGTAGTCAAATAAAATTCCAAAAAAGGCTCATTCCGCTATCTTTCTGACTTTATTATTTCATAATCACCTCATAATAAGTGGTAATGAACATTAACCACTCATTCAGGGGGGATATAATAGGCTATTTTTGCATAAACATTTCACACTTAGCGCCTGAGTCAGACAAGTCAGTTAATCCTTGAATTAATAATGTCTGCCTACTTCCTTAGAATGAAAAAATTGGTTAATTCACGACGCGGTTATTAGTGATTTATGCGTTATAGATTTGGTAGTAGACGGCTGTATCAATGACATTTTTCTATTCTTTTTAGCCATACAAATCCTTACTCACATATACAACCAAACTCATCCAATGCTAGAATCAAATTCAGATGATGAAATATCATCGCCTGCTAAAAAAACTAGACAAGAAAATGAAACTACTTGTGTACTAAACGAAGCACAAAATCCTTCCAAAGAAGCACAAGAAGAAACTGTAAAAAAATCGCCTGTAAAATTAAGAAATACAATCGAAAATATTAAGTCTCCACGGAAAAATGTTCGGAAATCGAAGTCCCCGCGACAAGATATTGAAAATAGTAGAAATACAAAATCTCCTAGCAACAAAAGTGGATGTAGTCGTAATGAAATTTCTCCTAGGAAGAGGGTTAATAATGACAATATAATAAGTGTCTATGAAATAACCAGTGAAGTACCCGTTATTAGGAGTGTAGAATGTAATCCGGATGATTGGGTATTTCAAAAGAAGGAGAAAGCTAAGGTAATAACCTATTTTTGAAGTGAAAACTTCTATATGAAGGTTTAGGTAGGGAGTAAATTCATGTAAGTCGCCATCGACATGGCCTCGTGACGTGTTAATGATAACACTATTTAAACCAGAAAATAAATATATTTTCTTCTCATGAAAGGCTTTACTACAGAATCCGGCCGCTTGTGGCTATTGCAATCGCCACTTTGTTGTTGTGGATGCACTCGCCTCAGGCGCTCGTGTTAATTATTAGTGTATTTTTGACGGTTGTTATATAATAGGCCCACAAAATAAAGATATTTTTAATTTGAATTTAATATAATTGTTGCTCAGAGTGCCGGTAGATGTCAAAACCCGATAAATGTAAACAGTTTTGATTTACAAGTTTTAATTTAAGATCAAACAATTTGGTTATCCATAAATAACAAATGTTTGTTTATAGTTTTAAGTTTTCACTTCTGTCGGCTGTCCTGGTCAAAGTCGTAGGCAGTCTTTGAATGCAGGCGGCTCAGGACCTTTCGCTGTGGCGTTCTCTTGGGGAGGCCTATGTCCAGCAGTGGTTGGAGAAAGGATGGATGGATCAATTTTCTACTTTTACTAAATTACTTTTATTGTTATCAGTAAATTTCGTCAGTAGGTACCGAGACGTCAGGGTAATTTTTCTAAATTTTCCTATTATCTATAAAATTATACCAGATCAGTATTTCATGTGTCACGCAGGTATATTCATGTCGCTTACCGCTTCACATAGCGTTTCACAACTACGTGTCCAGTCGGAGAGGCCTTAGGGAAGCTATACTAAAGTATGAACCGATCAATATTGATCTCATCCACAAGGACTTGGTCTCTTATGGACATCGATATGACCCAAAGGTAACATTTTTGATATCTTAAATTCTTGGTAGTAAGTCTCTGTTTACCATAAAGCCGACCGTGGTGGTATAGTCACTTTAGTCTATAAAAATAACCATTATTTCATGACTGAACTCAAATTATTTATATGAAAACAAAACGACAAAATTTTGCGTGAGTTTTTGTGAATCACGCCCAGCGGTGGATTTACACTAGGGGCAGTCGGGGCAAGTGCCCAGGGCGGCAAATTTTTTAGGGTAGCAAAATTTTGAGGGAATTTTTTTTTATCAAGATTGCTCAATATAATTAATCAATAATTTTTTGTTTAATTGATAAATCAAGAAATTCAATTCATCCATTATTTGTGAATTATAATTTTGGCACTTTTGGTAAAAATTAATAGTCAAAATGATTTAGTCAATTTATTTCCTTGGATATTTAAAATAATAATCGTTTTTCTATTTTCTGGAATTTAAGGAAATTTAATTAGTATTTTTTTTGAAAATTAAAAAAAGTTCGGAATTATTTTTTGCCTATTTCAAAACTTTAATTAATCAACGAATTTAAAAAAAGTTTTAATGTAAAATAACATAATATATAAACTATAAATTTAAGTAAAATTCCAGTATTGGGGCGGATTTTTTTCCGGTGTCCAGGAGCGGCATTAAGTTTAAATTCGGCCCTTTATCACGCCGGTTATCACTTACTACAATACCGTAATTTACACCTAATTGTGTATGAGTGTGTTCTTATTTTCTTTTATGTTACGATAGAATATGATTAAATGCACGTTTACCTTTCGTTACACCGAACACACCGTATTTTTTATGTTAAGGCGGGAAAAAATTTTGCTTGCCTTCGTTAGTCGCTTCGTACGATAATAGGCTTGATGACAGTAATAAAGAATCGCCAAAATATTGAACTGATCTAATGAAATAGGATTCAAGGATTTCGAAAAATATATTCATTCTTATTTTAATGGTTAAATTAGTAATATATTTGATAACATAAACCTAGAAAATACAACAATCCGCCATGATAGTTCAACACCAATCAGAGCGAATGACGTCACGTGCTAAGGCATGACGTCATTCGCTCTTTAAATTCTCTTTGACTCTAATGTTTAAACTGTTCCCGTACTGAGACGTGATGTCATGACAAATGGCGTGCGTTTTGACGTGAGGTTGGAGTTTAAAATTTAAATTTTCGTTTTACTGCATAAAAAGCCGATATTTTTACAGAAATATGATATATGTTTCAGTTATTAGATACTTCTGAATATCATAGAATAGATTTTGAAAAACAGTCATCATGCCTATTACGAGAAAGAATTGATTTTACTAGTCTAACCTATATTTTTTTTATTGCAGGACCTATTAAGATTTTTGGATAAAAAATGTATAACAGTGAAAACTGCAGACAATAACGCTAGAAACAAGAGATAGTAATCATGTATTAATAGTATATAATTTGTAAATATATTAATATCAAATCTTCTAGTCAAATGTGTTCCGAGTCGTAAAGTTACGCGCTAATTTTCAAAGGAGTCCTTATATTGACGGGCCTCGTGGCGTAGTCGGTAGTGTAACCGACTTCCGTGCACAAGGTCGTGGGTTCGATTCCCACTCAGGACAATTATTTGTGTGATGAACACAGATACTTGTACTGCGTCTGGGTGTTTTCTATCTATTATATGTATGTATTTACAAAAAAAAAGTAATATATGTATTATATCCGTAATCTGGTACCCATAGTACAAGCGTTAAGCTTAGTTTGGGACCAAAAGACGTTGTGTGAAAAATGTCCGTGAATATTTATTTATTTATTTATTATATTTAAGTGGCAATTATTTTATTAATCCAATAGAGTCACGCAAATTGCTACTCCGGATCTGACTAGAAGTATTTTTTATATCGACGTATACGTACGGTACTAACGTATACACCGTAGTCAACGGGCCAAATAAAAACTTCGGGTAAGTAGAAGCCTGATTGAAAACGATAGTTTTATTTTAATATTTTTACTTCTAATAGTAGCCAATGTTACACATGAACGCAAATGAACAATATATAGAAACTAAGTATTATTTTATTAATGTTTACACGAAAATATATTTTAATAGTGTGTATGATGCCTTAATTATTGATAACGATGACCAGTCATACTCAACCTTTTTTTTATACTCCGTGGGTGGCAAACAAGCATACGGCTACGTTTAAAGAAAAGCGTCTAAAAAAGCATGTTTTTCGATAAAAGAAACACGCTTAACAAGTGTAAGTCGATTTCGCTTAAACATGGCGGCAACTATGTTGCAACAACAGAGTTCTTTCGTTGATCTCACCCATGCTACTATGATGGAAAAATAACCTTATAATAATAGTGATTGGACTCAATTTAAAAACGACTAAATATAATAAAGGGTTAAATTACGTTTGAAATGTTTATGTAGTATTATTTTGTTACTATTTGTTAAATATTAATTTCAGTCAGATGCCTGATAATTGATAAGTAGGAAGGTAGTTACATTGATCGTTATAATTTTATTGTATTTCTTAACGTATATAGATAACACAACATTGTACGCTTTTTCATCAATAAATATAACGAAAGTCGAAGTAACGTTTTCTTCAACGACTAGAAACTTTTATGAAATAAGCGTTTTAAGTGAAAAGCTCTTTTAAAAGCGCGCTTTCAAAAATAAGCATAACGTTTAAACACGTTGTCAATTTTTAGCCGTTTATTCCATCCTAGAGATGCCCACCTGATGGTACGCAGTTGCCATAGCCTATAGACGCTAGTAACAACAGAGGCATCAATCGAGCGCGTCGCTATCTCCAAGGAAAGGGATAGGAGGTGGATAGGCAGGATAGTAAGAATGGATAGGGGAGGTTTTTGGGCCTACGGCGCTCTCATTCTCCATACGCAACACATCGGTAGGAGTACCTTCCGTTGTATTACGCTGATCTTTTGTGAGAGGGTGGTACTTCTCTGACCCAACCGGCCCATTCATGCTGGGATAAGCAAGGTTCCACCATTAGAACCAAATTTTGCAAGTCGCCAGCACCATAATCAGTAAGTTTTAAACTACGCGTTTATTAGCATCTAAATAAATTATGTTGTGGCCCGCAGCACCATAAAATAATAGAACGTGTTTATGGCCCCTATATTAGAATGTTAAGTATCGCTGACCTAAAATAATATTATTGTTACTATAATCTAGGCCAGAAGAGTTATTAGATCTAAAAATTGGCTTAATAGAAGATAAAACAACTATATTTCTCAGATATAAGGATTGTTAAACAGTCTATATTTAAAAATAGCAATTATGTACCTGTGTTATACAATATAAACATTAACATACCCTATGGCCTATATATACTGAAATACAATTTTGTTACGCTTAATTAAGTTTACACAAATAGAATCTGTACTATTATAAAGCTGTAACAGAGCTATGTCTTTACATTTAAGATATTTGAGAAAAAATTAATGTAAGAGGTGATCCATTTCGAGGTTCCCTACTTTTTTAAAGAAAAAAACAGAAAATTCTAATTTAATGGATAATGTTTATTATCATTTGAAAGAACATTCTTTGGCATTTATTTTTTGAAGATTATGTCTATCAAATGTTGGCCGTTGCTACGTTGCAGATGGTCCATCCGTTGATTCCAATTTTCGATGACTCGTTCGAGCATTTCGACTGGTAACAACAAAGTAATGAGGCCCATTTCTGGCTCAATGGGTATGTAAACAAACAAAATTGCCGCATTTAGGACAAAGAGCAACCTGAAGAGATTCAAGAACTGCCACTTCATCCAGAAAAAACAGCGGTTTGGTGTGGTTTGTGGGCCGGTGGAATCATCGGTCCATATTTCTTTAAAAATTATGCCGGTGCGAACGTAACCGTCAATGGCGACCGTTATCGTGCCATGATAACCGACTATTTGATGCCTGAAATTGAAGCTCGTGATCTCGGCGACATTTAGTTTCAGCAAGACGGCGCCACTTCCCACACATCGCATCAATCAATGGATTTATTGAGAGAACATTTCGGTGAGCACGTAATTTCACGTTTTGGGCCGGTCGATTGGCCACCAAGATCGTGTGATATCACACCGTTATAGTTTTTCCTGTGGGGATATGTAAAGTCTAAAGTTTATGCGGACAAACCCGCTTCGATTCAGGCCTTGAAGGAAAACATCACGCGTGTCATTCGCCAGTTACCAGTCGAAATGCTCGAACGAGTCATCGAAAATTGGACTCAACGGATGGACCATCTGCGACGTAGCAACGGCCAACATTTGATAGACATAATCTTCAAAAAATAAATGCCAAAGAATGTTCTTTCAAATGATAATAAACATTATCCATTAAATTTTCGGTTTTTTTCTTTAAAAAAGTAGGGACCCTCGAAATGGATCAACTCTTATTAGGCTATATAGGAGTGTCTGATCACAAAACAATTTTTTTAGATTTTTTCTGTTTGTTTGTTCACGCATCACGCAAAATCTACATAACGGATTTTGATGCAACTTTTTTATTTGGTAGCTCTTGATTAACCTTAAAAACTGGTATACATTTTATCCCGCTACTATATCGGGAACCTGAGATATAACGCAAAAACTAGCTTTTGGCTACGGCGGAGCCGCGGGCAAAGGCTAGTACTAAATATAAATGTGAAAGTATATTTTAATTTATTATTTTTGACGACACCACTGCACTAAGGAATAATCCTCGTATCCATCATCCATCCATCCATCAGCCTTTTAACGTCCACTACTGGACATAGGCCTCCCCAAGAATGGGGGATAGTGCTGTAATCGCCACGCTTGGCAGGCGGGTTGCCGATCGCAGTGGATGTTGTTAATACTCGGAGTGCTGCTGCCCACTCCCCCTGTATCCCTCAGTCGGCTCTTACGACTCCCATGGGTGGAGAGGGGTGGGACAATTCTAAAGCCGGCCCCACACGGCTAATCCTCGTATCGCGGGGGATTTTACAAACATACATTTCACGGACGCAGAGTACACCCAGACTCAGAACAACCATTTGTGGATCACACAGACTTGTTCTGTGTGGGAATCAAACCCACAATACTCGGGTGGGAGGCCGGTACCTAAAGTAAGGCAGTCTGCGTTATGAAGATGTTTAGGTGGATGTCTGTCGCCTAAACGACTGAGCAGATTTGGACATTTTTTGGTAGATGACACACTAGATTAACTTTTAGTACTACTAGGTACTTACTTTTTATCCCCAAATAATTAATAATTCCTGTAGGATAGATGTTTTTCGCCAATGACCTAGCAAAATGGATTTGTATGACATTTGGTATACAAGTATACATAAGTATAAATTATGGCCTGACCACAGAATATTTTTATCCTGGTAAGGAGTTCCAGTGATATATCTAAACAACTTTGTGATCCAAATGCTTAAATACACGCAGAGGAAGTCGTGCGCAGGAGCTACTCCTTATTAGTATTACAAATGCTAGTTTGTTTGTCTGTTAAGCTTTCACGCCGTTATTTCTGAACCAATCATCATAAAACCCCTGTCTACCCATGGGAGTCGTAAGAGCCGACTGAGGGAATACCGAGGGAGTGGGCAGCAGCACTCCCTCGAGTATTAACAACATCCACTACGATCGCCAACCCGCCAGCCAAGCGTGGCGATTACGGCATTATCCCCCATGACGAGACCGCTCGTTGTGGCTTTCTCTTGGGGAGGCCTATGTCCAGCAGTGGACGTTGAAAGGCTGATAGATGGATGAATGGATCATCATAAAATTGCACAGTCAGGAGCCTAGAAGAATAAACGGTTCACATGGGGTAGCAT
This sequence comes from Leucoma salicis, assembly GCA_948253155.1. Classification (NCBI taxonomy): domain Eukaryota; kingdom Metazoa; phylum Arthropoda; class Insecta; order Lepidoptera; family Erebidae; genus Leucoma; species Leucoma salicis. The sequence continues at coordinate 8,286,837 of OX411828.1, forward strand.
TTTTTGAGCAGAGATCGTTAGTGTGACGAAGAGTGACGCAGTTCTGAAGTACACGCGGGCTGAATCAAGTATAATATAATTTGTACTTTTGAACCCAATATACCTACTAGTATAATATAATTTGTACCTAATAACTATTAGTAAGAAAGGTTTAATCTAAGGAGTAGGTAAATTACTCCCCCCCCACTTAGATACCCCTTACATTAAACATTTCCCTCCCCTTAGATTAAACATTTCTTACTACTAGTTACACATACAATAAAATTATTCACACGGAATAAATTTGCATTGGGTCTAAGATGAACATGTTATTTGTGAAAGTGGAAAAAAGAGCCTTACGCTTCGCCGTCCGATACGTGGTCGCCACCGAGAACCTTTTCCCCGATGGTTGTCGGCTCGTCGAGCGATGTGGCCTGTTCATTGGCACTTCAGCATGCCAGCTCGGCGGGCTATGTCGGTCACCCGTTCTCCTACGGGTCTCCGTGTTAAGGGGTCGATCACATAAGAGAAATACCAAGCATAGCCCGCACTGGCCCGCTGAGCGACTTTGAGCCTTGATAATTGGCCAACATTCAGAGACCACGTCTCAGTTCTATATGTCATCACTGGTAACACACACTGGTCATTGACCTTCGTTTTCAGACACTGCGGAATATTGGACGAGAAAATCTTTCTTAGCTTCCCGAACGCTGCCCAGCCGAGTTGGATCCGTCAATTGACCTCTTTCTCGAAGTTAACCTAACTGGACTGTTTGTCCCAGGTAGACATAGTGGTCGACAACTTCTAGAAGCGACCGGTGCTGAGATGACATGGACATTAGAAATGACATGTGCATCGCGCACCATGAATAATTTTGTAATAAAACTATGGACCTAGTGAGTAGCTGCTTTTCATATTATTTTGGTTGTAAACAGTTTCATAAATACATATAATCGACCCTTTCCACTACAAAGGGCGTATCTCCAAATATCATATATATTTATTAACGAAAAAAAAAAAAATTGTTACATAGTAACTCTTTTGTTTTTGTAGTTATAAAAATGAGTTCCAGGAAGAAAGTTCTTAAATTTTGGCGGTCCTTTGCCTCATTTAATTACAAGTATGTACATCCATCTATCAACCTTTTAACGTCCACTGCTGGAAATAGGCCTCCCCAAGAATGGGAGATAGTGCCGTAATCGCTACGCTTGACCGGTTGGCGATCGCAGTGAATGTTGTTAATACTCGAAGGAGTGCTGTGCTCTTACGACTCCCATGGGTGGAGGGGTGGGACAATTCTAAAGCCGGCCCCACACGGCTGGCAAGTATGTACAATAGTAATTAAAGGAGTTAGAATGGAGTATACCCCTGAAAACCTGAAAAAAATGCAATTACCAAAACCCATAATTTTATAGCCCGTCTCCGTCCGTCTCCAGTAAGAACCAGTTAAGTATATACAAGGCTAATTTTTATAGTTGAAAGACCTTTTATTTTGCAAAATATGTAAATACACCCTGTTAGTAATACTAATGTAATGACTCTATGAGCAATAAATTTTGAATCTTAAAAGGATTTATTTGGTATCTTTAATAAAATGATTAGCTAAGTAAAAATTAAATAAACGGTAATACTTTCTGATATTTACGCGAATGTTACACATTTGTGAAATGTAATAATGCAAAAAATAAATAAACGGTTTAAAAATCAACTCTTATTTATTAATACATCCTCATATTTATGCGAATGTTACACAAATTATGAAACAAAACTACGTTTACGGAATCTATCGCGTTCTTGATTTTCTATTATCCCGACGTTTCGAATCCTTTACAGCAACATGATCACGGGTGGAATTTTAACCATCGGACGTCTAACATCGAAGTCCACCTGTGATCATGAATACTGTAAAGTAATCGAAACGTCGGGATACCTAATAGGAAATTAAGTAAACGCTATAGATTCCGTAAACGTAGTTTTATTTCATAACGTATTTATTATTAATTATACAAGTAGTGTTTGATTGCTTTCAATTTCGTCGTCTTCATCAGTTTGAGGAAGAGTTTCAATAACCCGAGATTGATAGGGCAGTTGTAAGTATGTTTTGTGATCGACTCATTTTCACATAAACGTGTAAGATCATTATATTTTGCTGTAGCAATAAGCAGGCTACTTGTATATAATGACTGTAAACTTAATACCACTGCTTGTGTCTATACATTTTTTCTGATGGCAGTTCTATAGTTTTTTTTTTGCTCCCTTTTCTTCTTGTGTGGTACCGACCCGTTCAGGCCCGATAGCAAGTGAGTACTCTCACTTTCTACCCAGTCCTACCACCAGTAATGCAATGGGTGATAATTGCTTACTTCCCTTAGTCGCCTTGTACAACACCCGCGGGAAAGGATGGGGTGGTGACACTTGTATTAAATGGAATGATAATTTAGGTATACCTACTTAGTATTATACTAACAAAACACTTTAAATTTTTTGATTTGTATTTTAGCACTTGACATGCTCAGCTACTTTAAGGAACAAATTATTTGTGAAAGTGGAAAAAGAGAGATCCGCTCGCAGTAAACCGCTTTGTCCGCTTTCAAGAAATATTTTTTGTTCTTTAAAACACTTTGAAACACGGTTTCTTACAAAACAAAGATTTTTAATCCAACAGAGCCTTACAATACTTACCTTGCAGCTATCTGTGATACCGATATTAAACATAGTAATTTAGGTTATATTTTTATTAAAAGAAATTTTAAGTCTAAAGAGGGAATGCTATAGGGCCTTGGAGCCGTGTTCGTGACCCTCATTTTCGGCATGGCCGCACTCAGTTTTCCCGCCGCGATGGCGGGGTGGGAATCATCCTTAGCACCCCCACGAATCTGTGAGACCGCTGTGGTAGATGGCACAAAGTCCTTTCCCGGATAAGCGCGGAACAGTCCCTCGACCACCATTTGGAGAACCACGGGCTGCAGAGTATTGCTGACGAGAGGGTTTCTGGGACGAAGCTTTTACCTCAGCGACCTTTCTACGGCCGCACATGGATCATGGCCCAGCATCACCCGCAAACCGCGCCTTCGCTTCAGAAATGGCCGCGCGGAGTACCTTGCTGGCTTTGCTGTAGGTGGCGTGCAAAGACTCGAGCTCGCCGGTCTCTTGACGTTTCCTCCTCCGATATCGCTGATATCGTCGACGTTCTTTTATACAACGACGGTGTAGATCGGCGATTTCGTCCGACCACCAGTAGGGCCAGCGATTGGCCGCCGGTGCGCCTGCACCAGAAAAGGCCGCGTCGGTCGGTGTATCCGGAGTAGAGTGTGCGACATCCATCACCGATCCACTCGACGCCGCACGTACGTCGGCTCGACACTCCGATTGAAGTCGCACAGCCCCGTCTCGTCGAGACACTCGGTAACCGGTCTCCCCCGAGTGTCCGTCACTGGAGACCCCCATGGCACAGGATTGGCATTGGTCATTGGCTTTATGTCCACAACGATAGCACTCGTCGTTGCGATCAATCTCAGACCTACACTTAATGTGACGCGGCGCCAGGCACTTGCAGCAACGACGATGCTTGGCGTTCAGAAATTTTACCTGGGCAGCCACCCAGCCGACACAAATGCGGCTGCCGTTTGAAGTAAGCCTCTTGGCTGCAGTGATTGGGCAGCGAACAAAAGCCATGCCCATACCATCTCTACCCTTGTGAATGTCTCCGACTTCGTAATCGTTGAGGGTCGCTCCCCCTGTCCTAACCAGGGTTTGTTTGAGCTCACTGCTGTCCACGCTATCATCAAGGCCGCTTACGCAGAGGTCAGCCGTGATGACCGGTGTCACGATGCGCACATCCTCTACTCCCTGGAAAACCTCCCTGAGCGTTGCAACCAAGGAGTCAGCCTTTTCGGCCTTATCCGCTCCAAGGACTTCGAGGACGCATGCACCTGTGGCTGCGGACCTCGTACTTATTGGTGCAACCCCCCAGGCCTGAAAATCTATCTTTTCCTTGACGTCTGCCAGCACCTTTGCATATGTAATGCCCTTCTCCGCTGAGCCCGGCTGCAGCGTGATGACCACAGCCGCAGTATGGGGTAAGCGGAGTTTCGCCTTCTTCTTTTTTTTAGGCGTCGCTGAAGGAGACTCTTGAGCCTGCGTTTGTTGACCTTTGGCGCCGACATAATCAGTCAAAGTATTGCGCCTGTCGGCTGCCAGAGGCGGCCTCAAACGCTGCTCCGGCAGCAAGCGCGGCTCAATTTTCTCGAAGCAGGCATCTAACATGGATTCAAATTGCGTCGTTAACTCCTGCATTAGCTGTTCCAGGTTTTGAGGCTGGGCTTCCGCGGCAGAGTGTTCTTTGGTGGCTTTGAGCTCAGCCAACTCCTTGCGTAGTTGCGCATTTTCCTCTGCCAGCTTTTTGTCTGCTTCGGCCAGTAATGCCATCTCTTCCGTGACAGACAGCTTACACTGCTCATCAAAGAGGGAGATGGCGATCGCAGCCGACTCCTTCAATTGTTGCACACAGGTTCCCTTTAAATTAGAGTAACTTGTAGCCACATTCATAATAAAGTCCATGGACTCGTGGAAAAGGCGCTGCCTTTCGGCCGCATATAACCCTTCTATTCGGAGCGGAGCAGCAGATTCAGAAGGCCTCGCAAGTCTGGAGAGAGTTCCGTCCCTTTGCCATCTGAGGTCCTCTACTAGCTCCGCCTCACCATACAGTTTTAACTCGACCTCCTTTACCTTATCACACTCGGCCTTGGCTTTCGCTAGACCAACGTATTGGCCGGTGGTCGTGGGCCCTCGCCCGCGACGGCCTAAAGCCTCCTTGACCTTTGGCATGTTGGACTCATCAAAGTAAAACTCGTCCAACACCGTTCCTCCTCTGCGGTGTATCGGCCTCAATCCGTTCCCGCTCGTATCAGACGCATCACCCGCAGGAATCGCGTCAACATTTGAAACCATCACCACTTCCAAGTCCGTAGGGCTTTTAGAACCCTCAGCTTCCATCTCTTTGTTGTTTAAAGCATCTGTTGTCCCCCCCGTATACATGGGACAGACAGAGTCGGTGTTTAAACGCGACTCTGTGAGGGATTCCCCAGACGCAACATGTCCGGGACCCTCCCGGGGAATATACTTTTTCGCACATGCCATTTTTGGTGATGTTTTACGTCCTCCGACGTTGCCACCCTAGACTGGGCCATTCATCTCGTCACCGGGTGGCGAGCTTGAGATTAGGGTACTTAGGTATTTATATAAATACATATGCTATTATAAAGCTGTAACAGATCTGTTCCTGTACATTTAAAGATATACAAGACAAAATTACTGTATTAGGCTATATAGGCGCGTCCGAAATTCAGACATTTTTTTTTTTAGATTTTTAGTCTGTTGGTCTGTTTTATTCGCGCATCACGCAAAAACTACTGAAAAGATGTTAATGCAACTTTTTTATTTGATAGGTAGCTCTTAATTAAGACTTAAAAACTGGTATACATTTTATCCCGCTATTACATCGGAAACCTGATATATGAACAAAGATTTGCTATTGGCTGCGCGACGGCGGAGCCGCGGGCAAAAGACTCGAATGCAAGTAACAATACTTTGTTCACAAAACCTCCCCCGGCTGATCCAGTAGGACAACCTATAAAGCGTCCACCTTTCCCTATTGATGCTTTTGAGCAGGAAGCAATTGTATCGTCAGTCCAAAACTGCGGCACTGTAAAGTTTAATTATCTACGTCTCGTCGATAAAAATGATGTTAAACGAATTGGTGATTGTGATCACTTTTCTTGCAATCTTTTCTTAGTTTTGTCATATTTGAAACCAATTGGTTTCATAATTGTAATAAGCGACAAAGAACTACCAGCAAACAAACCTTTTTTTTTCACACCCCGTCGTTCGGAGCAACGAACAGGGCAGTGTGGGGCCCTCATTCACTAAAGAAACCCGCCGTGTGCCGTCTCTCCGCCTTTATTGGCGGGCCACTGGAACTATGTAACATTCCTTCGGTGGTACCAGCAACCAAACCTGCTTCTTGAAATGATATTGAAACTTTATTCACTGTAGGGGTATTCATTTGTTGTATAATACGTATAAATATGGTTCCAAATAGCGTTTGCGTTAAACATGTTACAAGATTGCTTCTCTTTCTCTCTTTAGGCGTACCTAATAGGTTTTCTACACTAAGTACCAGAAGACCTATAATTTTACTTCATGATGGTCCAAATAAATATTGATTTTTTGCCTATGCCAAGTGCGTCTTTTCCGACGCGATCCTGCATTTGTGTTACTAGCGATACACAGACACAGCTCTTTTACAGTTTTATATAATAGTACAGATAACTATGTAGTTTAAAATGGAATAAAGCCGTTTTTAACTTCATGATACCTAATTATGTCCTATGCAGACGCATATAGATATAGACTGCTCAGCTCAGACCAACAAAAAAAGAAAAACACTGCACTGTCAACTAATAAGTGAAGCCACTTTTTTTAAGATGCATGCGCGCAAGTGTTGTCTAATAAAATACTAAAAGTATAAAGTAAGTTTACAGCAAATCATATAGGGAATATTATAGCGCTGACGACGTATTTTTATACGTAACGTACGTACGAAATCGCAGTCATTTGAGATAATTTGAAATCATACCTTACATTTGGCATGGTTTTCTTTGTATTTGCGTGCATGTTTTTTTGTTTGGCATAGTTTTATATGGCTTCACTGGATTGTTTGTAATCTGTCTATATTTTTTTTCTTGGTCTGAGCTGCTCAGAGGTTAGGTTCAATTTTGATTTATATTGTTGCTAAAGTATCATTCCATTAGTTGTTGAACTGCTGTTTTTGCTATCGTGAGGTAAGGCAAATGTCATTTCTTTAATAGACCCGCTTGTTGAATGACTTGTCTCGTTGCATTATTGATGTGACGAAACCTATCTGGACCTAGCTGAATACCACCATACCTGAAATAGTAAAAAATAATATATGAGAACAACCTTTTTCTTAAGGTTTTTCCCGCCCCTACTAAAAATCTCTTTTTCTTTATTCACAAATAATTTGTACTTTTAAAAGTAGCGGAACATGTCAATTGCTAAAAGAAATGTTTGAAAAAATCACGCCATCAAATAGTATGAATTTTAACTGCAAAATTAAACTTACTATATTGGATTAATGCATGTAAATGCGTTCCGATAGAGGGCGTTGGTCGTTAAGACAAATGTGATAAGTAGATTGGGTGTGTCTAAAAGATAGTACTGTAGCTCAGTGGATTAGAGCACTTCCCCGGATAGGAAGGGACGCAGGTTCGGTTCCCACCTGTACTAAAGTATTCTATTTCCTTATTCACAAATTATAATTAGTTCTCACAAAATAAGGATAGCACTGATATTAGTGTCACGTCAAGCGTAAATATTCACAATTTTTTTGTTTATTTAATAACAATTAAACCACATCGAATCACACCGTGAAAAATGATAGGGCTCTATTCGTAATCATAATAATTCGTAAACGAAAAAAAAAAGACTCGATTAGTAAAGTATTTTGGTTGTTATCGTGTTAACATACATTACCTACAACAAACGGACGTCCAAGACATAACTATTTTAAACAGTTTTTTAACTAGTTTAAATAACAAAAATGGCACAAAAATATCATGAGTGTTAAAAATAGTGTTTTTTCTTGATATGTGTGTGTATATATTATTTTACAAGTGCAATATATGATAAATAGAGACATTTTAAGTTTGAAAAATCAGTTGTTCTACGTAAAACGAGAGCAGTACCCACCTCAACGCTTCGCTTATGAGGCGTGCAATAAAGCTATGATTTATGAATCATATGTTTCTTGTAGCATTAAATTGTAGTAACTAATGGAATACTAATAATTACTAATAGTTGCATGTTATATATGACTAATATCCTATAAAAGGAGGTTTCGGCTGAAAAATAGTGTTGCATAAAATGGTTGTACCATGTTGCCAGTGAACACCAAGCTCAATTTCTCAATTTTCTCAATACCTGTATGTGGGTACACAGTACACAGTAATGTTATGGGTAAGACAGAACTTGAAGAAAAATGCTTGACTTTGATCCTCAATTTGAAGTTAAGACTTGGCAAGGCACTAGAATTTTCTAAATTATTTGTCTTTGGTAAAATTATAATTGTCCGAAGAAAAGTTTGTGATGAAAAGACGCCTGGAGATTTACATTGAAGTCTACCAAGCGGCACTTGGTCAGTATAAACTGAACAGTAAAAATTCAGCAAGTGTGAGTGATGGATGAATGGAGAGTGATCGCTACTGCACAATATAAATTTCTGACTATTGTTTATTTTTTCAGCTGTTAAAAAAAGAAATCTTAATCCCATAAGTGTCATAAGTGAGTAGATGTGCTTGTGCAGCGGTACAAAGTTGGCTATGGGATACTGAGGTTTAAAGGAAAGAAATATGGCGTAAATTACATTGAACAGAAGGAACATAATTAGTATTCAACAGAACAGTCCCATTAGAATGAAAAACGAACCGTTAGACGAACTTTCGTTTCGAGTCATTGTGATTGATCAACAGCCCCCTTAGAATGAAAAACTTAACGTTAGACGAACTTTCGTTTCGAGTCATTGTAATTGATCAACAGTCCGACGTCTGATTCCTCATTAGTCGAGATTGTGACGCGTGATTCAGGCGACGAATCACAAATAATCACAATGAAGCGAAAGAAAGTTCGTCTAACGTTTCGTTTTTCATTCTAAGGGGGCAGAGGTGTGTGGGGATGGTACTTGTCACCTACGCGCTTCTAACGCCGCTCATTCCTTTGAATTCATCTCACATCACATTGGCAAATGCGAACTTTCAACAATGTAAAAAAAACATAGGCCTGTATTCGCGGAAGGGCTAGCCAGAGGTGTCACACAGCCACGATTCGCCAGCTATGTCTAAATCCCACACAACAGGGGGCGAGCCTATTGCCGTCTACCGGGCACATTTCAAACTCCGGACTGCTACTGAGAATTTTTCTTTTACGAAGAAGCTCAATAACACTGCCCGACCCGGGGATCAAACCAGAGTTAAATTTAATGTTTGCAAAATAATTAGCAACAAAGCCTAAATTAACTTACCATCTCGACACCACAACTAATGTATTCTTTTGGTCCAATATCTGCAGTAAATGTAACATTCTGCCACCAGCGTGTGCCTCTCCATCATCATCACAGTCCTGTAGTATGCTTGTACCCTTGGCTGTCTTGCGTTCTATACGGTAAGCATACATATTGTGTGTAGCGTTCAGTATCTTCTTGTTTTGTTTCAGTTTTGTTAGGACAGCACTGTAATACCAATAACTTGTATATAGTACTAATTGTGACCTGCGGTTTCACCCGCTGGATGTGATGGATGGACAGATGGGATACACAATATTTTTAGAAATATTTTTGAGTTTTTTTTACAGAAACCCTTCGGTTTTGGCTAAATTAAGTCTTCTTTTAGAATTTTATTGATAATTTATACGAAATAATAATGATATCCAGATCGTTATTTCGATCACAGTGCCCATTTTTATCTGTTAAAAAATATATATACACTAGACATGTACTTACGCAGGAGATATAGTGCACGAGTGTGTGCGCAAACGCAAGTGCACTCTCTGTTCTTTCACTCTCTACTAGCCCGATGGGGCGGCATTCCGACACGAATGTTTGAAAAATCGCGCTATCAAATAGTATGAATTTGAATTGCAAAATTAAACTTACTATTGGAAAATGCGATCCGATAGGTGGCGTGGGTCGTAAAGACATCTAAAACAAATGTGATGTGGAGATTGGGAATCGCCGTCGGTGACTGCGATGGCTTAGCGGTCTAGAAAACTTCCCCGGATTGGAAGGGACACAGCAACCCCAATCGCAGTAAACTTATCTTTTTCCACTTTCATAAATAATTTATTCTTTAAAGTAGCTGAGCATGTCAAGTGCTAAAATACAGATCAAAATAAAACTACCTACTTATAAGCCTTTTTCAAAAATTGGGCTATCAAATCCAAATTCCTTTTTTTGTATCTGTGTAGTTCCAGGGATTTAAATAAACAAACTTTAGTACATCATCGTGGAAAATGTCCACGCTGATGACGTGGGCGGCCGTTTCGTCTGCCTCCATGCAAGCCTTGCAAAGAGGGCTGTCTGTAACACCTAGAGTAAATAAGCTTTTATTCCATAAAGCATGTCCAGTAATGGCTCGTAGTGTGTTTCGGAGCCAAGCGAACGGCAGGGGTAGAATGGGCTCTGGTCCTTCCACTATCATCTCCGAACCCCCCCTTGCCAATTTATCGGCAGCGTCATTACCGCGTTAGTTGCTGTGTCCTTTGATCCACTGTAAGGTTATATCGTTGTCGATACCTACCTGTGACAGGGCTCGATGACACTCGTATATAAGACCCGAGGTTACAGTGTACCTTTGAGGGGCCTGTAGGACTGATCGGCTGTCAGAGAGTATACGGATTTGGTGGTTCTTTACCTTTCTAGAGTTGATTGCATACGCTGCCATTAAGATGCCCACACATTCTGCCTGGAAGACCGTGTTATGAGCTCCTAATGGTGTAGATATCTGTATGTTCAGGTCCTCGGAGAAAACATCCGCACCAGTACCTGACCTTGTTTTAAAGGCTCCAGAGGCTATTCAATTCCGTCGTTCTCGGGGGCGACGTTCCAGAGTCGTGGATCAGGAGCGTGGTGGTGTTGTTCTTCAAGAAAGGTGACAGAACCTAGACCCATCTCGCTCTTGAGCCATGTCTATAAGTTGTTCTCGAGGGTCATTACAAATCGACTCACATGAAGGCTTTACAACTTTCAGCCTCTCGAGCAAGCCGGTTTCCGAAAAGGCTATAGTACCATAGACCACATACATACACTGCGCCAGATTATACAGAAGACCGAGAAGTATAATCGGTCTTTGGGTCTAGCGTTTGTGAATTATGAGAAAGCCTTTGATTCAATTGAAACTTGGGCAGTGCTGCAGACCCTTTACTGGTGCCAAATTGACTATCAGTACATCGAATTGTGCTTGTATAGAAACGTTAGTATGTCTATACCACCAAGGAATTAGTAAGTATTGCTAAATAACTACTCACTTAACATCATCCAAACAGTGTACTTCAGCCGCATGACCTTGGAAAGAGCTCTTTCTGTCTACAATCACCTCACCATGAATTATGTCTGGACAGCTTATGTCTAACTGTAAAAGTGTTATAAAAGACGAGGTTAATTATAAAGCATCACAGTGTTTATAAGCTATGGAAACCATAAATTGTCATCCAAGTTTTGTATGTTCAATTAAACATGAAAACGAAATATATAAATCTCCTCTCTTCTTTGACACTGGAAGTAAAAAATTTGTTGGCCTGGCATTATTGGGAGCGCTAATATGTCTGAATACACTAATATTTTGTAAGGCATGAAAGTAGTACAAATATTTAATGAATAAATTCAAGTATATTGCCACAAATAATAGAATATGCAGTTTTTTTTTGTTCAAAGTAATCTAGAGTGCCTACCAGTAAACTTTAATGCAGTACAAGACTAGTTAGAGTGGTGGAAAATAATGCTCTATTTTATATTTTTTAAATGTGAAACTTACAAGTGCCAAGTCTAATGATTCAACAGCTTGTGGTTTATGCTCACGCTTTTCTTTTGACTTAATAGATTGTAGTACCTCTCTTATTTTCTCTACCCACTGAAACACCACAGTCTCACCTACATTTTCTCTGAAATTTACAGAAGCATGTTAAAACTAAACAAATTTTACTTATTAACCAATTGTGGAACCATTTTGATCACAGCTAAGTTCAGCAGATTTTAACATATGAGATGGGTCAATACTTTATGACACCCCTATAGTTACTAATATAATAAATGTGTTTTGTTTTTGCATTAAGGAATAATATTTGTATCATGGGGGATTTTACAAACATACAATTTCAAGAACACAAAGTACACCTGGACTCAGAACAACTATTTAAGGATCACACAGAGTTGTCTGTTAAACCCAAAACACTCGGATGGGAGGCCGGTGTCTAAACCACTCCGCCATCTGTTTATCATCTTTGTTACTCATTGAAGGTGTGAAAAGCTAAACAGATCATCATAAAATTTGATATGTACATATTTTAAAATGCCTAGTATGCCATAAATAGTGAATATAGCATGCCATAGTTAGTAGCTTCATTGAAATATTGTGCTACTGTTAAATGATTATTTATGATGTATGATAATAAATATTATTTTCCCTTTATAGATTACGGCTATATTTACGGCTATAAATGAATGGTTTTATAAGCTTATAAACCATCCATCCATCAGCCTTTCATGTTCCACTGCTGGACACAGGCCTCCCCAAGAGATCACCACCACAAACGGTTCTGTACCATCTGAGTCACCACATGGCTTCAACATAAATAAATACTTACAAATATACCCCATCTAATATTTTGTGCAGTTGTTCTTTAGCTTTTCTGTCCATCCAAGGCGCGGAAAGTTCATATTTTGGTGGGGAAAGTTCAGGATAATCATCAGGCATTGTTACATAGAGTATTACCTCATTTTTATTGTCCTCAATTTTTATACTATACGATCTAGTTACTTCGCTTTCTATTATCCAATCTTGACCATAAATGGAGCTAAGTGCTTCTACTTCTTCTGTCTAAACATAAGGGTAAAAGCAGCTTATAAATTTAAGGATTATTATTTGTTATGATTAAAAACTTGTTATAATTATGGCATTTGCTTAGCAGTATGTAAGCACCTACCTGTTTTGCTAAGTTATTTTCCATTTCGCATTTATTTATATAGCTTAGTTCTCTAGAGCAAAATAGTACCTATAGAAAACACCCATAGATAAATAAGACAACACCAAAACCATTTTTACACCAAAACAAATGTCATCAAATGTGAATGCGAAATGCGAATGAAATGAATGTTTCTTTTTTAATTTATTTATTATATTATAGGCTTTGGCAGTGCCATCATCCTAAACGAATCATAAAAACTAATTACAAAATTATAAATATAAAAACAGTAGTAGAGAAAAAATAAGAAATGATACAAATAAAAAAAAGTTATGTGTGTATTAGTGTACACACCTAAGAAGTAAAATTTCTTTATGACATCATTTTTTACTATTTACAACTTTACAAAAATTGGTTAAATAAAGCTAAATTAGATAAAGTTTAAGCAAAAGGCTTTTATTATCAAGACATGATACAAATTATACAATTATTTCACCTTATTGCTACTAAGATTATTATAGCATTTCATTAATTATAATAGGTAGAATTATTACGGCGTTTTATAGAAGAGTGCCTATTGCCACCTTCCAGCTCCATTATCGGACCCTGGATACTATCTAGAGACAAAGTACTCGTCAACAGGAATAAAACGAGTTCCAACTTGATGGGGTTGCGTCATTTCATTACAGAGTTACTGTGGCCATCTTCCAGCTCCATCATCAGACCCTGGATACCAACTAGATACAAAGTACTCGTCAAAATGAATCATACGAGCCCAAACTCCATGGGGTTATGTCGTTTTATAACGAAGTTCTTTTGGCTACCTTTCAGCTCCATCATCAGACCCTAGATAGGTACCATCTAAAGACAAAGTACTCGTCAAGACGAAACAAACGAGTCTAAATTCAATGGGGTTGCGTCGTTTCATTACAGAGTTACTGTGGCCATCTTCCAACTCCATCATCAGTCCCGGATACTATCTAGATACCAAGAACTCGTCAAGACGAATCATACGAGCCCAAACTCCATGGGGTTTGTTATTTTATATTGGAGTTCCTATGGCCACCGTCTAGCTCCATCATCAGACCCTGGATACCATCTAGATACAAAGTACTCGTCAAGACAAATCATACGAGCCCAAACACCATGGGGTTATGTCGTTTAATGTTGGAGTTCCTATGACCAACTTCTAGCTCCGTCATTAGACCTTGGATAACATCTAAAGACAATAAAGTACTCGTTAAGACGAATCAAATGAGTCCCAACTCGATGGAGTTGCGTCGTTTCATTACAGAGTTACTGTGGCCATCTTCCAGGTCCATCATCAGACCCTGGATACCAACAAGATACAAAGTACTCGTCGAGATGAATCATACGAGCCCAAACTCCATGGGGTTATGTCGTTTTATAATGGAGTTCCTTTGGCTACCTTCCAGCTCCAGCAAAGTACTCGTCAAGACGAATCAAACGAGTCCAAACTCGATGAGGTTGCGCCGTTTCATTATGGAGTTCCTATGGCCACCTTCTACCTCCATCATCAGATCAGCTTTATGTTAGCATAATGTTACATTGTCACGCAATATACATATTATGTCTTATATTATTTATAGTATTGTAACCCATATTGGCACGTAACAGAAAACCGTTACATTGAAACGTTACATTGAAAATTTCTCCCATACGTCGATAAAGAAGTTACACTTCAAAGAGTATCATAACAGTAAACTAAAAACTAAACAGAGCCAATGGTTTTTATAACAAAATTATAAATTGCATTATACAATGATTTTTTAATTGTATAGAATTCGGAACGTGGTTTACAATGTCCTTAGATAAAGGATAGTAACAATGTCTGACAATGCAGTCAATGTCTTCTTCACATTGACAAATAAATACTCCTCTCTCGTAGTAGACATTGAGCTCCTATTTACAGCTCAATGGTCTCTACCCATGAGAAATGTTTTTTCGTGTTGCCTTTGCCTCCAAAACTCCATAGAAACTTCTCAGTAAAGTCACTACCACTTTACCAGGCACGACTTTGACTTGACTATGACTAATTTTCATGGAACAGTTCTAACATGTATACAACTAGGTCCATGCCAATTTCACCTAAATGACTTTGACCCTCTTTTTATATAGGTATAGGTACAATATCATTGCTTTGACATAATTATACTGTGACTTGTTTGTCGAATTAAACTTACCTTTGAAGAAGAAATAATATTTCTTCTGCTTCTACTCCAAATAATAAAAAAAAAACTAGACGGCATGGGACGTCTAGCAGATGTGAAAACATCGAAATTATTTTGTAGAAATAAAATGATCATAACTTGACAAAGTACTCCTTAAGACGAATCAAACGAGTATAAACTCGACAAATTGGGTCGTTTCATTACAGAGTTACTGTGGCCATCTTCCAGCTCCATCATCAGACCCTGGATACCATTTAGAGACAAAGTACTCGTCAAGACGAATCATACGAGCCCAAACTCGATGGAGCTATGGCGTTTTATAACGGTGTTCTTATGGCCACCTTCAAGCTCCATCATCAGACCCTGGATACCATCTAGACACAAAGTACTCGTCAAGACGAATCACATGAGCCCAAACTCGATGAGGTTGCGCCGTTTCATTATAGAATTCCTATGTCCACCTTCCAGCTCCATCATCAGATCAGCTCCATGTCATCATAATATTGCATTGTCACCTGATAAATATGCGAAATTTTACAATTTCAGCTCAATCGGAAACCTGGAAGTGTGTCAATTTTAACTTGCAAGATTTGAACAGGACAAGTAAAATAAAAGCGTCGCCACGCTGACAGCCGATTTGACTCCCTCCGCATTAGATGTTTCACATCAAAAACTTATTTAGGGTATATTATACCCCAAATAAGTTATTAGCAAATACCTACCCCAATAGAATGGCCAGTTTTAGATGGCCATATCATGAATTAGTGCCTCGGATAGAGTTTATATTCCTTGATTAGTGCCATTTCATGAAATAGTCAGCCACAATCCCAATATTAGTTAATAAGGAAGCGAGAGATATATGCAAGAATAGAGCCTTTTGGCACTGTTCGCTCTGCCTACCATGCAAGGGAAATGGCGTGATGATAAGTCAGCCACATTTTATAAAGTGACCAATAACAAGATGTGCCTACGACACAAATATTTTTTTCTTACTGTCTTAGATGATGCCCACGCTATGTGTCAGATATACTCGTATTTGCATACGTTGTTCCGACAAATTAAGCTTAGTTACCAAATACCAGCTCGATCCATTTGACTCTCTGCAAAGGCGTGACGTTTGAATGGTCGTTGATCTCAAGGTAAAGACCTTGTCGTTGGAGGAGGTTTGGATCTCTTTGTGTGCTCTATCAACTGTTCAATGAGGAATCTATTTGAGGTGGTACCAAAATCACCACCTAACTACTTGATATTGCTTTAGGGTTCATTCATACCACCTGAAAAATATATTGTCTAAGAGCACCAAAATGGAATTATGAGAGTAATAATACTATCGGTATTTTAGTGACTTTTTATTGCACTATGGTGGCACTGTGGCAGCTATAACAGAGCCTTAGCCTAGTGTCTACCCGCCAGGAAAGCTAGAATTTTCTCTAGACAGACTTATTTCTAAAATAATATGAATATTGATTTAAAAACGTATGTAAGTCTAACGGCTACGTCACATTTGAAATTAAAATTATTTGATAATAGGGTTTGCTCAAATTACCTAGAAATGTCGCGTAAAATTTCTGATTCAAGTAAACCAAAACAAAATATATGATATTACGGAGTTTCCTGCTGCCGTATTTCCATATTACATCTATTACACACAATTTGCATACGCTGGGGGTGATTACGACTGATTACGTATGGAAATAATCTAAGGCTTTTTTTGCTGATATGTAATTATTTCTTAGACGGTTTTAATTATCCTTGATGTTTAGAACAAGTAAGTTTTATAAAGTCGTAGTTAAGTCGTAAATAATAGCTACACCAGTTGTGTTGTGACGCGGGTCTACCAAATTACCACCGAAGGAATGTAACATAGTTCCAGTGATCCGCCAATAAAGGCGGAGAGACGGCACACGGCGGGTTTATTTAGTGGGTGAGGGCCCCACACTACCCTGTTCGTTGCCCCGAACGACGGGGTGTGCGGTAAGGTACGGTTTTTCCTGCCTAAACAAAAAAAAGGGTCTACCAAATTGACTATACAATTTTCTATACTCATGCATATTGCTATCAAGTTATAAAATAATTTATTTTTTGCTTTTTAGTGTTTTTTTATGAAATAAGTGCGTAAGTTAGAGTGGGTGGTACATGATGTGGAGGCCTTCCTTGGGGTCCATCTCTTATGAGAAAGCGTCGAGCACAGGATGCTGAAAATAATAAAGATGAGCGCCTAAAGCGTAGTAAAGAAAGAAATAGATTACAGCGAGAGTCTTTCGAAGACAGTGAAGAAAGGTTGGCGTACCCATATTATAACTAAACGCACTGCTTCATTGAGCCAGAGAGGCTTCGAAGTAAACGAAAAAATATCATCGATGTATACAATTTAGAATTTTTTAGATTTTTGTTTATTTCATAAAAACCGCTAAACCGATTTTGATAAAATTTAAATGGGACCACCTTTGAAGTAGCACTTACCAAATAAAAAAAGAATCATTGAAATCAATTCATAATTGGCGGAATAATCGCGTAACAAACATACAAAAAAAAGGTATATAGCCGAAATGAGAACCTCATCCTTTTCGAAGTCGGCTCATAACACAGTCAGGTACATAATGTACATACCTAGGTAAGTAGACGGCGTAAGGTAGTTGCTCAGTAGATATCCTGTTGTCTTCTTGGGCAGTGAGGCGTGTTCGGTAACAGAAAATAGCATTAAAGACTGGATTCTTACGTCTT
The DNA here is from genome assembly GCA_948253155.1 of Leucoma salicis. NCBI lineage: Eukaryota > Metazoa > Arthropoda > Insecta > Lepidoptera > Erebidae > Leucoma > Leucoma salicis. The sequence continues at coordinate 8,304,482 of OX411828.1, forward strand.
TTGGTGGTGTGTCCTAGTTTTAATTCGTTAAACGAAGGTTTTCTAAAATTTAATTTAAAATTGATTTGGGTTGCCTAAACCCACTGGGCCGCGGACGCAATCTTCTGCAAGGAAGTTATCTCGTATAAGGAAGTGACGGAAAGGGCCAGGGAGGACGACCCTGCCGCAGATCCAGACCGGGGAACATCCGCCACACGCAAGGCCTCCAGCGAAGGTGTGATGCTCCGGTGTGCGGATGCGTCGCTCATAAGAGGGTACCCGAAAAGGTAAGCCGCCGGCGGACCACTGAAGTATCTAATGTTACACAGTTCCAGAGTTTCAGTGGTGCGCCTTTACATGCGAAGAAACAGCACACGGGGGTTATATTTACTGAGTGAGGGCCTCACACTACCCTGATCCTCACCCCCGAACGACGGGGTGTGCGGTTAGGTACATTTTTTCCCGCCATAAAATAATAGGTATGCCAAAACCCTTGTAGCATTTCCAGCTATTCTTCCGCCTATGCATAAAGATAGAAGTCATACTTATTGTGTCGACCCAATGCATGGGTAGCGTAAGGAAAACATAGCATCACGCATGTATTCCTGAAGGGGTAGGCAGAGGTGTATTACACATCCACGATTTGCTAATTACGAGTATCTCTAAGACCCGAAGACGTAATAGGGGGCGAGAAAAGCTAGCGTAAGGAAAGGCTTGGATATTATCTAGCTGTGGGATTGATTCCCAGAGAGGATAAATATTTATGCGCTGCGACCCACACAGAGTGTATTTTGTGTTCATGCTTTCTTAGTACTGCCATATTTGTAGTCTCCCTGGACCATTTTATCATCACGTATCAAGTTTTTGTACGGGGTTACTCACAAAAAAAAATAATATTAAAACTAATAAATAAAAATAAAAAAAATACTAATTTGTATTTGGTTTATTGTGCCATTTTTAATTAAACAACTACCGTGATTACCTTATTTACAATTAAGTATAACTTAATAAACAAACTATTTACTACTATAAAATATGAGTTATAGATAGTTATAACGGTAAATGAAAACATTATCATTTCGAAAATTTTAATTAATTTACATGATATAGCCTACAATATCACAGAGTCATAATTATGTCATTACTGGATAAACACACTGGTGATTGTCAATGGGGATCCACGGGCAAAGCTGAGCGCAGATGGCGTTATCGGCGAAATGACCACTGTCAAATTATAGTTGCTTTGTTTGCCTGAGAATTGTTTGCCTCGGTGGTGTAGCGGTAGTGTATGCGACTGCTAATCATGAGGTCTCGGATTCGGTCCCCAGGTCGCGCAAAGTAATTGAGCTTTTTCCTAAAAAGAAAAATTCTCAGTAGCAGCCCGGAGTTTGGAAATGTATCCGGTAGACGTCAATAGGCTAGCCCCCTATTACGTGGGACTTAAACATAGCTGGTGAGTCGTGGGTGTGTAATACACCTCTGCCTACCCCTTCGGGGAATGCAGGCGTGACGCTATGTGTTGTTAGAATTGTTTGCAATTTTTTGTGTTTAATTCGGTTGATCAGCGATATTGTTAAAATGCACCTATAGTACCTGGAAGATTAAAAAATTGAAAGACGCTATGCTGTGACTATTTCTAGCTTTTTTAATGTTGGTTCTTTGGAAAATAAATGTACATCGGAGTTATTACATTTCTGTATAATAGCATACAGAGGCACATTAGGTACGAGAAAATTAAAATTTACCAAATCACCGATTACAAATTGTATGGAAATGACAGTTTTCAATGGCCATGTCGATAATACGCCATCTGCCGTGAAATGATGGTGGCAGTAAACATCCCCATTACGATCATGGAAATATGAGTTAAACTGTCAGGATTGTTGTGATTGAAATATTTCTTAAAAAAAACTAATAGGATTTGATATATCTTGAGAAATAAAATGAAACATGGTGGAAAGTTGGTATGATTTGCACCTACAAGCGAACTTACTACTCGTATCTGAATAAAAATATATTATGCAAGTTTGCTACTGATTAAGAGGAAAACCACATACAATCACCTTCATAATATTTAGTATGTTATACGTCAATAATCTAGAATACTAATACATAACGTTAAATTTAAAACTAATCAATATCAACAAAAATAATTTAATATGGTACCTAAGTACAACAACACTATATCCAAATCTAAAATAATGCTATATTTATTTTTACTATGGACACAACTTGTAATTTATAAAATATGGCATGTATTTATTATTTCTTATAATCTTAGGAAACATATATAAATGCATAAAATATACATATATCCAATAGAAAATCAAAGATTTTTAGTATCAATCACCCGAATGAAGGCGACGTGGTTTGCTACCAATTACAATCGTCTCGATCCTACGACAACCGAATGCCGTTTTATAATAAATGGCAATGCGTTGTCCCTTCCTAACCTCTCTACGAAACAGACATGATTATATGAATAAATAAATTGAAAATACAGTAGTAGTTTGTTTTAAGAATACATAGGTGGCGTGTAAACACCTTGCGTCACGGTTATGTGATTCATAGTATCTGAAACTATTATGGTCCTTATTCATATCTATCATTATCTATATTATCTACACTATTTACATAGTTTTAATCTGTTTGGCAGAAGCAGCGAAAGATATAGCATATTTATAATATTAGGTAGGGTTTTCATTATTGAATGGAAAAATTATTTGCTTAACGGAAATTGTGTAGGTACATGGTTTTATTACACAGGTAATATATTATATAGTTTAGTAGTAAGTACAAAAAAATAAATACATGTGATCGCTCTGATGATGTTGGACTAGAGATAAATTAATTACCCGCCTTTATTTCAGAGTTGACTGAATCAGAAAAACAATCATTCGACACTCCACTCTGAACAGAACAAAAACTAGCTGGTGAACTTCTGTTGCTTAAATTATGTGTACTTTCTATCATACTCCCGCTTGGTTGCCGGAGGAAATTCTGGAATCCAATAGGATTTACATTCACCATTTTATCCGGTTTCTTCAGTAACTCTTCGATGGAATACGGATTTTTCTTTTTTTCTTTATCATGCGTCTTTTGTTCCTCCTCTACTTCAGGTCTATCAGTACTATCGTCGCTAGCTTCTACAGAAATATGCTCAGAATGTTCAGATTTCACTTCATCGGAATTGATTCTGTTTAGAAGATCGTTATGCAGACTAAGGGCATATGGAGAAAAATTTTTGGAATCGTGATATGGCAACATTATCCTCTGCCAAGGATTGATTGGGTAGGGTTTCAGAAGACCTTGAGCTTGGACTTGGTTGGCAAGAAGCCAGGATGTGGCAAGACGTCTGTCATATAGTTGTGTTGGGTCTGTATGCTGCGGCGGTGGTATTCTCAATGCTGAGTGAGCGAAGTATGGAGGGCTTTGTTGCGACGACATTGGGGTTGGTGGCAGTGATGTTTTCATGGACATATACTCCATCATATTTGGGGGTAAATCTGGTGGTGGATAAGGATCTGTGAACAAAAAATACATTTAGTACCTCCATATATCGTAGATTAAATATTATTTTAAATGTATGCTGTTAAAACTAAATTTTTTGTTTATTCTGTACCTATGCAAACGACCTGACACAGCACTCAGTTGTTTTTTAATACTTGACATGCTTAATGAATATGTTAGAGTATCCATAGGCAATGGTGTGCTAGAACAAGTGGATGAATTTGTATATCTTGGATCTTTGGGATTGAAGGTACACCACTGATATAGAGGGCAAATGCCGAAAATAGAGTGAGCGGAGCATAAGGGCAACTTCTCGGCAGCCACCACTTCAGCCAGAAGGCACGTGTCACAACACACAACGCAGTGCTTGTCCCAACGTTATTGTATGGATGCGAGAGTTGGGTATGCAAAAAGGATAATGAGAGTAAAATGCGATCTCTGCAGAGAATCTCTGGAGTATGAATGAGAGTATTGGTGTAAAGAGGCGAAAGGGAACGTTACAGTGGTTTGGACATGTGGAAAAAATGCCGAATGAACGACTGGTTAAGAAGATATACAATGCGAAAATGGAAGAATGCACGGTACAGAGGAAGACTGAGACTCCCTACTTAGACCAAATCGCTCATTTGTAAGAAGGTGGAGTAGGTAAAGAGTCTCCGAAATCGGCGAGTGTGTATGAAGATAATTATGAATGTTTAGGAAGCGAGAGATGTATGCAGGAATAGAGCCTTTTGGCACTTTGTTCTTTCTACCTACCCCGCAAGGGAGATGGCGTGATGATAGGTATAGGTATAAGCACTGCAATCTTTTAGATGAAGTTGTTAATGCTTATCATAGTGAAAAAATATCACCACGGGTGTGTGAGAAGTATTTTAACAGATTTCTGAAAGGCTAGGAAAGGTTGGAACCACCCGTGGCAATCTTTTTTATTTCATAATTTAATCTACTCAAAAAAGGGTAATCAATTTATCACGCTTCAACACAAATGTGATTCGGTGTGAGTAGCTGTCCAATTATTTATATTTAATCAATTTAAAAGTAAAATGACCATTTATTTTATGACTAGTCATAGCACCTGTCTCAGTAGGTGGCGACAATTTACGTCGAACCATCTATTTAAAATGTCATTAATTAGTTAATGACTCGGTTTATTTTAGTAATGTTGACACAACGCCATGTTGAATTGAGTAACGACGTTTTATGTTGACAAACAAACTGTTAATATTGTCGTTCGAAGCGATTGGAGTCATGTAGGTAGGTAGCTAGATATCATCTTAAAAGCTGATATAAGTTATATTAAACTATGAATCCAAATAACGGGTATTTTATGATGAGCTTATCGAGAGGAATGCAAAGTACAATTAACGTTTTTTTAGTAACTGAATATCCGCTGGTTTGATTAATGTGTGTATTATAAATAAACAAGTTTGTATGGTTAACTAACTTTTGGAATGATCGAAATATCTGACCCGCGAAAAAGTTTTTTTTTCAACCCTTTTTCTGTCCCAATATAGGCCACGGGTCTCTTCTCATAGTGAGAGAGATTAGACTATAGTTCACCACGCTAACTAAAGACTGCTAACTTAGCATTACTCACAGATTTATTTTTCATTTAATTTTACAGGGCATTAGAGGAATATATTGAATATACTGTAGGTATTGAAATAATGCAGAAAAGAAGACTGCGCAGAGGGGAGACTGGTTTAGATACCAACGTCCCGTTCGAGTGTTATGGGTTCGATTCCCACGCAGGACAACTGTTTGTGTGATCCATTAATGTTTGTTCTGAGTCTGGGTGTACTTAGTGTTGTGAAATTGAATGTTTGTAAAGTTAACCCTTGCGATACAAGGATTATTCCTAAGTGCAGGGTACTGTATCAAAAAAAAATCTCCCCTTCTAGTAGTAGAACTTGTACGTATATAACCAACGTATTTAAACAAGACAGTTCCGTGTATAGGACTTGGTACTATCGTTTGGTCGCGCAGTGTTTTCTTGGATAAAGCCTTTTTTGTTTCGTAGAGATTTTTTTATACTTAAATCTATCTTGCTTTACCTAATGGGTCCATCCATCGGCCTTTCGAAATCCACTGCTGGACATAGGCCTCCCCAAGAGAACGCCACAACATGTGTTTCGCTCATATGGGGGATAGTGCCGTAATCGCCACGCTTGGCAGGCAGGTTGGCGATCGCAGTGGATGCTGTTAATACTCGAGGGAGTGCTGCTGCCCACTCCCCCGGTATTCCCTCAGTCGGCTCTTACGACTCCCATGGGTGGAGAGGGGTGGGGAAATTCTAAAGCTGGCCCCACACGGCAGCCTACCTAATGGGTAATAGTCATAAACTGACTTGATGGGTATGGACTAGAGTTTTGTTTCTCCAATAAGAGCATTGCCAGCCTATAAAAGATAAACTCAAAGTAGCTTACCACCACTCCTCGTATCATCGTCGCTCCATGCAAGCCCACTGTTCCTGAGAATTCTATTGACGCTGGATACTGATGGTATGGAATGTGGTTCACACACTCTCGCACTCAGCAGCCTCTCGCGTATCTCCCATGCGAACATACCAGGGTTTTCTTGTTTCAAACGAAGTATCTTCTTCACTACCGTTGGCGTTGCAACTTGCTGTAATCAATGAAAATATTTATGTATTTTAAAGTGTTTTTTCTATACAAATAAATAAAATTGAAGTGTCTGTTTGTAATGTCTAAAAAATAACTTACTAAATGCATATGAAATACAGATTTATGTATCAGGTGCACAGAAACGTGCAAGAGGTTACATAGAGCTATTTAAACTTTCCTGTCTATGGTGCTGGTAACCATAAGAGGCGAGGAGACCACCCATTAATTAATTAAATAAATACCTTACCATTACAAAATACCAATTTAATATTTTTTTGTCGGTCTCTGATTGTTCCGGCTAATCTCCGAAACAACTGTCCTGATTTTGATGGGACTTTGATTAGGAGATAGCTGATGTTATAAGGTGTTATAAGTTTGTAAACATCCTAAATGTTTGTAAATCAATCAGGTAAAAGTACTGTCAATCTGGGTAACTTTGATTAAGTCGGGTAACATTGACAGTGTGACTATGGGAATGTTTTAATGTTTTTTCCCTATGAAATCAATATTTTTTGTTAATGCTTGCTTTAGATTATATTTTTTAAACAAGCTCCGTATACACTCCTTAAAATAACAGCGAAGTTGACAAACAGAGTTAATGTTAAAACTTTTTCCGAAATTAGTGCGTGAATTTGAATGTGTGAAACAGTGAATAACTTTTTTAATATTTTGTGATTGTATGGCACTCCATACACTTACTTTATAGATGACAATTTACTCTATATTAGGGCGAATAGATACTTCAAACCAAAGTGTTTACATATTTTTGTTTGTTTTAATTATTTTAGTTTATCTTCATTTCAATATGCCTAACGGTTTGTCCATTTTTAGGATTTAAACAAGGTTTTGATGCAAATTAAAAAATATATATACTTGTAACTGCTAAATTTTGATTGATGGACCTTTTTTACAAATATATAAGATACTAACTACAAATGTATATTTGTATCGCCACAGCCTCATTCCTAATTTGGGAATAATATAAACCAATGTTAACCAAAGTAATTTAATAATCAATTATTACCTCATTTATGTGACGGATTTAATGTGTGTCACAGTTACACTTTTGTGGGTGGTAACTTTGACATACTACAAAAATAGATTTTTCTCTATATTGAATGGATATTATAGTCTTTCACTGTTGTCTATGGATAATAAACATTCTGAGAACACTAACAAAGCATAATATTGTCATTTAAATGTTAAAACTTGTAAAATACTGTGAAAAATATCGCTGTAATCTGTCAAAGTTACCCAGAATGACTGTAGTTGAGCGGGTTTTCACGATATTCACGGTTACACCTTACGCATGCTGCGTTTCACTACTAGGTGGCGCTGCTTTATCTATATCTTAGGCTTAGGATTTTTTTCTTTGATCTATATTGTAGCTATTTGTACCCTTATAATGCCAGTGATATACGGGTGTAATATTTAGTCCCATTAATTTTTATATTCTTACACATTTTGAATTTCTTTCTGTGTTTCTGTAAGTCCACGCTGATGTCGCGGATCGCAGTCCAAGAATTTAGGTGTGTGTGGGGTCAAAGAATGAAATAAACAGTGAGATCAAAGGGCCAGCGTATTTTGTGAATTTGTCATTTAAACTTACTTTGAGCGAGGTGTTGTCCTTAAAATAATAACCTACTCACAGCACAGCCAAGTTGTAACTCATAAAAGATCCAACTACATTTCACTTCGCTTACTAAACTAAAATGAAATCCATTTAGCTACCGTGCAAGATCAATTACTTTCTAATTCTATGGCAGACACTCAAGTTTAGTATTAAATGTATAGGGGCTACGATATATTACGTTTTATTGCAGAAGAAACTTCACAACAACAGATACAACAGGTGAAAAGCGTTGCTCTGTGATTGCTAACTAACTAACTAACTTATCATCATGCCATTTCCCTTGCGGGGTAGGCAGAGCGAACAGAGTGCCAAGAGGCTCTACTCTTGCATACATCTCTCGCTTCCTCAACATTCATAACTCTCTTCATACACGCTCGCCGGTTTCGGAGACTCCTGACTCCACCTTCCTTCAATACATGACCAATTTGGTCTAGGTAGGTAAGTCTCGGTCTCCCCCTGTACCTACATCCTTCCACTTTCGCATTGTATATCTTCTTAGCCAGTCGCTCGTCCGGCATTCTTTCCACATGTCCGAACCATCGGAGCATTCCCGTTCGCATCTTTACACCAATACTCTCTTTCATACCTACTCGGTCTCTTACGTCATTGTTACGAATGCGGTCAGTCAACCTCACTCCACAGATTCTCCGCAGAGATCGCATTTCGACCGCATTGATTTTGCTCTCATGCTCCTTTTTACATACCCAACTCTCGCTTCCATATAATAACGTTAGGACAAGCACTGCGTTGTGTATTGCGACACGTGCCTTCTGGCTGAGGTGGTGGCTGCCGAGAAGTTGTCCCAATGCTCCGTTCACTCTATTTCCCGCATTCACTCTTCTTCTCTGTGATTGCGTTGTAACTGTACTAATACTATCTATAATAAACTACTGTTGGAAAATTATATAAAAAATATTTTTACGGTTTCACTTTATTTTGATGATGTAATTTACCTTTCCATCCATCCATCCATCAGCCTTTGAACGTCCACTGCTGGACATAAGCCTCCCCAAGACGACGCCACAAAAAGCGATACAGTCATGGGGGATAATGCCGTAATCGCCACGCTTGGCAGACGAGTTGGCGATGGCAGTGGATGTTGTATACTCGAGGGATTGCTGTTACCTACTCCGGCAGTATTCCCTCAGTCGGGTCTTATGACTCCCGTGGGTAGAGAGGGGTGGGACAATTCTAAAGCCGGCCCCACACGGCCAAATCTTAACTTTACATACTAATATTATGACTGCCTTGGTGGAGCAGCGGTAGTGTAAGCGACTGCTGAACATGAGGTCTCGGGGGAGGAAATGTACCTAACCTCACACCCCGTCGTTCAGGGCAACGAACAGGGTAGTATGGGGCCTTCACCCACTAAAGAAACCCGCCATGTGCCATCATCCGCCTTTATTGGCGCACCACTGGAACTATATTACATTCCTTCGGTGGTGGGCCGTCCTACCCTACGCTTACTAAATCACGGTCTCCACTCTAGGACACGCTTGCTCCATCGGCCATCGGTCCTTCTGCAGATGTGACCAGCCCATTGCCACTTTAGCGTACTGAGTCAAATAGAAATATAATTTGTCGTGGAGTAATGTTTTTATTTTATTTGGGTCAATTCTGTATGTCCATATAGACGCGGGCTGAATCAAGTATTGCATATTGGTTAGATTGGACCTATTAATTACATTTTTATGTTAAAATTTGCTATTATTTGTAAAAAAGAACTGCGAACTATTTGATAATATAATATACCCTTTTTGAACATCTAAGACTGACATTATATAGGGTTTTAAATGAATTCCTAAGATAAATTCACTTTGGTTGAAAGGCGCGTGGTAAAGGTTTTGACAAACACCAGCTAAATATCCAGCTAAATATAATCCATCCATCCATCCATCAGCCAGCATGGAGTTCTGTAGAACCTACAGGTTTTGACCTAGTTCAAACTCCAGACTCTCACAAGGTCCGTCTTTAAATGTGACTAAAAGGTTTATTGTACATTCCTTGTGAGATATGAATAAATAATAATTATTATTAAATATATCGCCATGTGGGGCCGGCAGCAATAATAGCTCCACCCCGTCTCTTCCTATGGGAGTCGTAAAAGCCGACTAAGGGAATATCGGGGGACCGGGCAGCAGCGTTCCCCTGTGTACTAAAAACATCCACTGCGATCGCCAACCCGCCTGCCAAGCGTGGCGATTATGGTAAACTCCCATTTTGGGGAGGCCTATATCCAGCAGTGGACGTTGAAAGGCTGATGGATGAAATTATAAAAAACTAATTAAGTACTTTACAATAGTGATAAACTTTTCAGTGTCTTCATACAATAATGATAATAACCAACCAGTCAATTTTCTTTTGACTTCCTCTTTTTTTGTAGGATGTAAAGACAGCTCCTTATTAGCCTTATTATATAAAAACGGGCCCAGAAAACTATAAAATCTTTGTGCAAATGATGTTTTGCATCTGCGGGAGAATTTACATACGTTAAAAGACTTGCGCTTTGCCAATAGGGAAGGGTCATATTTAAGGTCACTATGCTGTTTGAGTATAATTGTTAAGATGTACAATTGGCGTATAGTCAATGCTCTACAGTCGTCATAAAGTAATTTAGTTGGATATAAGAAGGGCTTAAATGTGGCAGTTTGTAATAATGCTCGTTGTGCTAATTCCACAGGTTGCGAAATAGTTTTAGAGATCCTCCCCAAACGAGTATGCTATAGGTACAAATTGTTTGACACTGGTCGTCTAGAACATGTCGTAGTTGTTTGAATATTACAAGTAGGCTCCGAATTCTATTAGTAAAGGAAGTAACGTGTAGTTTGAACGTAAAGTTCCTATCGAACTCTATTCCTAAATATTTAATATGAGTAGTTTTTTCCAGGGTTGTACATGAATTTTCCCGCCTTAACGAAAAAAAAGGGTTGTACATGAACACCAATAAATAGGTACGTATAAAATAATTCCAATAAAAATGAACGATTCACTTATTTTTTTTTGAAAGGCAACTGCCAGGGAATTGGAATATAGGTAGAGAGGTAAGTACCTATATGATTTTAGCCACAGACTAACCAGATAGTGGTTGGTTGGGCCATGATTTCAGCATAAAATATAATAAAAAATTAAGAACAACCCAAAAAATTAATTAAAGAAATAAATAAATTGACAAGAACGGATTACACGCCTGATTTTTGACCAATCAAGAGTTTATCTTTAAACTATAACTTAAAATTCCTCGTTAAGACCACCCATACTTGTACATTCCTAAATCCCAGCTGAAGAATTCACCATGCCATTCCCGGTTCCGGTCAAGGGACCTATGGCATATAAATAAGTAAGATCCTAGTACCTTGATAATATCAGTCAACATTTTTATTTAGTGAATAATTTTTTCTTATGGTAACAGACGAACGGCCCACTTGATTGTTTTTTAAACTGCGTGGATGGCAAACGAGCATACGGCCTACCTGATGGTAAGCAGTTACCATAGTCTATAGACGCTAGCAACACCAACATTGATTTAAGTTTGAAGTCCCAGCAGACGTCCACGACTTGGACAGAAACTAGTATTTTATAAAGTATTTTAATGTTTGCCGTATTCATGGCGACAGTATTTCATGCACAGCAACACACTACAGATTAGCGCTATGACATAGTAGTAATATTTATTATTCCACCAAAATAAGTGCGATATTAATTGCAGCACGTCCCCTTTGATGTTTAAATCTATGTACATTTTACATATATTAACTTTGGATCGATTACCTTCCAACTTCGATCAAAAATGCAATAGATTTCGCGTCGACCCGAAAAATACGTCTCGGTAATTAAGAGCGCACTTGAGAATTGAGCTTTTATTTCGTTTAGTTCAAAATTTACTGTATTTGTTGCTATTTAAGTTTGATTACACAGTAAATGTTATTTGTCTTTTCACTTTTAAGTGGCAGTAATAAATTATTACTTTGCTCATTTTTTGTGACAAATTACCGCAAATGTAAGATAATATTTTAAGGATTTGTGACTTTATTACTAAGTGTCATAATTGTAATTAGGTTGAACTTAAAACTGTTTTGTTTCTGTTTGTCTCAGTTCGTTAGTAAACAGATGTAGCTGTATAAGTATATATTCACACGAACAGTTTTTAGCTTGATTTTGTTCGGGACACTGCATCTCGTTAGTATTAATGATCGAATCCTTCCAACAAACTGAGCGGAAAGTCCAACTGCACAAATTACTGAGCTAATTGACATTACATATATCGAGCCGGCAGTATGCTATATATTTTTTTTGCTTATGGCTTCAGCCTGCCTGCAATACCTAGAGCACAGTCAAGTCGCCAGGAAAGCCAATCACTACGCAAGAGAAGAATGAAGTAGAATCTTTTTCTTTAAAGACGTGTATGCCAGAGATCCGACAGAAGTTTGAAACGAATAGAACAGGAAATTATAGCACTTGACATGCTCAGCTACTTTAGAGAACATATTATTCGTGTAAAAAGAGATTCCGCTCGCAGTTAAGTTCTCTTTTCCCACTGTCACAAGTAATTTGTTCTTCTCTAGTAATTAATTGAGACGTCTGAAATACTCACCCGGCTTGGTACATGTTATGCGGAGTGACATAATTATGGCGTGTAGCGGTACTGAATATGAGTGTGGATTCTTGGGAGAAAACAAATGAATAACAGATTGATGTATTATTATATGAAGAATAACATGTGTAGGAAGATCGTCAATTTTGGGGTAACGGCTGTTAGGGATGATTGGAATATGAAACTGACTGCGCTAACCCTTATTAATCAGATAAGGGTAAATAATGCTGTCTGAAACACTAGGTAACAGGTTTATTAATTAAACGACTGAAACATCTTGTCTAATTTATTGGTATTATTAGAGCAGATCGTCTGAAGGATTCGAAAAGCATGGCGTTGGTCTTGTTTCCGATGTCTTCGGGGGTATGAGATTGTTACCCCTTTGGCCGATGAGAACCGTACCCTACAATCGCAATTATAAAATGTGTTTATTACGTTCCACGCAGATTGTAGTAAGTATAATATAATATATATTGTTACCATGAGTGAACAGGGGTATTAATATCCTGTATGTATCGTTTATAATAACTTCAAGAGAGCTAGTTGATAAGCATTGTTTAATTAACACAGCGAACCTCTCACGCTAGTGTAAAGATTAAACTAATAGACCCGGTAGTCGAATATAATATTGACAATCGGACACTCGACTATCAACTAATGAGCAAAGCCATCGTACTAAGTCATTACTGCTCACAGCTGAGGTGTTCACACGGACTTTAATTTCGCTGATAGTCGAATAGGCGATATAGTATTATAATGAGAATTCCTACACTAATAAACTTCGGTAGTAATGTTTGTTTATGGATGATAAGTTTGATAAGGTACCTTACTTAGCACGAGTATGATATTATAGAAATTGGAAAATTTTAGGTATGTTATTCCGAGTTTTGTTGTAGATACCCGAATGTTAGTACATATCGCTAATACATCAGTAAACAGCAATTTTAATTGCACCAACATAAGGACCACTACCGCTAATAGCCAGCGACAACTACTTCCCAGTATATAAGTTATCATATATTTTGTAAAGACTTGAAGCATATATGGATAAGGCCATAATAATAATATACACCAGAGAGAAAGAGAGAGAATAAATGAAAACTAAAAACGGGATTTGTAAAGAACAGGAGTTTGATTTAATAATAGCTAACATTATGTTGAAATATCATAGAATCGTCTAATATTATGACAAAAGCATTTGAAATGCGTCATCTATAATTATAGGCTTTAAAATGCAAGCCCAAGGATAAAAAAAGTAAAAAAAATATCAGATTTCTACGAATTTAAATTATATAATTTGATATTTAATGTTTATATCAAATTCTACGTACTATTGATGTATTTTATTTATAACAATGTTTTTACTGCTATAATCTATGTAGATCAAACTACGATAGAAAATTAAAACATATGAGACCACAGTACAATTTATTATCATGATATAGGCACATTATTAAACTGTAAAAGAGGTTGGGCACATTAATAAATTATGTGACAAAATGGATATGCTACACATTTCTGGTTATACGTATTACTCTTTGGCTACACATTATGCAATAACACTACGATTATGGAATATCTCGCGTTTTAAAATACTTTACAGCAGTTTTGGTCACGGGTGGGGTAGTACTTATTTACTTATCATCACGTCATCTCGCTTGCAGGGTAGGCAGAAATAATAAAGTGCCAAAAGGCTTTATCCTTGCATACATCTTTCGCTTCCTCAACATTCCTAATTCTCTTCATACACGCTCGCCGGTTTCGGAGAATTCTTACTCCACCTTTCTTCAATACATGACCGATTTAGTCTAGGTCGGTAAGCCCTGGTCTCCTCCTATACCAACATTTTTCTACTTTTGCATTGTAAATATTCTCAGCCAGTCGCTCGTCCGGCATTCTTTCCACATACCCAAACCATTGGAGCATTCCCTTTCGCATCTTTGCATCAATACTCTCTTTCATACCTACTCGCTCGGTGGAGTGGTATTGTTATTTATGCGAATATAAACATTAGAAAGTATTGTATCTATCTAAGCAGGGAAGCATGTGAGATTGCGCATGGTTGGGCGTGTTTTGCATATAGGTAGGATAGGTCTATCCTTTTTTTTGTTTAGGCGGGAAAAAATGTACCTAACCGCACACCCCGTCATTCGGGGCAACGAACAGGGTAGTGCGGGGCCTTCACCCACTAAAGAAACCCGCCGTGTGCCGTCTCTCTGGCTGTGTTGACGGACCACTGGTATTGTGTTGGATTACTTCAGTGGTCCGGCGGCGGCTTACCCTTTCGGGTACCTCTACTGACCGACGCATCCGCGCACGGAGCGTCGCACCTACGCACCTTCAGGTTAGGTCTATCCTGATTTTTGCTGATGTTTAAAATCTACCTCTACGCAACGCCTGTACTACAGCAATTTTTGCGTTTTTCCATAAAACTAGTGATGGGACATCAAATTAACAGATATGTTGCGATTATTACATAAAAATTTTAAGAAATCTTAGTTTTACACTTTAACTATTTTGGGAGTTTATTATAATTGTCATTCAATTCAAAGGTTAAATGCTATTTCGCAAATGCCTCTGACGCAAAAGAAAAAAATACAATAAAAATAAATACGTTTTAAATGCTGCATCGTTTTGAAGATTAACCATATGCGCATTCGATATAAAATTGTATATTCAATAGAAATATCGATTGAGCTTCTAATGGCATAATAATCGGTTACCCTTCGAAATTGACGCCTTGAATTGAAACCGAGTTCCTCGCCACACCTCTAGCTCAAACCTACTATTTACACATTAACTTTGACAGGCTACTTAAAAGTCCTGTAATTATATTTTAAAACCACATGCGTGGAAGAAAAAGAATTACAGTTTAATGGATTTTTGGTTCGAATTTAGATAATTGTTTAAGTTATTGATTCGATTCAACTGATGCAGTTGCGATAGGATGTTCCGGAAATTGGTACAATTATGAAAAAAAATATCAAATGGAATTTGGTGGACTGTTTTATAGAGTATCTGATTATAATAAGTTCAATCGTATTGTTTGATTTCTTCAATGAAAATAAGCAAGAATGATTATATACTTACTCAACTAAATTTAGTCGAATTTTGGAGCTATTTATTTATGATTGCGTCTTAAACGACCTTTTTATAATTTTTAATTCGGAAATTGTTTTATTAGTCTCATTCACGATTCAACTGATTGTCCAGATTTGTTTCTATATGTTTAAGGGTTTAGCGTTTTACTCATGCCATTAGATTCCCCTCATTATATTCCACAATCAATTACGTTCTACAAAAGTACCTAACTATAACAAGAAACTTACACTAAAGTGATTAATTTAACTGTAATGTAAGATTGATTTAATTAAACTAAACTTAGATTATGATTTTGTGCAAATTATAATAATTAGTAAAATAAGTATAGGAACACAAAAATGATCATTATAATCTTTTCAAAAAAGTCTTTGGCAGTATGAAATAAAACTACATTTACAGAATCTATTGCGTTTCCATGATTTTCTACTATCCCGACGTTTCGAATACTTAACAGCATTCATGATCACGGGTGGACTTAGATGTTAGACGTCCAAGGCTAAATCGACGAGTAAATTTTAGGAAGTAAGTCTTTAGGCTTAGGTATATAGACGTACCACCGAAATCTCGACTTGAGGCTTACACTGAGGATCGAAGTTGATACCACTGTCTTTGTCATTGGTTTTACCGTTAGGCTATTACAATTTCAGGGGTGAAACGGCACACGGCGGGTTTATTTAGTGAGTGAAAGCCTCAAAAAGCTTTGCTTACCGCTATAGCAAGCTACTTACTTATGTACACTATTACAAAACTGCAGCAGTGATATATTTAAGATACTTAAGAAAAAAATGTTAAAGTTAGGAGTATAATTTTTTTTTTTTTTTTTACTCCATTATTAATAAACGTTGTATAACCTCTGAATAGTTATTCAGTATTTTGTTTGTCACTGATATGACAGTTTGTCGTTAAAAGAAGAACAAAACACTGAATTACTATTCGAAGCTTAAACTATGTCTATTACGAGTAGTAAGGGGGTTAAAGTTTAACATTGGCGTCACTAAACACAAAACATTTTTTTATAATATTTGTCTGTTTGCACATCAGGCAAAAACCACTGAAGGGACTTTGAAGAAACTTTTTTGTTTGATAGTTGTTGATAAATCTTAAAAACTGCTATACGTTTTATCCTGCTTCTATATGAGGAAGATGATAAAATCTAGCTTTTGTATATTCAAATATATTTATATGTCTTGTATCAAAACATAGGTTAACAGACACAAAGACAAATCAAATTTATGTTTTTAAAAATTATAACATAAAAAGCACGAACAAAATTAACTCATGAAGTCAATGCAGTGCGAGGGCGCATTCCTGGTCACCTTACGGAGTGTTCCGTTCAACGCAGTTTTTGTCCACACATCAATCATACCTTGACACATCCAATATGTTTTTGCACACCGTTATGCGATGCCGCAACGCCAGTAACTGTTCAGAAGCTATTAGACTGATTTCTATTAGAGTTTTCACGTATTATAAAATGAGCTGAGAGATAATTTAACGAGGCACGGGGCCGTTGCTTTAATGACTCATTGATTCGATATTAATAGGAGGGAAGACTTACGGTTAATGCAGCAGGTGTTTAGAAGTTGACTAATCTTTGAATTTGACAAGTATTTTTTTTTCTAATAAATGGGTCAAGGCAACTCTTATTAAGCTTGCGTCCTGGGAGGAATCCATATGTAATTATAGGGTATAGTGCAGTAGTGTCAGCTGCAGTAGTGAATTTTAAGTTACATATAAATCAATAAGGGTATTGTATAATGAACTAGGAGCTGTTGCATTTAGTGATTTTGAGTATATTTTCCGTTGAATGTGTGCCTTTATGGGTTTTCAAAATATGGATCTAGGCAGAAAAAGTGTGGAATGTTTATGCCTAGACTATTTTTCTTGTCATATTTTACTGCAGATCAGTGAAGGGGTATGGCATGCATATATTCCCGCCACACAGTGCAGTACAAGCTGATATTATTTGGACTTATTTAAAATAGTCGGGTAATAAAAATCTAATAATAATCCTTCGTATTTATTAGGGTGTAGAATGGTAAGATATACTGGTAAATAGAAATGTTAAGAAAGCGGTATAAAATTCGATGCCCAGTCATGGGAGCCACTGGCAAAGGCTCCGTCGCAGTCAAAAATAGTTTTTTGGTTATATTTTAGGTTATACCTCAGGTTCCCGATAAAGTAGCGGGATAAAATGTATACCAGTTTTTAAGTTTAATCATCATATGCATCAAATCCTTTCGGTAGTTTTGCAGTGAAGCGTAAACGAACAAACAGACAATTTGACAAACAGACAAGAAATAAAAAAAATGTTCTGTATTCAGACACGTATAGCTTAATACAGTATTTTTTTCTTATATATCTTAAATGTGCAGATGCAGCTCTGTTACAGCTTTATAATAGTTAGAAGGAGATACATACATTACTGAAGAATCCTTGCAAGGGCAAAAAAAGAGACTTTCAGGGCAATCGTTACGTTGACCCAGTTCTGATTGTATAACCCTCATGACGTGTAGAATACAGTGATATGCAGATTTCTGATAAATTCCTTAATAATAACTATCACTTCTTATTTGTTCTTACTATTAGTCTAAAATTAATTATTTTAAAATTTTAAGGTGTTGTACCCACCACCGAAGGAATGTAACCTAGTTCCAGTGGTCCGCCAATAAAGGCGGAGAGACGGCACACGGCGGGTTTCTTTAGTGGGTGAGGGCCCCACACTACCCTGTTCGTTGCCCCGAACGACGGGGTGTGTGGTTAGGAACATTTTATCCCACCTTAACAAAAAAAAAATAAGGGTGTTGTATACACCAAGGCTGCTTGGAGAATGAAGGTCACCCAGATTGCTGTGATCATGTAATTATCTATTTAATGCGTCTTACCTCTTTAACGGAAACTCTGTAATTACATTTTTTACGAGACATTAAAGCGGTCAGGTGATTTGTTCAGCCTTTGTGAAAGAAATGATTCTTTTCACTGGCTCCTTTGTTCGTACGTGTTTTGTTTTAAAGTCTTATACTTTGGTTATAGGTGAAAAAATTGCCGTGTCGTACTGTAATGTAAAACTAATTAAAAAGTTTCAAATCAAGCCTGGAAACTGAGTTTAGGATTTTGCTGCGTTATAGCATTGTTGTAGAGTACTTATTGTTACTGATTTCCAAGAGAGTTTCATTAATAGAGTATCTACCCGTGTCGGTATTTACCAGCAACAAAATTAATTATATAATATTTTTGAGAAATCAATCAGTCTAAAGCCAAGTAAGAGGAAATATTTTCTAAACTAACAGTTTTCTTTTACGAAAAACTAGCCTTTGGCTGCGGCGGTGCTAGTTTTTAGGTTATATATCAGGTTCCTGATATAGCAGCGAGATAAAATGTATACCAGTTTTTAAGTCTAATCCAGAGCTATTACACCAGCAAGTTTAATGATAATCCATTCAGTACTTTTTGCGTGATGCCTGAAAATACAAACAAAAAAAAAATTGTTTTGTGTTCTGAGCCCTAATACATTCACTTTTTCTCAAATATCTTAAATGTGCAGACATAGCTCTATACAGCTTTTTTATAGATAGATTATTGATTTATTAAATCAATAGATGCACAGTTTCGGACAAAAGCAACGTCTAAAACTGTCGCCAGTTGTATCATAAGTAGTTATAGTTATGATATAAATGCATTATTTCCAAATTCAACCTTACACGTATGGTTTAAAGTTGTATTTACAAAGCATTATGCAAAAAGCAATACAATTTTACGACCGAAATTTGCGGGCAGGACAAGGACGGAGTGGAGACGAATATTTTTTTATAATTTTCATGTATGAACATTTACTTAGTTTATTAAATTTGTTTAATTTATAAATGTGTTCCAAACTCATATTTACACTTTTATCTGATCGTATTAATATGTTTTTAGGTAGAATATTTATTTATATATAAATAAAATAAAACTCGTAAATATATTAAACACAAAGTGAAAAATGTGAAATCGAAAATAACAGTCAGGAGCAGGATTTGAACCTGCATCTTCTGGATACCGTCCAGATGCTTTACCAATTCAGCCATCCTGACAATTGCTCCTGACTGCTAATTTCGATAACACATCATACTTAACGTCTTTGGGTGACGCCTGCGCCATCTGTCGGACGTATTTTCATACATTATACCGACCAGGTAAACTTAATTTTACAATTAAGATTTTACCTAATAATGACGCAAACCCTTAAAATATTTAGATATTTTTATATATATTTTTAGCATTTGACATGCTTAGCACTATACATTAAACACAAAGTGAAAAATGTGAAATCGAAAATAACAGTCAGGAGCAGGATTTGAACCTGCATCTTCTGGATATCGTCCAGATGCTTTACCAATTCAGCCATCCTGACAATTGCTCCTGACCGCTAATTTCGATATCACATCATACTTAACGTCTTTGGGTGACGCCTGCGCCATCTGTCGGACGTATTTTCATACATTATACCGACCAGGTAAACTTAATTTTACAATTAAGATTTTACCTAATAATGACGCAAACCCTTAAAATATTTAGATATTTTTATATATATTTTTAGCATTTGACATGCTTAGCACTATACATTAAACACAAAGTGAAAAATGTGAAATCGAAAATAACAGTCAGGAGCAGGATTTGAACCTGCATCTTCTGGATACCGTCCAGATGCTTTACCAATTCAGCCATCCTGACAATTGCTCCTGACTGCTAATTTCGATAACACATCATACTTAACGTTTTTGGGTGACGCCTGCGCCGTCTGTCGGACGTATTTTCATACATTATACCGACCAGGTAAACTTAATTTTACATTTTAATGTATAGTGCTAAGCATGTCAAATGCTAAAAATATATATAAAAATATCTAAATATTTTAAGGGTTTGCGTCATTATTAGGTAAAATCTTAATTGTAAAATTAAGTTTACCTGGTCGGTATAATGTATGAAAATACGTCCGACAGATGGCTCAGGCGTCACCCAAAGACGTTAAGTATGATGTGTTATCGAAATTAGCAGTCAGGAGCAATTTTCAGGATGGCTGAATTGGTAAAGCATCTGGACGGTATCCAGAAGATGCAGGTTCAAATCCTGCTCCTGACTGTTATTTTCGATTTCACATTTTTCACTTTGTGTTTAATGTATAGTGCTAAGCATGTCAAATGCTAAAAATATATATAAAAATATTTAAATACTCGTAAATATAAATTTTAGTTTTTATTCCCAATATAGAAATTCTAATATTAAGTAGTTCTAATATTATTAGTAGTACCCAGATCTATTCTAGTCTAGATCAATGGTGTCATAATAAACATTGACAATACAGTAGTAAGTAAATCAATTTCCTTGAAATAAATGAAGCTTATTGTAGAGTTGTCTTTTTGAATTAGATTTCAGCATTTCTGTTGATTTTTTTTTGCGTTATAATGTAAAATAATAGAAGATAAATCTACAAATTTTTCTATAATAGATTTTATAAGACTAATTTTATGATTAAAAAGAGCAGGTTGTTGAAGGGAATGTGTATCAATACCAGAAAATATATTTAAATTTAATGTACATTTTAAAACTAAGGAACACAAATAGGCCTTGGTTGTGTTTTTGACTACTGCTGTTCTCGTCTTATTATCTCCTCGGTTTTATTACATACAGTATATTCATCTTTACTAGCGTAACATAGACCAACAAAAACTTTTAAATCTATTAGTATGTGAAACCATAATATATACATAATAAAACATTTCAACATTCATTATTGAGGCATAAAAGCCATAAATTCAACAATTTAAATGATCATCTTATAAAATACTAGTGGTGCCCTTCGAATTCGCTCACCGTTTAATTAATAAAAAGAATACATATTTATATCAGCATCTGATCTATAAATGACAATGTTATTGATATTTAAACTTTGTAAATGAAACAATTTCAAGTAATTACTTAATATACTTATATAAAAAAAAATACATGATACCATTCGTTTTTAGAACCGAGAACGTCGTATTATGCGATCAAAGTGAGCAAATGCGTTGAAGTATGAGCATAGCTCGAGACTGCCTTTGTTTTAATACCTACATACTCTATTTGACTGGTTCATACAGGGCCATTGTCGATAATTTGAAACTAAATATATTGAAAAATTAAAAATGCGACTCTTAAGCAACAAAATATGCATGAAATAGAAATACTGTATATTAATACTTACCGAAAATAAGAAACGCCATCCTTATTTTGCACTTTTAATGCACTATTTCGGCATTTATTCATCGACCAATTAGACATTTTGACACGCTTCGTCCACTCGCGCGTCGAAATAATACTAAACGAAAGGAGTGCAGGAAAACGTAATCTGCACTCCTTTATAGTGGACACTTTTCATGCCTGATTGTGTATCTTCTCTTTTTTATATATCAATGAGATAGATAGATAAAATATAGAATAGATAGATAAGGTAAGGTTCTTATAAGCAATTTTTCCGAATTATTGCCGGATACCACGCTATAGTTTGTACTTGTATACTTTGTTTAAATGATTTTTAATTGTTTTCCAAATAATTTGGGAGGAATTGTATTCCATCCATCCATCAGCCTTTCGACGTCCACTGCTGGACATAGGGCTCCCCAAGAGAACACCACAACGAGCGGTCCTGTGCGCTCATATGGGTACTCGAGGGAGTGCTGCTGCCCACTCCCCCGGTATTCCCTCAGTCGGCTCTTACGACTCCCATGGTTGGAGAGGGGCGGGACAATTCTAAAGCCGGCCCCACACGGCCAAGAGAGAATTGTATTAGCAAAGGCTTAAACCACTTTTGGAATCTATAAAATAATTTTAAGAAAAATTCTAAGCCAGAGGGTTTTTCTCGAGGTTTTATAAAGGGTTGCCAAATTGCGTGTGGATTTTGTCCTGAATCTCTTTGAGATGGTACATCATAGTGGAAAAATCATAATGCGAATAAATACTGTCCAATTTTAATGTAAATTCACTTAGGTAAGTCTCTGTGATCAACGATATAATAGAACCGATTGCTGTATCACGCAATACGGCCATAGGTCCTTCAATAACAATTTTGTGTATCATATCGATCTATTGATATCTAAATCAAGCGTCCCTTATTTTTATTACTCGTTTCCTCATTGAGCATTCAAAACCACGAATGTGAAATGTAGTACGAGTATAGGCCTGCTGAAAAGTATCTATAACATTTCTACACGTTGTATCGGTTTTTGTAACTTACTTCTCTGTTTTAAACTACATAGGTGACGTTACCTTAAATGTAAATGTAGGTACTTGACAGAGCAGCAGTAGTATTTGACTAAGTCTGTATGAGTGTATTTTAGTGTACGTATTATGTATAATGTATTTTAGTGTATGTATTATGTATAATAATATGCATCAGTCTCTCACGAAGAACTGTAAAAGGTAAAACGTTTTTATTGAAGACTTGAACTCATTCAATGATGAACTTAGAAGCAGCTAGTTAATATTATGCTCTTGCAATAATCAATAAATAAATAAATAATGTATTTTAGTGTACTATTTTTTAGTGCGGTATGTTGTCTTTTATAAAAAAAAGATTTTTTTTTCAACAATGTACGTACTGCTAGCATTAAATATGTTTAAGTATATATCTTTAAGCGCTTGATATGCTTAGTCCCGAGCAATTGTCGCGATGGCTGAATTGGCAAAGTGTCTGGGACGGTATTCCAGGAGATGCAAGATCAAATCCTGCTCGTGACTGTTATCGACGGGCCTCGTGGCGTAGTCGGTAGTGTAACCGACTTCCGTGCACGAGGTCGTGGGTTCGATTCCCACTCAGGACAAATATTTGTGTGATGAACACAGATATTTGTGCAAAAAAAAAAAAATGTCCGTGAATATTTATTTATTATTATTTCCAATTTAAAATTTTCGCACTTTGTACCTATTTAATTTATGTAAATGTTTAAAACATATATAAAAATATTAAAGTGGTTTATGTGCCTTTGAACGGCAGTCCGGTGTGTTACATTCGCGCAATTGAATGTCGGTCGATGATTTGAATCTACTGAATTGATGACCAGGATTTTCACAACTTAAGTGGGATTTGCACCGATAATATTGAGTTTATGGTTCCCTCTATGGATTACGCTGTCAATATTATTACTCGCCTCTTAATACCGTAAAGCTGGATCATAAAACATATTGGAAATTATAGTTGATATGTATAATATATCAAACGACTCAAACGGCCGCGATATTTTGTGCGTGTGTAAATGTGATGTCTTATTTGGTGCGTGGGACGAGAACTTATTTGTTAGTGTGCGAATGTTTTCAATAAACTAGAAAATTTATAATTTATAGTTTAGTTGATTTTCCTAGTATTCTGTCTAAATTAGAATAAAATATTCACTTTTATTATTAGAATTTCACGTTAGGTTATTTACCTATCTTTTTACATAATATCTCGCGTTTGTTTTGTGAATAATTTTCACTGCAATTTAACTAACTTATTATCACGCCATCTCACTTGCGGGGTAGGCAGAGAGAACAGAGCGTCAAAAGGCTCTATTCTTGCATCCATCTCTCGCTTCCTCAACATTCATAAATCTCTTCATACACGCTCGTCGGTTTCGGAGACTCCTGACTCCACCGTCTTTCAATACATGACCGATTTGGTTTAGGTAGATGAGTCTCGGTCACCCCCTGTACTTACATTCTTCCACTTTTGCATTGTATATATCTTCTTAACCAGTCGCTCGTCTGGAATTCTTTCCACATGTCCGAACCATTAAACGAATTTATGCACTAAAACCCAAAGTTAAACTGGGGGTAAACCGTTTTTAAACAAACTGTTTGGTTTATTAACTTTACCAAAGTTTTCTGAACGAGACGTGACGGGTGGTAAAACAAGTCACCGCTATTCTGATGTAACATACATCAGAATAGCGGCGACTTGTTACTAAAAAAATAAATTGTGTTAAAATATTTTTGGGACTGTTTTATTATAATAAAACGAATGCTGGATGTTCGCCTCAGAAATATTTATAATATCTATGTATTGCGTAAACAAAAACACATTAATTTCAAATCATTTGAGAACAAAAAAACTACCCAATTAAAATGCCTACAAATCCAAAATGTAAAGTCAAACGCCGGGCGACTAAATTCCCGTATCCTGTCCGTATTTCCACACGTGTGGGTCGAAGCTCTAACAGATAACAGTGGCGATACTTTGACATCGGCTGACAGGTGCCCAGTCCCATGACCCGCTTGACCAATCGCACCATTATTGTTACAAATTACCCCTGATCCGACCTCCGATTGTGTACGGAAGACCTAATTACATGACTGTGTTTGAATATCAAACATTTATTTTTTATATGTAATTTAGCTAATCTATACCTATTATGGCTTTTTTTTTATATAAAACTTCTTTATTTAATAATAATATATAAATACAACTGATCTACCTCTACTCCGCTTACTTTTACTAATGACTAAAATAGTGATAGCCTAATGGTTAAACCAAGGGCTGCAAAGACAATGATATCGAGGTCGATCTCGATTCGCACTCGCACGGCACACACCTCTGAATTTTCGAAATTATTTGTGTATTATTTGCTTAAAAATTATCACTGGTGAAGGAAAATATCGTGAGGAAAACTTCGTGTCTGAGAGATTTTCTTGACGGCTTATGGAATTTGCAAACCAAACCACACTAAGCCAGCCGCACTAAGTAAATCCTTCTCATGCACTCTGAGAGGACACAAGTCGTTTAGGATATTTGAAAAAATTTACACAGGCATTATTTCGATTAAATTCTAGTGTTAAGCCAGCATAACTCATAAAGATGGTTTTTTCGCAACTGTATTACATAACATAGAATTTCACCACTTTATATTGGCACTTTTTACTGTAGTGTCTGAAAACGAAGGTGTACGACCAGTGATGACATATGGAACAGAGACGTGGTATCTGAATGTTGGCCTTGTATCATCACGGGGATTGGGAGAGAACGGGAGTGACCGACATAGCCCGCCGGGTTGGAATGCCGAAGTGGCAAAAATCAGGCCACATCGCTCAACGAACCAACAACCGTTGGGCAAAAAAGATTTTCGAGTGGCGACCACGTATCGGACGGCGCAGTGTAGGACGGCCTCCCCACCAGATGGGCCAACGATCTGTTGGATGCAGTCAGCACAAGACCGCTTCTTTTGGCGCTCTCTTGACGAGGCCTATGTCCAGCAGTGAACGTTGGAAGGCTTATAGAAGGATGGATTATTTTATTGCTTACAGCAGCAGACGAGCTACGGGTTTCCTGATTGTTAGTGATAACGTTCAGCTAAACTATAGTATAGTCAAACCACTGCTTACTAATTTAAATTTTTAATTTCGCGGATATGAATTGTGTGAACATTGATTTAATCAAAAAATATTGGTAGATCCATGTGTGAATAACTTATTTTCTTTTTATTAGAAAACTGTAACGGAGCTATTTGAACAACTGTATGTTTTAAGATATTTTATAAAAAAAAAATACTCTACCTATTAGGCTATTTAGACATCTCTCAAGACAAAACATTTTTTAGCGTATTTGTCTGTTTTTTGTTCACATATTACTTAAAAAGGATGTCAAGTTTTAAGTATTTCTCCCCTCGCTGTGATAAATTCAATTTAATTTTACACTTCATTGTATTTTCCTTTAAACTCTTGAAATAGAATAGGGTGATGAATCTCATAACAAGTCAGATTAGAGACATATTATTTTTTATATTTAGTTACCTGAACATTTGTTTTGATCTTTTCTCGGTAGATAAAGTGATCAGAAGTATCTACTGTTATCTATAGAGATATTGATTGTCAAACCGAATGAAAGGTATCAATTTCTTTTGTCACTTTAACAAGTCGGCAAACTTTTACGAAATAAAAAAGATTAGAAATGAGATTATATGTTCCTAATGAGATATCACATTTAAGGTTTCACGTTTAAAAAAATATGAATTAATTAATGCGGTATTAGTTCATGTTTTTTCGCGTTTTTTCAATAATCTAGAATATGGCAAACTAGTTCTCTAAAATCATGGATCACAGAGATAGCGCCAAATTAAGTCTTATTTATTCCGATATGAGGAGATTTTATTATGATCTGTATTTTAGAACTTTTTTAAAATTTTCCTCTTATTGCTTGTATTGGCAGACGAGCCACGGCCCATCTAATGGTAAATGGTAACCGTCGCTCATGGACTCAACTATACTGAGAGTATTGTCAAGCCGCTGCTCACCATTTCATTTCATCAATATGAAACGAAAGGATAAACGGCTATCTTCTGCTACAGCCAAAACGCAACGATGTGCTTCATGGCCGGTCACACTGGAGATGGTGGTACCAACCCGCTCGGGCCCAAGTGAGTACTCCCACTCGGTACCCAGCCCTACCACCTGTCATGCAATGGATGGTAATTGCTTACTTCCCTTAGTTGCCTCGTACGACACCCGTGGAAAAGAATGGGGTGGTGACACGTGTATTCTTAGTCCGTCACCACAGGGAAACTTGATATGCTCAGCTAGTATAAAGAACAAATTATTTGTGAATGTGGAAAAAGGAAAGTTAAGTGATGGCTTAGCGGTCTAGCGCACTTCCCTGGATTGAAAGGGACGCAGGTTTGAATTCCGCACGCACTAAACTTTTCTTTTTCCATATTTACAAATAATTTGATCTAGATGAGTTTAGTTAGAAATATGGGTGGGGCCTCATTACGAAGTTGCATCTCACTTTGGGAAACTGACTGCGAACTACCCGTTACGTGCTGCACGCCTATTTGCATAACTCTTCAGTGTTGCTAGATCTATTAGAAACACGTACATACTGTAACACGTACCTAATGTGTTGCCAGTATTGAATATTTAATATCGCGGCTTTTGTTTGACAAAGCTGTTAATGTCACTTTGGCATGTCATACGATTAAATGATGCTTATCAGTTTCTTCAATAATAAAGAATAATTATTTAACAATTTAAATTAATGGGACAATTTGAAAATTTTATTCACCCTGTAATTTAACTGTGTTATAAAAAATAGATATAAAATATATTTGTAATTATCTATTTTTCTTACGTACCTATTTAAATTTCGAACTCACTGGCTTTAGATAAACGAATTCGATATTTCATGAGATGCTGAAACTGGCGGGATGATTAACATATGACTACCGGCTTTCAATCAGAAAATGCAGCTGATTATGAACGCGCGCTTACATTTTTACATTTATTTAAATTGAATATTCTGCGCGAGTGACCCTAAAATCACCCCAATGAAACAAAAGAAATAAAAATGTAACGATTCCCATACGTATTTCCGAGTAGAGATCTAATAGAGATACCGCAAATGAGCGTTCACAAACCGCACTCAGGTAAAAATTAACCCCTCGATCGCGACGAACGATGTATTAACATGTTATTAAGATAAACGGTGTCCCCTACCCCCGGATATAAGGGTTGATCGGATGTATTATATTTAATTGGCCCGTGAGGGTTGTATTTCGTAATATGAACATTGTACTTTTGTAATACACGTCACTTTTATAATCGATATTCATTAATTACGAATGTGGATAAACTGTAAAAAAATACTGTAATAATGGCTTCTTTTGTGTTTATTACTAGGGTCAATTTTTTATTGTTTATTGGCCAGTGTTGTTTTTTATTAAACGCTCAAGTGTCAATGGAACATAACTATTATTTCTTCATTGTAAGCAAATAGGTTGTTTATATCTTGTCATACATACATATTCAATAGGTATATCTAAGGTACTCAGACTAACAAAAAAATATAGACGGAGTATTAGCAACAATCCAGTGAAGCCATATAAAACCATGCCAAACTTGTAATTACACGCGCTCACGCACACAAATACAAACAAAACCATGCCAAAGCGAAGTGTCATAAACCACGAGTTAACAAAGTATGATTTAAAAGTATACAATGACTCAACGATTTCGTACGTACGTTACACATGAATACGTCGTTAGCGCTATATTATGCCGTGTGGGGCCGGCTTTAGAATTTTCCCACCCCTCTCCACCCATGGGAGTCGTAAGAGCCGACTGAGGCAATACCGGGGGAGTGGGCAGCAGCACTCCTTCGAGTATTAACAACATCCACTGCGATCAGCAACCCGCCTGCCAAGCGTGGCGATTACGGCACTATCCCTATTCTTGGGGAGGCCTATGTCCAGCAGTGGACTTTAAAAGGCTGATGGATGGATGGATTATGATTTGCTGTAAACTTACTTTATACTTTGTTTAAAAAGTAAAAACCTTTAAAAATTTACCCAAATTTATATTATATGATTATTTCTTTCCGGTGCATGACAACACCTTCACGCACACGTCTTGCAGAAAGTGGCTTCACTTTTTAGTTGACAATGCTGCGTCTTTATTTTTAAGTTAATCTCAGCTAAGGTATTTCTGTTTTTCAAATTGTGCATATTAACTAGTTACACGCCTGATAGTAAGTGTGATCCGACTGAAAATAGGGTTTGAAACAACCTACTGCTTGAGAGTTCTCGTTGCTGTTGATTATAGAAAGGAAGAAAGAAAAATATTTATTTTCGAAAATTACAGATTAGTAGGTACTTAACACAAAGTGGAAAATGTGAAATCGAAAAATAACAGGTACGAGCAGGATTTGAACCTGCATCTCCTGGATACCGTCCAGATGAAAAAAAAACATCTGGACGGTATCCAGGAGATGCAGGTTCAAATCCTGCTCGTGACTGTTATTGGCGCTTTGCCAATTCAGCCATCATGACAATTGCTCATGACTGCAAATTTCGATAACACATTCATACTTAACGTCTTGGGCTACGCCTGCACCATCTGTCGGAAGTATTTTCATACCTTATACCGACCAGGAAACCATATTTTCGATTTAATATTTTCCACTTTGTGTTTAATGTATACGGCTAAGCATGTCTGGGAGTGGGCAGCAGCACTCCCTCGAGTATTAATAACACCCACTGCGATCGCCAACCCGTCTGCCAAGCGTGGCGATTAAGGCATTATCCCCCATTTCTTGGGGAGGCCTGTGTCCAGCAGTGGACGTTGATAGGCTGATGGATGGATGGATGAAGCATGTCTAATGCTAAAAATATATATAAAAATATCTAAATACATAGTACCTATTTTTAATACAGGTAATAGGAAATAAATTAGTTTTAACATTAAATACTTTACATAGAGTTGGCAACTGACTCTGTGGTGCAGCGGTACTGTAGGCGACTGCAGATCATGAGGTCTTGGGTTCAATCCCCGGGTCGGGCAGCGTTATTGAGCTTTTTCGTTAAACGAATTTTTTTCAGTAGCAGCCTGGAGTTTGCAAATGTGGCCAGTAGACTGCAATAGGCCGCGCCCCCTATTACGTGGGACTTAAACATAGCTGGCGAACCGTGGGTGTGAAACGTATGACATACTGCCGGTTCGCCAGCGATGTTGAAGTGTACTCTGCCTACCCCTTAGGAGAATCAGCCGTGATCCTATGTTAAGACTTGATAAGAGCATTTGAGTACGTACGAAGTCTAGCTTTTGTCATACTCGTAAGTATAATACGAGTATGTATTAATTTCTAATTTTGCACACAAATGAGTATTTTTTATTCAAGCTCAATATGTGGGTAGGTGTGCTTATAATGTATAAAACCAATCCGGGGCGCTTTAAGATGTAATGTGGATTCGAATAATATGATACGAACCAATGTATGTATCTAGCTATGATAAATCAGTGAGCCTAGCCAAGTTGCATTCTATGATCGCTAACGCTAATAGAAAACTATTTAAATGTATGGAAATTTGGCATATTTAACCTTAGATAAAGAACCTATATTTATCTCAGTCTGTAACAATATCTATAACGCTAAGTCACGTGACTTTACGTTAGAGATGCCAAATTTCCATATATTTTAATAGTTTTCTATTAGCGTTAGCGATCAAAGAATGCAACTTGGCTAGACCTACAGGGTCGCGAAAAGAGTCTGCTACACGGTTATAAACCAACTCCAAACGAAGGTTACCTTGCTAGTAATCGTGTAGACAGCGGTCTGCAATCAAATTTCGTTCGACATTCAAATGTTCTTAGTAATGAGAGCTGCGCTAGCGACCAAGTTCTTTTGAAGGGTGTTAAGTTAGCACCCGGCTATGTAGACGGCGGTTTATAACCTCCAGCACCGCAGTCGCTGTGAGTCGTCACGCCGTACGCACGTATTATACATATTTCTGTGAACAATTTGTGCGTGTGTGGCCAATAAAATGGCGAACACAAATGAATTATAAAGGAGTTTATAGAGCAATATTCAAGTAAATTTATTATTTTAAAATTACTTTATGTTTTTCTTTCTTTGAGCCGTCGCTTCATACATAGTCTTATTTTATTTTCCTCACTCGAATACATTAATGCCAAACCCACTCCTACTCTTTAAGAATTTGTTAAATTCAGCGCCATGATAAACCTTTCTTCTCGAATATCAGACGATATAATGCTGTTAGTCCGTGGTTAGCAACTACAGTTGGTAACCATGTAGTTGAAAACAGATAATCGGTCCCTAACCAAGGTCACCTCTGTTAGAGAGTTGGTTTACAACCGTGTAGCAGACTCTTTAATCACCAACCCTATAGTAAAGTTAAAGCGATGTAGCCTAATGATGTAATTTGTAATAGAAGCTAGTTCGCGGGTCTGAATTGCCACTGACCGATAGGTGGATAAAACTTTTTCATAATACATTACCAAAATTAATTATAATATTAAAACATTCTGTATATACTGTTTAAAAGAGAGTTTGGATGGTTATAATGATATTAAAAAACTTTTCAAAACACGATATCAGTAATGGCACGATGAGAATCGCATATTGTCGTAAGTTTCCTAATTGACCATAAAAATGAATGTAATGTCTGATGCACTCAGAAAGTAAAACATAAAAATCGAAAAAACATTAAATATTAACTTTCTATATAAAGTAGTCTATTTTTTTTAAATACTACGTAGGCAAACAAGCTACGGCTCCTATGATAGAAAGCGGTTACCGTAGCCTATAGACTCTAGCAACATCAGAGGCATCACAACTTGCGCGTCACCATCTTCAAGGATGCATAAGAAGAATGATAAGGAGAGGATAGGGAGGAGGTTTGGGCCTTCAGGACTCTCGCTCAAAATACGAAACACAACGGAGGAATAGGTATTCACGTTAATCTTCTGTGAGAGGATGGTATTCCCCCGATTGAGCCGGCCCATTCATGCTGGAATAAGCAAGGCTTTTCCACTAGATAAATACGAATATAAACTATGTAAATATAATGTATTATTTATTTTGAAGAAACCGGTAAAGGTTACCCATTCCCCTTGGTGCCTAGGTAAGTACCCAATGAGTCAATACACCATGACTTAAGAATACCCAACATTAAAGTAACAAAAGTAAGCTTTACTGCGAGAGAAATTCGAACCTGCGTCCCTTCCAATTCGGAGAAATGCTCTAGACCGCTAAGCCATCGCAGTAAGCGACGGCGACACACAATCTCCACTTCACAATTGCTTTTTAGATGTCTTTACGACTCGCGCCATGTCTCGGATGCATACACTTACACACATTCTGATATAGTAAGTTCAATTTTGCAATCAAAATTCATACATCTACTTCTCAAATATTTTAAATGTACAGACATAGCTCTGTTACAGCTTTATAATACTATAGATACTAAGAACAAAGCAAGTTTAATTGGCTTCCAACTCCAATGACGACACTTCAAATCTTTCAGTACAACGTAGTTTAATAGCGTTCGAAACAGTCCCAAAACAATTGTGCAAACGCCCGATACGATCCGATATCCATACGATGTGGCAATCAGTTGGTAACAAGGCCTTTCATGAGAATTTGGAGGACTAAAATATTGCATCACATTTATTAATATTGTAAATGCACACGTAGGTGTTAATCGTTTTTTTTCTTCTGACTGATTTATACTTAATTATTAACTTTGATGTAAATTGATTATGTCGTCTGTTTCTTATTGCGATTGAATTATAATATCGCGATTTGGCTTGATTCATCTACGCAATGTCTGCCGTTTGATTATAAGATATACAGACCAAACAAAGTTACGATGTTGAAATAGACTATAATTATTAAACTTAAATAGTGGCTGGTTGCAGCAGAATAGCAGCGTCAGGTAGTTTGCAATTTTTGCTTTGCTTGGCACTATGCTGAGTTGTCAACCATTTGGCCATTGACTTTTTAAAAATGATTTAATTATTTTATTTGTTCTTTTGTAATCAATGGGCTAATAAACGATTTTTCTTCCTTTCTTTCTTCTTTCTTTGTAGTATTTATTTTTAATCTAGCTGTGTCTAATCCTCCTTCATCATCCCCTTATTATCCTTCCATCCCATCTCCTATCCCTTTCCTTAGACTTGGCAATGTGCGATTGTTGTTAGCGTCTATAGGCTACGATGGTCGCTTACCATCAGTTGGGCTGTTTGCTTGTTTGCCTGACGTCCCCTCGGACTATTAGAGTGAAAGAAGAAAGAGTGCACTTGTGTCTGCTAATACACTCATGCACTTTAATATCTGCTGCCTACATATGGCTAGTTTCTATTGATACTGGCCGCTGAGACCGAAATTACGCTTTGAAGAGATCGTTCTATAAAAAAAATATATGCTATTCTATTTTCAAAAGCTCACGATGTAAAAAAATAAACAGTTCAAAATATTTGTGTATGCTATTGTACGAACCAACAGAACTTCTTAACACCTTGAAAGTGTTCAACCAACCGTTCAACCCTACACATACTTTAAATACTTGGGGTCGAAAAGAACCTTATGAAAAAATGATGGGCGTACAAACGTATTCTTTAAATTCTCCCTACTTAACTATCCCTTTACATAAGATACATTATATAAAATAAGACGTAATTCTGTAAAAATCACAGTGCATTGGATTATACAGATATGGCTCTATAAAACTATAGAGCGTCTGTACATTAAAATTGAAAAATTAGATAACTTTATTACTAACTAGTCTATGTAGGTTTGTTCTTGAACCATACATTTTTTTTTTAATTCTTGTCTGTTGTTTTGTTCGCACATCACGTAAAAAAATACTGAACAGACGAAACTTTTTATTTGTGATGTACTCGTATTTTTAGCATTAGACATGTT
Source organism: Leucoma salicis (assembly GCA_948253155.1). NCBI lineage: Eukaryota > Metazoa > Arthropoda > Insecta > Lepidoptera > Erebidae > Leucoma > Leucoma salicis. The sequence goes on from OX411828.1 coordinate 8,338,123, forward strand.
TAGCCACTTATAAGAAACAACTCTTTTTCGATAGCTCTTAATTAGAATTAATAATTTGTACCTATATTTTATCTCGCAACTATATCGGAAGCCAGACATAGACATGCGCGAAAAAACGATGTTTAGCCAAAGCTGGTATTTGATAAAAACGTATTTCTCGTGGGAAAAAATAACAAACATAATTAAAAGTATGATTCTTAAAAAAACACGGAAGGAATAGGGTTATACTTACTAAAATGTCTTCAACAAAAAGTTCCCAATTTGAAAGATTTGCTCAGAAATTTATTGTAAAAAATCATAACAAGTAAGAATCACAGACTAAGACAAGAATACATTGCCAGTGGAGTAAAAACTAGTCAGGGATTATCAAATTCTAAGTTGACTAATTTTGTCTGCATTGTCTCAGAATTAGTGAGCTCTATCTACCAACACAACAGTTCCACAAAATTGTCTGCAGGAATTCTTAATAATCAATTTCATCTGACTGAACATAGACTAGAGAAATTAAATGTTAAGCCACATCTCCAGACACATTCGATGTAATCATAAAACCTCAAATATTATTCAATCAAACAAGAAATAAAGACGAAGCTCGCTTCTGCCGATTCAATTAAATTGTACAGCTAAACACCAAATCCTCAGAACAAATAGAGTATCATATGAAATACTAAAAATTCAGTGTGAAAGCGATGTTCAATCGCTTGCCGCCGCTATAAAACGCGGTGGTGTTCGGCCCCACTAATTACGGTCATTTAGTCATAAATACTGGCCATCGATCATAAAGACCATAACTCGCTCATAAAACGGAGATGGATATCTGTGAGCATGCAAATCCTTGGTTGCTATTTGGTTGTGTACTAGAGTGGGGAATTGTTGACCTTTGAAAAGACCTCGTCGTTTCAAGTATTTTGTTTCATTATTAACTAATGAATTTTTTTATATCACTTGGGAGTTATTTAAAACTTTAAAATAATTGCGTTTGGGAGGCCTAAATTCGCTTCCTTCGATCCTTCCTTCCATCCTATCCCTTTTTTTGGAGCTGGCGAAATGCGAGTGGTTTTATACCACTTTCCGTCAAGTGAGCCGAATGCTTGTTTGTTACCCTTTTTTTGTTGAGGCGGGAAAAAATTTATCAAACCACTCACCCCGTTGTTCAGGGCAACGAATAGGGTAGAGTGGGGCCCTCACTCACTAAATAAACCCATCATGTGCCGTCTCTCCGGCTGTATTGGCGGATCACTGGAACTGTTTTACATTGCTTCAACAGTTTGTTTGCCATCCTCGTAGTATAAACATTTCAATTCAAGATGATATTGCATTTAATATGTTATCGGTTATCCAATGTTTTTGTATGAATATTTGAAATCCTATAATAATACTAGCTGTCCCAGCAAACGTTGTTTTGCCATATAAATTATTTCTACATCGGCAGTAGAAGGGGGAAAATTTAGGTTTGTATGTATTTCTTAATTCCGAATCATAATAAAATAATAATAATTTTTTTTATCTAAAAATTAAACAAAAAATTTAGGGTTAGACTACCCTTAACATTTAGAGGGATGAAAAATATATGTTGTCCGATTCTCAGACCTACCCAATATGCACACAATATGTCATGAGAATCGGTTAAGCCGTTTCGGAGGAGTTGAACTACAAACACCGCGATACGAGAATTTTATGTATTAGATATACCTATGAACATTTAAAAAAACAACTAAGTAGATATATTATATCTAATTTAGATTTAAATTGCATGCTATTCATAAAGAACTGATCTTACAATCCTCTGCAAATCATTTTAGGCTGTGGAGTCCCATGTTATTAAAGAGAAATTTTCTGACCCACTGGGGCCGTTTGACTTAATACTACAATTTCAACGCTTAGCTCTCGTGCATTTGAAGTGGCAGTCGAAAACAATTAACTAGATATTGCTTTTACCTTACCAAAATATTGTAATTTTGACCCATTGTATTAGGTACATGTACAGCCAATTACTACCATGCCATGGCCGTGAATTGGCCTAATTTTAACAGAAACCAAAGCAAAATTATTTGTCTTTAACATAAGCATATCTATCTTAATTATTATTATAACAAAATTATGTTTTTATATGTTCTTATATACGTACATAAGATCTACACATTATAGATTTTAAAAATGTAGTCTATGGAAATTCGTACAATCCAAGCTTGAGCATAGGCTAATAGAACTAAATTTAAAAGCGATTCATTTGTTTACAATTTAGTTTCCAACCATCAGAGCCATTACCGATGGTAAAAATTTCGTGTTACACCACAGTTAAATATAAACGAACGTTCGAAAACTGGTTGTAATCATTTTAATTGTAATTAAAAATGGAAGCTAAACTGGCCGGTAAAACTTAAAAAACTATGCTTCTGTAGTGATCAACAATTAGAGAAAAAGCGTATCATATTTTTATAATTGTTACACGGTATAATCGAGCATTTATCTCGAGTTTTCGCTATTTGTAACAGGTGTAATAACGGTAAATATTTGTTAGAAAAAATATCGTTAAAGCTAGCGTGTGTTCCCACACTAGTGATTTGAATTGGTCAAATTAGTGGACGTGTACGATTTTTATATGTTTCACGTTTATTTTAATGTTTTTACGTTTAGAGCAATTTGATTGTTGGAATGGTGTTTGTATTTTATTGTTATGTACAATGTAAGTCAAATTACCTGCGAACACGTACCGTTCAATAAACATTCCATTTTTATGGATACTTATATGAAATACTTACCGTTAAAATTTAGAAGGATATCGCTAGAAATTCCAGGTTATTAGTTTTAAATACAGCTGTAGGCTAAACTTTTTGGTAAGATCAATGTTAAGAAGATTTTTTCACATTAATATTGATTGCGAATTTGTGCCATAGTACTCGCACTCATAGTCTTGTCGGAGTTTCTTGTAGATTTTCTTGTAAATGTTTTATGAAAATGAGGCTATTTATATATTCATGAGTGGCAATATCAGATGGGAGACATCTATTTGTGAACATATGACCTCCTTCATACTTTAATAAGCATATTAATCAGGATGCTCTGTGACATATCACTGAAATAATGCAACACAGTTCCAGTGGTCCGCCAACACAGGCGAAAAGACGGCATACGGCGGGTTTATTTAGTGGGTGACGGCCCCACACTACCCTGTTCGTTACCCTGAACGACAGGGTGTGCGTTAGGTATATTTTTGCCCGCCTTAACAAAAAAAAAGCATGCTCTGTGACATAAAGTCTATTTATAGGCTATAAGTCATTAATGGATGTCAAATCCCTGATTAAAAAGATCTGAATGCGATCTTGTTCGTAGGTTGCCAATTGTCCTCAATAGTTGAATCGATTGCCGTGTGGGGCCGGCTTTAGAATTTTCCCACCCCTCTCCACCCATGGTAGTCGTAAGAGCCAACTGAGGGAATACCGGGGGAGTGGGCAACAGCACTCCTTCGAGTATTAACAACATCCACTGCGATCGCCAACCCGTCTGCCAAGCGTGGCCATTACGGCACTATACCCCATTCTTGGGGAGGCCTATGTCCAGCAGTGGACGTTAAAAGGCTGATGGATGGATGGATGGAGTTGCGATCTATAAGCTTTTACGATCAGCTAAAAGAATGCATTCTCTTCGTATACCTAATGAGGGCCCAGTGTTTAACTGTCGCATAACATTACAGTTTCCTAACCCACTTTAAAGGACACTATTAAAGGTGCTATATATATGCTATAAAGGCTCACCACTCTGACCCAACCGGGAATTAAATGCCATCATCCTTCCTTATCTTAATCGATACAAGTTCGGCAAAAATATCCTCACGCAAATGTGATGTGGAACAGTTTCTACATATTCAAGAGTTTGGGTAAATTTTATTTTTCGCACACTACGCTGTTCGTTGCTCCGAACGATGGGGTGTGCGGTTAGGTACATTTCCCCGCCTAAAAAAAAGGTGTGTGCGTAGCGGACCCCTGAAGGAATGTAACACAGTTCCAGTGGCCCACCAATACAGGTGGAGAGACGGTACCCGGCGGGTTTATTTAGTGGGTGAGGGCCCCATACTACTCAGTTCGCTGCGCCGGATGACGGGGTGTGCGGTTTTTCCCAACTTTTCCCGCCTTAACAAAAATCCAAAAAATATAGGTGTGTGCGTTACGTATCTGACGTTAATACTGTACCTATATAAATTCAATCGCTGGACAAAGGTACAACGAAATAACATCCAAAAAACAAAGTGAAGTGGTGATCAGGTGTCATCATTAGGTGACTGCGATAGCTTAGCGGTCCTGAGAATTTCTCCGGATTGGATGCGACGTAGGTTCGAATCCTGCTCACAATAAAGCTCCACCTGATGGTAAGTGGCAACCGTCACTCATGAACTCAACTATACTGAGAGTATTGTCAAGCCGCTGTGCACCATTTCATTTCTCAGATATGAAATAAAAGAACGTACATTAATTCTGTAATTAATATCTTGCTCTTATAAAGCTGCGTGACATCAGTGATACGCTAGTATATTTTTTATTATTTACGTAATGGTATTTTTTTAAAGATATCACCCTTAAAATCAATAATGTTTGTATCGCGAGAGACTTTACAAATATACAAGATAAACCCAGACTCAGAACAATCATTAGTGGATAACTAACGAAGAATTATCCTGAATGGGAATCGAATCTATACTCGTGGTCGGTATCTAAGCCGTTCCGACATCTGTGCAGTCGTTGGGTACTAGCTGTTCATAATCCAAGTAAAACCAAGGAGCAAAGTGGTGGTCAATCCACTAAGCTAGAGACAAATAACGAGATCGGCATGTTTTCAAACAAGCGAAACACGTGATCACTCGTTTAATTTAGTACGAAGTGCTAACACTAATTAAAGTGCCCTACAGCAAACCTTGATAATATATATCTTATATTAGGCTGGTTACTTTATAAGAAGTTCGTACAGTAAGTGTCATGTTCATGGATGACCCAGTGATGGGCATGCAAGCAGTTGTCTCTCTAAAATGGTACGCCTGCTGTGCCTCACTGAGTGATACTTTGTGTTTCAAGTAATCGTATACCACAATGAAATTCTCTACTTAAATTCACTTTAAACTGTTACGATACTCGTGTAATATAATGGGGTGATGACAATATGTAATAGCTTATCACTACATGTACTTATAACAGCTCAAATGATCAAGAAGACACTAAAAATAAACGTTGCAATATATACCAGGTGTAAAAATGTGAAATATTTTCAAGTTAAAAATATTAAATTGGCAATCAATACTAAATGCGGTGTAGAATCGGAGGTGCCTTCAACGATAACCTTATAACCGAAGGTTGAGCTAATTGTCCAATGATCCCATCTAACGATTCTTCACAGAGGTATCGTTATTATGTATAAACATTTAGGTAAACTTTTCAGCGTATTTTCGATTGCAATATTCAGTACATACTTGTATATTCAGATTATTGGATTACCTCCTGAATCCCTCTTACTTTGGGAGGAGATCCGTGCCCAATATTGGGGCAGTACTAGATTAAAAATCATTAGGAATGTAGTTGAAATCCCAGACAGCCATTGTAGTTTATTTTTTGCGAACACAAAGTCTCCGATGGCAAGTGATGACCGCCGTCGCGAACTTAGCTTATCCTATCAGGGACAATTTCACGCTATTGCTTTCCATGATAATTTCCATTTTTATGAAAACAAATATTTATGCTTTGAGGAAGAATCTTATGAAAGGTTTGTAAATTAATAACATAAACAAATCTTTTAGTATTATTTTCCATGATTGCAATATCTAAAGAAATAATTTAACACAAAGTGAAAAATGTGAAATCGAAAATAACAGTCACGAGCAGGATATGAACCTGCATCTCCTGGATACCGTCCAGATGCTTTGCCAATTCAGCACATTTTTCACTTTGTGTTTAATGTATAGTGCTAAGCATGTCAAATGCAAAAAATATATATATATAAAATATCTAAATAAAGAAATTATGTTGAAAGCATAACAAACCTTCGGTTTTTGATTAGATAATTTCTTTAATTAACAAAATTTTGCATCACCGCGCGAATATTTTCCCACGAAAGAGCGTAATCAACAAAATTTCTAAAGGAATACGTGAAAGCATAGATTTTTTCACAATCAATTCCTCATACAAGTTATAATTTACAACTGAGAAATGTTTCCAATAAAAATCATTAGAAAGTAAAAAAGGAGACCATGTTTTTGATACCGCGGCAAAATTAACTGACTAGATTAGGCTACGCCATTATTTATTCAATCGACATATAAAACAGCAATATATAACCATAAAATGATTTAAAGAAACGCGAAAATATAATTATAAGAACGTTTTACATAATTCACGTTGCCGTGAGATCACTGACGATGGTATATGAAATGCGATATTCGTTTATACGTACGTATATTACTGTAGTATTGAACGTGATGACGGAACATGTTGATTAGTAGTCAATTAACTGTTCCCATAACACCGCCAATAAAAGTATTCGGTGATTTGGAAGTATTTTGTAGTAATCAATTTTTTGATGTCGGCGTCCGTTTGTGGAAGAACAAATGGTTGTTTTATTGGCGTACCGAATTTAGTGAGGTCGGTGTCGAATACGCTTACCGGACTTAGCTCTAGGGTACGGTGAGTTTGACAGTTAATACTGGTATGAGAGAACGTTACTAGCTATTCATACAGGTCAGTATTACTCTTTAGTTAGAATATTTAAGTGTTAGATTACCTAGGTAAGTCAAGGATCTACGAGTATAATGAAACTTAACTATAATAACAGAAAGATAATAAATGCAAAATGAAGATAGTATTTTTATATGATGTTCTGAAACGACAAAGAGAATAATGAGAATATTTATAGCCATAAAGGATTAGGAGCTACGGGCATTGTTTGTTATTTTTTTAAATAATTGTCAAAGCAAACCAAAGGCAGTGGGGTTTTAATTTGCATACGGAACCTCTATAACATAGTAATCAAGCAGGCCGCACCGTGTCGAAAGGCCATCTCAAGAAGCCGAAAGCTGGTGCCGGTAAAATTTTATAGTTTATAATTACCAGTGATTGCCGGCGTGACCCGTGATCCGCCAGCTCGACTGTTGATTTACATTTTTTGCCCCTAAACGTTTGCTAAAGGGTTTACATTTTTGAAAGATTTTTCGATCGTTGTCGGATATTTTGCAATAAAAAATATGTTTTCTCTGTTTATTTATTTGTTTTCAGAATGTTCACTCATTATTTATTGTTTTAGGCATAAATAAATTGTAGGATTGATAAATGAAAGAAAAAAGATTTCGTTTAACGAGGTAATTAATTCTTAATTTAAAATGTATTTTATTTTCAAACCCGCTCCCGTCTATCTTTTCGGGCACAGGTCCAGGTCAGGTGAGGGGCTTAGCCGTACCTAGTCCATTATATTAAAACAGTGCGGATTGGCACTTCACGCGCTATCGAGAAAATTATTATTAAAATTACAATGTTTCCCTTCAGCGATCAGTGATAATTTGTCAGCACACAATTTCCGAAAAGACATTGCTCTGTGTCCATACATAGTTTGCCCTGAAAAAACCTCAAAACTAGATCATGTGTTGTATTAAAACATATTACTGAATTCCCATAGTATTATAATTTAATAGCGGACTAGCTGGACAATCATTCTATTACAAATACTGTCTGATTAAACAATGAAACTGGATTGTAAATGGCCCAGTTTACGTATAATAGTAGATTGGTGTTTCACTACCTCTTGTAATAGTTTTCAATTCAGTTGGATTATAATCCTAGAATTGCGTATTTCCAACGCTAGATGGAGCTCTCTTAATTTTTTACGTGTTTCAAAAAATATTTTAACTATTCATTTTCTATATACAATAAAGATTAGATTACTTTATTATTTTAATTCAGAATAACATTTTAAGTTTGTCTTATATAAATAATAAATATAAGTCTATTAAAAGCAGTGAAATATATTAACAAACTCTAATATTGATAATAAACATAAGTCTTATAAAATCAGGAATATCTATTAACAAAATCTCAATAGATTTTCATGAAAAAACCAAATTGTGAGATTCAAAAGCTTTTAATCAAACAAAACTTCTGATTTTTGTCTAGTTTTATTAATTTTACACACAATTTCTAAATCAATTCCAAAAGTGTAATTACAGATTTAAAAATAACACAACACTGCTTTTAAAAAAATTAAAGAACGATTGTATTGATTGATGATTGTACTTCAGGTAAACGGCAGCGCATCGGATGTACCTACAAATACTCCCTTCGAATACTTTTTTTCTTCATTATGACATGGAGCTAGTCCATGTTAAATGGAAATATGCAATTTGTATTATAAAAAATATTAATAATTATCATAGCCCCGATGCTACTATCGTACAAGGCGAAAGATGGCATTCTCCTTTCAATTTTTCAGTGGAAATAATTTCCAAAAATTTCAATTAAAGGTCTCTTGATCTTAAACTGAAGATCTACGTTGACACTACTGTTTATAGTTTATAATTGCAATACTTAGTTTTACGGCTAGACTAACACCGTTTCCATGTATAAAGCAAAGTTATTTATTTAGGTACTGGTGAAGATTAGTTCACGCATACATAAGTTGGATATTTCGAATCTACTGTTGGGAAAGAAAGATTATTGAGTGGAGTTCGGGACGTTTCCCACTGGGCGGACCGATGATCGCTTCAATGCCTAGGTAAACCAGGCCGCATAGGAATACTAGAAGTGCTAGTCTTTTGGAGAGGACCATATAGGAAGACTAGCTGCTACCCACGACTTCATCCGCGTGGAAATTACTACTAAAACTAATTATTTTTCCAAAATAATAATAACCTAAGTTACTCCGTATAACATCAGCTAAGTATCTGCCAGTTAAAGTCCCGTCCAAATTGGTCCAGACGTTTAGGAGATTAGCCGAAACAATCATTCAGACAGACAGACAAAATTTAAACAACATGTACCTATTATGTTATAAGTTTAGTACCTATATACTTTGATATACATTTAGTAAAAAGTTGTTATTCAGACATTACAAACAGTCAACAGACACTTCTGTTATATTTATTTGTAAGTATAGATCGTGCCGAATCAAGAGATTCTTTTATCACTGATATATGACTTCATTTATCGCTTATTATTATATTATTAGGTATAAGTACATATTGTTCGACATGTGCGATAAAATGCGTCAAAATCTCACCTTAGTTTTACTGCCGCCAATTGAGCCAGGCCTGATTGACCCGGTCTCATAGAATCTTGTCAGGATCTTCGAGACACATCCATGAGAGACTAACAGCTGTCTACTTATGTCGCAAGGCCGAACGCCCATGATGGCAAGCTCGACGATTCTCTTGCGCACAACGTCGGGGAGAGGGCGTCCATTAACGAATACGCCTCCAAGCTGGTTTACACCAGCTTGTCCTGAAAAGATGCGTTTGTTTTTAATTACTTTAGTCAGCTGAAAAATGGATTTGTTATAAGTAGTCAGTCAGCTGTTAAAAATGGATTTGTTTTTAATTTCTGTAGTCAGCTGAAAAATGGATGTGTTATAAATCTTTATAAGTAGTCAGCTGAAAAAATTCAATTTTTTAAATATCTGTAGTCAGCTGAAAAATGCATATGCTTTTAATTTCTGTAGTCAACTGAAAAATGGATTTGTTCTTAATTTCTATAAATAGCTGAAAAAAAAATACATTTGTTTTTGATTTCTGTTGTTAGCACTTTTGTAAAATTAATACGTATCGCTTTCTCTTGTAGATGAACGTCATATTTTATGAACTTTCAACAAACAGACACAATTTAAAATTGATCACGAGTTTCCTAATGACTACACCAAATCAAAATAATAACTATAACATAATAAGAGTGATTAATACGAATTGTTAATGAGTACATGGGTAGCTCTATTGGCTGTATTTTAACTTTCTCTGTAAGGAAGGAAAATAACTATTGGTATAACTGGACTGATCATTGATCAGATTTTTTTTAAATAATACCCCGCTTAGGCATAAACTATGTATTCAGATATTTTTATATATATTTTTAGCATTTGACATGCTTAGCAACATACATTAAACACAAAGTGAAAAATGTGAAATCGAAAATAACAGTCACGAGCAGGATTCGAACCTGCATCTCCTGGATACCGTCCAGATGCTTTGCCAATTCAGCCATGGTGACCCTTGCTCCTGACTGCTAATCTCGACAACACATTCATACTTAACGTCTTTGGGTGACGCCTGCACCATCTGTCGGAAGTATTTTCATATATTATACCGACCAGGTAAATTTAATTTTACAATTAAGATTTTACCTAATAATGACGCAAACCCTATAAATATTTAGATATTTTTATATATATTTTTCACTTTGTGTTTAACTATGTATTCCTTAATGCAGGGTGTTGTCTTTATCGCGAGGGACTTTACAAACATAAAATGTCACGGACCCAAAACACACCCAGACCCAGGAAACCATTTGTGGATCACCAAAGAGTTGTCCTGTGTGGGAATCGAACCCACAAAACTGGGAGGATTGTATCTAAACCATTCCGCCATCTTTGCACCTAAATTGATTCTAGTAACTCTATCTATATACTTCTTTGATTACCATCAGTTTGTTGAATGTTTTATTACCGAATTTTTGATTCTCTCAACAAAGTTATTTTACTATTGGCGTACTACCGAGTACGCCAATAGTAAAATAACGTTGTACGTTGATAGTAAAAACATTACGCTTCGTTGATCATAATAATAATTATCGTCAGATTTTAGTGCCAGTTTAAACTAAAATACTAATGGCTCATTAGACAAATATTGTGCTCATATTGAATGCAACATGTAGAACGGAATGAGATTGGATGCGACATATCGATTTTGACAGCTGGCGTAACGGTCACAAATATCAAACAATATGATACTATATCCATCAAATGGAGTTATTATAATACTTAAACGAAGAATATTTATAATATGCTCTGCTTCTTCTTTGATTATAGCAATCAGTCTAAGCCATTGGTGCCAGTGTCAATTCATTAGTCAAGTCACAGTCAAAGTCATAAAAAGTTAGTCATAGTCAATTCAGTCATGCCTCAGTAAAGTGATGGCGCTTTTACTGGAAGCTTCTATGGACTTACGTTACATTATAACACTTGCCAACACCTATGCACATACACAAATAGTTAATAAGTAAAATGACAACAGTTTAACACATTATAATACTCGAATTAACAGAAGTTTTGGAAAATAATCTAGAGCGACGACATGATTCTGTCATGTTCCCGCCAAAAAACAATATAAAATGCTATGATTGCGTGGAGGCATGACAACGTATGTACAGTTATAAATTTGCAAAGCACGTGAATTGATTATGTATGTACAGAAAAAAAACATTTAATATTCTGTGGGAAAAACCCTTCTTTTAGAATTCACCAGCGTGCAAAGTAGTCGCAGATTTCCTTCGATCAACAATGCAATAGATATCGCGTCGCCCAAAACATCCGTCTTGTTAAATAACAGCGCACTTAAGAAGTGAGCTCTTATTTTGTTTAGATCGAAGTACTTTATTTGTTGCTATTTAAATTCGATTTCACAGTAAATGTTATTTTTCTTTTCACTTTTAAGTGGCAGTAGTAAATTATTTCTTTGTTCGTTTTTTGTGACGAATGATAGTAAATGTAAGATAATATTTTAAAGATTTGTGACTTTATTACTAAGTGCCATGATTGTAATTAGGTTGAACTTAAAACTATTTTATAACCTTGTCTCAGTTCGTTAGTAAACAGATGTAGCTGTGTAAGTATATATTCACACGGACAGTTTTTAGCTTGATTTTGTTCGTGATACTGTATCTTGTTGGTATTGGTGATCGGAGCAGATTTCAGTAGTCATTGAGATCTTAATGGTTATATTGGACGTGAAGCCTCACTAATGGGGCTTTGACAGCCACTGAGTAATCTGACATGCAAGATAAGTGCTTATTACACGCTCATATGAGAGAGAAAACAGTGAGGAGTGAGTCATGCAGAATTAATTGTTTTTGTACGAAAATTTTTAAGCAATTTAATTGTGTGGTTACATACTTTTTAGAACGATACAAAGTGTCATCTACTCATTCCTTCATGGTTATATGGGAGAAGGAAAACTCGAAATTAAAGCTATTGGTTGTTTGAAGTTTATTCTTTTGTTTTTTTTAAAGACAATACTAACCTGCACTAAGGAATAATCCTTATAATGCCACTTTACAAACATACAATTTCGCGAACACAAAGTACACACAGACTCTGAACTATCATTTGTGGATCACACAGAGTTGTCCTGTGTGAGAGTCGAACCTATAACACTCAAGTGAGAGGCCGGTATCTAAACCACTCCGCCATCTGTTTATTGATTACCGAGCCCAAGAATTTAGTCTATTAATTTATTTAGTAGCGCTTTCTATATTTAAAAAAAAGTTAAGTTTTTCAGTAAAACGTTAAGTTTTTAGCATCTCGACTTTTAATCCAGTTGCGATTCTTTACTCAGTAAGTAAAGGTTTACGATAGGCAGTGACTTGACAGTGTCTTGAAGTGTATTGGAGTGGTGCCTACGGTGTATACTCGTACCGTCAGAATGACAGCGTACCTATTCAACATTGTTGGGAGAGCAGAACTGGAGAGAAGAGAATAAATAGTCTATAGTAATTTTAAAACTTTCGCGTTTTATATTCATTATAACACATTTAACGGACTGGACACACAACACTGTGTGTGCACTGTGGGACCTTAATATTTTGCGGTCAGAAAGTTAGGGTAGTTGAAGATACTCTCACACAATATAACCGACGAACACCTGCTCTCACCAGTCTACTCGTGACCACGGCTGGTGCAACTCAGCCGAAACGTCGAGGTTAGTCAAAATAATAGTATTTTGATAAGTTTAATGCACGTATAGACCCGTTAAATGTGTTATAATAAATAGTCTAGCTTATACCAAGCTTGGTAGGGGTCCGCTTCTAATCTGTTCGGTATTACCTTAGAATAATACCGGAGTAATGACTGTTATTTGAAAGCCAGCGCCCTCTGAATAATGCGCCATCCAAAGCACGGAGAAGGACATACATTCAGAAATAATTGTCACTTTTTGGTCACCCATCCGATGCCGGCCGAGCATAAGGTGCTTAGCTTTGCCGATCATTCAAGCAGCAAGTGCATAACTTGCCTAAGACTTCCTTACCACAAACTTAAATGACAATCATATGCGTAATTCAAATTCAAATATATCATTATATTACGTATAATATAGCACTTAGTAAAATCGTCATAAACAATTCTACGCAAAATATAAGGAAGTAGTTAATCAAACCTAATACGTATTAAAAAAAGTCCCTTTCCACCTGCCTCCATTTCGTCCTAATATTTATTTGATTGCCAAATTTATATAACTTGAAGACCGTTGTCTCTAACCAACATCAAGTCGGTTTATAAAAAAATAAATGCCGCAGATAAAAGATATTGTCATCAAAATTTATTGTTAATGATAAATATCTGTACATATGTGTCTGTATATTGTTGATATTTAAGAATAATTAATACGGGGGCTTATTAGAGCAACAGAAGCCAAAATAACAATTATTAGATTTTTTGTCTCTCTGTCCGTCTGTAAGTTTGTACGCGCATCACGCAAAAACTACTGTACGGATTATGATGAAACTATTTTGATTGATTGCTTTAGATTAGACTTAAAATTTGATATACGTTTTATGCTGCTAATATATCGGAAACCAGATATAAAACCTAAAAACCAATAGTATTGATTGATTGCTCTTGATTAGACTTAAAATTTTGTATACGTTTTATGCTGCTAATATATCGGAAACCAGATATAAAACCTAAAAACTAATAATATTGATTGATTGCTTTAGATTACACTTAAAATTTGGTAAAGTATTTGGTTGTTTGAATTGCTTTTGAATAGATTTAAAACCTGGTATACGAAGCAATGAAATGGCGTACGAAGTTGCGGACAAAGCTAGTTGTAAATAATAATGATGTTTTAACTGGTGTTCTTTCAGTGGAAGAACTGGAGCGCTTCATAAGTAGCATTATCTTGTATTCCTGTTGAATAAATACAAATCCCTTGCTTTTCTTTTTCATTAGCTAAGACTTGGCTCCTTTTTTTTGTTAAGGCGGGAAAAATACTCCTAACCACATACAGCGTCGTTCTGACAGGATAGTGTTCCCTCACCCACTAAATAAACCAGCCATGTGCCGTCTCTCCTGTATTGGCGACCCACTGGAAGACACTTGGCTACTCCTAGGTCTCACCTTTTGCATCTCATCATTAACTTCCATCATAACCCACCAAACAAGATTCACAAAGAGTCTTACTGTGATGAAATAATCCCAAAGAGTAGAATAAATAAAAAAAAAAAACCAAACACGTTACTATTGACCGTGCACCAATAAATAATTATCATTGGACAAAGAGAATATAACTACTACGTTTAGTCATTCGTAAACGTCATTGACACGGCACCGCTTGCCAAGTAAAAAAAGAAGATAGTTATTGTATTATTGATAATAAAAAAATGGTTCATTTCTGTAAAAAAAAAATAAAATAATATTATTGTTAATATTGTTGTGTAAACGTTGATATTTGTGGTACAATATCTTATCTGTGGCGAGGTACTTTATATAACGGATCTTGCTTTCAAACATGCAATTCATCACCATCATTATTACTTATTTTTTATAAAAATAAATTGGTTTTAAGTACAGTTTTTATTAAGGTCTTTAATCCATCATATAAAGATAACTTAATGACGTTAACAAGCAATAAAACAAAACAACTTTAAAGGGCATATTTAAAGAAAAGTTTTTTGCTTTTGATAAAACAAGGCAGCACACCTGATGGTATTTAAGAGGTAAACCGCCGCTCGTGGACTCAAATAAGTATACTGAGAGTACTGGCAAATCACTCACCTTAACGGCCGATGTGAAACTCAGACTAAGATAATAAGAAAGACGAATCATTTCGAACAATCAGATCCGTGAAAAACCATGTCCAACTAATAATTAAACGTGTTCACTCACACAAACACAAACAAAACCATGCCCCACGAAGTGACAAGTGCTACCAGAGTATGATTTATAATCACCCCAAACGACTCACCGATTTCGTACGAACGTTACGTACACGAATATGTCGTCAGTCCCATATATTCCCTATATAATTTGCTGTCTATCTACTTTATACTTTTATTATTCCTTTATGTTTTAAACATATAACTTTTAACAATTTTCCCAAATTATAGAGATTTCTTCATTCCGGTGACAGCACTTTCAGGCACACATCTTTATAAAAATGGCTTCACTTTTTAGTTGACAATACGGTGTTTTTATTTTGTTCTTGCTCTGAGATGTGAGATGTGAAATGAAGGAATAGACGACTACCTCCCGCTACAACCAAAACACATCAAGGTGTTTCATGATCATCATCATTCAGGTCACACGCGGTACCAACTTGCACGGGCCCAGTAACAAGTGAGTACTCCCACTTGATACTCAACCCTGCCTCCAGTAATGCAATGAGTTATAATTGCTTACTTCCCTTAGTTGCCAGAATGTTGAAAGAAATGAGGTGGTAGCACTTGGTCGTGGACTGGAGAACCAATATTAAGAACTTGTTCTGTTATTCAAATTAATATTATTTATTTACATATTGTCACGCCTTTTTTCCGTAGGGGTAGGCCGAGGCCGCTTCTCTCCACTTGCTACGATCCTGACACACATCTTTCGCTTCAACTACTTTCATCAGCGCTTTTATGCATGCTCGTTGGTTACAAGTACCCTTAACCTGGCCTTCCTTAAAAAAAAATATCTCTCATCTGATATGTTCACCTAGGTCGACCTATACCAGGCGTCGCTACGCCCACCTCCTCCCACCACCTTTATGAAGACAGGGCGTCCGCCTGGGGCGTCGGAGTATAATGTCATAAGACGACCGGCGCCCCGCTAATAGGCGTGGAAGAGGCCGCCGTGGTTTAGTGGGTATTCCGGGTGCATCTAAGATCTGCGCATCCGGTGAGTCCTACATGCTCTTCCATCTGTCACTGGTGGAAGGGATACGTAAATGCATTTCCACAGCGATAACAAAAAAAAACAAAAATAAATTTAAAAAATTTGGAAAAAATCCAAAACTGCACGCCTTCGCATTTTTCACAATAAAATTGATTATTTGATAAGTAACTAATAATGTATTGGTCTTACTAAGTAGTTTTCAATAAATCACATAGATAGCGTTAATTTCAAAAAGTACTAATGTGGGTTTCATGTCTTATACGCCATCTAGTGCTAATTATAAGAAGTACTTCTATATTGGTCTACCTCTCAATTCCGGACCGCGCGCACGCCAAGGCCAGGAAAAAAAAGGGGCCCCGCGTCGCTAAAAATATTCCGTTGGTGTGTTATTATTTACGTGTGTTTAGTGTTTTTAATTATTGTTATGGATAAAATAGTTATTATACTTGACCAATATCATCAGTTCGTCAAGCAAAGGTAAAAAACAATGTGCCAGGCGAACGGCCACCGGTGGCTATGCGTACGTAAAAAGGTAGTTCTCATGAAAGGCGCTGGTTTTAGTGTCGCGTCGTTATCGTGTTAACATACATTACTTACAACTCACGGACGTCCAAGCCAGATTTTTTTCAAACAATTTTTTAACTAGTTTAAATAACAAAAATGGCATCAAAAATATCATGAGTGTTAAAAATAGTGTTTGTTCTTTATATTTGTGTGTAGATATTATTTTACAAGTGCAATATATAGAGATAAATAGGTCTCTATTTTAAGTTTGAAAAATCAGTTGTTCCGTGTAAAACGGGAGTAGAAACCATCTCAACGCTTCGCTTATGAGGCGTGCAAAAAGTTCAACCTCTACCGGCTTGCCCATAACCTTAGAACAATAACGGAAAAATTATATAAAAAAAATAACTGTAATAGCAATTTTTCCATTCTAGGGATCTTGCCAACATAATTGCTGCGGAGACCTCTATAAATAATAAAATAATCAACGCCAGCCCTTTTACAGGCTTAATGCACATAAAATCAGTGTTCTAATTTATATGTAGTAATTTAAGTTTACGAAGTTTTGCGTCAGTAATGTCGGCGACCAGTGAGCGCGATTTCACGCGTGTTGTCGCGTCGCCCGATCCATGGATGCAAATTACTTCCCTTGCTTTACGATTCGCCTCTCAGACAGCAACTTGTAATGATTAAATCGGTCTAAAGGAAATTATACTTTAGTGTTAAATGCTAAACTTTAGTTTTGTTCGGTCGATAACGCGTCATTAAATAAAAAATAAGAGATCCTCGATAGTTGTAGTGTTCTGCGAAACGGTAGTTCTAATCTCACGTACATTGATTGCTACGAACAATGACGTCTAGGAAAGTGATAAATCTTTACTAATATTAGAAATGCAAATGCGATAGTAAGGTTATCTTCTCTTCTCGTCTTTCTACTGAATTCTGATATTATACCGATAATTGATACCATGGGTGGTACTCGATTCTCCCTCAGGTGGTGGAAATTTGTTTGTCTTTTCATGGAAACTGCAATTTCTTCATTATTTCAAATTGATATACAATTATGTTTAAATTCGAATTTAGGTAATAAACCCATTAATCACCGATTTACTCCAAAAACTAAGCTGGATTGAGACCTTCGTCATGTTTTTTAGTCGTAATGATTCAGCGGTAGCTAAAAAATTGCTATCTTTGTAACTCGTCGTTGTGACGAAAGTGGTATGGGGCATATTATTACAGTTATTTGGTGACATTTCTGCCCGAAGTTATCGGTATGATGTAATTTAACCCGGTCTGGAACCCGGAATAAGTCATAGGCTTTTCAGTCCGGTACAATAAATGGTTTCAATTAATGTTTTCCGTGCGATAGCTATTTATACATACATATGTGTGTGGTGACGGACTAAGAATACAATTGTCACCACCCTATTCTTTCCCACGGGTGTCGTATGAGGCGACTAAGGGAAGTAAGCAATTATCATCCATTGCATGGCTGGTGGTAGGGCTGGTTACCAAGTGGGAGTACTCACTTGGTATCGGATTCGGGCGGGTTGGTACCACCATCTCCCGTGTGACCGGCCATGAAGCACATCGTTGCGTTTTAGCTGTAGCAGGAGATAGTTGTTTATTCTTTCATTTCATATCTGTGAAATGAAATAGTGAGCAGCGGCTTGACAATCCTCTCGGTATAGTTGAGTCTATGAGCGACGGTTACCATTTACCATCAGATGGGCCGTGGGCCGTCTGCCACCACAAGCAATAAAAAAAATATATTGATTATTAATGTACCTTAAAGTGATGTACATATTTTACGGTGAACTCTGTGGGCGGAATCGCAGAAAAATCTAGTCTACATTTTTGATTTGTAT
The DNA here is from genome assembly GCA_948253155.1 of Leucoma salicis. Classification (NCBI taxonomy): domain Eukaryota; kingdom Metazoa; phylum Arthropoda; class Insecta; order Lepidoptera; family Erebidae; genus Leucoma; species Leucoma salicis. The sequence goes on from OX411828.1 coordinate 8,356,599, forward strand.
TTCAGCACTTGATATGCTCAGCTACTTTATGGAACAAATTATTTGTGAAATATGGAAAAAGAGAACTTTAGTGCGAGCGTGAATTGAACCTGCGTCCCTTTCAATCCGGGGAAGGGCTCTAACCACTTAATGGTAGATTAATATTACATTTTTTTTTAAATCTTACTTTATCATGTTGTGATGACAAACAAAGAATATATTATAGAGCCACCTACCTAATTTATTATTATCAATATTTTTTAAAAGGCTACACCGTGCGTTTTAGAATAATACAATCAGATTCAAAGTACATTCAGACTCAGAGGACACAAAGTACATTCAGACTGATGCGAACCATTTGTGGGTCGATCAAAGAATTGTCTACGTGGAATCGAACCTACAATAGAGGCATCGGAGGTCGTTATCTAAAACACTCTGCTATCTATGTAGTGACTCGTCATAGCACATTGAGGGTTTAAAATATTTCAGTAGGATATCTATTAAGTTAAGCAAGGTAGGAGTGGCTTTATTGATGATCTTGAGTTTATTTCAATGTATGTAGGTAAAATACAAAATAATAAATGAACTACAATACTAAGCATTGCCGTTATGCGGTGAACGTTCTTTGTTATATACTCTTTGGTGAAGGTGACCACTCTATGTGAAGGTGCTGTAATAATTATTTACCTTTACATACTCTTTGGTAATAACAAAATATTTAAAAAGTTTTAAATTTATGAAATGTCTCTAGACTGGCCAGGAATAAAATCTGAAAGAAGGTTGACAGTTGGATAGAAAACGAAAGTAACGCCACATATTTAACCATTCCCTATGAAAACAATAAAAAAAAAATCCCTACATTTTTTTAGCAAAGAAACAATTTTGAAGTCAAAACTTTATCCAGTAACTTTTGTTCGATATCAGGTGCTGGTCAAAAATGTTGTTGTTCATATTGGTGAGGTCTTCCAGCCAGCAAGCGTAAAAGTATAAAAGGAGGCCTGCAGATAAAATCTCATTTAGCAAAGCGATCGTAAACATATAAACTTGAACGCACACTTGACAAAAAAGACGCCACACTTTGTTCGCAATTATTTTTTCATTATATAATGTACATCAGGCAGTTTATCAGGTTAGGCAATTGATATACAATGGTAAGCTTGACATAAAAATAAATGTTCGTATAGTCGACCTAATGCTGTAGATATAATATCATTAACAACACTAGTAACGTAGTCATACTTGGTGACTTAAATAGAGTACCTCTTTTTTTTTATTTTTTGTTAAGACGGGAAAAAATGTTTTCCCGCACACCCCGTCGGTCGGGGCAATGAACAGGGTAGTGTGAGGCTTTCACCCACTAAAGAAACCCGTTGTGTGCCGTCTCTCCACCTTTATTGGTGGGCCACTGGAACTGTGTTACATTCCTTCGGTGGTAAAAATAGAGTAGCCCTAGCTCTTTCTTATTTCTACCCTAGACATTAAAGTGTAGTAAAGAAATACTTCATAACCTTTTTCCAGAACTAATTTGGGTTTTCAACCCGCCTAAATAGAATTCTTGACCAGTATTATTATACCGATCAGGGATACCATTGTATCCGAGCCGACAACTCAGACATTGACATCTTTCATGATTTGTTGAGTGCCTTCAAACGAATGCATGCCCAATGTAACAAAACAAAGTTTTAAATAATATTTTTAGTTTTAAATGAATGATAATTTATTATTATATCACGTTAATTAACTCTATACATCAGTCTCATATTTTTTTCGTCCAATAAAAATATTAAGTGAGTGCTGTTGCCCGTCAAAAGGCAGTTTCTTAGTGTCTGTGTGCGTTAGACCTAATCTCACAATACCGGTAGCTTTCATTTCTCGCCAATCGTGCGCAGATACAGCCCTCAATACCTCCGGCTCAGCTGCCAACATTAATTGTATACTTTACAGTTTCCGTTTTATGACCGGTAGCTGAATAAAACTCAACGTGTGAAAATTAATATTAAAGATATCGATTTGATAGTATATTATTGTTTTGGCGTTAGTGCTAATTTTAAGCGCCTATTAATTATTATAGATTTATATTATATTTAATAATTACAATAACTTACAACACTTAGACACGATATTTAGAGATAAATCTACATAAATAAATAATATCTAAATGGTTGTTTGTAATTTCTAAACAGCTTTTTTACTAAACGCATATGAAAAATATATTCGTTACCTATAGCAAAATATAAATTTTTAAGGGTTGTTTGTCTGACTACCACCGAAGGAATGTAACATAGTTCCAGTTGCCCGCCAATAAAGGTGGAGAGACGGCACACGGCGGCTTTCTTAAGTGGGTGAAGGCCCCACACATCACCCTGTTCGTTGCCCCGAACGACGGGGTGTGCGGTTAGGGACATTTTTTCCCCGCCTTAACAAAAAAAAGGGTTGCCTGTCTGTTTTTCCAGCTAATCTCCGAAATGGCTAGTATACACAATAGTAGCTAGTAAATATTTTTTTAAAAGATTTCATGGCTACCATTTTATTTTTCTTTGTCAGAATATATTCAATGTAGATCTATTTATAAATAGGCATATACTTACATTAAACGTGGAAAATAACGAAATGGTGATTGCAGATGTTCTATCAGTTGAAACTAAATTATTGGCAAAATATTAAATTAAATTGAAGCTATAAAAAAAGTAACTTCTTGTCGAATCATCGCAACATCTTAGATTCAAATTAGTTAACCCCTCTGACCAACCGAGTATGTAATATAATTCTGTCCTGTATGTTTTCTATCTTTTCATCACTCTTTTAATTTGAGATGATGATAAATAGATGACACTGTATATTTTGATATATCACCAGCCAATATAAGTGATCAAAGTAATGCAGTACACTCACGAATCAAAAATAATCGCGAAGTTTTGCGAAACTAGCGCATTGTAAATTTCACGGAACACATTTAAGATACGAATTGCACGCGTCTCGGGAACGCTATAATCTTAATACCCTCCGTTTTACAATCGGTTGGCTGTAAAACTTCGCCGTTTTTTTGTTCTTATATCGACAATATATCGTACAATTTATTGCTGTTTTTACAACTTGTGACTGATTTTACAACGCCGCCGATTGGCTCATGCTACCTAAGCGCGGGAGCGATATTTCGACCTATACTTACGTATGCGATGGGTATTTAGATGTCAGTACGTTTAAGATACGGCTTTTTTAGGGTTTCGTACCTCAAAAGGATAAAACGGAACCCTAATAGGATCACTCGTGTGTCTGTTATTTAAGAAAATAGCCGAAAATTGATCTTGGGGTACTTATCTCCGAAACTACTGAATCTAAAATATTGAAAATAAACCAGAAAAGTGTTTTTTACCTATAGATTACAGGGAAACCTATAAGAAGTCTATTGTATTTAAAATAACATAGGAAAACTAACAATTTTGGGTGACATTTAAATAAACTTATGGAACTAAGACTCCGCCGTTGACTCATCATCTTTATCTATTAATTGGCTTTTATTTTGTTGGAAAATGCTGAATTTTGTATCTTGCAAGAAAACCCAAAATATTTACTTATCTTTGTCTTTGGTTTTCAATTATAAAAGTCGACTTACATAGAAATATTTCAATAATCAATATATTAATATCTAAAGAGATTCAGAATCAATGATTCCGACTCTATGTAAAAAAAAATATATAATTTTGTCTTCGATAAATAACCTATTTTGTAATTATCTATAAGCACGCGCCTTCAAAATGTGACAACCAAAGAGAATTTAACTTTGAAGTTTAGTAACAACCAAAATATAATAAAAATAATCACTGGCCTTTCTCTGAATAATTTCATATTATCTCTGAATAATCTTCTTCTTAACGGTCCATATACGCCACGTGACACTGGCAAAGTTGTGGACATACTCTGCTGGAGTATGCAACCACAAAACAAGAAGAGGAGAAGATAAAGATAATCTATACATACATGTGCTAACAAAACATTAAAACCTGGTGACTCTTAGCAATTGATTGTTTGTATTTTATAGTATTTTACGATTACCGTGACCATGGACCGGTGCCGTTGCGAGGAATACGCCGCGGCGGTCAAGAAACTAAAGTTCTACACCCTTGGAACTTACAGGCCTGATATAATTGAAAATTACGACAGTGAGTTTAGTATTGTTATAATTTTTGTGAGCGACTGCTGATCATGAGGTCTCGGGTTCGATCCCCGAGTCGGGCATTGTTATTGAGGCGTAAAAAGAAAAATTCTCAGTTCCCAGAGTTTGGAAATGTGCCCTGTAAACGGCAGTAGGCTCGACCTTATTACGTGGGAATTAAATATAGCTGGCACCTAAACACCTCTGCCTACCCCTTCGGGGAATACAAGCATAATGCTATGTTAATTTTTCCCTCTCTGTGTGTAACATTTTATTTACGAAACTGTATTTGACATTTATGTTTTTAAAATGATTCCAGGATCAGATTATGCAACAGCGTGGATAAAAAATAGTATTTCTCTCGTGGATTTTCGATTTTTAAAGCCTAGGGCATGGAATAAACTAGAAGTCCAAAAGGCACAAGAGCGCAAACAGTTACAACGGAGACAACAAATTGAGGAAATGTGGTGCCCGTATATGACGCCTTATAAACTGGATATTTATGATACTAATTCCTAATTATATCGTCGTGGAAAATGGAAGTGATTCATATATTTCAGCATACGTAGTCAGCTATTCATGTGGTTTAAAAAGATTAATATAAAATCGTGGGTATAAATAATGATCCGTTCACATTGAAGATGAATTTTAAATTATGGCAATGAATTGTTTTTTTTTGTTCTACGAATAAGTTTTGCGTTTTAATTATGTATCTACACATATATTTGTTATGATTATTACTGTTGTTTAATAAATATATAAATGTATTTATATATTTTGATTTTCTTACCCAGTCCACTAATACATATCTAATAGGTATGTTATAGATGTTATTCCCCATAGAATTCGAATTTTAGTGATGCATCGAGTTGTTATCAGTGGCGGATTTACGAATTAGCCGCCAGGAGGCTATTCAAATTTTGCCGCCCCTACTAACCTCTGACACTTCAGAATCCCGTAAACAATTTAAGTCCCACCTTGTGGGGCCGGCTTTAGAATTGTCCCACCCCTCTCCACCCGTCTGAGGGAATACCGGAGAAGTCGGCAGCAGCCCTTCCTCGAGTATTAACAACATCCACTGCGATCGCCCCGCCTGCCAAGCTGATAGCCCACAGGACCGCTCGTTGTGGCGTTCTCTTGGGGAGGCCTGCGTCCAGCAGTGGACGTCGAAAGGCTGATGGATGGATGAATGGACTAACCTCTGAAATTCGATACCATAGTTCACAGTATCTTTTTTGTTAATCTATAATTGCAACTTGCAACTTTATGATTATGGCATCGTCGTATATATCGTCCTTATAACATCAGCTTTACCCCTCTTTATGTAATGTACATTCAGCAAACATTATACTTTTAATTGCACTTCAAGTTAAAAATATTGTTTTAAAGTTAAAAATATGTTAAAAATATTGTTTTAATTGATATCCCTATTAAATTATCTGGTAGAAATCATAATTGAAAAGATAATATAAAACGTTCATAGCTTAATAGTAATGAAAGTTATATTATCGTTTTGCGTGATTTTATAAATCGGGGGCACTTCAGTCAGTGCTGAAGGATTGGGCGGGGTGACGGCACGGATTCCCTACTTTCTGACTGGTGCAGGTGCACATAGTTGCAAGAAGGGAAGCGACTCCGTGCTGTCACATTGCGACTGCGACGTGGACACGGCGCGGTAACAAGAGGGGACCTCTCGCTGCCGAGCGTCGTCAGCTCGATGCGTTGTAGCATAGTATAAGGAAAGAAGTAAGTTATCTTCATACAAACGAACCGAGCACGATTTGCATGTGTGCGTGCCAGTGCCTACGAGTCGCCGCACGCACCCAATAACAAAATTTAAAACTGCTAAAGGTGCGCCCGTCTAGGCTGCGCCGTCGTTTCGTACGCATTGCCGTATTTTTTTTTTGTGTGTGACTTTGGTTGTTAGCCTCAGATGGCTATGACAACCTTATCGGGACAATTGGTGAGCGCAGAGGGCTCTCAACCCAACATTTAAACAACGCTACCCGAGGGCATCCCTTGTGGGGTAAGGACCGTTGCTGGCAAAATAGGATTTTCCACGTTTATGATTTGACTGCGACACGTCTTTCGTCGAGGCTATGTCGCAGTCTGCGTACGCGCGATGTATACGATGGTTTGTACCTAGCCGCCTCAACCACAAGAGGGTTGGCGTGAGTAATGGCGAAGTCAAAGAAACTACAGGAACATCGCTTCATAAATTGCTTGTTGGTAGGCAATTGCAAGTCTATGTGGAGGTTGACATTGCGTATGAACCATGGGGCACCCGTAGCTCTGCACATGAAGCTATTCTGTAGTGTTTGTAATCTATGGATCCTATGTGCCTTGGCGTGTGAAAATACTACACTGACGTACGTCATAATAGGGCGTATGCAGGCAGTGTTGAGTCTGACCTTATTCCTAAGTGAGAGTTTATACCTAGAGTTTAACAGAAAGTGTAAACGCCCCGTAACAAAAGCTGCGCTAGAGCCTACCACCTGAATGAGACGGGCGAATGTGAGTCTGTTATCCAGAATAACACCTAAGTACTTGGCTCGCCTACTCCAAGGAATAGGTTTACCAAAGATGCTAATCTGTTTGATCTCCTCCGGGGGATACACTTGAGGTAGTCTCCTATGAAACATGACCGCCTGGCTCTTCTCAGGGTTGATCTCTATTCTCCACTTGCTAAACCACGTACTGAGGGCAGTGGCCGCGGATTAGAGTTTCCTATGCACTGTGAGAGGGTTATTCCCTGAAAAATAGATAGCTGTAACGTCTGCAAAAAGTGCTGTATGTACTTGCCGATGCTGAGTTATGTCGCTGGTGTACAGTGAGAGAACGGAACCTTGTGGGACCCCAGCGCTAGCTCTGTATTTATGACGATTGAATAAACTAACAGTGACCAGCCCTGCGTGCTTAGGTAATTATCGCGCGCACGGGGTCTGAGTTACCGTACTTGTTTCCTTTTACTGTGGCTGTAGCGATTGGATTTGGATAGCGGTCGATGCCAGGATGTCAAAGATGACATCATTTTGGTCTCAAACGGTGAAGAAGGCCAGGGAGGACGATTCTTCCGCTGACCCGAACCTCAGGCGCGAGTATGTGCGCCTGATGCCACTCTAGCTGAGCCCGCATGTGGATGGACTGGGAAACGTCCGCCACCTGCAAGGTCTCCCGCAAAGATGCGACGCTCCGGTATGCGGAAGTGCCGCTCAGTAGAGGGTAGGTCCCGAAAGGGTATTCCGCCAGTGGACCACTGGAGTAATGTCACGTAGTTCCAGTGATCCTCCAGAACAGGTGGAGAGACATCACAGCTGGTTTATTTAGTGAGCGAGGGCCCACACTTCCTTTGTCGTTGTCCCAAATTATGAGGTATGCGGTTAGGTAGATTTTTTCCGCCTAAACGAAAAAAAAGAAAGATTTTAGTTCTCACCCGCTGAAAAAACTTTTTCTCACCCGAACAATTTCTCGCTGGTGGCCATGCGAATTGCTATAGGTACAAGTTTGGATAAATGTTTTCCAAATTCTGTTTTCGCAGTAACGAAGACATACTCATATTAACTGTGGATGACTTTTCTTTTGTTGTGTGTGTAAATTCGAGACGGGGCCTAATTTGCCGCCCTCTAAAGTCTGCCGCCCGAGGCTCTAGCCTACTCAGCCTACTGGTAAATCCACCACTGGTTGTTATTTTTCAGGATGGGTAAAATAATTGAATGTCTCGACAGCTTCTTATGCACCAGGAGTTATCTAGTGTATCATATATTTTATTGATAAATATATTATTTTAAAGACCATTTCATGAAAGGAAAAAATCACCTTACAGAAGAAAATTTTTAAGCACATCGTTTATGTTTAGATATTTTTCACACTTTGTGTTGATTTATATGGCTAAACATGTCAAATGCTAAAAATATATTATAAAAATATCTAAATATTTATAGGGCTGCGTCATTATTAGCTAAAAATCTTAATTGTAAAATTAAGTTTACATGGCCGGTATAATGTGTGAAAATACATACTTCCAACAGACGTCACCCAAGACGTTAAGTATGAATGTGTTATCGAAATTAGCAGTCCTGGGCAATTGTCACGATTGGCAAGGCATCTAGACGGAATCCAGGAGATGCAGGTTCAAATCCTGCTCGTGACTGTTATTTTCAATTTCACATTTTCACACTGTTGATTCACATCATTAACGGACACAAAATGGACACTTTGTTAAGGATATTATTTATTTTTATCTCTGTAGGGATCAACGCTCTACACAAAGTAGGTATGTATTGTCCGATATACCTTGTGCAATTAAGTTTATATAAATTGTTTTAATGTTGTAATTCTTTTGCTATGTAGGAAAAATATATCAGATGGTAAGTCCTTATTGACATTAGTAGTCATGACGTGTAGGACCAGGGCATTGACCCGATGATTTAATTGAACGACTGGTGCTTTCATTACCAACAGCAATTTAATTACAAAACTATTTGTCTCAAATATGAATACAGTTATGTCGATAAACATCTTTACAGGCGACTGCAGCTAGACAAGTTTTAAGTAATAATTAATGAACAATAATAAAAAGAAATAAAAGTTTATGATATAAAATTGTAACACAGTTGTAAACATCCAACTAGAAAATTGAATCTGATTTTTAGATTAATTTGATACGGACCGGGTAGTTGTTGTAGGAATAATATGGACAAGACGTGACGTATTTTTGAATTTGGGTGATAACGTACTGGGGGCTTAGACGGAATCTCATATCTCACAATTGACATCGTATCGACTCGCTTGTGATTGGTAGGTTGGCCAATCACGGTGATCTTTCAACCAATCACAGTGACCACGATACGATGTTGGAAATATGAGATATGGTTGGGAGATATGAGATTCTGTCTAACCCCCCGGATTAGACATTGTGTTTGGTAAAAAATTAGACATAAGTGGATAAATATGAATAGATCTATGGAATATATACTCTTTAATATTTAATATCAAAAATGTAATTTTTGACGCAGTCCGAATACGCATCGTTGCTAATTTTCTATAGATTCTATAAACTAACTAATATCAATAGTTTACCTGATCAATGTAAGCCAATATCATTCTTAATGAGATGTGGACTTGCGTTGAGCAAGATAACAACACAGTAGGAGGAAAAGAAGAATTTGAAATTAAGTACTTCTCAAACTAATACTACAATAACTATCTTCTCGCTTTTGTTGCTTCTTACTATATACGAGTACCTCGTACCTCGCTAATCAAGCTGTAGTGTATGCGAATACAGATCACGAGGTTTCGGAATCAAATCCCGGGTCTACTTTTTACTTGACCAGTGGGTCTAGCCAAGTTGCATTCTATGATCACTAACGCTAATAGAAAACTATTTAAATGTATGGGAATTTGACATTTTTAACCATAGATAAATAACCTATATTTATCTAAGTCTTTAACAATATCTATAACGCTAGTTACTTGACTTACAAAATAAGTCATAACTAAAGAGGTTCCATTTTTTATGAGATATAAATGATAACTTAAATACTTTTTTTTGCCCAACTATTAATAGTAAAATATTATTTTTCTGCTGCATAGTTTTTTCTGTATTTGAATATGTATTAAGACTTAAACAACGTTTTTTTTACGTTGTGTAGTTTATTGAAATTTATCTACATTAACAAAAGTATTCACGAATGCTAATATTATTATTCTAGTTACGGCAATTTAGAGTAGAATTTCTTAAATTTCTTAGACTTTATGCGTTAGTCGAATGCCTAACATGTTTTAGCAATCGAGAGTTAGGAAGTTGTGTTATATTGAAAGTTAGAGAACTCATTAAAAATTACAACAATATTTGAAAAATCATTTATTTTTGACATAGTTCGTGAAATCACTATTGTCAATATTTTATTATATTTACACACTAACATCTCTTTATTCATGTAAAATACGAGTATAATAGTTATTAATTTCTGTCTGTTCCTCTGATTACTTTTTCTAAAACGTGTCACGAATTTGCATGCATTTTTACTGGCATTTATATATTATTTAAAGAAGGTTTGCATGTACAATGCATCTGATTAAACTTTTTATAAGAGGACCAGAGGAAATTCTTTATTCTTGTTTTATAACTGAACCTCGATACACCTCGTTACATTAAACTCACACAACTCTAAGATTTAGAGATATCCGTTAAATAGTAAATTTCACCAGTGTGAAGCTGAATCGCGTCGCTAGTTGTGCATGATGAAATGAAATAGCTTGTTTAGTTCCGACATCATGAATCATCAAGTATTAAGTCTACCTTGTTTGATTACACTCATAAGAATGAGTTATTGCAAATATGTGTTGTCACGTATATCACCCCACATATAATCATATTTTTAGCTACCATATATTTGTAATGGGAAAGTACTTCTTCAACAGTCATTCTTACCTGCTTGAATTTCTAAATTAGTCATCATTTAAAATATACCTAACTGCATATCCCGTCGTTAGAGGCAACGAACAGGATAGTGTGAGACCCTCACCTACTAAATAAACCCGCCGTGTGCTGTCTCTCCGCCTGTATTGGCGTAATACAGTGGGTAGGTATTACTTCAGTACCACCGAAGGAATGTAACACAGTTCCAGTGGCCCGCCAATAAAGGCGGAGAGACGGCACACGGGGGGTTTCTTTAGTGGGTGCAGGCCCCACACTACCCTGTTCGTTGCCCCAAACGACTGGGTGTGCGGTTAGGAATTTTTTTCCCGCCTTAACAAAAAAAAAACAAAAAAAAAGGTATTACTTCAGTGGTGCCAATTACCCGAACAGCTAAGTAAGTAGTAAAGTTAACTATTACACAATATTGAAATGAATATTTATAAAATAAGAACATGGGTTCTACATTTATAAATAAATTTGTACAATAAGCCTGATTTTAGACAACCACTGACCTTTAATTTACTTTTTGAATGATGATGTATAATGGACGTACTTATACATTATTACAAAAATATTTTTAGAAAATAGTAATTATATTTCATATGGGCGTATCTATATTAAGCCTCCCTATAAACGGACACAAGCCCGCCCATGGCTACTCGATAGGTTAATTTGGCGTCGATAGCGTCGACTTGTCGCGTTAAGCGGTCCCAAACATCGTATCTGTAACCGATCTATCTGTGCGATAGCAAGTTAGTATGGGTTATATCCGAACCAATATTTTATATTAATGTTCCCGAGATTTTATTCTATTTTTATATTAAAATAACTCTTAAATGATAAAAAGTTTTGCGATAATAAAATCTTACTAGGTGTATTAAAATCAATATAATGTTCGGAAGTTAAAACTGTGCAAATACAGTGACTACTAGGGCTTATAGTGGGCACCACTGAAGTAGTATCACACAGTTTCAGTGATCCGCCTATACTGGCGGAGATACGTCACACGGCAGGTTATTTACTGGGTAAGGGTCCGACACTACCCCGTTCGTTACGCAGAACGACTTGGTGTGCGGTTAGGTATCTATATTTTTTTTTACCCACAACGCAATATTTAAATCATCGTCATAATAATATCTGGCAGTTGTAACAGGTTGTCAGTGTCCTTTTTTTTTGTTAAGGAGGGAAAAAATGTTCCTTACCGCACACCCCGTCGTCCGGGGCAACTGACAGGGTAGGGCCTCCCCCAATAAATAAACCCGCCGTGTGCCGTCTCTCGGGCGGGCCACTGGAACTATGTTACATTACTTCAGTGGTAGATAGTCAGAGTCCTGAATAACAAAATATGATATTTATATATATTTTTAGCATTTGACATGCTTAGCACTATACATTAAACACAAAGTGAAAAATGTGAAATCGAAAATAACAGTCAGGAGCAGGATTTGAACCTGCATCTCCTGGATACCGTCCAGATGCTCGGTATAATGTATGAAAATACTTCCGACAGATGGTGCAGGCGTCACCCAAAGACGTTAAGTATGAATGTGTTATCGAAATTAGCAGTCAGGAGCAATTGTCAGGATGGCTGAATTGGTAAAGCATCTGGACGGTATCCAGGAGATGCAGGTTCAAATCCTGCTCCTGACTGTTATTTTCGATTTCACATTTTTCACTTTGTGTTTAAAAACAAAATATGACTCTGGTTTCAAATCATCATCATAGTGTTATATAAAGCTGTAATGGAGCTACATCTATAATTATTTTATGTTTAAGATACGTGAGAAAAAATATTGTATTAAGATATTAGGCGTCTCTATCCCCAAAATCATGATATTTACTTTTCTTCCAGATTTTCGCACCTAGTCGTAGAGCCTTGTTTGTCACAGCATGACTACCTTTACAGTATATCAGCGTTAAACAACAGTAGGTACTGCTGCTTTCATATGGTGAGTGAGAGCGCCGTAGGCCAAAACCCCCTTATTATCCTTTACCTTATTATTTTCCTCTTCACCTCATGTCGCTTTATCTGGAGTTCGTAACGTGAAAGTGTTGCTAGCATCTATACGCTACGATAACCGCTATTTGCCACACCCGCGTAGTATAAAAAAGTGATGAAATTTTTTTTAAACTTATTACTCTTGATTAGTTTTAAAAATTGGTATAATAATATTTTATCCCGCTACTATACCACCTGAGGTATAACCTAAAAATTACTTGTTTACTAATTGCGTGGAAGTACTTACAAAAATCTAATTTCCTTCTAATTCACTTAAAATATTTAGTTAATAATATTTATATTATATATCAATGAAATTGTGCGCATTGTAATATTTGTGAGGTCAATCAATATTTGTTCGATGATATATTATTATGCGTCTGTCTATTGAATAGTTACAAAGGCTTCCGCCACACAGAGATTATGCCTTATCATTGAGTGTTGCTTTTTTAAAGAGCGCTTAATAAGAGATCTATGCTCAGGTGTGAGATAGTAATGGATTGATGTTATAAATGCAAAGTAGTAGCTTCCTTTTAATAGTATTTTAATATAAAGATAAGATTAGTAATGGTACCACACGCGAGCGTTGAAACGGTTTAGAGCTGAAAGAGACTTTGGAGAAAAACGAGCATGCTGGGCTTCTCAAATTGGGAGAGGCACGTTTATTTTATTTATGATCAGTCGTATTATAACGATTACTTTCGTTATATCGTTTTTTAAATACAATACACTGCACTATGAAATAATCCGTGTCTCGCGAAGGATTTTGCAAACATAAATTTCACGCACACAAATTACACCCAAACTCAGAAGCTAGCGACACCAGAGGCATCACTCGTACGTCGCCATCTCCAATCAAAGGAATAGGAGGTGGATAGGACGGATATTAAGGAGAGGATACCCAGGATACTAATTAGAGGATAGGAAAGATAATAGGGAGAGGATAGGGAGGGGGCTTGGGCCTCCAGCGCTCTCACTCACTATACGAAACACAACGGTAGGAGTACCATTGTTTCACGCTGATCTTTTGTGAGAGGTTGGTACTTCCCCGATCAAGCCAGTCCATTCATGGTGGGATAATAAAGGCTCTACAACTAGACAACTTCCTGAGGAAGTTTATGTCTTAGAAATGGTCGACTTTTTATTGTTTTGTTATGTCTGGTCTTTCTATTTGCGCATTCAGCGCTTCACCTTCCTTAATAATATTATAAATATGAAAGTTAGTTTGTTATTCTTTCAGTCTGGTCATTATTGCTATTTGCATAGATACCTGTAGTAGCCTAGAAAAGGACATTAAGGCTTACTACGTCACTCTACAACGGCTTCTTTCTTTATGTAAAATTAGTTATATCTTCAATTTTTTTGGTATATTAAACACAAAATGAATAATGTGAAATCAAAAATAACAGTCACGAGCAGGATTTGAAACTGCATCTCCTGGATACCGTCCAGATGCTTTGCCAATTCAGCCATCGTGACAATTGCTCCTGACTAATTTCGATAACACATTCATACTTAACGTTTTTGGGTGACGACTTTGTGTTTAATGTATAGTGCTCAGCATGTCAAATGCTAAAAATATATATAAAAATATCTACATATTTTTTTGGTATGCAATGTAGCCATGTCCTCCCTTGTACCAAGCTAAGTTGGGTTAATAGAATCTGTGTGTAAACTAATAAACAAACAGTTTCAGAAAACTGTTAATATTTTATCTCTGAAAATATTTAGGTATGTTTGACAGCCTATTTTTTTTGGTTTTAAGGGAACAAGTGTTCCTAACCGCACACCCCGTCGTTTAGGGAAAAGAACAGGGTAGTGTGCCATCACCCACTAAATAAACCCGCCATGTGCCATCTTTCCGCCTGTACTGGCAGACCATTGGCGACTGTGTGACAGTTTTCTGTGGTACCATGTTTGACAGCCTACGAACAAAACTTATAGTTATTACTAGCATTTGCCCGCGGCTCCGCCGCAGTCAACCCGTTATAGTAGCGGGATAAAATATATACCAGTTTTTAAGTCTTAACAATAGCTATCAAATAAAAAAAGTTGCGACAAAATCCATTCAGTAGTTTTTTTGCGCGATGCACGAACGAGCAAACAGACAAAAAATCTAACAAAAAATGTTGTGCTTAAACACGCCTATTAATATACCCTAATACAGTCATTTTTTCTCAAATATCTGAAATGTACAGACACAGCTCTGTTACAGCTTTATAATAGTATAGATTATAATGATTCAACCATTGAGATAAATACTGATTCAACATTATCAATTTTGTCGAGCCTACAAATATTACTCTAGCTGGAATCAAACCATAAACGACTAAACGCGTAGGTTGTACCGTTGTGTGCCAATCACAGCCTATAAAATCGAATTAACTAACGGTTCCGATAATCGAATCCATATTACCTACGGAACGATATTGTTAAATACTAACACATTATTTCGATTTCCAATAACTTCCCAACAATATATCGTACGACCGTTAATTGGAGAACTACGACACTATCTTAAACGTTGTTTATATTCAAATTAGAAGCCGGAAACTTCGTGTGTGATCTTAACAAAATACAAATCATTTATATACGCTCTGATATCATCACATTTGGAGGAAATTATTACGGTACATGAGATATGTATCATGAAAATGATATTTTATTGCCAATAATCAGCATCTTTAGTTGTTATTGTTTCTTTATTACAATGGGATAAGGTCGAGAATGTGATAGTTAATGTGGGTGACATTCAACTCTGTGCCGGCAGATGTAAAATAAGGAACTAATGTGAACCGAGCATGTATAATGTATTAGAATCGAGTGAGTGTTGATGCGGGTGGGCTGAGTCGATACGGATCCGATTTTATCTCGATGCGAGATTTGACTCTCGATTTTCTTAATTACCGTTAATGGCTAAGGACGGTGGTAAGGTGCCAGGGTTCACATGAACGTGGTTTTTGTGGGACTGTCTTGTTACACTTAATAATTTTTAATTTAGGTATATTTATCGTATGTAATAATGGATTTTATTGTATTTAAATGTGTGGTAAAAGGAGAGAAGAATAATCTAGAAGTAAATCATACCAGAAATCAAAAGTTGAATGATACATAAGTACGATGGTTTTCCAATTTAGCTTATACCTATGTAGAACAAATTATTTCTGAAAGTGGAAAAGAGAGTTTTACTGCGAGCAGGATTTGAACTTGCGTTCCCTCCAATCCAGGGAAGAATCTGATGTTACTGCTATCACGATAGCTTAGCGGCCCAGAGCAGAGCAGGTTAGTATCCTGCTCAAAATAAAACTATCTTTTAACACTTTCACAAGTAATTTGTCATTTAAAGTGGGTAACTGAGCGTGTCAAATGCTAAAATATAGATAAAAATAATATTATACCTATGTCATTTCTTAGATATTGACTACAAAGACTTTCTTTATTTTATGGCTTCGTCTGCGTTGCTTATTATATTAACAGAAAAAAAAAACATCACTGAACACCTATAAACATCGTTTTCTTAAGACTTAAATAATTTCATGTTAAATAAAGATACCGCTGATGGGGGGCAAAGTGACTGGCAAAAGAGCTATTTCGAGAATGGACTGGAATTACGAATGTTCTAGAGCCACAGTAAGAGAAAAATAATCCAAAAAAAATATATCTCTCGAGAACCATTCATTTCCGGGGTGAAAAGTATGTACCTATGTCCTTTTCCAGACTCAAGACTTTATGTTTGCAACATTTTGCGGTGATTGGTTCAGTAGTTATCGCGTGTAACAAACAAATAAACAAACGCACTCACATTCGCGTTTATAATATTAAGTATTTGCTTCCGTTTGTATTCCCGATCTCTAAATGTATGGTCATTCACAAACTTCTAACATAACTAAGTCAAAACACGTTGAATCTAAAGATTTAATTAGTTTTAAACACATAACTAACCCATAAATTAACTTATAATAGAGTGTAAACACAACTTGACACTGTAATAAAACCTCTGATTACAAATAAATAAGCTTTTTATGTAATCGTAGCTGTCAAAAGTATAACTAGAGAACCGATTAATGTGTGCAACATTGAGTGGTTTAAATACCTACCTCCGTGCCGCGTGTTGTGGGTTCGATTCCCACACAGGACAATTCCGTTCGTCTGAGCCTAGGTGTACATTGTATGTTTAAGTCCCCCGCGATACAAACTTTGTGCCTTAGTTTTTACATCTCCTTAAAAAATAATTTGTGGCGATTGTTGAAGCCATCTCGCTTTGCCCTTACTTTTACTAGGTAGTTACATATATTATAATGGAAGCTAAACATATACCAAACTCACGTTAAGTTCAATTTACGCGGAGGCCTAAAAACCCTCTTCAGTCCTTCTAATTATCCTTCCACTCCGACGACACGCCTCTGTATTGCAAGCGTCTATAGGCTATGGCAACCGCTTACCGTTAGGTAGGTCAAATGCTCTTGTGCCACAACGTAATTAAAAACAAAAAAATTAAAATATTTCGTACGTTATTAAAAAAAGACTGACTGACTGACTTTTGTCTGACCCTGTGGTGCAGCGGTAGTGTGAGTGACAGCTGATCATGAGGTCTCGGGTTTGATCCCCGGGTCGGGCAGTGTTATTGAGCTTCTTTGTAAAAAGAAAAGTTCTCAGTAGCTCGGTGTTTGGAAATGTACCCGGTAGACGGCTATAGGCTCCCCCCTATTACGTGGGACTTAAACATAGCTGGCAAACCGTGGGTGTTTAATACACCTCTGCCTACCCCTTTGAGGAATACAAGCGTGATGCTATGTTATGTTTTTATTAAAAAAAGAGCCCAAATTTTTTCTTCTTCCCATTTCATTCATATTTCCATTCAAACTTTCTTGGATTTTAACAATAGTCGATATCAATGATCAGCTTGGTCATCATATCAAGACATAGTTTCAAAATACAGGACAATCCTGATCCGACATAAAATCCTGGCACCCCTTCCTGTAGAGTTCTTTGAAACGCTTATGATTTCAATGCGTGAGGTAAATTCTTGTCTCTCGATAAGACAAGCTTTTCGGTTTCTTTAATGTTAAATGCTGAGTTAATTAAGATCTGAGCTTTAGGGTCCGACCGTCGTTAGCTACCAGTTATTATTCAATGGAATATATTTATTTAATTGTATATACAGGCTGATTTTATGACAATGCACTTCTTTGACGGGTCTCGTGACGTAGTCGGTAGTTTAACCGACTTCTGTGCACGAGGTTGTGGGTTCGATTACCACTCAGGACAATTATTTGTGTGATGAGCACAGATATTTGTACTGCGTCTGGGTGTTTTCCATCTATTTTATGTGTATATTTACAAAAAAAAAGTAATATAATGTATTATATCCGTAATCTGGTACCCATAGCACAAGCGTTAAGCTTAGTTTGGGACCAGAAGATATTGTGTGAAATGACCGTGAATATTTATTTATTTATTTTGGTCACGTAATCTATTACTAAATAGTAATTCTACAAGTGAATGTTCAATGTAGAAATAGTGAATTTTCAATGGCAAAATATCAAAATATAAAATTAAAAAGCTATTTATATTTTTAAAGTCATGCCTTTTTTTTTAAAGACTGCACTAATAAATAATCTTGTATCGTAGGGGACTTTACAAACATATAATTTTAAGGACACAAAATAGACCCAGACTCAGAACAACCATTTGCGGATCACACAAAGATCCTGTGTGGGAATCGAACTCACAACATATTTTCCTCACAAAATAATTATTTTGCCTTATTAATAACAAAATAACATCCTGTATATTTTTTCGTATATAAATGAGTATGTAAGTGATAACGTGGTATCTGCGATAAGGACTTAGATTATTTTGTCGGTTTCAGTGTTTTTCTATTCACAAGCCAAAGGTGTATAATATTGTGATCATTGAGTCAATACATTGAAAGCTGTTTGCTATGTTTATTTTATGCATTTTTTTGTTTAGTTCAAGTAATTTAGATAACGATAATTTTAATTATTTTTCTTATTGAAAGAAACAAGTGGCCATTGGTAAAATGGTAAATTAGTGAGGCGTTGAGTTTCAACTGAAGAAAGCATCAAAAGAGTGTAAAATCTGTCTATATCTATGCTATTATTATAAAGCTGTAAAAGAGCATTTAAGATATTTAGATATTTTTATATATATTTTTAGCATTTGACATGCTTAGCACTATACATTAAACACAAAGTGAAAAACGTGAAATCGAACCTGCTCCTGACTGTTATTTTCGATTTCACATTTTTCACTTTGTGTTTAAAGCATTTAAGATATTTGAGAAAAATGGCTGTATTAGGCGTGTCTGAACACAAAACATTTTTTTTTAGATTTTTTCTCTATTTGCTTGTTCGTTCGCGCACCACGCAAAAATTATAACTATTGAACTGTGTTGTTGCTCTGTCGTTATGACAAATGTGATGAGGAGATTGGGTATTTCTAAAAAATAGTACGGTAGCTCAGTGGATTAGAGCACTTCCCCGGATAGGAAGGGACGCAGGTTCGATTCCCGCTCGTACTAAAATACTCTTTTTCCTTATTCACAAATTATAATTTGTACTTTAAGTGTAGATGAGCATGTCAAGTGCTAAAATATAGATCAAAAAAAGATAGGGCTTAGGCTGTTTTTGCTGAATAGTAATGTCTCCATTTTGATAATTTTGTTGTCAATCCAATTTGGATAATTTCTGATTTGATACATTTTGGCGTAACTAGACCTAAAGTAATGTCACATAGCTTCAGTGGTCCACCAGTACAGGCGGAGAGAAGGCACACGGCGGGCTTATTAATAGGTGAAATCCCCACAATACAGTTTTCGTTACTCCGAACGACAGGGTATGCGAAAAAATGTCCTTATTTTTACCCGCCTTAACAAAAAAGAGACCAGTTGCCTTGTATTAGAATTATTATTATTATAATTAATATTCAGTACACCACTTTTAAGATCTCTTAAAATACTCTGTAGTTTTTGAATGAGATCAATTAATCATTTACCAAACTTGCAAAACTATGAATCGTGTAGTTTCGCAGCATATGGATGACAAACATGCAAATGCATTATGATGAACATAATATATGTTTACTTTGTTGTATTACTTTTACGTGTTTTTTACTTGTCTAAAGATTAATGACAAAATATTAACCTGTATGCGGCATCCCGGATGAAATACCCTGAAACAAAAACGATATGATTATTAACATTATTCATCAAATTAATTAGGCGTGGGACATACTTATATTATTATACTTCACCTGCCTTACCTCACAAGGTGTTATCGACGTAAAAGGTTAGATAAACAAACTATTTGAAGGTTTTTTAAGGCGGCGCACGTGTTTCGCGAGTGCTTCTTCGTGAGGAAAGACTAGGTGCTCCTAATCATGAATGGTGACAGGAGGTGGAGGGACATCATGTACGTTTCAATAGATATCATAATATACGTATAGGTAGGTATATAGGGAATACTTAAGTGGAGGGCCCCACACTACCCTGTTCGTTGCCCCGAACGACGGAGTGTGCGGTTAGGAACATTTTTACCCGCCTTAACAAAACAAAAGGTATATTGGGAATCCAGTAAAAGATTCCCAGCGGAGGCGATCCCTAAAGAATTCCCTCGCAAAAAGTTTAACTAGTAGACTAGAAAATGTGGTGACAGACTAAGAATACAAGTGTCACCACCCCATTTCATAATTTCTTTTTATTTTCAGCCCCACTATTAGTCATGAACCAACGAAAGGACAAATTAGTTTAGTATGTTACAAAAGTCTAGTATAGTCTATAAGTTTTTAGTTTTAATTCTCCAATTATGCCATTGTCCACTTCATTTTCCGTTCTGCTTTGCCCGTGTGGTGACGGACTAAGAATGCAAGTGTCTCCACCCCATTCTTTCCCACGGGTGTCGTACGAGGCGACTAAGGGAAGTGAGCAATTATCACCGATTGCATGATTGGTGGTAGGGCTGGGTACCAAGTGAGAGTACTCACTTGCTATCAGGCCGATAGGGTCGTTACCAACGTCTCCTGTATGACCGCCGGTCATGAAGCACGTCAGTGTGTTTTGGCTGTAGCAGAAGGTAGCAGTTTATTCTTTAATTTCATATTTGAGAAAAAGAATGGTGGGGCAGCGGCTTGACATTACTCTCAGTATAGTTGATTCCATGAGCGACGGTTACCACTTACCGGTAACCATCGCTCATGGACTCAACTATATCAGGTGGGCTGTGGCTCGTCTGCCAACATTAGCAATAAAAAAAAATATCTAGCAAGACGAAGTACCTACGCTTCTTAATCTATATTTTTTAGCATTTGACATGCTCCGCTACTTTTTAAGTACTTACAAATTATTTGTGAATAAGGAAAAAGAGATTTTTAGTACGAGCGGGAATCGAACCCGCGTCTTTTCCAATTCGGGGAAGTGCTCTAAGCCACTGAGCTATCGTACCATTCTTTCGATCATCCCAATCTCCTTATCACATTTGTCACCGCGGGCCACCGGAACCATATTACATTCCTTCAGTGGATCGTGAGGGAGCCTGCCTCAGACATTTATCGACAGTTTATAAAGTGTGCCACAACCTGTACTTGGCAAGCATTGTGAAGTACGGCCTAAAACCCCAAAGGAGAGATTGGAAGTAACAATGCTAATGTAATACCTAAGTTGTAAAAAATACCGTTATCAAAAGTGATTTTAGTCAATCATAATCGTATGGGCACCAAAATTAGGTGCTAAGTATCACACGCAATAATTACGAAAACAAATCATAAAACAACTAACAAATAAAATTCGTGCTTTCACAACTAAAATAATATGTCGTTCTAAGTTTACAATGGACATAAATCATTATTTTTGTGGCGCTTTAACATAGTAATCTCATGATATAATCGCTCGTGAGGCCAAAAGTAAGGCCCGTGACATCTTTATCGAGTTCCCGTATTATTAGAAGTGAGGTAGAATCGTGGTAGGGATTACACACTGTTTTTACTATAAATAAAATGCTTTATTAAACGAGTTTGTTTCTTATTGACCCACTTATTAAATGGAATGGGCTTAATCAGAAGCTTTGCTTGATTAGCTTTAAAAACCACAAATATAGTTAGGACCTGACAGACGTTGTCCTGTCCGAACATTGGCGTTTCAATTGAATGGAGTAAGTTATTAACAAAATGGGGTTGTTGGTGTGTGAAATTTTGCTGTAAGGTATTTTTTTTTAACCTCTGGCCCCAAACTAATCTTAACGCTTGTGCTATGGGTACCAGATAACGGATATAATACATATATTACTTATTTTTTGCAAATACATACATATAATAGATAGAAAACACCCAGACGCAGTACAAATATCTGTGTTCATCACACAAATAATTGTCCTGAGTGGGAATCGAACCCACGACTACGTGCACGGAAGTTCATTACACTACCGACTACGCCACGAGGCCCGTCAGGTATATATTTTTACATTAGAATCAATTGAATGGAAAGTCCTAAAACCTTATCGAGGTGCCAGCTACCGGTTCCAATTATGACAAATCAGTCCAACCGTTTACGAGGAGTTCCATTACATAGACACGAACAGAAGATTCAAGAAGACTTTATGCAGAAGCTATGCGCCAAGTGCTGTGTCAAGAATATTCTATTTCATTAGCCTATTCGCTCCCAATCGTACACTATTACGTGGGCAAGACGGAACAGAGATAGTCCTTCTGCATCTGAAAATATTAGTGAGTAACAGATCCATCTAGTAAATCTATAATCAGAAAATGATGAAAGAGATAATTTGGCATACGATGCAGGCTACAGAAGATACCTATTTCTATTTGACCCTCTATTGTCAAGGATTATATCCAGTGAGGAATAGTATTCGTTCATAAAATTATGTATGATTATTAACGTATAATTGAACTAAAATGCTTTACTACCGTCACTTACTCTATGTACTTATTCAAGTGGTATTTTTTAATAACTAGATTTATAAAATTTAAGCAGTGGATAAAGATTATAAACTTTGAAAGGTTACAGAATTTGCGCCGATAAGTCACTTCTCCACCGAATTAACTTTTAGTAAGTATCAATGATTGAAACAGCGCATTGGAATTTTACAAAAATTAATGTAGGTATTATGGATTGACAAAAATTAGACTTGAGTGTTTCCATAATATATCTATATGTCACTGGATAAAAGTCCCACATGTTTATACCAGTCGGTCTGTTGTCCATCCGTGATGTCTGCTATAGATAGTATGTATAGTATGGTAGGTACAAAATAAAGTCACTTTATTTACCTATGGTGGCTGGTGAGCCACGGTCCACCCGATGGTAAATGGTAATTATCGTTCATGGATTAAACTATACCGTTTCTTGCCATTTCATTTCGCGTATACGAATGGCAGAATCTACGGCTACCTGCCGCTACAACTAAAAGACACCGAGGTGCTTCATGACCAGTCATCAATCGACTCGGGCCCGATAACAAGTGAATACTCCCACTTGGTACCCAGCTCTTACCACCAGTAATGAAATGTGTAATAATTGCTTACTTCCCATAGTCGGGCCGTACGACACCCCGGGAAAGAATGGGGTGGGATACTTGTATTCTTAGTTCGTCACGACACAGAGGTCCACTTACTTTTTCTAAGCCACGTAACGGGTTTCACTGTCTTATAAATATTTTTAAGGAAGATCTGTACCTATTTTAATTAGATAATTCAAGTCTTTTACAAAATTTGTTCTATTATAAAATGGATATTTTAGGAGGAGGGCCCACCACTCACCCACGGACTGTCAATCCCGGTTATCTTTGGACAGAATAACCTAAGATTGCCAATCCACACTCTCACAGATAGAGGGGAATGTGATAATAGCAAAGCAGCAAAAAACTCACCAACGCGACACAACCATGCGATACGGTAGAACTCTCAGAACCACAATATTGCAATATTCCGCAAAAATTCGAACATAAATTCGACACGTGTTTCGCCTCTAAACGAGGCATTCTCAAGAACGCTCGGCAACAAATGAGAAAATTTGTTCTACAGATTTTTTTAGTAAATAGAACCCGTACAACTATAAGTCTCATCTCAGAACTCCACATATCACCAATTATATATTATGTTACGTATTATACATTAGCCCATACAAACGAACAATATTTACGTGCAATCGCAAGGTAATATGTACAATTCAATACAAAAACAAACACATGTACATTTCCACACAAATTAATAATTATTACTCAAAGCGAAAGTGGTTCACAGTTGCCCCGTGACAAAACGCAAGCACGGCTGCGATTACAAGCCGCTGTTATACGATAACACCCTTAAATAATAATTTATTCAAATTAAAAATACTTATCAAAATATGATGCGGTACTAAATCTTGAATTAAGTGAGCCGGTGCGTGTTAAGGTTAAAATCGATGGTATCGCCGCGGTCGATCACCGTGAAAATCCAAAAAATTACTGTGTGTAAGGCTTGGACGCACGCGAATATCATTTTAAAGTTTCGTAGGTACGCGAAGTATAAACGTTGAAGGACTCTGTACTATACCACCGAAGGAATGTAATACCACCGAAGGAATGTAACATAGTTCCAGTGGCCTGCGGAGAGACGGCACACGGCGGGTTTTTTTAGTGGGTGAGGGCCCCACACTACCCTGTTCGTTGCCCCGAACGACGGGGTGCACGGTTAGGAACATATTTTTCCCGCCTTAATAAAAAAAAAGGACTGTACTATACTCATACGTAAAGGTACGAGAGGATTCCTCTACGTTATTCTTTCGCTCTACGTTATACTGTATTGTGTTTAGGTTATTTACAACAGTTAACTTTCATCCATCCATCTATCCATCAGCCTTTTAGGTCCACTGCTGGACATAGGCCTCCCCAAGAATGGGGGATAGTGCCTTAATCGCCACGCTTGGCAGGCGGGTTGGCGATCGCAGTGAATGTTGTTAATACTCGAAGGAGTTCTGCTGCCCACTCCCCCAGCATCCCTCAGTCGGCTGTTACGACTCCCATGGGTGGAGAGGGGTGGGATACTTCTGAAGCCGGCCCCACACGGCAAAACAGTTAACTTTATAGGTAAATAAAAAAATCACTATTTTATAGTATAACACCTAGTTGGCCCACTGTTGGGCACTAACTATCTCCGCAATGTGAGGAAACTATTATAACACACAGACAGAGTAATGTTGGTAAGAAAAATAGCAAGACTATGTTCACGGTATGATCAGTTGATGATAGTTATTCATACTACCGAATTTAAATCCCAACGTAACCGCCAGAGGCGCTGTAAGGTTTGTCATACAAATATTTTACGTAGTCGCTACCGAGTTTACGTGAGCAAAACTCATGGTTGAGCCACAGGACCACGTGAAGACCAAAACTAAGACTGAAAATGCGAGACTAATAATTATTGAATTATTAGAAATAGGAAGTTAAATAAATCACATAGATAGCGCTAATTTCAAAAAGTACTAATGTGGGTTTCATGTCTTATACGCCATCTAGCGCTAATTTTAAGAAGTACTTCTATATTGGTCTACCTCTCAGTCATTTTGCAAGGCGCCATCTGGCAATTAGTAAAAACAACAATCTATGAGTTTACATATATACCTGCATAAGTGCATATACATAAACATGTAAAATTGAATAATTTATTAAACTGTAAACAAAAACAATTTAAGAAAACAAAAAGACATCGCTAGTTTAGTTTCCTTACAAATAAAGCAAAATATGTTTGTTTCGTGTTTTATAACGTTAGTGTGTTATTATTTACGTGTGTTTAGTGTTTTTAATTATTGTTATGGATAAAATAGTTATTATACTTGACAAATATCATCAGTTCGTCAAGCAAAGGTAAGAACTTTCTTTTAACAAAAAACAAAGTACTGGCCGAGCGAACGGCGTTCTGTTGACGATAGTAAAACCACCGGTGGCTATGCGTACGTAAAAAGGTAGTTCTCGTGAAAGGCGCTGGTTTTAGTGTCGCGTCGAGCGTAAATGCCGTAAATATTCAGTATTTTTTTTGTTTATTTAATAACAATTAAACCACATCGACTCTTTATCGATCGAACGTGAAAAGTAATAGGGCTCTATTCCTAGTCATAATAATTCGTAAACGAAAAAAAAAAGACTCGATTAGTAAAGTATTCTGGTCGTTATCGTGTTAACATACATTACCTACAACTCACGGACGTCCAAGCCAGATTATTTTCAAACAGTTTTTTATCTAGTTTAAATAACAAAAATGGCATCAAAAATATCATGATGTTAAAAATAGTGTTTGTTCTTTATATGTGTGTGTAGATATTATTTTACAAGTGCAATATATGATAAATAGAGACATTTTTAAGTTTGAAAAATCAGTTGTGCCGCCTAAGCAGCCTTGGACGTCTATCATCTAAGTCCACCCGTGATCATGAATGCTGTAAAGTATTCGAAACGTCGGGATAGTATGTAAAGTATTCGAAACGTCGGGATAGTAGTAAAATCAAGTAAACGCGATAGATTCCGTAAACGTAGTTTTATTTCAAAATGGTTGCTATGATATTTGAATCTGTATTTTAGCACTTGTCATGCTCAGCTACTTTAAAGAAAAAATTATTAGTTAAAGTGGAAAAAGAGTTTTACTGCGAGTTATTGTTATGAGTCTGGGTGTAGGTTGTGTATGTTAAGTCTGTGAAGTCGATACAGGGATTATTTCCTAAGGCAACGTGACAACCGCTCAGGATTGTTACTTTCGACTACAGTCTTGAGTTATGCCAGCTCCAATTATCGGGTCTATTTGCATTCTTTGTTCCAGGAGACGCAGGTTCAAATCCTGCTTGTGACTATTATTTTGATCAGAAAGTATTATGTGACTATTATTTTCGATTTCACATTTTCGCACTTCGTGTTCTAGTGAACCCAAATAATGTTTCAGATCTAAATCATAAACACTAACATAACAGAGTCTTACTGGCAAGTGATATTACTCAGAATGTTAATTTTAGTCAACCAATCGCTTTACCTAACGATTATTGATACCCAAATCGAAACACCCACACAGAATACCTTTCAAGTCGGTAGCCGAATGAACAATTTAGTAATTTATAATTATTTTGTCCGTAAATAATCGTGGCTACGGTCAACGTGGTCACCAATCAGATAGTGTTGGCTGCCTCTGTTTTGCATAACAACATTGTTTAGTGACGCACTTATATGATATCGATGGAAGGATTCTTAACTGAATTCGTTGATGCCTACGGAAAACGATAAATATAAGTTTTAGCGTGATTAGCGAACAAATAAACAGAGAAACAGACAACAATTCTAAAAAAAAATGTGTTGTGTACAGACACGCCTGTATAGCCCAATACGATATTTTTTCTCAATTATCTTAAATGTACAGACAGCTACGTTACAGCTTTATAATATATAGGTATGTGCTTAATACTAGTTTTTGCCAGCGGCTCCAACAAAAGCTGGTTCTTAGGTCATATCTCAGGAGATAAAACGTATACAAGTTTTTAAGTCTAATCATGAGCTATAAAACATAAAATAACATAACATATAATCACGCCTGTATTCCCCGAACGGCTAGGCAGAGGTGTGTATTACACACCCATGATTCGCCAGCTACGTTAATGTCCCGCGTAATAGGGGGCGAGCCTATTGCCGTCTACCAGACACAATTCCAAACTCCGGGCTGCTATTGAAAAGTTTACTTTTTACGAAAAAGCTCAGTAACACTGTCCGACCCGGGGGTCGAACCCGAGATCTCATGATCAGCAGTCGCTCACACTACCGCTACACCACCGAGCTATGAAAAGTTGCATCGAAATCCGTTAAGCAGTTTTAACGTGATTAGCGAATAGATACAGAAATTCTAAAAAAAAATGTGGTGTATTCAGCGACGCCTAAATAATCCAACACAGTATTTTTTCTTAAATATCTTAAATGTACAGAGACAGCTCAGCTACAGCTTTATAAAAGTTAGGATCTATAGGAATAAGCTAATTGCCGCAGCTAAAAGAAAGAAAAGAAACGATGTCTGGCACAAAAATAAGATTGATCAATTAAATCGATATCGACAATATCTCATCCTTAACTATCAAACTGTCACGCCAACCTACGAAAATGCGCGTTCACACAAGGGGCCGGATTTTGAAACTTAATTAATATAAAATCGATCGTATTTTACATTCGCTTAACACTTAATATGCATCTGGCTCGACGATAGATTATATTGGTATCTATGATTAATGATATGGAAAATTCATGGTGATAATGTCAGAAGTCTGTGGTGAATATTTCAAAGGGAGCTTACTAAGACATTGATTTACATATTATTGCATTTACATATTTTTAAATAATGTAGATGAACTACTTTTTTAACAATATCATTGAATATTTTGATCTGTATTTTAGTACTTGACAAGCTTAGCTATTTTTGAAATAAAACTACGTTTACGGAATCTATCGCGTTTACTTGATTATACTCCTATCCCGACGTTTCGAATACTTTACAGCATTCATGATCACGGGTGGACTTAGATGATAGACGTCCAAGGTTGATATGTTATTTCAACGGTTTCATCTACCCACAGTATATGATTTTACAAAATTTTTTGGTTTATTTATTTTAATCCACCTAATATTCGTTTAGAAACACAGTGAAAATATCTACTTCAAATGTTTATGCTTACACTGTATGAGACTTTAAATTAGTATATTAAAATGAGTATAATACTCCTCCTTAAATTGTAAAATTTTTGTTTTTATTTAGTGCTTAAAAATTCTACCACAAACTACCAATTACTACCAGTAAGAAGACAATCTTGGTTATTAGTTTATATTAATTTTGCCAAAAGCTAAGACTAAGAAGCTACCACCGGATCGGAACGCGGCCTGACTGAGAAAGATCCGGCCAGAAAACTCAGTAGGCATGGTAGTTTATGGATTATTAAATTTTGTACGGAATTACTGAGATCTAATAAGGTTTAAATTTTTTTTTTTTTTTTACAAAAGGCAAAAACTAATCACTACTGTGGGTTTTATCTACACAATAAGCGATAACTGTGTCTTGCAATCTTGTGGTGTGCCTTCTTGTATTCTGTTTGGTGAGGCCTATCACAGGATTCCAGCTTGATGGTAAGACCCAGCCGTCTTCTCTATTGAAATTGGGATGTTTCTTAATTTCAATAGCCTCACGTATCATTCTAGGGCGATATTGATATTCTTTTGCGAGGATTTGAGGTTTGTCAAACCTAATGTAATGGCGGGTGTGGTCCTGTGTGCTCACAAATTGCAGACTTTGTATAGCGACGGTGCTTCACATCAGCTATGTGTTCTTTGATCCGAGTTGTATCAGAAAGCTTAGCTACTTTAAATAACAAATTATTTGTGTAAAAGGGATAAGGGTAAGTAGAAAAAGGGAACTTTACTGCAATTAGGATGCAATAGCTTAGCGGTCTGGAGCACTTCCCCGGATTGGATGGGACGCATGCCATCCTCAATGATATTGAACATTTTTTGCAGATTTCAAACTTCTTGCGCCATTTTAAATATATTAAATATTGCATAAATATCTATGTTCTGTATGAACGTATTACAAAGAGAAAAACAAGAATTTAATTCATCATTTTAATGAGAAAACAGCAATATTTTTGTAGATTGACATTCATTTTATCTAAGACATAAGTACAATATCTATCTCCCAGTTATGACATAAGTAACGTAGACAGTGACAATGACTTATTTATGTAGATACGCAAACAGTTGGGAGTGGCTATTTGAACTCAAACCCTCACTATAAAACACTTGTGCGAGATCAGAATCTTTTTTTTTTTGTTAAGACGGGAAAAAATGTTCCTAACTGCACACACGAAAACAAAATACAATCAATTAAATTTACTAAGGATTGCTTTATTTAAATCTGTTTAAATATGTAACAGGTATTTGCGATGGACGATATTACAGGCGATATACAAACGTCATAATTTTATAGGTACATCACATATCATATTTCTGTATTGTTAGATGATCTTTAAGAATAGGCTCCCTTATCATAAATGTCTAGAGTGCCGGAGGTCAAAACCCCCTTCTCATCTTCTCCGTATTTTTTCTCCTTTTACTTCCTCTTTAACTCCTATGCCTTGTATTGGAGATAGCAACATGTGAGTGATGCCTCTGGTATTGCTAGCGTCTATAGGTGACCGCTTACAGCAGGTGAACTGTATCCTTGTTTGCCACCACCTTCATCATCATCTTTGTACCCTTACCGCAAGTTGGGGTCGGCTTCCAATCTGTTAGATTTTAGCTGATCCAGCAGTTATTACACGGAGCGCCTATCTATTAGACCTCCACCGACTAAGGGGACAACTGGCAATCTTAGAACAAGACCGGAGTCAGAATATTTATTCAGGACTGACAACCTGTAACCACTGCCAGGATGTTATTTAACAGCCGGCACCCACTGTTTAACGTACCTTCCAAAGCACGGGGAAGGACAGGTGTCCACAAATAGGTGTCACTTGGTCACCCATCTGATTATTTGCCACCCCCGTGCAGTGAACGACAACCTTCGTAGTATAAAACAAAAACTTCTTCAAGAACTCATAATTCAAAATAAAGCGGAACTTACGTCAGTAACAAAAATAGTTTCAATAACTTAGTTCGTAAATTAAGTACCTAGATTATATACTATAAACTAAAAGAGTGTTAGTACCACGTAAAATTTGAGCTGAAATTGTTCAATAAACTATTGTTCTCCATGTTGTGACGGAAATAACAGTAATATTCAATTAACAAGAGCATAAAAGTCTAAATCCGTGCCCTAATTGTAGCAAGGAAGGGCGAGCGTATCAAAAATATTATGAAAACTATTAGCATAATGGCGTACGACAAAATGTTTAAATTACGAGCTAGCGTTAGCCCGACACGCTCAAGGCAAGGGAATAAATGACTAAAATTGTAACAACAAATGGCCCAATTGGACAATATGGGTTCTTAGGCAATCTACAGTTGATTTATAAATAGTATTGGGACTTGGGTTTTTAGTTGAAATATGATTTAGGTATACTTAGTAGCTACAGGGTGCTTTGTTTCAAGCTGGTATGTAAACAAAGTGATCTATATTTTTTTCAGTGATATTTTAAATATGGTATTACGATTACATCTATTACTTATTACATGTGTTAAGCTGACTATGAACTTACGCCTTTTGGATTGCCGTTCTAGTCGCTCTGTTAAATAAGCTACCGTGACATTCGCTATGAATTTCCACATCACATTTTTCTTACATTCTCGCGTAATCTCAAACGTGCAGATGCAAAGCCTGCTCGTAGTTACCATTTTATATTTCACATTTTTGCACTTTAAGCTCTGGTAAATTAATTTTAATGGTAATGCTCAAGTATTATTTAAGGTCCATTATAGAACCGATTAAAAAAATTGCCAATTCTCTGCACTGTGCATTTCAAAGATATTGGAGTTGCTTTTTAATTTATGTAATATTTTAGTAATGGATACCCCCTTTGCCTTGCGTTGAAAATGTTGAAATCTAAAACTAGCTGACCAGGTGAACTTCATACTGCCTCGGAATCAATGAATTTTGTTTTAACGTATTAGCTGAATTAAATTCAGTTTTTTCGCCAAAATGTCGTCACCTACAAAATATTTGAGAAAATAAATTTTTATTCATAATTTTTTTTTCGTGATTTTTTCCATTTTATCAATTTAGTAATAACTTGTAATAAGTTATTCTGCTATTCTGGGCGGATACATATCCAACAAATCAAACATCATAAGAATCGGTTCAGCCGTTCTTGCGTTATAAGATTAAATAGTGTTACTAATACGACGTTGTTCTAATTCTGGGTATACTTAAAATTTATTGTGACACAGGATTTTTGTTCATTCCGTTACAATAGTGCAATCGGGTGTACCTTAGACTAAAGAAAAAAACGTTTTTCTTGATACCTGAGGGGTGTACCTTCACTTGAATAACGACACAGAATCCGTTCAGAGACCCCACTAGCAGGCGTAATATAATACTGTGTCGAGGCTACAGCTAGAAAGGAAGCTTGTTAGACGCTATGTTAGTAAATCTAGAATTTTATTCTACTCATCGCCATTGCTTGTCAGCAACCAAAAATTAGCGTGTCGACTGAACATTTCTGTATTAAGCAATTTCAAAAGGCTGAACTATTAGTCTCAATTCCTTAAAAACGCGTGACCGGAGCGATAATAACGAATCCGTATCAAACCTTAAAGTTTCGCGTGAAAGCAAGTGCGTGTCATTAATAATTTGTGCATATTTTACAGTTTAATATTTTTTATCGTAGCAACCCTAGGTTTGTACGTTTTTATGTTTATTACGTGTTTAGTCAGTCAAGGTTTATTTTCAGGGTTACTGCTTACTTGATAGTATGTTTCGCTTTGTTATTTATAGATGATTTGTTTTTATGAGCGTTAATGGATTTGTTTGGTTATTGTTGTTACGTTAGATGCAACGAGAAAATCATTCAGTTACACTTACGGATCATCAAATAAACTTATACTGAAGAAGGTCAAATTTTGATTCGTCTGACGATGATTATTTATATTTCTGATTAATATACCATTCGAAATGAAATGTAGCAGCACGTAATAAAAATCACTTTATCATCGTTAGTTAGTAATCATAACTTATTCAATGATGAGTTTACATAAGTTCAACGGTCAAATAGCGAATCTGTTTTCGATGTTTAGGTACCTGTACCTATCTAGGTCTAGTTACCTCACTATGCGCGTTTTCAAATTCTCATACCACGTAGTTCTGTCTTGAAATAAATGCAAGTATAAGTATCACCTTAAGTGTTTTGCCATCATCAACAGGTAGGTTACCTGTATTTTAATTAGGAAATAATAAAAGACAAAATATTATGTCTCTGGTTCTCTGTTGGATATTATCCTTTCGAATTTTTTTCTTCTAGAAAACCAAATCAACCACTATAATTATATTGTGTAGCTAAACTATAGGTACATAATATTATCATCAATTAATACCATGGCCGTCGTTATAGCAAAAAAAACATACTAAAATTATTTAGATAACATAAATACTACAAAGTATTTAAACGCTGACAGGGAACATATATAAAAATATATGAATGTTAGAATGCATATCCCAGTTACCAGTTGTCGTGGAAAAATAATAATGTGAAAACTATGACTATAATAAATGTAATTGCAAGATATTAAAATGGACGGAGAGCGTTTGGTAGGTCAAGAAAAAATTTATTGTATGAATGAAGATATGAGAAAGAAATGGGTAAATGCTGACACAACTAGTGATAGAGGGAAGTGAAAGAAGAAAACAGGTAGTGCCGACCCCAAATGAAGTGGAAAAAGGGCAAGTGGAAATATAATTAACATGCATTGTTTCATTCAGTTTTGTACACGAATTTTGTACAACTTAATTCATCCGACAATATAGTACCTAGATGTTTTAAAAAAAGAAGTCAACATATTCCAAATTCAAAGCGAATTATAACTGCCATAGTTTCTATACTAAAAAAAGTAAAAGACTAAAACGACGATTCCGGTAGCGATTGTGGTTTAAAAAACAAACTGCTTGAATTGATTAGCATAAACCGACGCCTTAGGACCCCCCACGGGTCGCCTCTCAATTAAGCCACTTGTCTTTAACCCGGCGCGGTAACGCCCTTATCGCGATCGACTGGCTGACTTTATTTAATGCTGAATTTTATACTAGACGCCTTGGGCTTGCTTTTGTTTGTCTTTTGGACTAATGGGTTAGTGACGTCACTGCATGAGGAAAACGACTGAATTTAAGTCGAGTAATACAACTACAATTTATTTTTATTCTGCGAGGGTGGCAAAAATGCGTGCCATAGGCCTGGTTGCAAGCGCTTACCGTAACCTATAGATGTTCCTAATACTACAAGCATTACTCACACTTTGCTTACACCTATATAGAGAAAAGAAATTGAGAGATTGGAGATAATTGAGAGAATGTGGATGTGGTGAAAATGCATCGCACAGAGGTGATAATAAGGTGGCAAGCAAGGACAATATGGAGAGAATGAGAAACTATGAAATGTTAAAAATGTTGGAAAAACTTATAATAACAACTACTGAGAATCTAATAAACATTATAAATAAGATGTTAAGAATAAACTGACACATAACAAGAAATCCGTAGAATATTATACATGAACTAAGTGCTATCAAGTTGTGTTCACCACAGCTTTGAGAGCGGATTAGATTCGAAATACCGAGTTAATGAACTTAATTATCCATTAGATTAATTTACCCCAGAAACGCCAACCAAGGAATTCTCACATTAAGAGGTTTTAAAACAAAGAATTTGTATAAAAACACGTTTGTCATTAATAGTTTATAAAACCTAATTGATAATTCAGACGGCGGTCGAAGGCGGCAAAAGCATTTTCAGTCAAAATATTTGCTGATCCTTTTGTACATACCTTTCATAGAATTTAACAAAAATGTTTAGAGTACAAATTATATGTGAATAAGGAAAAAGAGATTTTTTGTACCAGCGGGAATTGAACCCGCGCCTTTTCCAATCCGGGGAAGTGCTCTGAACCACTGAGCTATAGTACAGATCTTTCGTTCGATTCCCGCTGGTACAAAAAATCTCTTTTTCCTTATTCACAAATAATTTGTACTTTAAAAAGTGGCGGAGCATGTCAAATGATAAAAAATATAGATCAAAAATGTTTAACATAAATGTTTTAGGATTTTGGGCAAATATTTGAGGACCATTATTTTTTTTAAATAACAATACTTTATCATACATATTGTCGAACGATGAATAGTTATTCAAAAAAATCAAAGGGCCTTCATATATTCTTGACGATTTGGCTGTACTCAGTGGTATTACTATCTAAACTTAATAATTTAATACTGCAATTCATAGAAAATCAAACTGTTTGATTAATTTTATTATATTTAATAATTTCAGCTTTGTTTTGATAATATATCTTTGCTATTACTGGTGAGCTGGGTAACGAGCACTCACTTGTTGGCTTGAACGGGTCAGTACCAGCTTCTCTTCTGTGACGAGCACTTAAGCACCTCGGTGTACTTTGTTGTAGAAAGAAATAGCAGTCTATTCTTTCATTTCAAATTCACGATACGATATGACTTAGTACTTTTAATATTGTTGATATTAAGCACTTTATTTTCGGAAAATATTAGATCTTTAGGCAAATTGAAAAAAATGTTTAACTTACGGAAAATAAAAAAAAATAAAAGACAAATTTAGTTTTGATAACTAATGTTAATTAAGCACTAATAAACGATACAACTTCGTGCAGAAACGTGTATTTGTTAATATTAATTAAAGTTTTAATACTAAGTAAAAAACGTTTGGTTCTGCTATAAGCACATTTAGCAAGTTAAATATATCTTAATTATGGGATCCTAGAAACGAGCGCTTACAACGACTCTGCTGCATTTACACCGTAATGTGGTAATTTATTAGCAGGAAGTTTAAATGAAGTTGGTATGTAATATTAAATAGCGATTTATAGTGTTAATTAAACCTCGTTTCTTTTGTTAAAATTAAATCTATATAAATAAAATGTTAAAAGTCTGCCGTTGTCCGCGCATCACGAAAAAGCTATGGTTAGATTTCAATTAAGATTTATTTCTTAGACACTTTTAGCCCTTATCTAAAAATAAATATTGCGATATCTTCATTTAATATAAAGTCATTAAAGTTTTGGAAAACTATAATAAATATTATTATTAAATACGTGTTCAATAATGTGTATTTTTTTTACTCCGCGGGGAAGTAAGAGAGAGGAGGTGTCTCTTCTACCTCTCCTCATGATACCTCCTATGAAAACTATACTCTTTAAAGACTCTAAACGGTATAATCAAGCTTTGACTTACATATTCTCCTGTACCAAGGGAAACGCTACTTTTAATT
The DNA here is from genome assembly GCA_948253155.1 of Leucoma salicis. Classification (NCBI taxonomy): domain Eukaryota; kingdom Metazoa; phylum Arthropoda; class Insecta; order Lepidoptera; family Erebidae; genus Leucoma; species Leucoma salicis. The sequence continues at coordinate 8,392,110 of OX411828.1, forward strand.
AGATTGCTTAGTTAAATTTAATCGATTATCTGGAAATATAATAATTTATTTGCAATATTATTTTGCTTATTAGTATTTGTATTGAGTACCTATTAAGGCATATTTACAATAAGAATGTATTTTTATTTAGGACAATATCTAGTAGGAACTCGTCAGAGAACGTTTCATTCGAGCCCGGGGAGCCTAGCCAAGTTGCATTCTATGATCGCTAACGCTATACTAATGTGACATCTCTAAGGCTAAGTCACGTAACTTAGCGTTATAGATATCGTTAAAGATACCAAATTCCCATAATTTTAATAGTTTTCTATAGCGTTAGCGATCATAGAATGCAACTTGGCTGGGCCACTGGTTCATATGACGTCTTCTTTTAACAATGTCAAAGGTTATTTAACTAGCAGAACAACTCAGATATAAAGCTGGTTGATTAATTTATCTATATATATAAAAATCAACTGCTGTTCATTATGTGTCTCGCTAAAACTCAAAAATGGCTTGACCGATTTAAATAATTTTTTTGTTTTGTTTTTTGCCCTCTAATAATACAGGGGTGGCTTAAAAGAAAATAAAATAGGTAAACCCATAAAAAATTAAAATTGGTAATGTTGTATGGGAATCCCCTCTTTGCATTATAGACCTGACAACGGACGACAAAACGACAGCTACTGTCATGCTTTCTAATTTATTTGAATTACAAGCATATTTCAAAAATTCAATTCTAGACGTTGCAGATTTATTAAGGTTGATAATCGCTGACAAAATAAATTGTAGGTGACACGAAGTTCGCCGGGTCATCTAGTTTAAAATAATTATAAATGAAATAAGTTACAACAGCAACATAATGATACTTCCAAATAAGATTTTACCAAAACCAATTTCATACGTTATGTGAATACCACCATAGGCGAGTTCTCGAATTTATATCGAGTAATTTCCCTGCTATACAAATAAATCGCAAGTAAAACCATTAAATGCACATCTAGCGAGCCTAATGAACCAATCAGTCGGCCCGTAACATTACAGGTCGGTGGCACACGAGCCGCATGTGTTGAGAGATAAAGATAGCGAGACACCAGGCGACACCGCACCGTATTTGCATTTTGTGCCACACAAAGAGACCACACAGCTATCCTACAATTTTCACCTCTTTTAGCGCTATGTTTTATGGTTGGTGGAGATAATTAATCAAGCTGTGAATATATTCTGTAATGTGTCGATCTACAAAGGCTATTTATATTGGCAAATTATTTTTAAATTATATATTTATATATTTAGGTAATACATACGTTTTTTTTATAATACGTGGGTGGCAAATAAGCATACATCCCAGCTGATGGTGGAGGAAGGAGGGACAATAAGGAGAGGATGAGGAGTTGGTTTGGGGCTCCAGCGCTCTCTCTCTCACCATACAGAACACAATGGTAGGAGTACCTATCGTTATTTCACGCTTATCTTCTATAATAGGGTGGTATTTCCCCGATGGGGCCGGCCTATTCATTTTTAACTTATCTTTAGTTATATGTCAAGATCCATTTATTTCCATAAATTAAAATCCACACAACCTATAAGAGGTTAAATTATATAAACGTAAAAAAAATATATATATTTGATCATAGATATGTTTAGAAATTAGAGGATATTGCAGAATAAATAAAATATTGGTCTGCTCCTAGAAGAATTAAGTATTGTATATTTAGGAAATAATATATTTGGAGAGAGACTCCAGCTGTGTTAGAAGAAAGAAATAAGATCATGGCAACCAATTTAGTATTTTGAAACGTATTAATTACAATGAAAAAGATTCACCCACTCTGGTCTGCCAATAATAAAGCAGGCGGCAAACATCTTGAAACATTTCTGATTTTACAAAAATGAACGATTATTATTTAGCACAATTTTGCGAACTAATCAGAAGTTAAACTAAGGTTCTAATTAAGCGACTAACAGCAAAGTGCTGTAGGAAAAAAAGCTGCTCATTATTTAGTTTGACATGTAGGAAACTGTGCTGGAAATTTGCATTTTCGTGCCACATGAAATGCTTGATACGGGCACGGTTGAACACTAAAATTTTTTAATGAATTCGCACAAAATTTATATGGTAAAGTGTTCCAATTTTATAATTAATACAGTATGGTTGGTTACAAAGTGTTCAACCTCTGATTTATAATGCTGTTCTAACAAAAATATTCGCTTAGTTGTTGGAACGCGTCCGGTCAACTGTTTTGTGGCTAGTTAAAGCTTGTTTTGGATGAGAATTAATATTACCTTCAAAAAATATTAAATAAGCAGTTACAGCCTAGCGGTAAAACTATAGACTGAGTGTGAGAGTATCGAGTCCGACATTCAGACCTCACACGGCACATACCTCTGACTTTTGAAAATAATTGTTAATAACATAACATAACAATACTCTTTTTTTTTAATCGTCACTGCTCGATGAAAGAAAATAAATGGTGAGGAAACCTGCATGCCTGAGAGAATATCTCGACGAGTTGTTAAATCTGCCAACCTGCACTGGGCTACAGTTCAGAGATTGCCATCATCATCATCTCCGTACCCTTATCCCAAACCTTATTGGGGTTGGCTTCCAATATATTCGATTTTAGCTGATCCACTAGTATTTACAAAGATCAAATGCCTATCTAACGTTCGCGATCCAAATAAAAACAACTGACGACTTTAAAACATGACCGGAGTCAGATTTTTTTATTCAGAGCTCTGACTAGCTCTAACAACTGCCATGATGTTACTTGTTAACTGGATGCCACTACACTGTATACAGTGCTACACTGTTTCTTCCGAAACACAGAGGTTGTTACCTCCTTGTGTTGATAGGCACTTCTTAGATTATAATATAGCATCACGCCTGTATTCCCCGAAGTGGTAGGCAGAGGTGTATTATACACCCACGGTTCGCCAGCTATGTTTAAGTCCACGTAATAGGGGGCGAGCCTATTGCCGTCTACCAGGCACATTTCCAAACTCCGGGCTACTACTGAAAATATTTCTTTTCACGAAAAATCTCAATAACACTGTCCGACCCGGGGATTGAACCCTGGACCTCATGATCAGCAGTCGCTCACACTACCGCTGCACCACAGAGGCAGTTTATCCCTTCGAAAGAGGTCCTCCCCAATGTGGTTCCATCCATCAGCCTTTTAAAGTCCACTGCTGGACATAGGCCTCCCCAAGAATGGGAGATAGTGCTGCAAACGCCATGCTTGGCAGGCGGGTTGGCGATCGCAGTGGATGTTGTTAATACTCGAAGAAGTGCTGCTGCCCACTCCCTCGGTATTCCCTAAGTCGGCTCTTACGACTCGTAAGAGTAAATTCTACAAGTAAACATTAATTTTTTGACGCCCCATCGAGCACTGTGAAAGACATTGTGTCGAGTAAATTTGAGTACTCTAGTGAAATATTGGTGAGTTCAACAAACAGCTTTCTCAACATTTTATCGTACTATGTACTTGACGCAGTACAGTTCATCTATTTTACTTGTACATCCAAGAAGAAGAGATTCCAAGTGCTCCTTTCTTCAGCGTAAGTACAAACAAACGGTAGAGGGCAATAGGCTTGCCCCATATTACGTGGGGCTTTAAGATAGTTGGCGAACCGTGGATGTGTTGTGTAATACACCTCTGCCTTCCCCTATGAGGATACAGGCGTGATACTATGTAAGTACAAACTCGATATTTCTGCTGCAGAATATTATGACTTGTTTAAATGAGAGGGGCAAATGTAAAGGCCTTTCTTTAGTTAAAACCAACGCATATTTCCCGTCTCCCACTTTTAAAATAAGTGCTTAGAGATTTCGGATCAGAAGATAGCCGTATGAAGGAATCTTTAGGTATAAAGCTTTGGTTCTCGTATATGATCTGATGGATTACTGCCTCAATTGCCATTAAATGCAATTAAACTATAACATAAAAACATAAAAACATCATTTATATTTTTATACACCAATCAAACACTGTCTACAAATAAGTCATTACAATAAAATCGCTTGACTGGTACGTCGCGCCATCTCTGTTGAGATTTAACCTACGGGCAACCATCATTACTGGCCAATTATCTAAACAAGACTTCAAACAATCTCGATTTGTCAGTAACCACATTTGTATCAATTATATTTGAGCATTAATTTTGTAATTTGACAGCATTATTCCTACTTTAGAATCAGCAATCGAATTTATTGAAAGTGGTATGTGGTAACTCATGGCCTTTGGCAACGCCAGGACTAAATAAATATTTTCTAAAGCCGCTTTTAATTAGGGAAATAACACCAATTAATATTTCACAATGATTGAATTATGATGGTAAGCGACGGCCCATCTGATGGCCCATCCATCCATCCATCAGCCTTCCGACGTCCACTGCTGGACATAGGCCTCCCCAAGAGAACGCCACAACGAGCGGTCCTGTGCTGACCGCATCCTTTTTTTTGTGTGCTCATTATGGGGAATAATGCTGTAATCGCCACGCTTGGCAGTTGCAGTGGATGTTGTTAATACTTGAGGGAGTGTTGCTGCCCACTCCCCCGGTATTCCCTCAGTCGGCTCTTAAGACTCTCGTGGGTAGAGAGGGGTGGGACAATTCTAAAGCTGGCCCTACACGGCCGATGGTATCTAAGCGATATCACTCATTCACTCAACAATACTAATAATTTCTATGTAAACTCCATAAAAATTCCGACTTCAAGTTAAGACTTATATGGTTTTCTCATGGATGGCATTGTCAGAACTGGACCAAATGAAAATGTCCCATTGTCCCACACAAGAAGCACCAGCTTTCAAATAAAAAAATAATCATCAAATTCGGTTCACCCAGTCGAAAATACAGTGGCAACAAAAAAAATCCAAAAGTGCACAGCTCATAATTTCATATTTCACAATAAAAGTGATTATTTGTAAAAGTGTATATAATATAAGTATGTAGATACACTCGTTCTCATGTGCCAAAGCTCTTGTACTGTCTCAAGATCTTTCAAGGTGTCACTACTGTTGAATTGGGTGGTCATTTAAAATTGAATAAGTAACTAATAATGTCTTAAGTCTAAGTAGTTTTCAATAAATCACATAGATAGCGCTAATTTCAAAAAGTACTAATGTGGTTCTCATGTCTTATATAGTTTGCGATAATTTTAAGTAGTACTACTATATTGGTTTTATAGAAGTAGTTCTCACTAAATAAGGTAGATAGCGCTGGTTTTAGTGTATGATCAAATCGACCATACATATTCAAACTATTTTTGTTTATTTAATAACAATTAGACCACATCGAATCAGACCGTGAAAATTGATAGGGTTCTATGTCTAATTATACTGAATTGTAAGAGAGAAAAAAAGACTTGCAGAATGTTGCAGTGCATTTTAGAAATAACCATACCTTAAGGTGCGTTTCCACTGACACGTAGCTGAGCGGAGTGGAGTGGAGCGGACCGTGAATTGGCCAATCACAGTGCTCGAAATTACCACTCCGCATCAGTGGAAACAGCGTAAGCGGAGTTCAGCGGACTTTCAAATAAAATATATGAACTCGCGGCCCCGAGCTGGATAGAACGGATTCGAGTAGGCTGCGTTGCCGAGCGGAGGGTAGCGGGACGTTGCATTTCAAGCATTTGATTCGTGCGCAGCTCCATAACACCCTGTTCCGCTTCAATGGAAACACTTGCCACTTTTCACTGCTCTTCTCAGCCCAGCTTCGCGTCAGTGGAAACGCCCCCTTATTAATGACATGCCTGGTTACGGAGAATCCTCCGTAAACATGCGAGAGAAAATCACCCCTCTAGTTTTATATTACTGAATTTCGAAGTAAGTAATTTTTAAGAACAACTTGTTTGTGAAAGTGCAAAAATTGAGCTTTACTGCGAGCAGAATTCGAACTTGTGTCCCATCCAATCCGGGGAACAGCTCTGGTCGCAGTAAAGTTCTCTTTTTCCACTTTCACAAATAATTTGTTCTTTAAAGTAGCTTATCACGTCAACTGCCTCGGTTGTTGTAGCGGTATTGTATGTGACTGCTAATCATGAGGTCTCGGGTTCGATCCCCGGGTCGGGCAAGGTTATTGAGCTTTTTCCTAAAAAGAAAAATTATCAGTAGGTTGTTACCTACCCGGAGTTTGGAAATGTGCCCGGCAGACGTCAATAGGCTCGCCCCCTATTACGTGGGACTTAAACATAGCTGGCGAGTCGTGGGTGTGTAATACACCTCTGCCTACCCCTTCGGGGAACACAGGCGTGATGCTATGTATGTCTGTATTTTAACAAATCAAAATAAGTAACTCTCCATTAGTCATTCAGTTGCCTTGAAAGGATTGAATCCGTTACTGCCATTTAACTATTCCAAGTCAGACATAACCTTGCATGCAACGTTTTTTATAAATTTTTAGTCTATTTGGATGCGTTCCCACAAAACCGAAATTGCTAAATTTAAAATTGGCTAAATTACTTATAATTGGACATAACTTGCAGAAGCTCGACATTAGAATATTCCTATTACGATAGATAAGATTCAGAAAATCGGTTCATTTTATTTATGTTTATTATTTTTAATTATCGTATTTGAATGCATAAGTAATTAATTATATAGACAACAGTAGATATCTGTGTGTAAACGACATAATTATGTTGCTTTTATGTCTACTTATTCTAATAAATAAATAAATAATCTTATTTAACTCACGCTATGGTGCCTGGAAAATATAAATTTACTAATTTATGCAAATGCTAGCTTTTTTTTTTTTTGTTTAGGCGTGAAAAAAATGTTCCTAACCGCACACCCTGTCGCTTGGGGCAACGAACAAGGTAGTGTGGGGCCCTCACCCACTAAAGAAACCCGCCGTGTGCCGTCTCTCCGCCTTTATTGACAGGCCACTGGAACTATGTTGCATTCCTTCGGTGGATGCAAATGCTAGCCTAGCATTGGTTACCTGTAGTTTTTTTTTAAAAGGCAATACTATGCATTAAGGAATAATCCTTGCAAAACGTAGGACTATAAAATGTTGTTTAACGGGCACAAAGTACACCCAGACTCGGAACTGTTATTTGTGGATTACACAAACTAGTTTTGTGTGGAAATCTAAGCTACAACACTCGATCAATAAAAATTGGGGGTCAGTATCTAAATCACACCGCAACCTTCATCTGTTCACGAAAAAAAACGTTCTGACGAACTATAAATATAAATACAATTTATGTATAGTGCCGTTTTGTCAATCTATCTGGACTCCTTAAATGATGATGTCCTTATTGGTTTTGGGGGGTAACGTGTCGTGCCTTCGAATCGGTTGCGTTCTTTAATAAACACATGTCCCCGTCTAAATTACATGAGTTAATAAACTGATTGATACCTTCACACTACGACCTCTCTTTATTAAATTACAAAAAGAAATATAATATGGCACGTAATAACTCTACAGATAATTTGCTTCCGTGCTGTCATAAAAATTTAATGTTATATAATAAGTATCATCAAGTCGCTGTCCCAAGGAACTGTCCAATTTAAGGGAGCTGGTTTTCTAATAAAATGAGAGAGGTTATAGGGTACTTCGTCTCGCTAGCTTAGTGCTAACAGCAGATTAGATCCTGAGAAGAAAATCATAGGCTTCCACATTATTGCCACGATCCATCTGATGGTAAATGGTAACCGTCGCCCATGGACTTGACTATACCGGGAGTATTGTCAAGCCGCTGCTCACCAATTCATTTCACAGATATGAAATGAAATATAAACGGCTATCTCCTGCTACAGCCAAAACGCAACGATGTGCTTCATGTCCGGTTACACGGGAGATAGTAGTACCAACCCGCTCGGGCCCGATACCGAGTGAGTACTCCCACTTGGTACCCAGCCCTACCACCAGTCATGCAATGGATGATAATTGCTTACTTCCCTTAGTCGCCTCATACGACACCTGCGGGAAATAATGGCGTGGTGACACTTGTATTCTTAGTCCGTCACCACACGGACAAAATGCCCTTTCGTTGCGTCGTGGATGGAGGTCAGTTAGACAATCGCTCCGTGTAAATACTGGGTCAGCTTAAACCGAGACAGCAAGCCAACTCCAACTTAGTTTGGAATAAGGCTAAGAAGACGATGATGAAGGAAGTCGTAAAGCTTAAGTAAACACATTTTTTGTTTACTACGAGTATTGTTTTTAATAAAATAAACATATATAGTTTGATTGAGATTTCCAATTAGACTATTCAAATCTAACTGGAAACATTTGACGCATGCTTGCCATTTCTGTGCAGCGGCTTAGTTGTAATATCAGGAACAGTATAATAATTAAATGACTGAAATCCTTACTTTCTTTCTTCACAAACCTGCACTTCATATGCACTTAAAACCATGATTTTGACACTTTCGCTCAATTCGACAATGTCCCTTATTAGTAGATATCCGTAGAATTGCCGACGGCTTTACACGTGAAGTGAAAACTTAACAAAAAATCATATACAACTGCTCAAAAAGCCTTCAAAAGATGAATGTATTGTAAAGAATGTTTTAGAGCCGCAATTTTAAATTTGTTGAATACATTCACAGTGCTTCTGCTTTCGTCAAGTAATAGCGTGGTAGAACTTAATGCGGTAAACAGGGATCATTTAGGGAGTTTTACCTCATATTTGGTGCTAATTTCGCGGAATTACAGGGCGTTGTGCGTTAAAAGTGCGAAAATTGTGTGTTAAAAGTGTAGAAGGATCATTAAAGGCTTGTTATATGAGTATCAGTGTGAAGAACACGCGACCGGAGCCATCTTTGATTGGTATGAATTAGTATATCGGTGGCATGAAGGTGTGTAAAGGAATTTGGGGGCACTAAATAGGCTTATTAACACTGGCCGTCGTCTTTATTACAGCTGAAGACAGAAAGTGAAGTGTAACTTGTTTTATTTCACCTTCTTCTTGAAATTATTTGCGGTTATTCCCTTTTTATTAATGGGCTAATTAAAGGTCACACAAATGCCCAGGTCATTTTCTCAATAGCAGGAAATTGGTCTATTATGATTAGTGGATACTTAACTGCCTCGGTGGTGCACCGGTAGTGTGAGCGACTGCTGATCATGAGGTATCTGGTTCGATCCCCGGGTCGGGCGGTGCTATTGAGCTTTTTCGTAAAAAGAAAAATACTCAGTAGCAGACCGGAGTTTGGAAAAGTGCCCGGTAGACGGCAATAGGCTCGCCCCCTATTACGTGGGACTTAAACATAGTTGGTGAACCGTGGGTGTGTAATACACCTTTGCCTACCCCTTTGGGGATACAGGCGTGATGCTATGTTTATATTTATATTTAAGGAGTTTATCTGGGGGTTTTATTACTACATTGTCACTTGTCATAGTTATGTAAATTGCTTGTTACTCTCATAGTCAATTTTTGCGACACACACAGCATAAAAGACATTGAAGATGTGATCCATGTAATCTTAGTTTGTCATTTCATGTAAAAATTTGCGATTGTTCACACAATCATTACCCTACTTATTTGTTCTGCGTATATATTTACAAAATGAATAATGCTGATTAAGTATGTATAGAGTATTTTGATGACATTCTTTTTTTAGTTAAAAATCTCTTACTAACAACATCAATTAATTAAAAATAGAACTCAAGATACATCCGGCTCGAGACATCTATTTGTAGATGGCACAACTATTAATCCTGTGTGGGAATTAATAACGGGTCTCGTGGCGTAGTTCGAACCCACTCAGGACAATTATTTGTGTGATGAACACAGATATTTGTACTGCGTCTGGGTGTTTTCTATGTATTATGTTTTTTTTTTATTAATTTTTTATTGCGTGTAGTGGCATACGAGCCACGGTCCATCTGATGGTAAATGGTAACCGTCGCCCATAGACTTGACTATACCGGGAGTATTGACAAGCCGCTGCTCACCAATTCATTTCACAGATATGAAATATAAACGGCTATCTCCTGCTACAGCCAAATCGCAACGATGTGCTTCATGGCCGGTCACAAGGGAGATGGTGGTACCAACCCGCTCGGGCCCGATACCAAGTGAGTACTCCCACTTGGTACCCAGCCCTACCACCAGTCATGCTGCATGGATGATAATTGCTTACTTCCCTTAGTCGCCTCATACGACACCCGCGGGAAAGAATGGGGTGGTGACACTTGTATTCTTAGTCCGTCACCACACGGACATATATACATATGTATGTATTTACAAAAAAAAAAAGTAGTACCTATATATATTATATCCGTAATCTGGTACCCATAGCACAAGCGTTAAGCTTAGTTTGGGACCAAAGGACGTTGTGTGAAAATGTCCATGAATATTTATTTATTTATTAAACCTACAATTTTATTAATGCTCGCCAAGACAGTCTTTACCTATTATGCTATACGTAATATCAGTGGCATTTGGCAATTTGAATAATATTGTATGGACCATGAATGAAGATATGTAATAAGCCTATTAAGATATTTTAACAACAGTAAACTGAATTGTAGAACGCGTGGCCGTTACGTTGTACATACACAAATCCGAATAATATCATCATTATTTTTCTAAAGAAATTAACCTTGCGTAACATATACGGTTTACATTGGATGTTTTACTTTAATTTAAGTACGCGTTAAAAAGTTTTAATGCACTTAAATTTAACTTATTAATTAAATAGCTCAAGTAATAAAAACTATATATGCCTCTATGTTTCACATACATCTGTATGTCTATGGTATGTATTTTTAAATGAGATTTATACACAAGAACTGACTGCTAATACATATCATTGTTGTTTACGTAGCTAAAGCGGACATCTTGAAACTAGCTAGCGTTCATAAGCGTTATAATATAAGTCTTTTCCTAGCTTTTTCTTTAAAACCCGGGCAGGCCATGAATATCCTTACTTATGAGTATTATAAATGTATAAGAACGTTTGTTTGCTTATTTTTACGCTTTGACGCCAAATCTTCGCAATTAATTATCATAAAATTTAGCATACCTACGTAATATGGTACATAACCTAGAAAAGAACATAGATTATTTTGATATTTTATATATTATTTTAGCATTTGATATGCTTAGCCATATATATTGTCACACTTTGTATTCACATAGGCTAATTTTATCTCGGCAAAAATATGGTTTCTATGGAATTGCAACTTATGTCTAGACGTCATTTGTGACGTATTTATATTCGGAGCTTCTGCTACAGCCCGGCGGCAGACAAAAGCTAGTGTACCTATACCAGTTTTTACGTCTAATCGAGAGCTATTAAACTAATTTGAAAAATAATAATAAATAAATATTCACGGACATTTTCACACAACGTCTTCTGGTCCCAAACTAAGCTTAACGCTTGTGATATGGGTACCAGATTACGGATATAATACATATATTACTTTTTTTTTGTAAATACATATATATATAATAAATGAAAACACCCAGACGCAGACGAATATCTGTGTTCATCACACAAAAAATTATCTCAGGAAAAAATCGAACCCACGACCGCGTGCACGGAAGTCGGTTACACTACCGACTACGCCACGAGGACCGACCAACTAATGAATGATGAACTCTAAATTATGCTAAAATAATCTAATGGAGACATTTTATCTTAAGTATCTTTAATGTACAGATACAGCTTTGCTGCAGTTTTTAAAAGTATGGATGAAGTTGACACCATATATTTCTAGGCCATCACCATCCATCCATCCATCAGCCTTTTAACGTCCACTGCTGGACATAGGCCTCCCCAAGAGAATGCCACAACGAGCAGTCTCGTCATGGGGGGTAATGCCGTAATCGCCACGCTTGGCAGGCGGGTTGGCGATCGCAGTGGATGTTGTTAATACTCGAGGGAGTGCTGCTGCCCACTCCCCCGGTATTACCTCAGTTGGCTCTTACGACTCCCGTGGGTAGAGAGGGATGGGACAATTCTAAAGCCGGCCCCACACGGCCATCACCACACGAACCAAAATAGTTGTTCTCATGCAATTTTGCCGGATGCCGCAATAAATAGAACTTAAAATACGCCATGAGCTATTAATATTTATACATTAATATATAAAGTTTTTAACGTGAACTGCCTTTGTGGTGCAGCGGTAGTGTGAGCGACTGCTGATCATGAGGTCTCGGGTTCGATCCCCGGGTCGGGTGTTGCCACTGCGCAATTTCGTAAAAAAAAAATCCATTAGCATCCTGGAGTTTATAAATGTGCCCGGTAGGCGGCAATTGGCTCGCCTCCTATTACGTGGGACTTAATCATAGCTGGCGAACCGTGAGTGTATAATACACCTCTGCCTACCCCTTCGGGGAATACAGGCGTGATGCTATGTTTTTTTTATGTTTAAGTTTTTATATATATAACCGTGGCGTTCTCTTGGGGAGGCCTATGTCCAGCAGTGGACGATAAAAGGCTGATGGATGGGAAGTTTTTATATAAGTGAAAGATATACCAATGACTCCCTGACTATGCATGTAAGTAGTACGAGCACAGCTAACAGTAGATTATAATTTGAAAGTTTAACAGATTCATGCCTAACTATTGATGATTTCTTCTATGAGAATTTCGCAAAATATTAAAGCATGCAGAGTTTAATTTGCGTATATCCACTTCAAATTAAATAGCGGTTTGATCAAAGTTTGCGCTATTATTTGATGTGTGGTGTAAATTATGAGAAACTGGCGGAGTGACTTCATTCGTTTTATCTGTTATTAATGCTTTATTTCATCCGGTATAAAACAAGGACCTATTCATAGAAAAAAATAAAATACCTTAAGTATAATTATCGAATAATATGCAATGAAGAATTATAATTTTCCGGTGGACGAATATTTTGTCAGGAAATCTGCTTGCTCAAGATAAAGAAAATGTCGTAATGATTATTCAATTAGCTAACCGCATAGGACACAACATAACGTTTTCAATTGTATTGGCTTAATGTTGGATGATAAATCAAATATATAATTTCCGAAATTATCAGTATTATTGGCGGTAGAAACTACTTTAGAATACACTAGCTTCTAATAAATATAAACATGATATAAATACTTATGTATATATAAGATTATACCTATAACTGTACAATAAACTATCCCATATTTAAGGATGTAAAAACGCCGCGCACGCTCTCGCTTATAACTTAGACGAAACCATTAGTAAAATATTAAAAGCGCGACTTACGCTTATAAAACTCTACAACAATCGTCCGTAATAGACATTATCTACAATCCCACGTTGTGTGACGCCGTGACGGTCTTTGACGGCATATAAAGACTTATGTTTGTATTGTATTTAGGTAACTTTATTTATTCATCGAGCGCTGATAGTTATCAGCGCTCAGAAACCGAAGTAAGGCCAAAAATTAATCAAGCTTTAACTTGGACCATCTATAACATAGTCAATAAGTATTTCAAGTAATTATTTTCGCGTAATACTTTCTAAGTGAATGTTCTCTATGCTGACTTGTAACCATTCTCCTTCAAATCTAGAGGCGGCTATGGTATCAGGTTCGGACGCTAATATTAAGCATGTGTACGGACTCTCAGAAAGTAATTAATATAGATTTTTGGTTTCAATCATTTAGCAATAAAAGTTATATTTACAGATGTTTAGTTTTCTTCCCGTGAATATAACTTGATTTTTGTTTAAATACTTTTATGATTGTTGAGATTACAGTTAATTATTTTAGAAAGGATCACACTATATAATATGGACAATTGTAATTATTGAAAATTAATTTGACAAGTTAGCGTTGGTACGAGGCGAGTAGAAGTGTCAGTGTAGTTATAAGATGGTGTAGTTTTGATGGACTTCCACTTTTTTTTTAATACGAATCAAATGTTTGGGCTTGAACAACAGACCTCTGTCATAAAAAAATATTTAATAGAAGATTCTGTCCGCAACTTCGTGCGCGTGGACTTTAGAATATACCTAAATATGTCATTCTAGTGCACATTATTAGTCTCTATGCAAAAATAACTATCCCACAGGAAGGATAACGATTGCCTTTTTGCTTATAATCTAGTGCTTGGTACCTACAGGCCAGTAGATTTCTGCCCCCCTTCAGAGACTTGTAGAAACCGTACTGGTTGTCGTTGCAAAAAATATCATTTGACATCACTAGCAATAGAAATAAATGAAAAATGACTATTCTATGCAAATAAAAATCGGGCATTGAATTTTATTTATTTATTTAATAATGAATAGTAATAGTAATATTACTATCAAATATTATTAAAACAATAGATTCCGCCCGCAACTTCGTGCGTGAACTTCAGAAATATATATGGCCCAAATGATCTCTTTGCAAAAACTGTTATAGCACAGGAACTATCAATTTTTTCCGGAATAAATGTATGATAATCGGTTAAATATTCATGACAACGGAACAAACCAAATAAAATTATTTTCGCTTTATTAATCTGTTTTCTAATAAACGGAAAACAATTATTGACGAAAAAGAACGGGGGAATAATTGTACATGATTTATGTATTTCCAATGTTTATTAAAATTATATTTTAGTTCTGTTCTCCATGGTAAAGCGAAAGCGCAAATGGGAAAATAATAGGAGATGCTGCAAGCGTTTTGAATTACTTGAAGGTTAACTGTCTATCTGCTTGAACTCAACCCTCCTTGAAAGAGACGCAATAAGAGAGCATTAGAATGCGATATCCGACGGGACTTTGGTAAAACTCTCTATTTTTTTAAATTATATATCAATTTGAATTTTTAAATTATTCAATGAGGTTGATGTACTCTTTTAAAATTATATATAATCGGCTGCTATAATCTTCACTTTTTTATTTTTTACCTCTTAATACTTTTGGTTATTTTGATACCAAAGGTAGGTCTTTTGCTTTGAGATATTTTTTAAATCTTTTGGTCAATTAACTGCTTTTATGGCGCAACGGTAGTGTAAGCGACTGCTGATCATGAGGTCTCGGGCTCGATCCCCGGGTCGGGTAGTATTATTGAGATTTTTCGTAAATAGAAAATTCTCAGTAGCAGCCTGGAGTTTGGAAATGTGCCCGGTAGACGGCAATAGGCTCACCCCCTATTACGTGAGACTTAAACATAGCTGGTGAATCGTGGGTGCGTAATACACCTCTACCTACTCCTTCGGGGACACGGACACACGTGTGATGCTATTTATGTACTGTACTGTTTTAGGCATAAATACTCTGTATTTTTGTGAGTATACTTTTTACCTATTATTATAAACAAACGCTCACATTTAGGTCTTCACATACGCATATATTATATATGCTTTAGTTATGCGCATTGTGTCAGAGACTACGCTCAAAACATACATCTGATTTTTTTTATATTAGATTTGTATTTATGCACATCTTCCGATTGCGAAAATCAGATCTATCCTAAAAAATGGACATTCTGTTGACTGTGATAAGGTAAAATGGTTAATGCCAGTGATATTTGGGATAATAAAGACTGTGTCTAGTGGTAGTGAATGCGACTATAGATCATGAGGTCTCAGGTTCGATTCCCGGATCCGGCCAGCAAAAAGTTATTTGGCCTTCCCGTCAGGAAATTCTCAATCCATCCATCCATCAGCCTTTCAATGTCCTCTGCTGGACATAGGCCTCCCCAAGAGAACGCCACAACGAGCGGTCCCGTCATGGGGGATAATGCCGTAATCGCCACGCTTGGCAGGCGGGTTGGCGATCGCAGTGGATGTTGTTAATACTCGAGGGAGTGGTGCTTCCCACTCGCCTGGTAGCCTCAGTAGGCTCTTACGACTCCCCTGGGTAGAGAGGGGTGGGACAATTCTACGGCTTTAGAGCCCCACACGGCCTCTTCTCAATAGAAGCCAGGAATTAGGCAGTTGGTGGTGTTTTACTACCGTGCTTCGAAAAGCACGTGAAGCCGTTGGTGTAACGCTTGAGCTTGGAATAGTGAGTGCACTTGTGTTAGCGCATACACTCGTGCACTATAATATCTCCTGAATTCTTGGTTAGTATCTGTTGATACTGGTTGCCATGACCACGGTATGGAGGTTAATATTAATAAAGACTAGGATGATGAAATTTACCACTGAAGTAATGCAACATAGTTCCAGTGGCCCGCCAACATAGGCGGAGAGACAGCGGGTTTATTTAGTGGGTGAGGGCCCGCCTAAACAAAAAAATAATCATGACGAAATTGTATTCTCGTGAAATGGAACAGTACTTAACACGGAGTCTCGAGGAGGTTTCATTTCGGTCAACGTTGAGTATTCTCTTCTCTCTATTGGGCGATATGTTAAATTTATCTCTCGTGTATTTCAAGAAAGTGTTGTTTTATTATTCAACTCCTAGACAGCTTTTTATCTATTTAGCCATGGGTTCCTAGGCAATTAATAACGCATCCAGGGACTGCATAAGGTACAAATATTGGAGCCCTACAAGTCACAGTGACCTATAAGTAGCAGTAATATGTGTAGTTTTATAAAAAAGGCCAAAGCTCTTCTTAATTAAAAATGTTTATTTTTTAAATATTCACGGACATTTCACACAACGTCTCTCTGGTCTCGAATCAAGCTTATCGCTCTTGCTATGGGTACCACATTACGGATATAATACATATATTACTTTTTCTTTTTGTAAAGACATACATATAATAGATAGGAAACATCCAGACACAGTACAAATATCTGTGTTTATCACACAAATAAAAGTCCTGAGTGGAAATCGAACCCAGGACCTTGTGCACGGAAGTCGTTTACACTACTGACTACGCCACGAGGCCCGTCAAAATTGTTTTCTTTTCTGCTGATGTTTAAATGAAAATTCTCTGCCCGAGTATAATTTGAAGGCAGAATGATTTTTCATCATCTGCTCTTGTCCCAGAATGGGGCACAGTTTACCTTTAATAACGAGTACTTATAGTCTATCATGCTGGCTTTAGAAGAGTATTTGACTATTGAAAGACTAAAGCCACAGGTCGAGATAATGATAGCGTATACAAGCAGGTAGATAAATATTGTCAAGAAGTGTTTTCATTACTTAAAATAGTAATTACCTTATATATAAAATCAATGTTTGTTTGTTCATATCTTATGTGCTGTCATACCGTTCATCCTATTATCATGAAATTTTATATAACTATGTATATAATATAATCCAGTCTACAGACAAGTACGTAAGCTACTTTCAATCCTAAAAAAATGGATAATTCTCTTGGGATAGCCTACAAAAGCTGAGCCATAATATTTTTTTAATCCTTGCAAGTGATTATTATCTGTGAGTTTATTTTAAACGGCTGATTATTAGAATAATTAAATAGCTTATAATATAAAACAGTTGTGTTTCTTATCTAATCGGAATCTAATCTAAATTGCAATGTGAATTATGAGGGGCGCGCGTTGATGTCTTTTGTTGATTATAAATATTTGGAACGAGTCTTAGTCAATTCTTTGTTTCCATTTTTCTTTGAACCTGACTTCAAAAACATAAAACTAGGCGAGAGTAGCTTATTGGTTTGTCTGCTGTGTTAGTTCAATTGCTTCATGGACAAGCATTTGTGTTATCTAGGTTGACTTACGTTTTACTCTGTAGGTACCCGTCTAAAGTACATCTAAAGTTCTTTTAAACAGCTATCATGGGGAAAATTATAATTTATTTAGTAAAATATTTCGTTTTTAATTAAATGTATGAGTTTATAAGCATACTTATTTATTTAGAATTGCCAACATTTGCTTACACTATTACATATATAGAGAAGCAACATTATTAAATATCTGGCAAAGTGTAACAAACAGTTATAGGCAAATACAACATGCTTTGTTCGGACAAAACTTAAATTAAACTAATTAACAAAATAAAACGTAGTTTTATTTTATATATATTTATCTACATTATAGCTAAGAAGTGAAGATCGAAACTTGCTAAGTGAGTCTGCGTAAATATTTACAATAGTACTATACTCATTTGCCAATTTAACATATAGATACATCGAAATATGTATTAAAATGAAATAACAAATTTCGCCTATTAATTGAAATACCTAAAACCTAATAGAGAGCAGAATATAATCAATATAAGGTAACTTTTCAAATAAAACTTACCTCAATTCAGAACCGGCAGATTTAGTTCTTAATGTGAACAAAAGTCCATTATTCAAACGTTAATTACACTGAAACTGAAATTAAAAACGGTCCAAACTAAAAAGTTTTTATTTCAAATTAACACAAGGATAAAAAAATACAATTATAACTATATTTAGAATTCTCAACAGTCACTTAAATAAAAAAGTCAAAACACTTGATAAAGGATTCGCTGCCGAATCAAACAGCGTGCGTTCCGAGGCAAGCTTTGCGCGTAAGCTCTGCGCGATGCGTAGAGTGCTTGTAACGGCCGGACCGTATCCGTGGCCCCGCCTACCGCGGAACGGAACGGTGGGGATACACCTCTTAGCGTCTTCACACTTCCCTCATACCTACTAGAGCAACCATCTAATATTAAACTCCCCCGCCCCCTTCATTTTAAACAATTCCCAACGTAACAGACATAGCCTTTAAGCTTCCAAGTGTCTTTTTATACTGGACATAGTTTATAAAGGATTAATAAAGATAGTACAGACAATTTTAGAACTTACTATATTAAGAATAGAGTTGTTTTGTAACTAATGTTTCCGAATAAGTTACGGATGTCTGGTATTCCGCGGGGCGGAGAGCCCAAGTCTTTAATAGATTGCATAGACATACCTATAAAGATATTTATAGTATGAAGCGCTTATGGAGTATGCTAATTTATAGGGGCGGATATTAAGAGAATTCGCTAACATACATATAACTACTTATGTATAGTACCATTTTTGTAGAAAATATTTGTTCGAAGCAAATTGAATATCGACAAATAATGAAACGCTATCATGAAATGACACCTCGGTGTATATTTTTAATTACTTTTTTTTCACAAAGGTATAGGTAGATAAAAGACCTCCTTATATCGGGAGTCTACCTTCTAATATTACGTAAATCACCTGACTACTAGTTTACTGCTCTATGATAAGATCCGACTAAAGAGAACTCGCTTTACTAGTCAAAATTAAAATTATTAGTTGTTATAAAATATTTTATGTTAAAGTAACGCTTTCAAAATTTCGGAATTTATTAGTAAATTTGAAATAAAAACGGTTTTAATGCAAATATTGTAATTCTAGTTAATTATATTATCAATGGTTCGATCCCCGGGTCGGGCAGTGTTATTGAGGTTTTTCGTAAAAAGAAAAAATCTCAGTAGCGGCCTGGAGTTTGGAAATGTGCCCGGTAGACGGCAATAGGCTCGCCCCCTATTGCGTGGACTTAAACATATCTGGCGATTCGTAGGTATGTAATACACTTTTCGCCTTTCACCTTCGAGGAATACAGTCATGATGCTATGTTTTTGCTATGTATATTATCAATATAATCAAATTAACTAGGTATATAAAAGATTCTGATGCTCTGCAGTCCAATTAGATGGACTGCAAAGCTTTTGTGCAACTAAACGTCGCCTTGGTTTAATGTAAAGATAGGCGTAAAACAGGGCTGTGTTCCATCAGCAAGACTGTTTATCATATACATATCTGGATAAATATCTACAAAGGTTAAAGGAAATGATTGTGGGAGTTCAGATGGACTACTAAGTGGGTAACTCCTTGCTATGTGCAGACGATGCGGAGTACCGCAGTACCCTAATAGTAATTAGCGTAGTCTGCAACTGATCTGCACACCCTAGTTGACGTAATGACAGAAGATTGTAAGAAAAGTGGTCTACGTGTGAATGTAAGCAAAACCAATATAATGGTCTTTGAAAGAGAAGAAGCCAGAACAGATGTGAGTAACAACAGGAAATGGTGTGCTAGAACAAGTGGATGACAAATGTCAATCTTATGGGAGATAGTTTTCTTTTTCTCAATGTATATATATAGGTATAATGTGTGGGGCCGGCACCAAGAATAGTTCCACACCGTATTCTTTTTTTTTTTATTGCATTTAGTGGCAGACGAGCCACGGTCCATCTGATGGTAAATGGTAACCGTCACCCATGGACTCGACTATATATACCGAGAGTATTGTCAAGCCGCTGCTCACCAATTCATTTCACAGATGAAATGAAATATAAATGGCTATCTCCTGCTACAGCCAAAACGCAACAATGTGCTTCATGACCGGTCACACGGGAGATGGTAGTACCAACCCGCTCGGGCCGGATACCAAGTGAGTACTTCCACTACTACCCAGTCGTGCAATGGATGATAATTGCTTACTTCCCTTAGTCGCCTGATACGACACCCGTGGGAAAGAATGGGTTGGTGACACTTGTATTCTTAATCCATCACCACACGGATAAAATGGATCTCTTCCTATGGGAGTCGTACAATCCGACTAAGGGATTATTGCGGGACCGGGCAGCAGCGTGGCGATTGTGGTAAAACCCCCATTTTGGGGAGGCCTATGTCCAGCAGTGGACGATGAAAGGCTGATGGATGGTTGGATGGATATATATATATAGATCTTTATATATTTTTTATCATTTATCTTTGCCCGCGGTTCCGCCGCATCCAAAAGCTAGTTTTTAGGTTATATCTCAGGTTCCCGATAGAGTAGCGGGATAAAATGTAGCTATAGCAGTTGTTAAGTCTAATCAAGAGCTATGAAATAAAAAAGTTGCATTAAAATAAGTTCAGTAATTTCTAAGTGATGCGCCAATAAACAAACAGAGAAACAGACAAAAAAATCTAAAAAAAAAACTGTTTTTTGTTTAGACTCGCTTATATGGCCTAATACAGTCATTTTTCTCTCAAATATCTTAAATGTACAGACATAGCTGTGTTACAACTTTATAATAGTATATATATATATAATCTCCTGAACATATGTTAGTTACTGAACTCCTCCTACAAAGCTGTACTAATTTGGTGACTCTGTCAGTTTCGTTGAGGTCACCATCACGATAGTTTTATTCAAGAACGCACGTTAATGATAGAGTTTTAATTAGTCCGAGAGTGAAACTTAAATTCTTAGCAGCACAGCAATAGATATCCAACAAACAAGGCGATGCGAACAAGTTTTCGATGAAATATCTCCCCATAGATAAGTATTTTTATATTTTGTTTAATTAGCGGTTTCCTTCCTTAATATCTACGTTGTGAGGTCTCATTACTATATAATATATCGAGTTGTCTGTGTTTGCGAGTGCGATGCGCGTCACGTCTTATCTGATATCAATGGTATACAACTGTGGTGCAAGGAATAAAATAATAGCGGCTTAAAATGTGAAATAAAAGTTCTAGTGGTAGGCATGAATGGGCCGGCTCGATCGGAGAAGATCGTTCTTCCTCCCTCTCAAAAAAGACTAGCGTGTAAAGCCCTATACTTCCTATCCACCTCATATCCCTTTCTTTGGAGATGGCGACGCGCGAGTGATGCCTCCGGTGTTGGTGTTACTAGCGTCTGTAGGCTACGGTAACCGCTAACCATCTGGCGGGCCGTATGCCTATTTGCCACCAATGTAGTTTAAAAAGATTATTTGAATATGTGATGCTGGTTATTTGCTGGTATTCAGTTTATTTATTTATATTTAGAAGTAAGAATCCATTATGAAATAAAACTACATTTACGTTAATTTATCGCGTTTAGTTGATTTTTAACTATCCGTTAACGTTTTGAATATTTTACAGCATTCATGTTCACTGGTGGACTGCTGTAAATTGTTTATTATTATAGTTTTATTACATATTGTATAAAATTTGCATAAATATTAGAAACCATTATAGGAATACTTATTTAAAATATTTGCGACCTTATCTGTCACTCCTTTAACATATGGTAAATAAGCCGGCTGTCGTTCTACCTGAATGGGTCTTGCCTTCGTTTTTTGTCGTGGTGGAGGGAGCTGTCCTTTGTAACCATTCCTCCGTAGAACTGCGCTTACATGTTGTAGTTCATCCGTGACATGTTCCTTGTCACACAAATTATATGCGCGGTTCTCGATATCAAAGGACTCCTAGTCCTAAAGGACGGTTCATTCAGTCACTCAGTATTTAGGAAACCAACTCACACAGACCGCTATTTGCACGCTGACTCGCATCACCACCCTCGACACCTAAACTCTGTAGTGACGTCTCTCACCAACCGCGCATATAATTTGTGTGACAAGGAACATGTCACGGATGAACTACAACATGTAAGCGCAGTTCTACGGAGGAATGGTTACAAAGGACAGCTCCCTCCACCACGACAAAAAACGAAGGCAAGACCCATTCAGGTAGAACGACAGCCGGCTTATTTACCATATGTTAAAGGAGTGACAGATAAGGTCGCAAATATTTTAAATAAGTATTCAGTAAAAACGATTTTCACTCCTTTAAAAAAGATTTCCCAGCTATTGCGCACACCGAAAGATTATTTCCCATTGGAAAGACCAGGCGTGTACAAAGTGGACTGTAGCTGTGGAAGTTCATACATTGGCCAAACTAAGCGTACTGTAGCATGTCGAATGAAAGAACACATTAGGGCTTATAAAAACAATGACCCAGGAAAATCGGCGATAGCACAACACCTTTTGGAGGCAGGAACGAGTCACTACATCGAGAATTTACATAATCCTCAGATACTTTCGACAGAACGCCACTATATACCCAGATTGGTGAGAGAAGCCATTGAAATCACGAAATACAAAAATTTCAACCGTGAAGATGGTTTTCAATTATCTAGCGCCTGGCGTCCCGTGATTCGTCTATGTACAAAGAAGAAGAAAAACACCTCAGAAACCAGGGTCGACACCGTAAGTGTTGTGTGTCGTGATCGAGCTCGATACGTGAGTGAGACCAGTGGTAGTGGTTCCATAGATAGTGTTGCGTGTCATAAACGAGTGAGAAAGCGGGTAGACAGATATTTCTAACCGCAGAATAATAAAAACTATTCCCACCCGCAAGGACTTCAGTTGCTCCGTGATCATGGCGCTTGCAACAGTGCCGAAATATCGGAAACTCGTAAGTAAAAATTTACATGGTATAAATCCCGTAAAAACGTTTAGAATTATAAATTACATAAATTTTGATAAAAACCTTTACAACAATTTTAGATTAACCCAAATTACTAAAAGAAAACGTTGACATGTGTCCCGCACTTTACAATTTTATTCACAAACAGTGAAATATTATTGTGACTATCCTATCGATAAAACCTTGCACTTATAGAGAATCTAAATATCGTTGATATATCATTGTCAGATTGTTAAAAATAGGCCTTAAAAAGATTAGATAGTCTCCTGATTGTCTTCAAGCACTCTTAGTGCTAGCCTTTTTTTTTGTTAAGGCGGGAATAAATGTCCCCAACCGCACACCCCGTCGTTTGGGGCAACGAACAGGATAGTGTGGGGCCTTCACCCACTAAAGAAACCCGCCATGTGCCGTCTCTCCGCCTTTATTGGCGGGCTACTGAAACTATGTTACATTCCGTGCTAGCTTTAGCAAACGCCCTGCGCTAAGGAATAATCTTTGCATCGTTGGGACTTTACTAATATACCTACAATTTGATCGAGGCAAGTACTTACATTTAGACTTTGTGTGGAAATTGAACCCCCATCACTCGGCCCAAAGGTCAATATCAAAACTACTTCACCATCTGTGTAGCTAGAACTAATAAGACTCGGGACCGCACGGCAGTTACAAACTTTGTAACGTTTTTCATTTTTCGGTCTGGGTTTTAGCACTTGACAAATTATTTGTATAAGTGGAAAAGGGAACCTTACTACTGCAATAGCTTAGCGGTCTAGAGTACTTCCCCGGATTGGATGGGACATAGGCGAATCCTGTTTGCAGTAAATTTCCCTTTTTCCAATTTTACTAATAATTTGTACTTTGTAACTTTTCTTAGAGGAATTACGTCCAAGAATGGTTAAACAGAAGCCAAAGAAACTAAAATCTAAAACAATATAACTATATAGCTAACTATACTAAAATATGATAGGAGTTTCAACTTGCACCACACACACAGGACACGGTGACATTCGTCACGGTGTTTCAACACGCTCAGGGGCTCGTCACGCGATGTTTCTCGGTACTCGCTCACTCACAATACATCATAATAATAATATATTATACTAGGTAAATAGTTATTCGCTTTTTTACTTATAGCCGAATAAGACTCGCAGGTAAATAATTATTATAAAGGGTTTTAAGGCTTAATTACGCAATAATTTCTTATGAAAAGATGCGAAAGGGAATGCTCCGATTATTCGGACATGTGGAAAGAATGCCGGACGAGCGACTGGTTAAGAAGATATGCAATGTGAAAGTGGAAGGATGTAGGTACAGGGGGAGACCGAGATTCACGTACCTAGACCAATCAAACGGGCGAGCGTGTATATATGAAGAGGAAGTTTTTTAGAGAGAAAAGATATGTATGCAAGAATAGAGTTTTTTGGAACTCTCTCTGCCTACTCCGCAAGGGAAATGGCGTGAAACAAGTAAGTAAGCAATTTCTTAAAGTTTGGTTAGATCTAGCAAGTTCTCGTCTATAATATACAGTCTTTTCTTTCGTTTCTTATTTAATGATAATTAAAATCGTTCGTTCTGTAACATGTTATAACAACAGTTCTAGCTTTATATTCAATTTCTAAAACACAGATGCCAGAATATTTCTTATATACCCCCCCCCCCCTTTTTGGGTCGTGAAGGACAGATAGGCAGTCACCCCTAGTCATTAGTTAAAGTAAAACAGATCAGAAGCCGACCCCGATGAAGTTTACGATAAGACTAGGCAAAAGAAGAAGATAGGTGCATACATGTCTGGACTGAAGCAACTGGAGTAGACTGGATTGTGGACGGTCCAGGAGCAGAGCGCAAATTAATTGAACAATGTTATAAATGTTTAGTTTTTGTATTATCAAATTTCAACACAATGTAAAAAGAGAACTTTTACTGTGATCAGGATTTGAACCTCCGTGCCATCCAATTAGGGGAAGTGCTCTGGACTACTGCGCTATCGCATTCACCCAACGGTGACCCTAAATCTTCGCTTCACATTTGTTTTAGATGTTTTTACGATCCACGCCACCTATCGAATGCCTTTACATACATTATTCCAATATAGTAAGTTTAATTTTGCAATTAAAATTAATACTATGTGATGGCGCGATTTTTTTTATATTTTGATCTGTATTCTTAACACTTGACATGCTCA
The DNA here is from genome assembly GCA_948253155.1 of Leucoma salicis. Lineage (NCBI taxonomy): Eukaryota > Metazoa > Arthropoda > Insecta > Lepidoptera > Erebidae > Leucoma > Leucoma salicis. The sequence continues at coordinate 8,417,251 of OX411828.1, forward strand.
GCTACTTTAAAGAATCTAAGACATTATGCACTTTTAAGAAATTTATTTAAAGAAAGTATATATATGACATAAAGAAAGTAAATGTCCTCAGGTGGAAGTAATTAGTGCACCAAAGTGTTTGACGGGTCCGAATGGGCATTATCCGAGTACGATCTGCGTGGAGGCCACCCTTCAATTACAGGGGGATTACTGGACATTGCGTACGGATAACACGAAAACTATGAACTACCTACTTAAATATTTTTTAACACTTTTTTTTGTCCCACTATTGGGCACGGGTCTCCTCTCATGGAGAGGGGGATTAGGCCATAAATCCACCACGCTGACCCAATGCGGGTTCGCGGGACTTCACAAGCCGTTGAGTAAATATCTCAGGCATGCAGGTTACCTCACAAAGTTTTCCTACACAGAGCAGTGACAATTTGTAAACATATTAAGAATTAGGTCTGACCATGTGCCTTCTAATAAGTTTCTAAATTTAATGGGCGTTAAACCATTACCTCACTGTGATATTTGTTCCACTAAAGTTGACGATTTATATCATATTTTAATCGAATACAGTTTACTTTCCAATATTAGACAATCGCTGTTACAACGACATATTGGTTCAAATATTTACAGTGGGATGATAAATATGATTTTGAGCCAACCTGTTTCAGATAAATCTATAGCTATTTATAAATACGTTAAGCAGGCATATCTAGCCCGATATGTTACAGCTAATTAATTTTAATTGTTAACGAGGAGGTATTTATAATTGTAGAGTAACCTTACGAGGCCTGCATAGTGCCTTATAGGACTAAAGCCTTTACAAATAAAAGATTTAAAAAAAATTGTAAACATATACCTACACACAATTACGAAAAATCTCGATAAGACAGAGGTGTGTGCCGAATGAGGTCGGGACCTTGGAATGGGGATTGAACTCGATACCACTTACTTTGCGGTCCTTGGCTTTACCACTAAGCTATCAATGCTTTTTTATATAGTTTTTTTTAACCACGACACCCTGCACTAAGGAATAATCCTTGTGTCGCGGGGGACTTTACAAACATACAATTTCACGGACACAAAGTACACCGAGACTCAGAACAACCATTTGTGGATCACACCAAATCTGTGTGATCCACAAATTGTTGATCTGAGTATTTGTCCTGTGTGGGAATGGAACCTACGACACTCGGGCTGGAGGCCGGTATCTAAACTACTTCACCATCTGTGCAGTCAAAGTATAATTATTTTATCCTTACTAATATAATAAGTTTGCAAGTGAGCTTTTTTCTTTTTCTTCTTTGCATGCTTATTTCCTAACAACTTTTCCGTGTAGTGATGGACTAAGAATACAAGTGTCACCACCCCATTATTTCCCACGGGTGTCGTATGAGGCGACTAAGGGAAGTAAGCAATTATTATCCATTGCATGACTGGTGGTAGGGCTGGGTACCGAGTTGGAGTACTCACTTGGTATCGGGCCCGAGCGGGTTGCTACCACCATCTCCAGTGTGACCGGCCATGAAGCACATTGTTGCGTTTTGGCTGTAGCAGGAGATAGCCGTTTATTCTTTCATTTCATATTGATGAAATGAAATGGTGAGCAGCGGCTTGACAATACTCTCAGTATAATTGAGTTCATGAGCAACGGTTACCATTTACCATCAGATGGGCCGTGGATCGTCTGCCACTACAAGCAATAAAACAAATAAAAAACAAAAATAATATCAGTTAAGTGCTTTTGTATACTACGCGCGTCGCCAATTACAAGGAAATGGATTGTGGAGACGAGAAATAATAAGAATAGGATGGGAAGGATAATAAGGAGAGGATAGGGAAAGGGTTTGAATGTCCGGCGCTCTCACTCACCATATTTCGTAACACACAACGATAGGAGTACCTGCCTACTGTTATGTAATAGAGGGAGTCATAGTTCGGAGCGTGATCGTCGCGATCCCTGAAAACCTAGCAAAGGCTGCAAGTTGGCTCGAATGCGAGCGATGCGAAAACAATGGCAGCTGCGGCTATGAGGGCCGCCACCCATCACGCCAGCCAGTCTGGCGAGTTGAGGGGAGTAGAGTGTCCAATGAATGTAATATAAATTTTCTTTTCTTTTCTAATATTTCCCAAGTCCCTAGTTAGTGGACTCGTATACACAATAAGTAATATTTAAAACGTAAACACACACACATCTGCCTTTCATCGCTGTACGTACCAATTACAAACAGATAATAAGAAAGTCGCTATTTGAACCCCCTGCGAATGCGACTCCGCACTTTAACGTCCAAATATTACAACAAAATAATTATTTTTTGAATGCCATTATTAGGCAGATGTTTTGTATTGATGAAGACAAATATTCTATATTTAATTTTGTATTGGTTCCAAAATAAAATAAAATTTAGTTTATATAATTTGTTTTCTCAGTCAAAGTCAAAAACTCAGGTTCGATTCATGGGTTGGGAAGGTGTTATTGCTATTTCATTAAAAGAAAAAATAGTAGAAGGGTCGCTCTCTATTACGTGGTACATCTAGTCGACGAACCGTGGTGTGTAGTACCTACACATCTGCCTACCCCTTCGGGGATACAGGCGTGAGACTATGTTTTATTTCTGTACCTACATGGAAAAATCAAATTATGTTTAATTAGCTGAATCCATTGCTTGACGTGGAATTACGTTTATTACATTTTCTTGTTCTTCTTGTTGTGAAAGATTTCGCATAAAATGTCACCATATAGCGGAGGCCCAAACCCACTCCCTATCCTCTCCTTAATATCCTTCCCATCCACCTCCCATACCTTTCCTTGGAGATAGCGACGCGCCAATAATGCCTCTGATGTTACTAGCGTCAGTAACCACTTACCATTAGATAGGCTGTATGCTTGTTGTCACCCGCGCAATATAAAAAAGTAATTTCTCGCACAAAGCTAAACAAAATTATCACTTACCTCATAATAAAGTTCAAATTCACAAAAGAGCCTTTCCCCTTACAGCTTTATTAAATTTTATCGCATCTATTCTACGGGAAAGAGATAGATATACCAAGGTAACGAGACTGACAAAGACGGGCGTTTATCTGTTATTGCGTTAATAAAAAGGCGTGTCGAACTAGATAAAGTGAGTGACGCAGGGAATGCATCCAAACTTGTTTTACATACGCTACGGTTCAATAGAAAAACGTTGCAAATTATCTTTTTTTGATTTTTTGTGTTAGACTAACTGATTTATGGACTCCTAGTACTTTATATTAATTAGATCGTTAAGTAGTACGATTCTCAAATAAAATTATGGCCATCTCTAACATTAAATTGCGAATGTTACAAAGAAAGAAGAAGGTTATAATCTCAATGTGGAACCAATACTGTGTGTGTGTGTGTGATTTACTTCTCCCAAGCAGAAAAGGGGTAGGTAGTTTTGACGCCTAGATACGTACTAAGATCAAATCGGTCGGAGAATTACCATCTTCTCATACAGTATCGGCGTAAGTAATGGCATTCTTATTATTGCTTTATTTTCAGCGAGTGAAAGTGCCGGAGTAAATCCCATCTCACATCCCATCTATATCATATCTACTCTTCACCTTGCTATTCCCTTACAATTGTCATCTCCACCTCCTATCCCTTACCAGGGGTCGGCAATATACGAGTGATACCTCTAATAGGTAAATTACTACAGCCTGAATGTTCGGCAGCACACCACTTTGAGCGATCGTCACTCCGGAGAGGAGCTTGTTCAACTCTTCGTCGTTGCGAATGGCCAATTGGAGGTGACGAGGTATGATCCTGGTCTTCTTGTTGTCCCTCGCAGCGTTGCCGGCCAACTCTAGTACCTCAGCGGCCAAATACTCCATGACAGCGGCGAGGTAAACGGGTGCACCGGCACCGACGCGTTCAGCGTAATTGCCGTTGCGCAGCAGCCTGTGTATACGACCGACCGGAAACTGTAGACCGGCATTTAGATATTTTTATATATATTTTTAGCATTTGACATGCTTAGCACTATACATTAAACACAAAGTGAAAAATGTGAAATCGAAAATAACAGTCAGGAGCAGGATTTGAACCTGCATCTTCTGGATACCGTCCAGATGCTTTACCAATTCAGCCATCCTGACAATTGCTCCTGACTGCTAATTTCGATAACACATCATACTTAACGTCTTTGGGTGACGCCTGCGCCATCTGTCGGAAGTATTTTCATACATTATACCGACCAGGTAAACTTAATTTTACAATTAAGATTTTATCTAATAATGACGCAAACCCTTTAAATATTTAGATATTTTTATATATATTTTTAGCATTTGACATGCTTAGCACTATACATTAAACACAAAGTGAAAAATGTGAAATCGAAAATAACAGTCAGGAGCAGGATTTGAACCTGCATCTTCTGGATACCGTCCAGATGCTTTACCAATTCAGCCATCCTGACAATTGCTCCTGACTGCTAATTTCGATAACACATCATACTTAACGTCTTTGGGTGACGCCTGCGCCATCTGTCGGAAGTATTTTCATACATTATACCGACCAGGTAAACTTAATTTTACAATTAAGATTTTACCTAATAATGACGCAAACCCTTTAAATATTTAGATATTTTTATATATATTTTTAGCATTTGACATGCTTAGCACTATACATTAAACACAAAGTGAAAAATGTGAAATCGAAAATAGCAGTCAGGAGCAGGATTTGAACCTGCATCTTCTGGATACCGTCCAGATGCTTTACCAATTCAGCCATCCTGACAATTGCTCCTGACTGCTAATTTCGATAACACATCATACTTAACGTCTTTGGGTGACGCCTGCGCCATCTGTCGGAAGTATTTTCATACATTATACCGACCAGGTAAACTTAATTTTACAATTAAGATTTTACCTAATAATGACGCAAACCCTTTAAATATTTAGATATTTTTATATATATTTTTAGCATTTGACATGCTTAGCACTATACATTAAACACAAAGTGAAAAATGTGAAATCGAAAATAACAGTCAGGAGCAGGATTTGAACCTGCATCTTCTGGATACCGTCCAGATGCTTTACCAATTCAGCCATCCTGACAATTGCTCCTGACTGCTAATTTCGATAACACATCATACTTAACGTCTTTGGGTGACGCCTGCGCCATCTGTCGGAAGTATTTTCATACATTATACCGACCAGGTAAACTTAATTTTACAATTAAGATTTTACCTAATAATGACGCAAACCCTTTAAATATTTAGATATTTTTATATATATTTTTAGCATTTGACATGCTTAGCACTATACATTAAACACAAAGTGAAAAATGTGAAATCGAAAATAACAGTCAGGAGCAGGATTTGAACCTGCATCTTCTGGATACCGTCCAGATGCTTTACCAATTCAGCCATCCTGACAATTGCTCCTGACTGCTAATTTCGATAACACATCATACTTAACGTCTTTGGGTGACGCCTGCGCCATCTGTCGGAAGTATTTTCATACATTATACCGACCAGGTAAACTTAATTTTACAATTAAGATTTTATCTAATAATGACGCAAACCCTTTAAATATTTAGATATTTTTATATATATTTTTAGCATTTGACATGCTTAGCACTATACATTAAACACAAAGTGAAAAATGTGAAATCGAAAATAACAGTCAGGAGCAGGATTTGAACCTGCATCTTCTGGATACCGTCCAGATGCTTTACCAATTCAGCCATCCTGACAATTGCTCCTGACTGCTAATTTCGATAACACATCATACTTAACGTCTTTGGGTGACGCCTGCGCCATCTGTCGGAAGTATTTTCATACATTATACCGACCAGGTAAACTTAATTTTACAATTAAGATTTTACCTAATAATGACGCAAACCCTTTAAATATTTAGATATTTTTATATATATTTTTAGCATTTGACATGCTTAGCACTATACATTAAACACAAAGTGAAAAATGTGAAATCGAAAATAGCAGTCAGGAGCAGGATTTGAACCTGCATCTTCTGGATACCGTCCAGATGCTTTACCAATTCAGCCATCCTGACAATTGCTCCTGACTGCTAATTTCGATAACACATCATACTTAACGTCTTTGGGTGACGCCTGCGCCATCTGTCGGAAGTATTTTCATACATTATACCGACCAGGTAAACTTAATTTTACAATTAAGATTTTACCTAATAATGACGCAAACCCTTTAAATATTTAGATATTTTTATATATATTTTTAGCATTTGACATGCTTAGCACTATACATTAAACACAAAGTGAAAAATGTGAAATCGAAAATAACAGTCAGGAGCAGGATTTGAACCTGCATCTTCTGGATACCGTCCAGATGCTTTACCAATTCAGCCATCCTGACAATTGCTCCTGACTGCTAATTTCGATAACACATCATACTTAACGTCTTTGGGTGACGCCTGCGCCATCTGTCGGAAGTATTTTCATACATTATACCGACCAGGTAAACTTAATTTTACAATTAAGATTTTACCTAATAATGACGCAAACCCTTTAAATATTTAGATATTTTTATATATATTTTTAGCATTTGACATGCTTAGCACTATACATTAAACACAAAGTGAAAAATGTGAAATCGAAAATAACAGTCAGGAGCAGGATTTGAACCTGCATCTTCTGGATACCGTCCAGATGCTTTACCAATTCAGCCATCCTGACAATTGCTCCTGACTGCTAATTTCGATAACACATCATACTTAACGTCTTTGGGTGACGCCTGCGCCATCTGTCAGAAGTATTTTCATACATTATACCGACCAGGTAAACTTAATTTTACAATTAAGATTTTACCTAATAATGACGCAAACCCTTTAAATATTTAGATATTTTTATATATATTTTTAGCATTTGACATGCTTAGCACTATACATTAAACACAAAGTGAAAAATGTGAAATCGAAAATCTTAATTGTAAAATTAAGTTTACCTGGTCGGTATAATGTATGAAAATACTTCCGACAGATGGCGCAGGCGTCACCCAAAGACGTTAAGTATGATGTGTTATCGAAATTAGCAGTCAGGAGCAATTGTCAGGATGGCTGAATTGGTAAAGCATCTGGACGGTATCCAGAAGATGCAGGTTCAAATCCTGCTCCTGACTGTTATTTTCGATTTCACATTTTTCACTTTGTGTTTAATGTAGACCGGCAGTCAATCACTCGCGCATCACCAGCTCTTAGGAAAGGCATAGGAGGTGGTGAGGAAGAATAATAAGGAGATAATGGGCAAGGGAGTTTAGGGTTCCGGCACTCTCTCTGACCATATACGAGGGGTGATCCAAAAGTAATGATAATTGGTTACTTCAGGTCCACATAAAAATCCAAAAAAAAATGTTTTCGCTAGCCTATACACTCCCTACGTCAGCCTAAAAAAATCATATAAATAGGTCAGGATTTCCGGGAGATACATTCATTTGAATACGAACTGTCGAAGAGATAACATCAACATGGAGAAAAACGAAATTAGAGCTGTGATCAAGTACCTCTGTTTGAAAAAAATGTCTACAAAAGACATACACTGTGACTTGGTGGAAACATTGGGGGACTCTGCTCCTCCATATTCTACAGTTGCACGCTGGGCCAAGGAGTTTAAGCTGGGCAGAACATCCACTGAAGATGAACATCGCGAAGGACGCCCATCCACGTCCCTCACAGAAGACAACATGAAAAAACTTGAAGATGTTGTGTTGGCAGATCGAAGAGTGACCATCAGGCATGTAGCTGAGGTCACAGGGATCTCATATGGAAGCGTTCAAAGAATCATTTCGAACGAGTTGCATATGAAAAAGGTCTCTGCGCGTTGGGTTCCCAGAATGTTAACCGACGAGCAAAAGAAAAAACGAGTTGACATTTCGAGGGTCAATCTGGAAAAGTTCCAAGCAGATAAAGAAAATTTTTTGTTGCGTTTTGTGACTATGGACGAGACCTGGATCCACCATTTTGATCCTGAAACAAAAAAACAATCGATGACTTGGAAGCGAGCCTCCTCACCGACGCCAAAGAAATTCAAAGTCTCAAGTTAGGCGGGAAAGGTTATGGCGTCTGTTTTTTAGGACGCTAAAGGAATAATTTTGGTGGAATATTTGGAAAAGGGAGCCACTATTACGGGCTCTTACTACGCAGACCAAATAAGAAGATTACGGGAGGCCATTAAGGAAAAAAGACGCGGCAAACTGCGAGCTGGAGTGCTGTTTCACCAAGACAACGCACCGGCTCACAAAGCCGCAGTTGCGATGGCTGCCATTCAAGAAACGGGATTCGAACTGGTCGAACACCTTCCCTATTCGCCAGATCTAGCTTCTAGTGACTTTTACCTCTTTCCTCGGCTCAAGGAACACCTCCGAGGCAAGAAATTTGAAGACAATAGCGAAGTTATGGCCGCTGTTGAGGCGTTTTGGGAGGGTCAAGAAAAGGAATTTTTTTGAAAGGGAATCCTGGGTTTTGAAAAAAGATGGACTAAATGTATTAATTTGTTAGGAGACTATGTAGAAAAATAAATTATTATTTTAACTTTAATTACCGTGTTTTATTTTCATTATCATTACTTTTGGATCACCCCTCGTATGTGTCGCATAATGTTAATTGTGCGTGCATACCTTTAACCAACACCCATCACTAAAGAATAATGCTTGTATGTATATATTTATAAAACGACATAAATCCATCTAGTTTGGGTTCGTATGATTTGTCTTGACGAGTACTTTGACTCTAGATTGTATCCAGGGTCTGGCGATGGAGCTGGAAGGTGGCCACAGTAACTCTGTAATGCAACAACGCAACCATATCGAGCTTATACTCGTTTGATTCGTCTTGTCAAGTTATGATAATTTTATTTCTACAAAATAATTTCGATGTTTTCACATCTGCTAGACGTCCCGTGATGTCTAGTTTTATTTTTATATTTTCATTTCTAAGGCTGTTTTGACATTTTGTGGTTGCAACACTATGGTGTTGAGTTGATGATAGTTACCTTTTGATTAAGAAACTTATTAATCGAATATATTATTAACTTTACTAAATCGATTATGTTAATTCTCCGATGAAAGCTCTAGGTTATTATTCAATTTTTATTAGCTACTAATAAATCTTAATGCAAAGAAAATGATTTTCGAAATAGATTAACTATTGGTTAAGATTTAATTGCATTTAATTTGTTTCACCAATTTCCAAATAGCTTCACAATTCATACCTACATACTTACTTAATATATATACTCAAGCCTATTTCCCAGAGGGGTAAGCAGAGACAACGGATTGCCAATTATCATGGAGTGGCCTTTCACTGCACACTTTTCACCCCTGTGGAAACAACACGTGACGGGTGGCGAACCATGTCACCACCCATTCTAATGCAATTGTCACGATGGACTATTGCAGAAGATGCAGGAACAAATCCTGCTCGTGACTGTTATTGTCGGTTTCACATTTTCGCACTTTGTGTTGATTAATGTAGTTGCCACAATATATAGATATATGAAAATTTGTTATATGTCAAGAAAAATATTAATAACTTTGATAAGTACAGCGACGTTCATCACATTAATACTAGGAACAAAGGTAATCTTATTGCACACAGTACTCGTCTCCACAGAATTAGTAGATCCTTCATGGGGCAATCTATACGCTTCTTCAATAAAATTCCCGAAAATATCCGAAACATGCCTTTAAAGAAGTTTAAGAAAACAGTACCTAAAAATCAGACTAATTAGTAAAGGTTATTATACAATTTCGGATTATCTGGAAGATAAAACAAAATGGCTTTGAACTGCTCCTCATTTTAATATAAATAAGCACATACCCCTTTTTATTTTATTATATTGTTTTCTCCACAATATTGTGTGTTCTGGTGAGCACCTACTTTAGTTAAGTATTAATTTAAATATTGTAAGAAATTTAAGATTTAAAAAAGTGGCTCATGAGTTTCTTGCCTGGTTCTTCTCATGAAAAGCCTTACTACGGAATCCGGCCGCTTGTGGCGATTGCAATCGCAACATTGCGGATGCACTTGCCTCATGCGCTCGTGTTAGTTATTAGTAATTAACTTTGACGATTTTAAGTGCTATTATAATAAGCCTATGAAATAAAGTTATCTTTGAACTTGGTTTTTTTTTTAATTTGCCATAGAGTGTAGTACTTATATTATACGCGTAGTAACCCATTAATGAGGTTTACATAAATGAAGTCGCGCGCAGCAGCTGTCTTGTAGTAGGTATTATAAATACGAAAGTTTGTAAAGATATATGTTTCGATCTGTTGTTCGTGCCTAAATAAAGTTTTTTTTTATTGGGTATGGTGGCAGACGGGCCGCTGCCCACCTGATGGTAAATGGTAACCGTCGCTAATGGACTCAATTATACCGAGAGTATTGTCAAGCCACTGCTCACCATTTCATTTCACAGATATGAAATTAAAGAATAAAAATAAATAAATAAATAAAAAGGTATCTTTTTTTTCGCGATGAAATCCTTTATTGGATACCTTCTGCCGGGCAGGCAGAAGGGTTATGCCGGAGTCCAAATTTTTACAATTGGTATACCTGCTAAAACCCCGTGGTTTTCCTTCAGACTTCCTGTGGCTAGGGGCGAGGTATACGCTCTTCGCATGATTTCCTCCACCCCTGGCAGGTCTGGGCCTCCAGTGCTGGTAGATCAGGATGAAGTAACAATGTTTCGCGCCAGTTTTAACGATAAGTTTTATTAACAATTATCGAATTAATCAAGTCTAAATGTGTGGGCGATCTCTCGATTAATGCGATAATTAGTACCTTTAAACTAGTGTGGCCTTTTTATCCAACGCGCAACAAAGTAATTATTCTCCTTCGGTAATCTTGTTCGGTTACATTGTACTTATCTTTAAGGTGACCGCGAATAAGTTTTTATTTGGAATGTTTACTTAATTTCTGTTGACGCTTATTTCTACACATATTGGAACGTAACTTCTAAAATCATGTGTGACCAATGAACATCTATTATCGCGTCATTGCTAGCCAATCATAGTATTATATCACCGGTTTATTGAAAAACTGTCAATGTTTAAGCTCACGATATACGCAATTTTGTACTGAAACCTGGAATAACGAATAATAATGAAATAAAACCAAAAGAAACTGGGTATAAATTCTTTTATACAGTGAAATTCCAACTTAAAACCAATTTATTTGCAGGTTGCAAAAGCAGAATCGAAACCATAACACTAGACTATCGGTAGGTACATAATACATAAGACACTACCGATTGTGTTAAGGTTACAGCTGAGGGTGGTAGAAGAAGATCCACTTCATGGTAAGTGGGAACCACCAAATTGGTATTTCTAAGTTGGTGAGTGGTTGGATCGTAAATATTGACCACTATTCCCAAGTACTCTCTTGTTTGTAGCCGTGCAGCTTTTACCACTCGATGGATATAGTTTTCATATTTAAAAGGGCTCAATATATCTAAGTGAGACTATTACAGTACTTAAGTATTCCAAAGAACAAATTATAATTATTTTTGAAAGTGGATTAGAGTAGTGAATGCAGAGTTTTACTGCAAACAGGATTCGTACCTGCGTCCCTTCCAATCCGGGGAAGTGCTCTGGACCGCTAAGCTGTAGCAGTCACCCAATCTCCACTCTTTATGACTCACGCCACCTATCGGATGTATTTACATACTTCATTTAAAAAAATGAAGACTTATTTCAAATTAAAATTTTTATATATGAGTAGAGAAAGGACATAATTATGCTACATTTTATGCAGAAAAAATTGATGGTTACCATGGAATAGCTATCTTTGCGTATAGTTTATTATTAGGTCGTAAAGTGACGTATTTATTTGTAAAACCTACTTATACATAAAACATAGAATCACGCCTGTATTCCCCGAAGGGGTAGGCAGAGGTGTATTACACACCCACGATTCGCCAGCTATATTTAAGTCCCACGTAACAGGGGGCGAGCCTATTGACGTCTACCGGGCACATTCACAAACTCCGGGCTGCTACTGAGAATTTTTCTTTTTTTTTATGAAAAATCTCAATTACATTTCCTGACCCGGGGATCGAACTCGAGACCTTAAGATCAGCAGTCGCTTACACTACCGCTGCACCACAGAGGCAGTTAAAGTTAGAGTTAGTTACTTATACATACATAATACTTATATAGTATTTCCCCGCGGCTCTGCCGCAGGCCAGGTTTTTTGCTCACGTCTCAGGTTTCCGACTTAGTAGAGCAGAGCGAAATGAAACGTATACCAGACTTTCAAGAGCTATCAAACAAAAAGTTTAATCAAAATCGGTTCATAAGTTTTTGTAAGATATACTCGTACAGTTAAAACAAATAAAATTTCTAAAAATAACAGTTATGTTTTGTATTCAGAGACGCCTGTATAGCCTTATATAATATTTTTTTCTCGAATATCTAAACCTCAGAACCGCGTGGACATCAGAATATAAATACCTTATTCTACAGCACATTAATTATCTATATATCAAAATGGCTATCTCAGTGTTACAGAAAAAAAATATTTGGCCTAAAATTCGCAAGCATCCGCCAAAAAGTGTGAAGTTTCAGTCGATACCTTTGATGAAAAATACCTTCTCTAATTACCTACAACATCACTTTCTACAAGGTGGGACGTTATCAAGCTCTTGCACCAAGTAAAAAAAAGGTTACTCTCGCACGCGCCCTGGACAAAAACGTGACATTAACGCCGTACACCTTGATGTCGACTGAGCTAATTGATTATAAATTACTTGTATTCGATAAAGTTGCCATCATATGACTGCCTTGGGGGCAAGTCTTGAAAAAACGCCTGAGAAAAAAATATACTAATAAGATACTTTTTTCTTTTCTTTTGTTTGAGTCGTTGTCATTGGCCAAAGTCCTTTACTACAGAAAAAGTTAAACATTTGGAGTTTTGGCGGGAACATGAAGAAGATCATGTCGTCCCCCTCCATTATTTTCCTAAACTCACAAGTTTAAAGTGATAGCCTTTTGCTTATTAACTATTTCTGTAATAAGTGTTGGCAAGTCGTGTAATGCGTTCGTGTTGCCTCCAAAACTCCATAGAAGTTTCAGTAATGCCGCCACCGCTTTGCTGAGGCATGACTCTGACTTGACTATGACAAATTTTATATAACTTTGACTTCGACTACCACTTGATTGGTGAATTAAACTTACATTAGAAAAAGTAATATATCCTAAAAAAGTCATTGGCAAATATTCAAACCGAGTAGCCACTATTTGAAAAAAAAAACGTTTTACTTATGACGGTGTATAGGCATGTAGGTAAATCATAAATAGCTTTATTTATTTGATTGATATGCCACATGTATAACACGAGCTGAACCTGTACAATAAACCAAATAAGTTGCCATAGCATTTTACATCCAGATTTTATTCCGTCACAGGGTGAACCCTTAATATTGTCCTTAGCTCACTCCATAGCTAAGGTAAATTGTGTTACAACCATAGACATAGAATTGAGTGTATTTAGCGAAAAAATCCTACGTTTATGGTTACAAGAGCTAGTGGATACCTTCGTGTTTATAGCTTTATAAATTGATGACTTAGAACAAGCATAATTTGTTTTAAAAGAACGACAACGTAAATTTACTAACATTTCAGTACAGAAAAATTAAATCTAAATCAAATAAATTAAAAAAAACCTTAAATAATAAAATAAATGTTAAGTATAAAAATTATTATAATCTCTATCTAAATAAAACTCTTCCTTTCGAGCGATTCATAAGCCTAATAACTTTTGATTATCCTTACGAAAGTGCGTTTATTCCTTTGTTTGTTTTACTTTCACGCCGTAACTACTAAACTATCATCATGAAGTTTTGTATATATATCGTCTGGAGCCCAGAATAAGGCATAGGCTACTTTTATCACGAACAAATGTATGGTTCTTATGGGATAACTATTTTTTGTATAAAGATTATCAATGTAGTATCGAATCGCGGGCAAAATCTAGTGTCAAATAATATTAGATGTCGCCCGATGTCAATAACCAATCTTAAACCAATATTTGAGATCTAAGATAGACATTTATCTTTTTAATTTTTAGACAGAATAATCAATCTGCCAATAATCGATCCACGGATTGAGTTTGCATAGTTTAAAATTAATCTTTATGACGCTCAAATTGAATTAGAAAGGTAAACAAATAATAAACTTTAATGCATTACTTCACGTAATCACTTTGTTAAGCAACAAGAAATTACTTATCAAAATATTAACGAAACGCCAATCTGACAGATATTTTTGTAAATGCCATAATCATTCCTTAGCTTCTAAATCAATGCTTAAAACTCTTAGCAAGAACGGATTAAACGTCATCTGTCAAGATTCACCTGTCAAATTAGCTTCGGGAGACATTATAATTTGATGTTTTTACCATTCGCAAGCTCATAACTAAAGTATCTGGAGCCGAAAGATCGTTCTATATGTTAGTTACCAAATGCATTGCCCGAAAACTCATTGATCAGAGATTTTCAAATGTTGCTGGACTAAAATCTGTACATACCTACCTATTATTATTTAATTCGTCTTTTAACAAGGTATTAATTACCTCGCTATGACGAAATTATAGCTTATCTAAAGTTGTCCAAGAGAGAAAACGACAATTTTATTAGATTATAAATGTATTATTAACGTTTACTAACATTTAAAAATATGTATATTATATGCGATCAACTCGCATTATTTAATTTACAATTCGATTAAACCTAGGATTAGAAAATGAAGTGCACTTACCAATGAAACGAAAACAATGAGTTTTGTCAAATGTTTTGGTTTCTCCTGAGTGAGAGCCTCCTGGCAGAATATGCTATTCACTGGCAACATTTTTCGTTCAGACATCCAACTGACTCAGCTCCATGCTAAACATAAGGTAAATTGCACAAGCAATAACTCTGAGTTTCTAAAGACTCTAATTGTGTTTTGACTCTAACTTGTGAATTGTAACTTTTGCTCAATCACTTATGGAACGCAATATAAATGCTTGCTTTATGACTGTGTGATTGGTTAGATTTAAATAGGCTATTAGCGTGGTTGAGACCACCTGTTTTGATTTCTTGTGTTAGTTTTATTATGTTGTACATCCTTGGTATGTTAACTGGAACCCGGCAGACGGTGTGCATTTGGAATGGTATTTGAAAGTACTTCAAGAGTCAAAGGTGTAATCGGTTTACTTTTTTACACTGTACTAACTAATAAGTGTTTTTTAATGCTTATGATGGCAGACTGGCTATGATATAACTGCCGTTCATAGATTCAACAATACTTTGAAAAAACTACTTACTTGGCGAAAAAAAATGTTCCTATCTGCACACCCCGTCGTTCGGGGCAACGAACAGGGTAGTGGGTAGGCCTTCACCCGCTAAAGAAACCCGCCGTGTGCCGTCTCTCCGCCTTTATTGGCGGGCCACCGGAACCATATTACATTCCTTCAGTGGTACTTTGAATACTACCATGCCACTGCTCGTCGTTTAATTATTTTATAAACTAGCATACAGCCTACCTGATAGTAAGCGGTTACCGTAGCCTATAGACGCCAGCAACACCAGAGGCATCACTCGCATCTCCAAGGAAAGGGATGGGAGGTGGCGAGGAAGGATAATAAGAAGAGGATAGGGAGGGGATTTGGACTTCTGGCGCTCTTACCATACGAAACATAACGGTAGGAATACCTATCGTTGATTCACGTTGTTCTTCTGTGAGAGGGTGGTACTTCCCCGATCGAGCCGGCCTATTCATGCTGAGATAAGCAAGACTACTAGAGAGATGAGAATTCATGAAGGAAAAGAAGGATCTCCCGATACAACTAAAACAAACCCAGTTGTTTCAAGGTTAGTCACACGAGAGACTGTGGTACCAACTAGTTCACGCCAGATAACAAGTGAGTATTCCTACAATCGGCCATGAGTAATTAAATTGATGATAATTGCTCACTATCCTTAGTAACCTGAGGAAATATCAGTTGTTACACTTGTATACATAGTCCGTCACCATACGTTGGATAGAAATTCCAACTGAGAGTACGTCTATTACTGTGCAGTGGCGTCGAACTTTATGGCTATTTAAATCATAGCTTCATGCCTGTATTCCCCGAAGGGGTAAGCAGAGGTGTATTACACACCCACGATTCGCCAGCTATGTTTAAGTCTCACGTAATAGGTAGCGAGCCTATTGCTGTCTACCGGATACATTTCCAAACTCCGGGCTGCTACTGAGAATTTTTTTCTTTTTACGAATAAGTTCATTAACACCGCCCGACCCGGGGATCGAACCCGAGATCTCATAGCAGCTATAGTGTGAGCGCACAGAGGCAGTTATGCTATGTGGTACTTACATATTTTTTTACTAGGCTATGTCTGCTAACACTGAAATAATGTGTACCAGTTCCAGTGGTCCACCAATACAGGCGAAGAGACAGCACACGTTGGTTTTATTTAGTGGTTGAGGACCCCACGGACCCCGAACGATGGAGTGTGTAGTTAGGTACATTTTATCCCGCCTTAACAAATATTTTACCTATTAATTTGTTTTTGTATGAAGATTCTAATTATTCACAGGAACTAGGCGCTTCTGAATTCAACACTTTCAAATAAAAACCAGTAGTCATTTACAAGAAATACATTAGATTGAACACGTTAGAGTGCTACGTCCAATTAAGATAAGCGTAATCAGCCACGTATAAATCTATAATAAATCTGTCTGTTCACTTTACACTATCATATCTCCTCAAATGATGCTGATAGATATGTGCCAGTTTGATTGTGATATTGTTTTCTTGGTAGTTAATAATAATGCTCGAGCCACACTAATGGGAAATGCCGTTAATTATCGCGTTGATGGTCGTTTAACGTTGGTGTAGCCACGACTTTTCGCGAGAATTCGACAATGGCATTCACATTGCCGTTTGACGTTAGGCGATAACTCCAATAGTGGTAAGTCAAAGAAATTGAATGTTCAAGTGTGGCCACCCAATTTATAGGGTTAACGCAACAATTAACGCTATCGCGGATGATGGGCATTGGCGTTGTCCATTGGTGTGGCCCGAGCATATCTCATTACTGTAAATAATCACCGATCTTAAAAGGGTCAATAAAGCACACGTACTTGCTAGGAATATGATTGGACCTCAATGTAATGACATACAGTACCAGTTATATTAACGAGTGGTTGATGCAAAATGCCTTGGTGGTGCAGCGGTAGCGAATGCGACTGCTGATCATGAGGTCTGGGGTTCAATCCCTGGGTCGGGCAGTGTTATTGAGCTTTTTAGAGTAGCAACCTAATGAGCTATTTCAGTAAATTGGCTTTCTGCAGATTCTAATAATTTCTTCCATCGGTTTCAATAATATTGATAACGGTGACTCCTCTAGTTTTTTTTATTGCATATGGTGGCAAACGAGCCAAGGCCCACACCAAATGGTAACCACCAAAACACACCGATGTGGTTCATGGCCGATCACACAGGGTGGTGGTACCAACCCGCTCGGGCTTGATAGCAAGCGAGTACTCCCACTTGGTATCCAGCCTTACCACCAGTAATGCAATGCGTGATAATTGCTTACTTCCCTTAGTCGCCTCGTACAGCACCCATGGGAAAGAATGGGGTTGTGACACTTGTATTCTTAGTCCGTCAGTCACCACACGGTTGTCACTCGGGGTTGTCTATGCTCTGCACAACCACTAAACAAAACATTTAACTACGTTATTATTAACATGTACCATCGATATAACCTTATTTCAATATTTAACTACTTTTTGATATGTTATTTGGCGTTGTTTTGTTTTTCATGACAAACTTTAAATCAACGCCATTAGGTGCTCTTGTCTATGGATGCTCTTTTTTTTCTCTAACTAGTCTGTTATTTCTAATTTGAAATACATAAATATTTCTAGGGTCAAAGAAAAAAAATGGCCGTTTTTATTTATTCTACAGTTAGATGCTCTCTCCGCTCATGCGTCTTTAATGAATTATAAACTAAGTGACTTGCTTCACAAAATTATTAAAATTATATTTTATTCTAAAATGTCACAAAGAATCATTCGAAATGATCAGCCGACGACCCATTAGAGCTGGGACCCGAGCGCCCACGGCGAAAATCACCCATCGCCCGACCCTTATATTATCAAAATCAGTCAATCGCACCTGCGCACGCGCGGAGCTGACGACACATGTCTGCGGTTACCTTAATTGTATTCCTATAATTTAAATAGGTACTACATAATTATTTAAACTTAATTATTCTACTTTCATTTTAATGCTATATTGTAACAATACACAGGTTTTAATTTAAATAATTAACTAGTTACGATGTGTTTATTTCTTGATTTTCATATTTAAGCCAATTAACGGAAATGTAATCAGTATGCGTATAATATAGTTTAATAATGGAAGAAAAGAATATTGATAGATTTTAAATAGCAAATTATGTTTGATAAATAACCTCATATTATGCGGCACGTGTGCATCCAAATTGTGATGAAAGAACCTATAAATATCTCGTGCTTAATTTTTCTCTGGTATGTGATAAATGGGAACCCACTAGAATACACAGAAAAGTACATATATTTGGGAAAAACCATCATCAGTCTTGATAAAGCAAGTAACGATATAGAAATTTGAAAGAAGGATACAGCAAACTTGGAACAAATACTGGAGTTTAAAGGAAATATTTGAAAGTAACATGCCAACAAGTTTAAAAACCAAGGTAATGAACTCAAGCCTGTTACCATGCTTGACATACGGATGCCAGACTTGGAAATTCACTACAATAGCCAAGCAAAAAATCAACACCTGCCAGAGAGGAATGGAGAGAAGCATGCTTAAGATTAAGAAAATATGTCTATTTTCTTTTTATCTTGTCAGATAAGACACATCAGGATTAGAACAATAACAAAAGCCACAAATGCCTTGAGCTATGCCCAGAAGTTCAAGTGGATATTGGCAGGATACGTAGCGAGGCTCACGGACCAGAGATGAACCCTCAAAATTACCTTGTGGGGAGGTCCACAGGGAAAAATAGGAAGAGAGAAACCAATTACACGATGAAAAGATGAAATTAAAAAAATTGCTGGCCCAAATTTGTGCCAAACAGCTCAAAATAGGAAAATTTGGGCATCCTTGTAAGAGGCCTTTACCCACCAGGGGTTCTTAACTTAGATATATGTTTATTTAGGAAGTAGTATCATCCATCCATCAGCCTTTTAACGTCCACTGCTGGACATAGGCCGCCCCAAGAGAACGCCACAACGAGCGGTCCTGTGCCGACCGCATCCAACGGCTCCCCGCAGCTTTGACCAGATCATCGGTCCATCTGGTGGTCCTACGCTGCACCGTCCGATAGGTGGTCGCCACTCGAGAACCTTTCGTCCCCAACGGTTATCGGTTCGTCGAGCGATATGGCCTGCCCATTGCCACTTCAGCATAGCTCTCGTTCTCCTACGGATCTCCGTATTAAGGATTCGATCACGTAGGGAAATACCAAGCATAGCCCGCTCCATGGCCCGCTGAGCGACTTTGAGCCTTGATATGAAGCCAACATTCAGAGGCCACGTCGCTGTTCCGTATGTTATCACTGGTAACACACACTGGTCGTAGACCTTCGTTTTCAGACCCTGCGGAATATTGGACGAGAAGATCTTCCTTAGCTTCCCGAACGCTGCCCAGCCGAGTTGGATTCGTCGATTGACCTCTTTCTCGAAGTTGTGCCTACCTAACTGGACTGTTTGTTCCAGGTAGACATAATGGTTGACAACTTCGAGAAGCGCACTCCCGACTAGGACCGGTGCTGAAATGACATGGACATATTAGACATGACTTTCGTCTTGTCCATGTTCATTTTGAGACCCAATAGTCGGGAAACCCTGCTGAGATCATTGAGCATGGTGCCAAGGTCCTCCAGAGATTCTGCCATGACTACGATGTCGTCGGCATATCAAAGGTGAGTGATGTATTCGCCATTGATGTTGATGCCGAATCCGGTCCAGTCCAAGAGCAAGGAAGTAGTATAATATTATGTAATTTTCTAAGAACAAATAAAGGCTTTTTATTATTAATATTTATTATGTGATAGACAAAAACATTAAAAAAACATAGCATGACACCTGTAGGCAAATGTGTATTATACCCACGGTTCGCCAGCTATATTTAAGTCCCACGTAATAGGGGGCGAACCTATTGCCATCTACCGGGCACATTTACAAACTCCGGGCTGCTACTGAGAATTTTTATTTTTACGAAAATGCTCAATAACACTGCCTGATTCGGGGATCGAACCCGAAACCTCATGATCAGCAGTCGCACACTCTACCGCTGCATTTCCGAGGCAATTATGTGATAGACAAGATGATTAAATCGAGTTGGTAATTTATCGATATAACTCATGCTTCAAATGCCGTGACTGTATCAACATCACTGTACGGTTGACGGTTGACCGTTGTAACGTATATATAGCCGACTTGAGGATAGGATTCATCGCCTGCAGTAATCAGATGTTGATTAAATTAGCCTATTACAGTTTTCCCACGGACTACCCATACCAAATCATAAGCTCTTCTTACAAGTCAAAACATATAGCAGATTAGTTTATCTCTTGACAGTTACTAAATTCAATCTGCCACTACTCGCCCTTAAACTCAGGGTTGACCGCAACCCGCGGAATATTTCAATTTACAGATATTCGTCTCGATAAATTATATCGACAATGTTATCAGACTAAATCTTTATAAATGTGTAGATTTTTACTAACTTCTGTATTATTTTATTAATCAAAATTATTTACACAAACATCATGTCATTAAAAGTCGTGATAGACGAGCTTTCAATCTATAAAATGATAACCTTTACCGTTTTAGATGGACAACGGAGGCAGCAACCTACATGTATATATCTTGCTTTTACACCTCTAATGCTTTGTGGGGGCAATAACTTTCAAGTATCTTGTAGCTTACATGCAGACAAGCCGTTGATATGAATCTCATACATGGCAATTATTTGTGCAAAATAAAGGAAACTATTTTGAGTCTGAATGTATTGCATTCGTTAATTGTCACACACAACGAAATGGATTTTTTTATCTTCAACAAAAATAAAAAATAAAATCAAAAAAGTCTAGTGATGGGGCAACCCTACTTAAAATAGTTTATCAACAACATCATATAATTGTCGAGTGCGCTATCGCCTGACACCATTGATGTAACGACTTGTGTAATCCCCATTGTTCATCGAGAGATGGGTTGACGGTTTCGTAAGGGCGTTGGGAGGGTCGCTCGCCGATTGTAATCGGCAGGCGAGGTTCGGTGACAGCCCTTTGGAGCTTTGGTCAAGGGTCGTTGAGTTTTTTGTCTTAGGTTTGTTTGCCGAATTGAAGTTATTGTTATTAGATTGTATTTTAAAGATGTTCTTAGAAGCAAGGCATGTGTCTATAGGAATGGTGTCTTATCATAAACTTAATTTTATATTGCTCATATGGAATACTTAGGTGTTCAAGGTATTTTTTGAAAGAGTTCAATCGTATCGTATCTCATAAAGTTTTATCAGTGTAAGGCTTATTCACCTGTTTCTTTAACCAAACATTACAAAACAGCGACGTTACTTTGTCTTTGCTATTTATTTATACTTGCAATTTGTTTATACAATAATATGTTATATGTACCTACAAATACTTTATACAATTTGAATTTTCTCAAATTTTATCTGTCGCTAGCCTTTAAATAAAATATGGCGTCTTATTTCTAAACGCTCACTTGAACTTAACTCTTTAAATAGTTCATAGTGAGCTTGGCATGAGCGAAAATAATGACATCATCGATGACCTTTTCATCATGAGCAAGAATAGGGTCTCTGCCTACCAACAGGGAGATCGCGTGATGATAAGTAAGTATATTTGTATCCACATACCCTTACAGTATAATAAATATATTGAATATTTTGATCGCTTACAGAAAAAAAATTTATGGTCGAGCAAATGTATAAGATCACTAAGGCGTATTTGATACATTTATTTACTCATGCTAATTAACACTATTTCTGATGTCCCTTTTGCACCATGGAGCAGAAAATCCTTCAAGATTTTTTAAGCTACATTCATGACAAGTGTCAGTTTTGTCAGGAGAGTGACAGGGGGTGGATACTTTACGATATCGCGAGAGTACTTACGCTGGAGCGGCTATTATGTGCAGCTAAGATTTTTCTTTCATTGTGGTCTTGTAGCTGCTACCCGCGACTTACTTCGTCTACGTGGCCATCCCTCATCCACTAAATAAACCCGCCGCGTGCCATCTCTCCGCCTGTACAAGGGGACCATTGGAACCACAGTTTTACATATGGATTGTAAAACTGTGATTGAAACTATATGATTTTACTTCAGTTGTAAACGACAACATCCTGCATTAAGGAATAAAGCTTGTATCGCGAAGACTAAATAAAGATACAATTTCACAGACACAAAGTACACCTAGGGTCAGAAGAAGCATTTGTGGATATCACAAAGTTTTCTCCTGTGTGGGAATCGAACCTACAACACTCAGGTCGGTATCTAAACTACTCCACCATCTCTGCAATCGTTTGTGGCATTAGCAAAAGGCCAACTTTACGTAGAAAATTCTTGTAAAATTAAAACACAACAGTCTAATAAGATGAATAGTTATAAGAGAATCGATCATCAAGAGTATCGATACACGAAGGTCCCCAAGGCATCATTTTTGATAAAAAAGTGTATCTTTTGACATAATCGATCACCCTGTACACCGCATTATTATTCGATTGGACGTGAGGTGATTTGTTTAACGCGGTAGTAACATGTTGTTTACTTATTATCGTTAAATCGAGTTTCATGTAAATGATTATTAAGTATCACTTAAGGTAATGTGCTAGCTGATTGCAGCTAAGGCGCAGCGGCTTGAGTTATGGCCTCGATGCTATTTGTGCACCAGCTTTTCTTCAAAAAATTTATGGTAGATAATATCTACTAGTCATGGTAACATAAGAAAAACATTTTTTATCCGTTCTATATTTAAATAGATCCTTTTTAAAAAAGAAATTGCCTTTTCAAAGCAAATGGATTTTTAAAACACTATGTAATCTTGAATCATTAACAATTGAAATAATCTGTATATTGTTAGTTCTTAGAATAATAATTCTAGTTCTACATGACCTACTTTAAGGGACAAGGCAACTGCCTTAAACCTTCTGAAAAGGAATAAGTAGTTAAACCAATTTCAGTGTTTCTATAAAATATAGACAAGTATTAGAAGTATAAGAATGCTATACTGCCAACTGCCTCGGTGGTGCAGCGGTAGTCTAAGCAACTGCTGATTATGAGGTCTCGGGTTCAATCCCGAGTCAGGCAGTGATTGAGTCAGATTGTCTCAGAGTTATTGAGCTTCTTTAAAAATGTGTCCGGTAAACTGCAACAGGCTCGCCTTCTATTTCATGGGACTTAAACATAGTTGGCGAACCGTGGGTGTGTAATACACCTCTGCCTACCCCCGTATGCCCAAAGGTTTTTTGCTATGTATGTTTTAAGTATTTTATCTAGAACGAAGTTTTTCCCTTAACATTAAATACCTACAATATTTTAGATCTATTTCTTTTAGCAATTGACATGCTCCGCTACTTTTTAAAGTACAAACTATTTGTGAATAAAGAAAAAGAGATTTTTAGGAGGGGCCGGAATCGAACCACGCATCTTTTCCAATCCGGGGAAGTGCTCTAAGCCACTGAGCTACCCTACTGACCTTTCGATCATCCCAAATTCTTAATCACATTTGTCTTACGACTAACGCCATCTACCGGGAAGCATTACATGCATCCACAATAGTAAGTTTAATTTTGCAATTAAAATTCATACTATTTGATGGCGCGATTTTTTCAAACATTTTAGATCTATTTCTTTTAGCAATTGACATGCTCCGCTACTTTTTAAAGTATAAACTATTTGTGAATAAAGAAAAAGAGATTTTTAGTACGGGCGGGAATCGAACCACGCATCTTTTCCAATCCGGGGAAGTGCTCTAAGCCACTGAGCTACCCTACTGACCTTTCGATCATCCCAAATTCTTAATCACATTTGTCTTACGACTAACGCCATCTACCGGGAAGCATTACATGCATCCACAATAGTAAGCTTTTTTTTTTCTTTATTCACAAATAGTTTGTACTTTAAAAAGTAGCGGAGCATGTCAATTGCTAAAAGAAATAGACCTAAAATGTTTGAAAAAATCGCGCCATCAAATAGTATGAATTTTAATTGCAAAATTAAACTTACTATTGTGGATGCATGTAATGCTTCCCGGTAGATGGCGTTAGTCGTAAGACAAATGTGATTAAGAATTTGGGATGATCGAAAGGTCAGTAGGGTAGCTCAGTGGCTTAGAGCACTTCCCCGGATTGGAAAAGATGCGTGGTTCGATTCCCGCCCCTACTAAAAATCTCTTTCTATTTATTCACAAATAGTTTGTACCTACAATATTGTCAAAAATTACTCATAAAAGGCTGAATTATAACAATGTTGTAAAAATTACTTCAACATTATTAGGAAATATCTTCGAGGACAAGAAACAAGCGTTTAAGGTTAAATTATTCTAAAGAAGCAATTAATTTTTTGGGTAAATCAGCCATCCATTTGACCACCACGTATGATTAGTTGATAATTTTTGTGTTGGCAACTTTGCCGCCCGCGGCTTGCAGCGTGCGCACGCGACTGGCGCGCGCCTATTAAGCGCATGCAATTGGTCCACTTTATAAGTTTTAAATAAAATAGTTTTAAGATAATAAGAACGATTAGGTTTTCACACTTTGATCATATTGTTTTTTGGAGATATATTTTTTCTTTGATATGTAGGTAGTTATTTTCATATAAGTATCTATTTTGTATTTTTGATGTGAAACATCTAATGCGAAGGTTGGCTAAAATCGGCTGTTGGCGTGGCGACGCTTTTATTTCACTTGTCCCGTTCAAATCTTGCAAGTTAAATTTGACACACTTGCCGGTTTCCGATTGAGCTGAAATTTTACACGCATGTGTATATCACGTGACAATGTAATATTATGATAACATGGAGCTGATCTGATGATGGAGCTGGAAGGTAGACATAGGAACTCTATAATGAATTGGCGCAACCCCATCGAGTTTGGGCTCGTATGATTTATATTGCCGAGTACTTTGTGTCTAGATGGTATCCAGGGGCTGATGATGAAGCTGGAAGGTGGCCACAGGAACTCTGTAATGAAACGACGCAACCCTATCGAGTTTATACTCGTTTGATTTGTCTGGAGGAGTTATGATAATTTTTTGTCAAGTTATGATAATTTTATTTCTACAAAATGATTTCGATGTTTTCACATCTGCTGGACGTCCCGCGACGTATAGTTTTTATTTTAAACTAGATGCTTTTCTTTGTAGCCCTAACTATTCTGTGCTTTGTAGTAACGACTAAGGTTGGTAACGCCAACATTCATTATTTATGTATTATATTTTATGTAAATATAAGGGAATTGGAGCACATTTTTTCAGACATCTTTCTTTTTTTATTGCCTTACTGATGGTCTCTACTTCCGAAATGAAATGAAAATATGCGTTACTCAAAAACAATGAGAACTGAAGACAACATAAAAGGAAAGTTTGTACTAACCCATCCAGCTGTCATGGTATTATACCACTATTCACCACTTTCCTTCTCTTGGGAAACATGCAAATCCCAGCAGTGGGGCATCCATGGACTCTAAAGAAGAAACAAAAGTATTATCTCCAGCATTTGTTTTTAATACTATTGGCATGAAATTGCTTAAAAATAAGACCATATTTTTTTATTGTACTACGTGGGTGGCGAACAAGCATACGGACCACCTGATGGTGAGCGGTTACCGTAGCTTATAGACGCTAGCAACATCAGAGCCATCACTCGCGCGTCGCCATCTCCAAGAAAAGGTATTGGAGGTGGATAGGAAAGATAATAAGGGGAGGATAGTGAGGGGGTTTGGGCCTCCGGCACTCTCACTCACCGTACGAAACAGGTACCGTCGTTACACGCTGTTCTTATGCGAGAGGGTGGTACTTCACCGATCAAGCCGAGAGACCAATGTGTTGATTTTATTTTGAATTGCAGTGCTAAGACATGTGCACAGTAACAGTATTAGTTCACAAATATAACGTCACTCAGCTATACTCGGGTTTCCTCTTAAGGATATAGCACAGTAAATATATAAGCTAAAGAAGAAATATATCTAACGGGGAACTAGTGTTATTACTTGCAGCGTTAGCAAACTACAATCAGCCGGCTATTCCTGGCCAAGAACCAACGATGGTTGGAGCATACAAGATGTAGAGTGAATACATTGACTCATCAAACGTAGAGTAGAAACGCCAGCTAAGAAGATAGTGTGATAACTTTAAAAATACAGCGGGAATAGACTGGATTCGGTTCGCAGAGAATTAGACGTGGCGTAAATAAGACACGGCCCATGTCTCTAAAGTAAATCTGTCGCTAGATCACCATATCTAAACTTACTTAGTGCCCACTTTTTTTTTCTCAGATCATTTTTTCACCAAGATTTGGAAGCTGCGCTACTGGAAAAATACCGCCGTATTCTCTTCTAATATGGACGTGGGTAGGTAATAAAACTAATTGAACTGCAAATTAATTTTAACTGCCGATTATTTAACAATGAACTCTTTAAATCAGTTTCCACGAAACACTCATGGAGCATCGTCTCATCTTAACGCGACTTCGCTTCAAATCGTTGTGGATGTATGTGAACGCGTGCCTTGTCATGGAACTAACCACAATTTAGCTACCAACAATTTTGTAGTCGTCAAATTGTGTGACCACGTTGAAATAATCTTCGTCAGTTTTTTCTTTTTAATTCTTGGATTCTGTTGTTTCATTTTTACCAACTTAAATTTGTTATGATGAAAAAATCGGTGTAGAAATATATTTGTGTGTCGGACCAGAAAGTAGATTAATTAACTTAATAAAAATAATGAGTTAATAAAGATTCTTTAATAGTTTTGCTGTAATATAATTTGGAATCTAATAATATTTTATACAGTCATGTAAAATTTATTGCAAATTTTATTGGTATACATTGCTTATCATTTTCTACGTAGTCTTAAGAGGTTTTTGAAGAAGACTGAAGATAGACAACGTAGATAAATGCACTTGAAGAAATCAAAATCTAATTAATCTTATTCTGTTATCTGTCAAACACATTGGGTCTATTTATATATGCCCTTTTCTTTCATTTATTTATTTACACTTCATGCAAAAACATGCTTTGCAAAGGCGAATTTAGTGCCTAAGGCATTTTCTGCCAGTCAACCTTTGGGTGATGTAGAGAAGTACATGAGGAGGCAAATGGAGTAGGTAAACACAGAAAAAAAACACAAATGGTGATGTAATAAAAGTAATATATAAATATATATATACATATACATATACATACATACATATAATATACATAAATAAATACATATATACTCACATATACCTGGAAATTGATGGGCAGCTGTTTAACAGACATATTGAAGAAGGTAACAGAAGCAGTTACGTAGAAGATTATTATTACATTTAGATTTAGAGAATAATATATTTTGTGTAAATATTTCCGCTTTGATGCTTAATTACTGTGGATTCAAAGACAAGTTCTGGTATTATCTTGAACAATTACGAACGCTGTCTCAATAAAAAAACACATAACCGAATTAAGTGTAAATCATACTAAACAAGACCGTAGACTGTCTTGACACCACGTTCCTTTCTCAATCGTACATCGCCTAAGTTTTTACCTCGGCCAGCACAATCGGTATCCATTTTACAAAAACTACCGAATCAAAATTCCCCAACTCCATCTTTTATTTATGCTCAACGTTTCGACTAACAGGCGTAATTTTTTCCGGTAAACAATCAGTTTTGCCAGAAAAATGCGAGACGGGAAGGTGAAGTAAAAAATATACTTGTATTGTCCACGAAATTTTTTAAGTTCTTGCGAATACGTTACTCATAAATATCGAAATATGATGGGCGACTTGTGTAGTGGAATGACCGACTCGATCACTGGGGTACTAAGGGAATAATGCATTATTTTTATACTGAAGACTTACGAATAGGTGAGATTAAGTAGGTAAAATTGCAATATGTACTATATATAGGCATACAATAATGATTTCTCTTCGGTGAAGGCTTGACTCATAATTGTCTCTCATTGGACATAAATCATCAGCAACCTTTTGCAGAGAAAAGAAGAAAGGGTTTAACAGTATTGCACCACAGCTAACAGCATTGAACCTTAGAGAACAGTACCTAATTAACGTCGTTTAACGAAGACTTGAAATACTACGGTGGTGCAGCAGTAGCGTGAGCGACTGCTGATCATGATGTCTCGGGTTCGATCCCCAAGTCGGGCAGTGCTATTGAGCTTTTTCATAAAAAGAAAAAAAGAAAATTTGTACTTCTTTCTTATTCTCAATAACATCTAAAAAGCAACACTTACTACTTCATTTACTTTCAAGAATGTGACGCCCATATTTGTCCAAATGAAGATGGTCTCTTATACTGTCACGATAACATAAAAGATAAACATAACATCACGCCTGTATTCTCGAAGGGGTAGGCAGAGGCGTATTACACACCCACGATTCGCCAGCTATGTTTAAGTCCCACGCAATAGGGGGCGAGCCTATTCCGTCTACCGGGCACATTTCCAAACTCTGGGCTACTACTGAGAATTTTTCTTTTTACGAAAAATCTCAATTAAGAAAAAGCCCGACCCGCGTATCGAACACGAGACGTCATGATCAGCAGTCACTTACACCACCAGTACTAAAATTATCACTGAAAACCTTAGAATACACTCTAAGCTGAAAACTCTCAACATTTTCGACTTTTAAGTTAAAGTCTGTAGTAGCCGGCTGTTCCATGGTATTCGACTTTGCGTTGTTTTAAAGAAAAAGCCTTTGTCGATTGTCTCTGTTTGGCCTCAAACATGGTCATAGCCAGTGTGGGAATGACCGATGGCTAGGCAAAAACTAATACCTTACGTGAATGCGAGAATATAAAGAAATACCGAAATACCTTTACTAAATCAAATATATTGTGACGGGTATTTGTATAATCTGACTGGACCCGGCAGACGTTTTCCTTTCCGAATGTTAGCTTGCCGGCTACGGGTTTATTTTTCAATTATGGAATTATAGATAAGGGCGGTGGTGGAGGATTTAGTGTGAAATTTTGTGGTTATATTCTGATAAAAAGAGAAAAAAATCATAAAAATGTCTGTTCTAAGTTTGGATGTCGTATAGCTACTAATATATTACTATGCGAAAATTTGTGAACATAGTTGGGCGCTTGTTCGTCAATGACGCCTAAATTTTTATTTTTTTTTTAGTTGCTTTTAGTGGCATACGATACACGGTCCATCTGATGGTAAATGGTAACCATCGGCCATGGACTCAACTATACCGAGAGTATTGTCAAGCCGCTGCTCACCAATTCATTTCACAGATATGAAATTAAATATAAACGGCTATCTCTTGCTACAGCCAAAACGCAACGATGTGCTTTCATGGCCGGTCACACGGGAGATGGTGGTACCAACCCGCTCGGGCCCGATACCAAGTGAGTACTCCCACTTGGTACCCAGCCCTACCACCAGTCATGCAATGGATGATAATTGCTTACTTCCCTTAGTCGCCTCATACGACACCCGTGGGAAAGAATGGGTTGGTGACACTTGTATTCTTAGTCCGTCACCACACGGACCAAAAACAGATACAGAGAGAAAAGATTGAACGGATTTGGGTGTAAATTTGTAGGATATACTCGTATATTTTATTTACTTACACGCACAGACAAAGTTGTCTGTGCTTACACGTTTCTCTTTTCCAATAATTTAAAAACCTTACAAACCCCGTTTCGAATAGTATAAAAATATTTTATAATTTAATGATCTCGTACCATTGGTACATCTATTAATAACTGTATCGGGTGTCTAGTGGTACTGACTGGGGATCATGAGGTCACGGGTTCGATTTCAAGGTCGGGCCAGCAAAAAAATATTGGGCTTTTCTGGGCTCCAGACTACCTATATACAAAATTTGATGATGACTTGTTTTGTAGTTATTGCATGAAACCATAACAAACAAACCCACTTTCGTATTAATAATATTATTAAAGATACGAAAGTAAGTTGGAATGTTTATTTGTTTGAAAAATTAATAATACCCGTGGAACGTAGTCGCAGGCAGAGTCTTGCTTATAATATTTAGTAAGGAATAGCATTTGCCGACAATTACTTCAACAATAGTTATTTTAATTTCAATTGCTTATTTTACTCCCATTTTTTTTTTGTTAAGGCGGGAAAAAATGCTTCTAACCGCACACCCCGTCGTTCAAGGTAACGAACAGGGTAGTGTGGGGCCTGCACCCACTAAAGAAACCCACCGTGTGCCGCCTCTCCGCCTTTATTGGCGGGCCACTGGAACTATGTTACATTCCTACGGTCACCTATTTTACTCCCTTGAGATACGATTTTGTAAATCGCTTAAACACATTTATTAAGAAAACGATGAAATAAACCTTTTCTATCCCTAAAAGCTCAAAACACAATTCCATCGCTCAGTTTCAGCTTTAATTATTTGAATACTATGTACTTGTACTTCCTCAGAAACTACTTCTATTGGAAAAATTATAGATATCTATTTAGATATTTTTATATATATATTTTTTGCATTTGACATGCTTAGCACTATATATTAAACACAAAGTGAAAAATGTGAAATCGAAAATAACAGTCAGGAGCAGGATTTGAACCTGCATCTCCTGGATACCGTCCAGATGCTTTGCCAATTCAGCCATCCTGACAATTGTTATTTTCGATTTCACATTTTTCACTTTGTGTTTAATATATAGTGCTAAGCATGTCAAATGCTAAAAATATATATAAAAATATCTAAATATTTATAGGGTTTGCGTCATTATTAGGTAAAAATCTTAATTGTAAAATTAAGTTTACCTGGTCGGTATAATGTATGAAAATACTTCCGACAGATGGCGCAGGCGTCACCCAAAGACGTTAAGTATGATGTGTTATCAAAATTAGCAGTCAGGAGCAATTGTCAGGATGGCTGAATTGGCAAAGCATCTGGACGGTATCCAGGAGATGCAGGTTCAAATCCTGCTCCTGACTGTTATTTTCGATTTCACATTTTTCACTTTGTGTTTAATATATAGATATCTATTTAATGAAAAGGTACGTAACTTACAAACAGATAGTCTGACTAACAATGTCTTCAGGATAAAGTGTAGTTAGTTATGTATTTAGAACGCATGAGTACCTTTCCCCAAACATAATTAAAACAACACCGAGTACACTAACGTATTAGCAGCCAGATCAATTGTACTCACCAAATATCCGCAAGTTTGGTTTATGTTTGGTCTGGGTAGTATTAGAAATATTATATTATCTTTGGACTTTGTAATATTACGGTAGTACTAAACATTTTTACTTCTCAGAATATCTGCGAAATTCATATCAGTAAGCACTTTAAGAATAGTGAGTAATGTTTTTACCTAACTTCTACACCTGAAACCAGGAAATTGGCTATCGGACTAGGTCAGCTGGCGTACCTTTATATATCCCTACTTATTCACAAAAAATGTTACTCAGCTAAAGAAGTAAGGTCGGGTGACTTGGTATCTTGGCCTATAAGATTTATATATATGGGGATCAAAGACGTGTTCTTTCTACATACTGATTTTCACAGATAAAAATTTAGAAAATGTTAGAATTGGGATCAGTAAGACTTAAAGTGACTACCTATAACAAAATTTGAGAAAAAGAAATACATACAGAGCACCGATTTATATCTTAGACTAGTACCCATAGATATAGTATAACGTATAGATCACCTGACAGCTCGATAACGCGTAACAAATTTTGATTTGTCAATGTGTGCGTTGGATAGTGATGCAAGTTTTAAGAGTTAGACTGACTATCGATAAAATGATAAAACAAATCAGTTTCTTTAACGAACTCGCTCATTCAAATAACCATATTCAACTAATGAAACAAAACAGACATAATAAATTAAAATAAACATAATTAATTCGTTTTTTTTATTTCACCAGCAACGTCAGTCAACGATATTAAGTATGCATTTTATAAGGGAATTATACACTCAGCTTTTAGCAACATAAACCTACTTATACCTAATTTTTAAATTAACTAAATCGACTTGACTGACAATATCTGATGTAGAACTTTTATTGCACTTTTTCCATTAATGTGTTAGGAGAAAATGTTCCAAACATTTAGGATAAATATCGACAATATACCTTGTCGATAAAGTCAAGCCCTAATGTATATGTATCTAAAAACTTTTCTACTAAAATCTTGCAAATATGTAAAAATGCGACATATTTCTATGTAAAATATAAACAGTAACAATGAAATTGAAATTAATCTGTAACTGAAATAGAAAATATCAGTAATTATGACCTAAAATAAAAGCATTTAAGTTGTGATAACATCCTGAGAACTTACCTGTGAAACATGCAATTATCAGGATTGTTTGCATGATTTACATCACAGGCACTCACGGAACAAACAACCATTGTATTTAATAGTTATAATCAAATAATAGACAAGATTTATAACACAAATAAATCACAAAACCGCGGAGCTAATTTTAAGCTAGAAGACTGTAGAATACCTGTCATTCAAATGGGTTACAATGACATTAGATTTGCTTTCCTCTTCCATCTTGCTATGTTGCCGTATAAGATTTTCTTCTCGCTCACACGCTTTGATGATCTATACGTTACTATATTTATGCTAGTACCTATAGATAGAGATTATT
This sequence comes from Leucoma salicis, assembly GCA_948253155.1. NCBI lineage: Eukaryota > Metazoa > Arthropoda > Insecta > Lepidoptera > Erebidae > Leucoma > Leucoma salicis. Next base: position 8,450,111 of record OX411828.1, read on the forward strand.
TTGTCTTTATTTTGCTAGTTCATTGGCAAAACTCTAACCCCCTTACTAATAAACGTTGTATAACCTCTGAATAGTTATTCAGTATTTTTTCTTTGTCACTAATATGACAGTTTGACGTTGAATGAACGGAACAAAACACTGAATTACTATTCGGAGCGTAAACAATGTTTATTAGTAAGGGGGTAATTACTCTTTTAAGTTCGTTTTTTATATTAGTTTGTATCTCCTAATCTAATTAAAATATTTCACTATTCATTTAACTAAATCGATAATAAACAAAGAATCAACATAAAGTCATAATAAAATACCTTTGCCTCATCAAAATACCAATCAAAATATCACATTACGCCGGACACGGTATACTTTCATACCGGTCTGTACAAGAACAGCGTGGAATATTGCCGTACTTGCTAATGACGTGCGTTTCTGCGCTTTAATTGCGATCAAGCGAACAAACAAACACACAAGTACACACGTCAAAACCTCTGTTTTAAGAGAATAAGACTGGTTTTCGTTCAAGCTTATGATATTTATAAATAGGCAGTCAATGTTTTGCTGTATACTCACCATGAAAAATGTATGAATTCTCATCTCCACAAACCGTGGATAAAAACTTTTGTATTGAAGTCGATTTTGATCGGCGTAGTGTTCGAAGGCGGATCATAACAGCATAACTGGTCTCTAACAATGATACATAGATCGTTTTGGCGATAGCTATACTTAATATGAAGGAAGAAATGCATTGAGAGCCGATCTCAAGTATGTTCGCAATATGGGTTCTGAGAGAAACTGTCTAATTGATTGCAGTTGGTATACCGGTATAGTAAAGAATGTCTCATTACTTTTATTATTAAAACTACTAAGATATAAACTTTTTTATACATATTTAACGAACACAAATTACATCCGAATACGGAATAAAAAAGTTGTTTTATTTTTCACATTTACTGACCATCACGCCATCTCCCTTGCAGGGTAGGCAGAGAAAACAGTGCCAAAAGGCTCTTGCATACAGCTCTCGCTTCCTCAACATTCATAATTCTCTACATACACGCTCGCCAGTTTCGGAGACTCCTAACTCCACCTAGGTAGAACAAATCTCCACAGAAGGAATGTAACATAGTTCCAGTGGCCCGCCAATGAGGGCGGAGAGACGGCACACGGCGGGTTTTTTTAGTGGGTGCAGGCCCCACACTACCCTGCTCGTTGCCCCTAATGACGGGATGTGCGGTTAGGAACATTTTTTCCCGCCTAAAGAAAAAAAAAAGGTAGATCAAATCTGTTTTAAATCCTAACTATTATATAGCTGTAACAGAGCTGTGTCTGTACATTTAAGATATTTGAGAAAGAAATACTGTATTAGCCTACAAAGGCGTGTCTGAACACAAACTTTTTTTATTTGATAGATCTTGATTAGACTTAACAACTGGTATACATTTTATCCCGCTAATATATCGAGAACCTGAGATATAACCTAAAAACTAGCTTTTGGTTGCAGCGGAGCCGCGGAATCAATCTGTATAGGTACCTTCTTCGGAAGGCACGTTAAGCAATAAGTCATACCATTCTAGCAGTCGTTACAGATTATCGGAATCGTGAATAAATATCTAGCTTCGATCTAGATCTGCGTTCACCGTGACAGTTGACTGGGACTAATTGGGTCGTAAAGGTCAGATAAACAATCGATCCGTGTAATTACTAGTTCATCCGCTCCATGTAAGTACTAGTGGTAGGTTAGGAATATTATGATAATATTGGTATAAAGTTGCCATTCGTTGGGTTACGATCGTACTGGCGGTGACTGGTTGATCTAGCTATCGTCGGGAGTGTGTAGTGTGATTGAAGGAATCAGTGTTTATATTTTTTTGTTTATTTTTTTAGTCCCTATATTAATTTCTATAATTTTTTACACATAGTGCGAAAATATGAAATCGAAAATAACAGTCACGAGCAGGATATGAACCTGCATCTCCTGGACTATCATCCCAGATGCTTTGCCACCTCAGCTCGTGACTGTTATTTTCGATTTCATATTTTCGCACTTTGTGTTTATTTATATGGCTAAGCGTGTCAAATATTCAAAAAATACATAAAAATATCAAAATATTCTTTAATTATTTGAGTACCATATTCTAAGTAGGTACATATGAAAATACTGCCGACAGATGGCGCAGGCGGTACCCAAAGACGTTAAGTATGAATGTGTTATCGAAATTAGCAGTCAGGAGCAATTGTCACGATGGCTGAATTGGCAAAGCATCTGGACGGTATCCAGGAGATGCAGGTTCAAATCCTGCTCGTGACTGTTATTTTCGATTTCACATTTTTCACTTTGTGTTTAATGTGTAGTGCTAAGCATGTCAAATGCTAAAAATATATATATAAAAATATCTAAATACATATTTTATCCAACAAAGGTTTTAAATACAATAAAAAACATAGCATCGCGCCTGTATTCCCCGAAGGGGTAGACAGAGGTGTATTACACACCCACGATTCGCCAGCTATGTTTAAGTCCCACGTAATAGGGGGCGAGCCTATTGACGTCTACCGGGCACATTTCCAAACTCCGGGCTGCTACTGAGATTTTTTCTTTTTAGGAAAAAACTCAATAACATTGCCCGACCCGGGGATCGAACCCGAGACCTCAAGATTAGCAGTCGCATACACTACCGCTACACCACCGAGGCAGTTAAATACAATAGAGATTTTTTAAATAAAATGATGTTAATCGAATCAGATAGTTTAAAAACGAATTATGAGTATGAAAAGTTATAATTACTTACTGGTTCAACTTTAACATCAATTCATAATCTAAGTTTAGTAGACATAGAGATTTTTTAATATTATATAATATAATATATAAAATTCTCGTGTCACAGTGTTTGTCGCCATTCTCCTCCGAAACGGCTTGACCGATTCTTATGAGATTTTGTGTGTATATTCAGTAGGTCTGAGAATAGGATGAAAACTATTTTTCATACCCCTAAGTGATAAGGGTGGTCCAACCCAAAATTTATTTTTTATATTTTGGACCAAAACTTTTTTTTTTTTGTGTTTCGGCATTGAAGAGTACATACAACCCTAAATTTTCACCCTTCTACTGCCAACCCCTATTTATTAATAGCGATATTAGTACTTTAATAATTTTTATTGCTAAATATTCACGAAATAAAAATATGGCGGTAAATATGGCGGTACGAAGTTCACCGGGTGAGCTAGTAATATCTAATAATCGAATTTATATTTAGATATTTTTATATATATTTTTAGCATTTTACACGCTTAGCACTATACATTACATTCACGATAGCTGAATTGGCAAAGCATCTGGACGGTATCCAGGAGATGTAAGTTCAAATCCTGCTCGTGACTGTTATTTTCGATTTCACATTTTTCACTTTGTGTTTAAAATCGATTTCATCTTTACAAACACTAATATTTTTCAACATATTAAATCATTAACATTTACACTAAGTGGTACCTAATATCATTAAAGTAAGTGCTATTTTGGTGTCGTCTCGTGATCATTACGAATTAGTTCCACGTGCACAGCCTCTAGCAACTGTTTAGTTAAGTACAGTGGAATAGGACCTCTTTAAAAACTACAATATTTAATTAATTTACTTACTTACTTACTTATCATCATGTCATCTCCCTTGCGGGGTAGGCAGAGAGAACAGAGTGCTAAAAGGCTCTATTCTTGCATACATCTCTCACTTCCTCAACATTCATAATTCTCTTCATACTTAATCCGTATGGTGACGGACTAAGAATACACGAGTCACCACCCCATACCTTCCCACGGGTGTCGTACAAGGGGACTGAGGAAAGTAAGCAATTATCACCCATTGCATTGCATTACTGGTCGTAGGGCTGGGTACAAAGTGGGAGTACTCACTTGCTATCAGGCCCGAGCAGGTTGGTACCACCATCTCCTGTGTGACCGGCTATGAAGCACATTGGTGTGTTTTGATTGTAGCAGGAGATATAGAGAGAGAGCCGTTTATTCTTTCATTTCATATCTGAGAAATGAAATGGTGCGCGCTTGACAATACTCTCGGTATAAAAATTAAATCCATGAGTGACGGTTACCACTTACCATCATGTTGGCCGGGGCTCGTCTGCCATCATTAGCAATAAAAAAAAAACATGCTTGCCGGTTTCGGAGACTCTTAACTCCACCTTCCTTCAATACATGACCGATTAATTAATTTACACATTTTTAAAGTACATATTATTTGTGAATAAAGAAAAAGATATTTTTAGTAGGAGCGGGAATCGAACCCGCATCTTTTCCAATTCAGGGTAGTGCTCTAAGCCACTAAGCTATCCTACTGATCTTTCGATCATCCCAATTTCTTAATCACATTTGTCTTACGACCAACGCCATCTATCGGCAAGCATTACATGCATACAATATAGTAAATTTAATTTTGCAATTAAAATTCATACTATTTGATGGCGCGATTTTCTTAAACATTTTAGATCTATTTCTTTTAGCAATTGACATGCACTGCTACTTTTTAAAGTACAAATTATTTGTGAATTTTTCTTTATTCACAAATAATTTGTACTTTAAAAAGTAGCAGAGCATGTCAATTGCTAAAAGAAATAGATCTAAAATGTTTAATTTACACATTGTTATAAAATAACGTAGCCATCTACTTGTCACTATCACCACCTTACGATTTTTATATATGATATTATACGACTTTTAGTGGTAGTGCCGTGTGGGGCCGGCTTTAGAATTGTCCCACCCCTCTCCACCCATGGGAGTCGTAAGAGCCGACTGAGGGAATACCAGGGGAGTGGGCAGCAGCACTCCTTCGAGTATTAACAACGTCCACTGGGATCGCCAACCCGCCTGCCAAGCGTGGCGAATACGGCACTATCCCTCATTTTGGGGAGGCCTATGTCCAGCAGTGGACGTCGAAAGGCTGATGGATGGATGGGTGGAGTGGTAGAGACTTGCTTGGCCCACCATGAGTGGGCCGGCTCGCTCAGGGAAGTAGGTACCACTCTCTCACAAAAGATGAGGGTGAAACTACAGTTACTACAGCAATAACAGCTTTAAAGGTATTTACTAGAGCTTATTATTTACTGTAAGATCCCAGTCGGAAATACAAGCTGTTTATTTAAAGCCTCGCCATACTTGCATACATAATAGTAAATGTCATAACAAGTTATTAGTTAATGGTTAAAAAATTATATGCTTCTTCAGTAAGAGAATATGGTGATAAGTTTCTACTGTTGAAACCAGAATAAGACGCGAGGAAACACAGAATAGGAACCCAAGTCATCGATAAATGCCTACCGCTAGCGAAGTTTTACTGAAATGACGCAACAACATAGTTCATTCACCTAAGACTTGCACTAAACAGCACATAAGCTTTGGCGCGAAATTTCGTAAATGACTTGACCACAGAAAAAGCATCGTATCTTATTACCTACTTACCTGCCTAGCTATGTAGTTAACTCATTAATACTCCTATTATTTTATTAGATTATCTCAATAACTTCTAAACGTGTATGGAGTCCTTCCGGGAGTCTTACACGTACCGGGCCAATAGCGTTTGTCCAGGCGCCAAAGCCACGCGAGGCCGCACCCCGAAACGGGTGGACAATTTCTGCTAAAACAATTCTAAAAATAAAAACTACTTATCCCTTGTTGAAAAATCAATTTTTATTGTGAAGTATATAATAACTATTGTATGCACTAAAACACTTAAAAACACTATCCACTGATTATTATAATAACACTGATGGTAAAAACAAGAAATTTCCACAAACTAATTTTATTTCACTCTTCCTGTTGAAATCTCGATTATTACTATGCGGTTCGAGTCCATAGACGCAATTGGTTGCCGTTTACATTTATATTTGGGATTTATTTCTTATTGATACAGTTTATGTAAGCTTATTGCTACCCCCCATATGAGCGAAACACACGGACTTCGAAAGGCTGATGGATAGATGGATGTAAGCTTACGCAAAAAACTTTATTTTTTCGATTATGTTCGCGATGTGCCCACCAGTGTTCGTTATGAACATTGTAAATTTCAACACACGTAAATAAGCTTTCGTCTGTCCACAATACGTTGGCATCAAGATTTTGGATCACCCAATGACAAAATCTTAGCCTGGTTGCATTGTCGGTGGGGTGCAGATCTTGAACAGCTCTAATCTATCCTCCTGAGAGTAGCAGACAAGTATTTAGGGAAAGGGTTTAGAGGCTCATCTCATAACCCGAAGTACAATATTTAATAGAGTAAAGAAGCAAGAGAGAAATTCTTAAGTCTTCCTTCTCTATAACTTATTTCTTCTATTTACGCAATTCAACCTATTTGTTAAGAGAAGAAACCCCTAAACCGAATCATACCAAATAAATTCAACAACTAATTGAAAACAAAATTTTTAATCCAAAAGCCATCTCCATGTTACACAACTATAAAATTCTAGCTAATTCATTGTCTCCTTACTTACCCTTATTAATCAATACGCCTGCCGGTCGAGCTACCCTGTGATCTTAACGTTTACCGACGCGGGTATGTTCAAGTGATTGCATACACTTAGCTCACCTTATTCCTAACTGATGCCGCATTAAGTAGAGGGACTTTATGTAGTCTGACAGAAAATTTGGCAAGATTCAAAAGTAAAATACGGATAGAAGTCATAATCATAAATTTTATTGCGCCAGATTGGTAAGTCCAATCAATAAAACGTACCTATGGTACCTTGGTAAAATGTACCTACCTATTAAACTTTGACTAAGATTTGACATGTTGCGATCAGCAATCAGAATCACAAATACTGCACTTTTTTAATAAATAGCATCAAATAATGCGTTGTATTTGTAAAGTTTTGGTGTAATAAGAGGTTTTCTTTAGCTACTATTAACCTCTACTGTTTGCAGTTATCCAGGTGGCAACACCAAAGGCGACTCTAATGTGCATTTCCTAAAGGAAAAGTCCAATAATGACTTTATCAGTGCAAAACCCGAGACTCGCCAGTTAGAAATTATACACTCATGCCTACAGAAAGTAAAAGTAGTTGTAAAATAATTCATAAGTTATTGACCATAATGTTCATCATTTAAACTTTAATTATTTATTCTGAATTTAAAAATCAAAGGTCTTGCAAGAAGAACATCAAATAAAATATATACCTAAGATATGAACTTTATTTTACAGGAGCATACTTTGTAACAAATCGCTTACAATGGCTCATACGATTCCAAACAATCCTCAATAATAACATCAGCTTCCAAATTAATCTGGACGAAATCAGCACTTACGTTCAGTGATATCATACATTTTTATATAATATCATTGTTACACACGAAATTCCAACAATACGTGTTGAAAATAATGACAGAGCGGTGAACATTATGCACTGCTGTCCAAAGATGGCCGCCTTATAGCCGGGAGCTGACACCCTGATCGAGAAATATAGATACCGAAATTATTCGAATAAAAAATATTGGGAACATTTTAATGATGCGCAATATTTAGTTTTGAATTACGAATGCGTTTGGTTATTTAAAAACTGACAAAGTAAACACAGTAGCGCTGGTATAAAGAAATCACAATTGATTTAAGATTTCACGGAAAGTTTCTCTGCGCGTTGCAGATTAACCTACGTGTAATACGAGAAGTAGATTTCAAGAATCCATTCGCTGATAAAATTTTCGCACTATATAAAAAATCTACCTTAGAAACTTTAAACGATAACGAATAGCTACTGTACCAATAAATGTTCGTAGATATTTTCCTCTAGCGACTTTATAATATTACTAGCCTTTGCCAGCGGCTTCGCCGCAGCCAAAAGCTAGCAGTTTTTAAGTCAAATCAAGGCCTTTCAAATAAAAAAACGTTTTATCAAAATCCATTAAGTTGTTCTTTTAAATAAATTCCACAAAAAAATCTAGCTTAAATAATTTTTTAGTTTTTCGGTTATATCTCAGGTTCCCGATATAGTAGCGGGATAAAATGTATACCAGTTTTTAAGTCTAATCAAGGCCTTTCAAATAAAAAAAGTTGCATCAAAATCCGTTCAGTTGTTTTTGCGTGATGCACGAACAAACAAACAGATAAACAGACAAACAGACAAAAAATCTAAAAAAAATTGTTTTGCGTTTAGACACGCCTATATAGTCTATTACAGTATTTTTTTTTTGTATATGTACAGACACAGCTCTGTTACAGTTTTATAATAGTATAGATTTCATTAAAACTCCAAAAATGGGTTGTGCTTGGTGTTATCGTATCTGAAGAAAATAGAAAATACTCGCGGTACCAGTGGTCCGTCGGCGGGCCTCGTGGCGTAGTCGGTATTGTAACCAACTTTTGTGCACGAGGTCGTGGGTTCGATTCCCACTCAGGACAATTATTTGTATGATGAACACAGATATTTGTACTGCGTCTGGGTGTTTTCTATCTATTAAATACGTATGTATTTACAAAAAAAGTAATATAAGTATGTATTATAGTACTTATCCGTAATCTGGTACCCATAGCACAAGCGTTAAACTTAATAAAAAAAATTGTTCTAAATGAATTTTTTTTTGCCTTTCTTAGTTATATTTTGTAGTCATTTTTTGTGGTCATTGCTGCTATTATAAATCAGTATTATCATTTACTTTTGTGACAAGTGATAACATCCTCAAGCAAAATTAACGCCAAGACCATTGATCGCTTGCTTACAAAATAGATCAAATCTATTATATTTTCCGTGGTCGAAGATTTGGGGAATGACGATTCGTTTACACGAAGCAAGACGTTGTAAAGACCCTGCATACGTAGAGATTTTGGTTCAGGGGTCCTTATTACAATGTTTCGCCACCAGTAATCTTTCCATAAAAATTTTGGGTATTATACTCAATAAAATTAAAGATCATTTGCTACCAGCAATGATATCCAAAGTACTCGTGAGTTGTATTGCTTTATTTTTTTGTAATGAGTTAATGACCAAGGGTATAGGACCTCTTTCTTGATATGTTTTTTTATTATAAAATGCAGAAAGATAGTCGTACCTACCCGCTAGAGTCCATCAATCAAAACCACCTGCTGCCACACGGTCGTATGAAGCATTTCCTATTGTAAGTCTCTTATTAAACAGAATCATTATCTACATTCGTATCGATCAAATTCTCGATATTCTAATCTTTTCAATGTATTATTTGCAACTTAGCAAATTTTGGAACCTTTACCTTTTATCTTTTGTTAAGGCCGGAAAAAATGTACCTAACCGCACATCCTGTCGTTGGGGGCATCGAACAGAGTAGTGTGGGGCTCTCACCCACTAAATTAACCCGCCGTCTGCCATCTCTCCGCCTGTACCGACCGGCCACTGAAACTGGTACACATTACTTCAGTGGTACCAAATCATTAAGTACTTACCTAATATTAAAAAAAATATCACATAAATTACTTTTTTTATTTAAATACTAGTATAACAAAGCTGAATAGTTTATTGCACGCCTCATAAGCGCAGCGTTGAGGTGGGTACTATTCTCGTTTTACACAGAACAACTGATTTTTCAAACTTAAAATGTCTCTATTGCACGCCTCATAAGCGAAGCGTTGCGGTGGGTACTGCTCTCGTTTTACGTAGAACAACTGATTTTTCAAACTTAAAATGTCTCTATTTATCATATATTGCACTTGTAAAATAATATATACATACAAAAATCAAGAAAAGACACTATTTTTAACACTTATGATATTTTTTGTGCCATTTTTGTTATTTAAACTAGTTAAAAAACTGTTTAAAAAGTTATGTCTTGGACGTCCGTTTGTTGTAGGTAATGTATGTTAACACGATAACAACCGGAATACTTTACTAATCGAATCTTTTTTTTTCGTTTACGAATTATTATGGTTACGAATAGAGCCCTATCACTTTTCACGGTCTGATTCGATGTGTTTTAATTGTTATTAAATAAACAAAAAAATTGTGAATATTTACGCTCGACGTGACACTAAAATCACTGATATCCTTATTTCGTGAGAACTATTTCTATATACCAATGTAGAAGTACTTCTTAAAATTAGAGCTAGATGGCGTATTAGACATGAGAAGGTACTTTTTGAAATTAGCGCTATCTATGTGATTGATTGAAAACTACTTAGTAAGACCAATACCTACATTATTAGTTACTTATCAAATAATCAATTTTATTGTGAAAAATTAAGATTATGAGGCGTGCACTTTTGGATTTTCCAAAGTATTTATTTGTATTTTGTTGCACACGGTAATTGTGGACCACGAATTCAGTCAAGTGGCTGAATTTGTTTTAGTCGGTGATCTTCCGTCTCTTTCTGTATCATGCGTTCCTTATTATATATCGCGTAATATACACACACATCTATAAATTAGTACTTTGTCATAATGCAACAATATCTGTAAGTCATTTAGTATGAACGTGTAGCGACATCTGTACACCCTGTTCCTCTCACCCCCAAAAACGTAACTCATCTAAATAAATATTCACAGACATTTGACACAACGTCCTCTAGTCCTAAACTAAGCTTAACGCTTGTGCTATGGGTACCAGATTACGGATATAATACATATATGTATTACTTTTTTTGTAAATACATACATATAATAGATAGAAAACACCCAGACGCAGTACAAATATCTGTATTCATCACTCAAGTAATCGCCCTGAGTGGGAATCGAACCTACGACCTCGTGCACGGAAGTCGGTTACACTACCGACTACGCCACGAGGCCCGATTTATTTACACTATTAGAAACCATTACACAGTTTATAAACAAAGGCACAAAATAAAAAAGAAAAGAAAGATGTTAATTGAGGTAAATACAATCTCTATAATTATTGAGCGGATTTGAAAAAGCTGTGTCTTCATTGGTATGACTCTTTATTGTAATAATAAAACTTACCGGTCGGAACAATGTATGCAAATACATCCGACAGATGTCCCAGGCGTCATCCAAGGCATTACAAAGGAATGTGTTATATAAACTTTATATTCCCGAGCAAATGTCACGCTGACTTAGTTGGCAAAGTGTCTGGAACGGTTATCCAGGAGAAGAAGGTTAATTCTGCTTGTAACTGTCATTTTCAACTGCCTCTGTGGTGCAGCAGTTGTGATCATTAGGTCTCGGGTTGGATCCTTGGGTTGGGCGGTGTTATTGAACTTTTTCGTAAAAAGAAAAATTCTCGGTAGCAGTTCGGAGTTTGGAAATATGCCCGGTCGACGGCAATATGCTCGCCCCCTATAGCTGGCGAACCGTTGGTGTGTAATACACCTCTGCCTACCTCTTCAGGGAATACAGGCGTGATGCTATGTTTGTTTGTTTGGCTGTCATTTTCGATTTCACATTTTCGCACTTTATGTTCAGATTTCTTTTAAATTTATAGACGGGTACCGTAGTGAGGTACCGCTAATCTATATATATATATAAGCGATATACCACTCACTGACTCATCACGATATCCCCGAAACCATAAGTCCGATTGACTTGAAATTTTGCATAGATTTTCACGACGTAGACGCTCACTAAGAAAGGATTTTACGAAACTCCGATCCAAAATATATATTTTTATCTGCCATCATATTTAGACTTCTAGACTCATTATAACAACAACGCAAACTACACAACCGTTGCTATGGTAACCATTGATGTGGTTAATTAAGTACAATAACATCATGCTAAATGTTGGTTTTTAACAAAATAATTTTAGTTATGTTTATGAGTTAAAGAGTATTTGGCATTAGTTAAATAGTTTTTTAAAGACTTATTTTAGATATTCCGATTTCTATAATATTTCAATTGGCATTAGTTTAATAGTTTTTTTAAAGACTTACAGATTACAAATTATTTGTGAATGTGGAAAAAGAAAACTAGTGCGAGCGAGATTCGAACTGCGTCCCTTCCAATCCGGGGAAGTGCTCTAAGTCACTAAGCTATCGCACTGACCAATGGTGATACCAAATCTTCACATCACAATTGTCTTTACGACCCACTCCACCTATCGAATGCAGCGTATTTTGACCAGATCGGAGACGTTCTTATGGAAGGTCAGGTTAAGAGTACTCGATACCAACGAGCATGCATGAAAGCGCTGATGAAAGTAGATGAAGCGAAAGATGTGTGTCAGGATCATAACAAGTGGAGAGAAGTGGTCTCTGCCTACCCCTACGGGAAAAAGGCATGACAATATGACATATATACACATGATTTTATAAAATAATAATAACTTTTAACTGCGTGCGCGAGCTTAATGACACTATTTAGAAAGAACGAGAGAAAAAAAGACAGTCAATGAGTTTTTCAAAAGATTAGGCATATTGATACGTTGCGGAAAACAATACTTAACGTAATGAGTGCAGGAAAGCGTAATCTGCACTCATTTATAGTGAACACTTTTAGTGCCTAATTGTGGATCTTCTGTGTTTTATACACCAACTGCCTCTGTGGTGCAGCGGTAGTATAAGCGACTGCTGATCATGAAGTCTCGGGTTCGATTCCCGAGTCGGACAGTGTTATTAAGCATTTTCATAAAAATAAAAATTCTCAGTAGCCGCCCGGAGTTTGGAAATGTGCTCGGTAGACGACAATAGGCTCGCCCCTTATTACGTGGGACTTAATAAACATAGCTGGTCAATCGTGGGTGTGTAATACATGTGTAATACACCTCTGCCTACCCCTTCGGGGAATACAGCCGTGATCCTATATTTTTTATTTATACATCAATGTTTATAACACATAATTATACTAGGCTGTACGGTTTTATGGTGAGTAAGACCGTAAGTTTGCCACCCCTGGCAACTTCAAACACCAAAGGCAACTTTCACGAATAATCCACCCCAAGAAAATCTATAAGACATGAAGAGGAACGATGATATAGAGGAGATGAGGAAGTGGTCAGTTAAAGTAATAGGAAGGGAAAGAGGGGATGGTTTGATAGGTTTCTAATTTAGAGATAGAAGCACACATATTTAGACTTTTTTGAATGAAGAATGTTAAATTTCATTTTATATTTGATATAGGATACACATATACATTTCAATGGTTTTATAAAATCGCGGGTAAAATAGGGGTCGATTTTGGAAAGTACCTAAATTTAACGCTGACGAAGTCGCGGGTATTAGCTAGTACTATTATAGAGCTGTAACAGAGCTCTGTCTGTACATTTAAGATATTAGAGAAAAAATGACTGTATTAGGCTATATAGGCGTGTCTAAACACAAAACAATTTTTTAGAATTTTTGTCTGTTTATCTGTTTGTTTGTTCGCGCAACACGCAAAAACTACTGAACGGATTTTGATGCAACTATTTTATTTGAGAGCTCTTGATTAGACTTAAAAACTGGTATACATTTTGTCCAGTTACTATTTCGGGAACCTGAGATACTACCTAAAAACTAGCATTTGGCCGCGGGCAAAAGCTAGTGTAATATAATAAAATTAAATTAAATTCTAATCATTTCTGGTTTGCACATAGTAATGCTGTGTGTAATACGAACTTACAACTCCGGTATTCATACTATTATGCCATCTATGCTAGTTAAACTATGTACAAAATGTCGTTAAATGCCCTTCTTTTAAGATGTTTATATTAAATTTATGCAAAAACAACGGTTTACTTGCATAGATTTCAAAAACGAGTACATAGATAGATATCAGTTTGTCATCGTTAACATAATCAGCTCGTTTAAATATTTCATAGTGAACACTATCATTATGAGATGTAAACAGTCTACCGAGCTCGTTTAGTTGATAATCAGATTGTCCGCGCGCGTGTTTAAAGAACAAGAGGTGATAAAATATCGTCCTGTCTCTGCCTGTTTCCCGTCGTTTTCGCCTTTATCAATGATATTTTAAACATGAGCTGCGTTCATACTAAATGGCGTGCCGATATTGTTGCATTATGACAAAGTACTAATTTATAAATGTACCTATGTATAGAATACGCGATAGATAATACGGAACGCATGATAAAAACACAGTCACCACCCTATTCTTTCCCACGGGTGTCGTATGAGGCGACTAAGGGAAGTAAGCAATTATCATCCATTACATGACTGGTGGTAGGGCAGGGTACCAAGTGGGAGTACTCACTTGGTATCGGGCCCGAGCGGGTTGGTACCACCATCTCCCGTGAGACTGGCCCTGAAGCACATCGTTGCGTCTTGGCTGTAGCAGGAGATAGTCGTTTATTCTTTAATTTCATATTGGTGAAATTAAATGGTGACAGCGGCTTGACAATACTCTCAGTATAGTTGAGTACCTGAGCGACGGTTACCATTTACCATCAGATGGGCCGTGGCTCGTCTGCCACTACATGCAATTAAACATAAGGCAATAATCTGAATACGCCCGCAAAAATTACCGCGCGTTAGTGCGATGCCTACTTACCTACTCCTTTTTGTATATAATAACATGTTCACAGGAAGACGGTCCCGCATGACTCGATGCCGCGAAATATCCGAAAAGAATTATCCCGTATAACATCGACTAGACTTAATTTATTCCGTAATATTTTTTTTTGTTGCTTATGTTGGCAGTAAAGCCGCGGTTGGTCTGATGGTAAGTCGTAACCGCCGCTCAGGGAATAAGCCATACTGACAAGCTGCTCACCGTTTCCTTTCGCGAATGGGAAATGTATGAATGTACAGTAGTCTCCTTTTTTTTTTTTTATTTTTTTATTTTAGGTGGGCAAAAATGTCCTACCGCACACCCCGCTGCCCGGGGAGACAACGGGGTAGTGTGGGGCTCTCACCCACTAAAAACCCACCGTGCGCCCTCACCCGCCCTTGCTACGGCGGATCACGGGAACCGCGTCGTTTCTCCGCGATCCGCAGGCGGCAGCCCCTTCGGGCACCCTCTCTTGTGCGACGCCCCGCGCACTTGGGCGTCACACCTTCGCGGTAGGTATTTCAGGTTACAAATATTTCACACAAAATACTAAATCTGTAGGTATCCCAAACTAGGCAAAAGCCTGTATTTTGGGAGGCAGTGCTCAGCCAAAACTATGACGCAATGTTGAAACATTAACTTAAGTACTTACTTATTCACAATTGGTCACAGGATAAATGGTGATACCGACCCCTATAACAAGTGAGTAGGAACTCTTTCGTGGTACCCAAACCTACCTTTAGCTTTTTTTATTGTTTAAAGTCTAGTATTCTTCGAAACAATAACGTTTCACGTGCATACTTTGATACATGTATTTAGCCCCTTATTCATAAAAACATAACTGATTTAAGGATTGTTTGTTTTTATGAATAAGATTTTTAATGATCCCGGCTTATACATATTTACTTTTTTATTAAAGAAGAATATACGTATTGTAAACAGGAACATACAATCAAAATGCCCAATATGAGTTTTAATGATAATTCTTAAGCTGAAATATTTTAAATTAAAATTAACTAGCTGATACCCGCGCAACTTTCTTTGCTTTGCTTAGTTAAACTCACGTGAACACGTAGTGATTATAAATATTGTTGAAGATATCTGTATATATTTTTTTTTAAATAAGGCCCTTATTTTTTTTACAAATGTCAATGAAATAATGTTAGAAAACTTAATTGAAATCTATCCAGTAAATTTTCCGTGATGCGCGGACAACAACAGACCTCTATAATTTTTTTTTATATAGAATTTAAAAAATCTGTTACTACAAATCAAATCATAACGATCTAATCCAAATATTATTACACCGCAAACATTAAATCTAAATTCTATAATCGTCAACCCTCCAACCTGTCACCCGCACCGTGGGGTGTAACCCTCGGCCGCGGTGAGGGTGAAAAGACCACCCATGGGACATTATCTAATCCGAATTAACTATTACAAAAACTTTAGCGAATGTCCCATAAGATAACAGTGCCGATGACGGGGATTACATAAAGTTAATTTGGCCGCGTGCCGTATTTCTGCCGTCATCAGCGTGGTGTCGCTTGTACATTCTACTTCAAATTAAAGTGATTAAAAAGGTTCAAAAGGCGAATCTTTACAATATCATTATTATGGCTGCTATTCACAACCTCGTCGCATGGAATTCAGTATTTATTTATGCAGTATTATAATTATATTTTAAAAATAAATGTAGCCTAAGTTGTACATCATAATATCAGCTTTCAGCCAATTAAAGTCCAGTCCAGCCATTCCGAATATAGCTGCTGCTGCAGCTTACTAGCAAGCAAACATACAAACAGAAAAACAAGAACTTTAAAAAAAAAGGTATTTTGTTAGATTTGGCGCGTTGAAGCCCCTCCGGAACAGATAAGGTCTCTGATGGCCGCCGGTCGCTTGCGCGGTTAACCATGGTCTCATTCTGCGCGCTTCATAGCGCCGTGGCGACCGCATCACCAACCACGACGCCACTAGACCAGAAATTGTTCCTAACCCTGTAGTTGCAGGCGGCGTTGACTTCACTGAAATGGGGAAAAGTCCAGAATACAATCACCCCGCGACCCAAATGGGTTCAAGCGGTATGGCACTGCATAAGACACAAATAATCAAGTATTAATTTTATATAATATATTTCATGCGAAAGTGACAAACTTTTCTTACGTACGTTCGACCCCTATTCAACGTCTTAGGGGTATTTTTTTAAAAGGTATATGAATATTGGTACTTCTTACTTTAAATATAGCAGACTTCCATAACACGTTCATTTCCTACTTTTCCTTCTTAGGGGTGAAATTTTCAATAATACTTTCTTAGTGGAACAAAAAAGGCCACTTTTCAAGTTTGTAGCCCCAACGCTTTAGGCTCTGCGTTGATGAATCAATCAGTTCGGACAAGCCGTTATTTAATTATGTATAGAGAGATAATTATATTATTTACTTACTAATGTTATTTAATACGTTATATAATCATGTAGGATTAAAAAAATAATCTTCATGTTTTTATTTAGTTAAAATCTTGCAGAGATTTGTGTTTATCTATTGCTCACTTTAATTTAGAACGAAAATAAGCACTGTATGTGAGATTCTGTCAATCAAAAGAGCGGAAGTATTTATTGACGACAGATGGTAAATCTTTTAGGGCTAATTTATTTAACTAAAATATGATAGGTAGATGAAGATAATCGTAAAATAAGCATTCTAGAGTGTGAATGAAAATAAATACATACGAGTATAGGTAAAATCATTTTAGTCTAAGTTACATTTTATTGGACCATGCAGCGTAGGGCGGTCTCCCTCCAGATGGACCGATGATCTGATCAAAGGCAGTGGGAGATGTTGGATGCAGGCGGCACAGGACTGGTCTTTTTGGGGTGCCCCCTGCACGGACGCCTGCGTAATGGCGATTATAGAGCAGGTGGCGTCGACGGGATTTACAGGAGTTCCGTCGATAAATGCGTGTACAAATCAACCTCCTCCAGGACGCACCAGTTTCTTACTCGTGCTGCGATGCCAGGGCTAGCGAACGAAAGGTCCACTATTGACCCGCCTTGTCAATGAACGGGTCGATAGTGGTACGGCGCACCCGTGTAGGCAGAGTTCCTGAACGCCTTGAACAGGGCTCTTTTGTGAAGTCGTGGCATCCAAAGTCAAAGTATCGACCGAAGCGGTCTGCGCGTTCGCCAGAAAAGATGAGGTTTGTATACGGTGATTTGAATATTGACGTCGTTTTCTTTTATTATTAAATAACTTTATCCCAAACTTCATTAGCGTCAGCTTCCAATCTGTTCAGTATTAGCTGATACACCAGTATTTACACGGAGTAACGGCTTATCTAACTTCCAAGACCCATCTAAAAGAACCGGTGTCAGATTTATTCTGGACTGACAGCGTACAACGACTGTCAGGATGTTATTTGCTAAACCCACTGCTTAACGTGCCTTCCGCAAAATGGAGGAGGTCAGGTGTCCACAAATAGGTGTCAGTTTTGGGCACCCATATGTTGGCCAGCTGGGTGAAAGTTGCTTAACCTTGCTGTTGGTTTGAACTGCAAGTGCACAATTTAACTACAACCTCCTCTTTTTTTATTATTAAGTCCTAGATACGCTTCTTTTCAATTGAGCTATTTTATCTTCGATCAACAATGCTTATACATATATCGCGTTGGCCCAAAAAAAACATCTCAGTAAATGACAGCGCACTTGAGAAGTGAGCTCTTATTTTGTTTAGTTCAAAAAGTATTTTATTTTTTGCTATTTAAGCTTGATTTCACAATAAATGTTATTTGTCTTTGTACTAAACACAAAGTGAAAAATGTGAAATTGAAAATAACAGTCACGAGCAGGATTTGAACCTGCATATCCTGGATACCGTCCAGATGCTTAGCCAATTCAGCCATCGTGACAATTGCCCCTGACTGCTAATTTCGATAACACATTCATACTTAACGTCTTTAGGTGACGCCTTCGCCATCTGTCGGAAGTATTTTCATACATTATACCGACTAGGTAAACTTAATTTTACAATTAAGATTTTTACCTAATAATGACGCAAACCCTATAAATATTTAAATATTTTTATATTATATTTTCGATTTCACATTCGTGTTGGGATAAGCATGGCTCTACCGCTGGAAAAAAATATTCATTTATATTGTATCGAAATAATGTCGCAGATGAGTAGTTTTACAATACGCATAAATATGAATTACTGTTACACAACCACTGATCATTATACGCACATTCGCTAACCCTGTAAACAGATAAACACATTAACGACAATACAAAACACTGGTATACTTGTCACCACATATGTGTAAACCATTAATTGGACGACCAACGTAAATTGAAACCTCATCCCCTTTCTAAAACCCTTAGAAATGTTAAACTTAGAACTAATCGAGGGGTCTTAAACGACGGCGTCACAATAGTCGACTCGATACTGGCTGCATGAATGACTTGTCAGATATAAATAATCGTCTAGTTAAATAACATTGCGGTTTCAGAATACTCTGTTTTTAAATGTTTGGGGTTTTGTCAATAGGGATGGTTGGGACCATTATGGTGTATGAACAAGTGTGAAGAGTTTGATTGTTTTGATCGGAGATAAATTTGACATCATTCAGAATGTACGCATTTTTTATTTTTATGAACTCATAGTTCATAGTTAGTTAGTTGTAGAGACCTGCTTATAAATAGACCAGCTCGGGAAAGTACCACTCTCTCACAGAAGATTAGCATGAAACAACGACAGGTATCGACTGTTTTGTTTCGTATGGTGAGTGACTATATCGACTGTTTTGTTTCGTATGGTGAGTGACTATATCGACTGTTGTGTTTCGTATGGTGAGTGGCTATATCGACTATTGTGTTTCGTATGGTGAGTGACTATATCGCCTGTTGTGTTTCGTATGGTGAGTGAGAGCGGAAGCCCAAAACCCCTCACAATCCTCTCTTTATTATCCATACTTTCCTCCCCTTACTATCCTTATTATACTTCCTATCCACCTCCTACCCCTTTCACATACTTTGCCGTTGGTTCAAATTGCAAATGCAAAAGTAGGCTACGTCCTCCTCTCAAAAAAATACACGCCAATCTGAAATACTTTGTAAGTAATGTTATACATATACGACCAAAGAAGAGATATGTGTGTTTACAATTTCCTTTCCACAAAAAGACAGAATTCTTATTTTTTGCGTTTAATTCAAATGTATGGGTAACATTATTTTTTGCTCATAAACAGGTGCGTTTTACTGTTGGTTTGTTGCTATGTGAAAGAAATTGACCAACTATGCCATTATCCGTGTGACGGACTAAGAATACATGTAGGTAGCAGGAGATAGCTGTTCATTCTTTCATTTCATATCAGTGAAATGAAATGGTGAGCAGCGGCTTGATAATACTCTCGGTATAGTTCAGTCCATCAGCGACGGTTACCACTTACCATCAGGTGGGCCGTAGTTAATCTGCCACCATAATTATGCAATAAAAAAATACTGGGCAGCTGACTTTGCAGATTTCCTTCTCCGCCGTGATCATCTGCTTTATTATACATCCATAAACCCTTACAACAACCATGGATTCTAATGGCGTTATACCACTACATATTCTTAGCTCGTCAGGTTTATTTAGCTCCACTATAGACGCTTCTTTTCAGGTACTCCCTAAATATATCCGTAAATTAAAGATACACTTCAAAGATAACCAACGAATAACAATTTTATATCTACTAAACGATTTACAAAAAATAACTACCTTTCCTTAAAAAAACTAAATTCGTTTTTGCCATTCGCCACAAGTCCAAAGTGTCATAAATTTAACAAAAACAAAAGGCCCTATAATGTCTGACGTGAGATGAGCGTGCAACTAAATTATTCTGTCGTCTTATCAAGCAGTAGCGCCCCCTACAGCGACGATGGCTCACTTTCTTTTTTCGTTCTGAGCAGTCATTTTAATCTTTTTGTCTTTAAATTTTATTAAATGAGCATATAATTACAATATTTGTGTCCCTTAATGCATAAATAAAAATGAAAAAAAAATCCATGATTTACTTCAACAAAACCCCGAGGGTTATGTACCAAAGTTTTAGTAGAATTTTGTTACTCTTCTGTCAAGTAGGTATTAATACCATTTTTTATGCATGAACAATTGTACATAACCACACACCCTGTCGTACGGAGGCAACAAACAGAGTTAGGTACTTACTCGCATTGATTCGAATGGTTCCTCCTCCAGGCTTATGAATCAAACCTATTCAATAAATAACCGTTAATTTTAGCTTTAATTAATCAAACACCAATGTTACGACACAATTTTATAATTAACAACCAATTTCACAAGTGATCCCTGGACTAGAAATAGAACAAGGTGGTCGCCTATCCATTGTCTATGGCGCCTAAATGTCACATAACCTCACTATTGTTTTCAAAGATCTTTAAAAAACTTAATATCCGTCACATCTTATATACGCCGCAAACTTTATCGCCGGTCACATTTTTTCGTACACACTAGTCGTAAAATGTAACGTTTCTAAAAAAACTAAAATATGTCGACCTCCGTATCCGAGGGGTTGGTTTGGGGTGAGTTGTGCACACAGCGGGCAGTACTCTGTTGCACAGTCGGAGCTATCATCGATGTTTTGTTATGGTAATGTTGACAATTCAATCGGCTACTTACAGATGGTTTAATAGTTTACATGTTTTTTTCAGAAAGTACGGTTACGTTTAGAATAATGGGGCAACTAAAACTTTTCTAAAGCCGGTCTGTAGTTATGTCATATAAGTCATATTAGCATAGGTGCCACAGAATAGTTAGAGATATAGGTGCCTACCTCGTTGTTACGCTACCGCAGACCTACTGAGTGAAGTGGGTATGATAATTTTACTCTATAAGAAGCTTTACAAGTTAAAAAACATTCAATCAGCGATTCTATTGTTGGAGAAAAAGATGAAGATCTCAATATTAGTCGTGGCTACATAATTGCTTATGTATACTTAGATTTATGTCAGTCTTTGCTTTTTACCATTAAAGTAGATACCTATACATATCTCATGCCATATTTAATAACGATATTCTGCCCTCAGAATATCTGAATGGACTTCAGAATTGGGTAATTGTAATATAAATACTTACATCCCTCTACAGCCCTTAGTTATCTCTCTGCAAAAACAGCTTACCTATAGGCATAATCCATATTTTAACGTAAGGATAATAGAATACAGGAATATGTGATTGGAATTCTCAAAACTTTATAAAACAAAAAATTGGAAATCCAAAGGTGTTAGAGTCAACGCCTTCCAAATATTCTCTTGCAATTTGTACTGTTTCATATTGCATACCTGATTTTTATTATTTCTTCATACCAAAATCTGTTGTCATCCTGCCAACATTAATAACTTGATGATATTAATTTGAAGTTTTCACATTTATAGATAGATAGATAGATAGATATACTCTTTATTGTACATAATGAACACAAATTATTAAATACAATTTTTGAACATATGTTAGTGTACAAATGGCGGCCTTATCACAGGTAGTGATTAAAAAGTGGGTAGTCAATTATGTACAATTTTATTTATATATAATATTGCCAATTTAACTCATACATTAACATGAATACAAAAATACAACACATATATACCTACATATTATATATTACACTAATATTTTACTAACTCACAGTGACCTTGATATTACTTAGCAAGTATCATTCAGTTTTATCTAGGTAATGCTCCTTGACCAGTTTCTTAAACTGTGGTAACGTTTGTGACTGTCTGACACTCACCGGTAAAGTGTTCCACAAACGAACAGCCTCAAGAGAGAATGATTTTTGCATGAACTTTGTGGAATGAACCGGCGTTTTCAACGTGAGATTTTCTGATGATCTCAACAGCCTCGAATGTGTATTGTGTAGGAAATTGAAGCGTTCCTTGAGATAAGTAGGAGAACTAGGGATGAAAAGAATAGTATATACCCCGAACGACGGGGCGTGCGGTTAGGAACATATATTCCCCGCCTAAACAAACAAAAAAGAGTTGCAGTTGCGCTGAAGTAGATATATGTTATTTAAAACATGTATTGATCTGTGATGATCGATTCAGTATTTAAAAGTAATCCCTAATGTCAATAAAAATAGATTCAATAAATATAAAAACGCATACCTACCTAAAGGCGTCTTGTCATTGCAACATCAAAATATAAACTGAAATTTAAATAAAACCAGATGATATTCAAATCGGACAGTAAACGTTATTCCCTCTTATGGAATTACGAGATAAAAATCAAAACAGTAGCCAAAAAAAAAATCAGACATCAAAAAGCTACGGGACCGAGACATTTTTAAAATACTCATCTACTTACTTACACCAACAGATTTTTATCGTTATATTTTAATAGCCGACTTTTGAAGCGTGAATGAAGTAAAATGCTGGACTTTGGGACGTTTATCGATCACTAATTGGCGGGAACGGGTGACGTTTACTTTTTTTAATTACATTTTAAATACTCTGTCACACTGGAATTTCTCGTGTTGCCCGAACCAAGTGTTAAATAAAATTTGTAATAAAATTACTCTCAAGAACACCGCCTTTAATAAAATGGTAGTTTCAAAATCGTTATGCTTTCTAGTTACTATCTTACTTAAGAGCCAATTAAAAGGCTATGGTGGTTATAGTTGTGTCGTAAAAGTAATCGTTCTTAGCTAAAGCTAATGGCTAAGTTTTAATCTACTACGAAGCTTAACCATAACACCTTCTTGTACTAATAGTAATTTGTATATTTCATCAAATATCGCCTCATCATAACCGTAATATCAACTATCTCCTGCTTACTCATGGTTTCCAGGTGCATTCCATTATATGTATACCTACTCGTAAGAGACCGTTTCGGCCTACTTTAACTTTTGGGGAATCCTTCGGCTTAATAAATAGGGCGAAATAGGCCGAAGTATTTTTTTTTAAAGTTGTAATTTTACATTAAACACAAAGTGAAAAATGTGAAATCGAAAATAACACTCAGGAGCAGGATTTGAACCTGCATCTTCTGGATACCGTCCAGATGCTTTACCAATTCAGCCATCCTGACAATTGCTCCTGACTGCTAACTTCGATAACACATCATACTTAACGTCTTTGGGTGACGCCTGCGCCATCTGTCGGGAGTATTTTCATACATTATACCGACCAGGTAAACTTAATTTTACAATTAAAATTTTACCTAATAATGACGCAAACCCTTTAAATATTTAGATATTTTTATATATATTTTTAGCATTTGACATGCTTAGCACAATACATTAAACACAAAGTGAAAAATGTGAAATTGAAAATAACAGTCAGCAGCAGGATTTGAACCTGCATCTTCTGAATACCGTCCAGATGCTTTACCAATTCAGCCATCCTGACAATTGGGCCTGACTGCTAACTTCGATAACACATCATACTTAACGTCTTTGGGTGACGCCTGCGCCATCTGTCGGGAGTATTTTCATACATTATACCGACCAGGTAAACTTAATTTTACAATTAAGATTTTACCTAATAATGACGCAAACCCTTTAAATATTTAGATATTTTTATATATATTTTTAGCATTTGACATGCTTAGCACAATACATTAAACACAAAGTGAAAAATGTGAAATCGAAAATAATTTGTTCAATTGTCAGGATGGCTGAATTGGTAAAGCATCTGGACGGTATCCAGAAGATGCAGGTTCAAATCCTGCTCCTGACTGTTATTTTCGATTTCACATTTTTCACTTTGTATTTAATGTATTGTGCTAAGCATGTCAAATGCTAAAAATATATATAAAAATATCTAAATATTTAAAGGGTTTGCGTCATTATTAGGTAAAATCTTAATTGTAAAATTAAGTTTACCTGGTCGGTATAATGTATGAAAATACTCCCGACAGATGGCGCAGGCGTCACCCAAAGACGTTAAGTATGATGTGTTATCGAAGTTAGCAGTCAGGAGCAATTGTCAGGATGGCTGAATTGGTAAAGCATCTGGACGGTATCCAGAAGATGCAGGTTCAAATCCTGCTCCTGACTGTTATTTTCGATTTCACATTTTTCACTTTGTGTTTAATGTATTGTGCTAAGCATGTCAAATGCTAAAAATATATATAAAAATATCTAAATGTTGTAATTTTAATCATCTTCTATAACTTATTTATACTGTAAATACATTCAATATCTCCAATATGAACCTTTAATTGTAAAGTATTTAAAATCATTGTTATACAATTCACTTTTAGTCAATCTTGACCTGAATTTCTTAGGGTTTGTAAGTCATCAGCCTCGATTTCGGCTTAGGCCAAAGGTTGTGGTGATAGCCGATTAATCAGTCAAACACTAAAAAGAGATCAATATCGCAATGACCACTGCTCATCTGTCATTTTACCTCAATAGCGGTTTTATAAGCGGTCTAGAATACGATTCAAGGGTGGTACGATTCAAGATTACAGTACGTGGGGTGCACTAAAAGTTACCGGGATGAATAAGAAAAAAATACAATCCATCCATCCATCCATCCATCAGCCTTTCAACGTCCACTGCTGGACATAGGCCTCCCCAAGAGAACGCCACAACGAGCGGTCCCGTCATGGGGGATAATGCCATAATCGCCACGCTTGGCAGGCGGTTTGGCGATCGCAGTGGATGTTGTTAATACTCGAGGGAGTGCTGCTGCCCACTCCCTCGGCATTCCCTCTGTCGGCTCTTACGACTCCCGTGGGTAGAGAGGGGTGGGACAATTCTAAAGCCGGCCCGACACGGCCACGGCCAAATATACAATAAATAGTCTAAAATAAATTTATACCTCAAAATTTTCTGCGTTATCGTAATCCCATATCGCGCTTTTTCATACCCCAATAAACCAATTTGGAAAACATTTATGCTCTTCCTCCGTGGTTAGAAACACGTTGTTCATACTCTCAGACAGCCTCTGTGTGGGTCTGGTGATGAAAATCATTCAACCGTTAACCGTGTGTCTGATTTTTAATTTTGGTAACAAAAAAACACATTGTGCCAGGTCGAGACTGTATGTACTCGTAGGTAGGCTTATAAGGTCTACGTTTTTCACCTTCAAAAATTCATTTCTCTGTCTGGCCGTGTAATATATGGCCAATAATTTTCACCAAACAAACAGTGCAGTACCAATCACTATTCACGGTACGATGATTCTCCAAAGCAACAGTAGCCATGTGTGTATTGAAAAAGCAACCATCCGCTTAGAAGCACTTTGCACGTGCGCCGCTCTGATTGGTGTCGGCTCATCCTAAAAGACCCATACCCTCGATTGCTGTTTTATTTTGGGATCCTACCAATAAATGCATGTTTCATCACCTATTACTATGTCTCACACCAAATCTGACGCCTCTTGGTTGGATCTGCTAAGCATGGCATTGCACCAAGTGACGCAGTTCGTTTTTGAGCCTAAGTCAAATTGTAGGGGAGCACAGCTTTTTCCCTCCCAAATGTTTCTCTAGGATTGATTGTATTTACCACTGAAGGAATGTTATATGGTTCCGGTGCCCCGCCAATAAAGGCGGAGAGACGGCGCACGGCGGTTTTCTTTAGTGGGTGAGGGTCACACACTACCCTGTTTGTTGTCCCGAACGACGGGGTGAGCGGTTAGGAAATTTTTTTCCTGCCTTAATAAAAAAAAACAAAAAAAAGGATTGATTGTATTTGACTCATGTCTATGTCTAAACATGTCCGAAGCGAGATTGTTTTTTTTTTAATTTATTTGTTTGTTACGCTTTCACGTCATAACTTGTGAACCAATCATTGTGATTTTTTGCATACATATAATCTGGAAGCCCAGCAAAGGACATAGGCTACTATTTAGGCTGGAAAATGAATGGTACCAAAGGGATAGCTATTTTTACGTAGAAAACATAGAAATAATCAAAGTGCTTAGAGTGACTGGCTAAGAAGATATACAATGCGAAAGTGGCAGGATGTAGGTATAAAGGTGGACCAAGACTCACCTTCCTAGACCAAATCGGTCATTTGTATTGAAGGAAGGTGGAATCTGAAGTCTCCGAAACCGGCGAGATGAAGAGAATTATGAATGTTGAGGAAGCGAGAGATGTAGGTATGCAAGAATAGAGCCTTGTGGCACTCTGTCCCCTTTGCCTACCCTGCAAGGGAGACTGCGTGATGATAAATAAGTAGAATGGCGTATTTATATTCTGAAGTCCACACGGACGAAGTTCGAGGGCTGAATCTCGTTTCCCATACATGCTCATGGTTACCTTTATAACCACATATGTTGTACCTACTTATAAGATTTAATGATTTAGAAACGAATAAAAATATTTCAAAGTAAAATTTAACAGCTTAGCCATAGGTGGATAGCATGGGAAACATGAAATCGTGACGGGTTCAATCAAGATCAGGTTCATCTCAAGTTTAGAAATATTTTACTATTATGTTTTTGCCGTCTACTGAAGCAAAATTTAAATAGTTAGGTACGTCTATTAATGAAGTTTATAATTGTTTTATACTGAATCTACAATATATTTCCCCAACTGGCATTAGGTAAAATTTGGTCTTATAATAATGAGATGCTTACACACCTAATATTATATATCTATTATTTAAATCAAAAAAATTTAACTGCGTTATTTATTTCAAATTTTAATGTGGCATCTACCTCTCGAACACTATTTGCTATCCATTGCCTCCACAAAGAGAGAGAACATCAAGGAACGCCTTTCACATTGCAATTAGCAATTATTCTTAGCGGCTGATAAATTTTGTTTTCTATCAGGCACAATGCGTATATTCAACATGTTGAGTGATTTACCTCGTAATACACACCGCCAACAAACCGCGCATATCTCAACGTTTAAAATACAATGCTAAAACAACATAGAAACTAATTTATTAATGATTTAGGGCATCATAGAAAGTTTTTATGCGTTTTTTTATTGGCAATATAAACTAATAGGGCCGGGGGTAATGAAATAATAGAAGGCGGACATTCTTTGAGCATTGATAAAGATCACCAAACAATTCCCTTTATGTTGTAGAATGTCCACTAAACGCGGTCAAGTGAAATATACATGATGAGTGATATAGCTATTAGAATTATACAGAGCTGGCAATTAGTATCCACGAAATTTTTGAGTAGATAATTTATTTACTTATTTTATTTAGATTTATTCCACAACTTGCTGATAACCGACTTCGTCTGCTTTGCTATATACCTACTTATGAAATTCATTGTCTCTTAAAACTTTAAATACCTACTGACACAACAACTGTAATTAGCTACCTACCTACCTACCTAGTTCAGGCATACGATTATAACTTTAAAATAAATTTAAGATAATTTAAGAATATACCTACCTATATAATACTTTATTATACGGTAAAGAATGGTTAAATAGTTTAATTATTGTTTTTCTATCCGACATGATTTTTTTTAATAATTTGTCTTATTTTGCACGCACTTGACATTGTCGGCCATTTACTTATTAAAAAAAATATATGTCGGTAGATATACGTACGTTTAACATTTTGAGGAGATCGAACCCAGGTTCAATCATGTGATATCAGATTTATAATATTAGAAGAATACGCAATGTTGACATTTCCAAATTATATTTCATACACAATGTTTTGTGCAATTTCACATAGACTAAACATTTAGTAAAAGCCACCTCTAAAACTGACTAAGACGTGCTAGAAAAACAACAGGTGTTTTGATCAGATATCCACATTCTACCAATAGATGGCGCTCTAACATATGCAACTATGCGTATATCACCACTGATTGTAATTTTAACAAATAGGTACATTAGCATGTATGTTGTTAGCCCTCAAACATTTATACAACTTGTGAAACATTGTCAACTTATTACTGCACTACAGGGATCTCCATACCTACATAATGTCAATAAAATTTTTATAGATGCCAACGTTTGACGATTTAAAGGGATATTTGGCGTAGGTGTAGTGGTAATTAGGTTAACAATTCATGGATTCAGCAACTACAGGAGCACAGCCAGCGGTGGATATACACTAGGCGCAGTCGGGGCAAGTGCCCAGGGCGGCAAAATTTTTAAGGCGGCAAAATTTTGAATGTGAAAATAATTTTTTTTAGTCTTTTCAAGATTGCTCAATATTATTAAATAATTCTATTAATTAATAATTTTCTGTTTAATTGATAATTCAAGAAATTCAATTCATCCATTACTTGTGGATTATAATTTTAGCACTTTTGGTAAAAATTAATAATCAAAATGATTTAATCAATTTATTTCCTTGGAGATTTAAAATAATAATAGATTTTTCTACTTTCTGAAATTAAAGAAATTTAATTAGTATTTTTTTTTTAATTATTTTTGCATTTTTCAATACTTTAATCACACAATGAATTTTAAAAAAATGTTGATGAAAAATAAAATATATAAACTATAAGTTTAAGTAAAGTTCCAGTATTGGGCCGGTTTTTTTCCGGTGCCCAGGAGCGGCATTAAGTTTAAATCCGGCCCTGAGCACAGCTAAACCACTAGCTACGAATGAGAATACTATACACAACGTCAGGAGAGCAGTAGTAGCAGGACTATCTTCTATATTAGAAATTGAAACACAACGAGATATACAAAGATTTAGCATCAAGTGTCTTCACTCAACGCTATATGACCTATATTTATACTACAATGACTATAGTGCAGAAGGATGACGTCACTCTTGATCACGGACAATATGACTAGATATAGGTAGGGGTACTTGAACATATTTTTTTTATTATTGCTTATAATGGCAGACGACACGGCTCACCTGCTAGTAAATGGTAACCGTCGCTCATGGACTCAACTATACCGAGAATATTGTCTAGCCGCTGCTCACCATTTCATCTCACGTATATATGAAACTGGCCTTTGCCAGCGGCTTTGCCGCAGCCAAAAGCTAGTTTTTCGGTTATATCTCAGGTTCCCAATATAGTAGCGAGATAAAATGTCTACCAGTTTTTAAGTCAAATCAAGGCCTGTCAAATCAAGGCCTTTCAAATAAAAAAGCTGCATCAAAATCCATCTAGTAGTTCTTTTAAATAAATTCTAAAAAAATCTAGTTTAAATAATTTTCTAGTTTTTCGGTTATATCTCAGGTTCCCGATATAGTAGCGGGATAATATGTATACCAGTTTTTAAATCTAATCAAGGCCTTTCAAATAAAAAAAGTTGCATCAAAATCTGTTCAGTAGTTTTTGTGTGATGCGCGAACAAACAAACAGACAAACAGGCAAAAATTCTAAAAAAAAATGTTTTGTGCTTAGACATGCCTATATAGCCTATTACAGTCATTTTTTTCTCAAATATCTTAAATGTACAGACACAGCTCTGTTACAGCTTTATAATAGTAAAGATAGATGAAAAAATTAAAGGCTATCTCTTGCTACAAACAACTGATGTGATTCATGGCCGGTCACACAGGAGATGGTGGTACCAACCCGCTCGGGCCCGATAGCTAGTGAGTAAGTACTCCCACTTGGTACCCAGCTCTACCACCAGTAATGCAATGGGTGATAATTTCTTACGTCCCTTAGTCGCTTCATACGACACCCATGGGAAAGAAAGGGGTAGTGACACTTGTATTCTTAGTACGTCACCACACGGACTATGCGAAGCAGGATTTGAATCTACTGATGCTTTGTGGCTATCAATTTAGGTTTAACATTTTCGCACTTTGTGTTCTGGTAAATTGCTGAGCATATCAAGTGCTTAAAGTATAGGTACATAAAAATATAAACAGAATATGTTTAGTGTGTGCCCCAAAGCTGCCGCGGGCGCCATGCGCCTGATAAACGAGCTATTCATTTCCACGCCAAAAAAATTATTACATGTTTTTACACATTGTGCTCTGAATTATACCTTACAATCCGTGTGTAAATCCATAATCTGTCTATATATTTCTTTTTTGATCCATTAAATGTTTTTTGATGTGAAACATCTAATGCGTAGGGAGGGTAAAATCGGCTGTTAGCGTGGCGACGCTTTTATTTCACTTGTCCCGATCAAATCTTGCAAGTTAGATTTGACACACTTCCCGGTTTCCGATTGAGCTGAAATTTTACACGCATCTGTATATCGCGTGACAAGGCAATATTATGATGACATGGAACTGATCTGCTGATGGAGCTAGAAGGTGAACATAGGAACTCTATAATGAAATGGCGCAACCCCATCGAATTTGGGCTCGTATGACTTGTCTTGACGACTACTTTGGTGGTATTCAGGGGCTGACGATGAAGCTGGAAGGTGGTCACAGTAACTCTGTAATGAAACGACGTAACCTCGAGTTGTTGCCGAGTTTGGAATTGTTTGATTCGTCTTGACGAGTACTTTATCTTTAGATGGTATCCAGGGTATGATGATGGAGCTAGAAGGTGGCCATAGGAACACCGTTATAAAACGACATAACTCCATCGAGTTTGGGCTCGTATGATTTGTCTTGACGAGTACTTTGTCTCCAGATGGTACCCAGGGTTTGAAGATGGAGCTGGAAGGTGGTCACAGTAACTCTGTAATGAAACGACGCAACCCTGTCGAGTTTATACTCGTTTGATTCATCTTGAGGAGTACTTTGTCAAGTTATGATCATTTTATTTCTACAAAATAATTTCGATGTTTTCACATCTGGTAAATGTCCCGCGACGTCTAGTTATTTTTTTTAGTTAAGGCCCTCTATGACGTGGGACTTAAACATAGCTAGCGAATCGTGGGTCTGCTTCTACCCCTTCGACGAATACAGGCGTGATCTATGTTTTTTTTAATCCTTATTTAATGGATTATATTTTCACTATAACTACGACGGCACCGACATGCCTCCGATTATGAAATCATAGGAAAACCAATGGTACCTATATACACATATATATATATAACTCCACGGGTGTCATTGAAATCAAGCAAACAGTGAAGGAAATCTCAAAATAAAACCCTTATATGTACCAACTCACCTCTCTGGCGGCCTGCTACTGTAGGGTAACTTCCCTGAGTTCAACACCTGCCAAGGGTACAGAACCACGCATAAGGCTACAGGCATTCAAAAGGAACACCCCGCTGAGTTTTACTATACCGTAGGTATACCTCCATTGGAAGCCCAAAAACTCTCTTTACTTACCTCCGGCTGGAGGTATCTATAAAGGTTTTGCTTGCCTCAGAAAAGAAACGCCAAGTTTGCTCCTATTTAAACAAGGAGAGTCATACCCATCAGTGGAACATGTGTGGTCTGTATTCCAATTACAACGGTTCAAAAAGAGAATGCCGCGGGAACAAGCCGAATAGGCTTCTCTAATATTGTCATATCAATTGCGCGTCGTGCTAGCCGGTTTTGACACGTCACGATCTTCGATCGATCGTATTAGGTATTTACTACTAAGAAATAATCCGGTGAAAGCATTATTCTATAAAATAAGGATACACAATTAATTGTATTTAGAAATCGTGGAAAAGTTGTGTATATAATCTCACCTAAATGTAAAGCAATCATTTCGCATTCATTATTTATAAAATAGTAGGCAATAACTTTTAACTGCGTGCGTGAGTGTAATGACCCTACTCAAAAAGAATGAGAGAAAAAGAGACAGTGAATTAGCTTTTCAAAAAGTATTATTTAGGCATGTTGATCTCGGAGATGTTGAGACGTTGCGGGCGATGCGGCTGCTCGCGCGTTGAAAAACCACTAAACAAAATGAGTGTAGGAAAGCAGCGCACTCCTTTATAGTAGACACTTTTTGGTGAACGCACACTTATCCGAGCCGAACGCGTCGAACGAGTCGAACTAAACGAATTTTAGAATTCTTTATATGAAATCTCATGAAACCTCGCACACTTCCCCGTGTTCTAGATTCGGACGATTCGACGCGGGCAAATGTGCGAGGTTTCATGAGATTTCATATTAGTCCATTGAAATGTTACAATTTAAGGCCCTAATATTGCATTTTTTAGAGGACGCAATTTTATTTTTGGGACATTTGTGGGGGGTCATTAGAGGCTTAACCCCAAGTTTGTGGGGTTGCTGCCCTTGTCCCCCAGCCGCCATCTTGGAAAACACCTTTTTCGCGATATCTCGGAAACTATGTGTCCTACAAAAAAATCCACACATGTCCCAAAAATAAAATTGCGTCCTCTAAGAAATGTAAAGCTCATGTAACATTTCAATGAACTATATAAAGAATACAAATTATTTGCGAATAAGGAAAAAGAGATTTTTTGTACTAGCGGGAATCGAACCCGCGTCTATTCCAATCCGGGGAAGTTCTCTAAGCCACTGAGCTATCTTACCGATCTTTCGGTCATCCCAATCTCCTCATCACATTTGACTTACGACCAACGCCATCTATAAGTAAGCATTTACATGCATTAAACCGATATAGTAAGTTTAATTTTGCAATTAAAATTCATACTATTTGATGGCGCGATTTTTTAAACATTTTTGATCTCTATTTTTTAGCATTTGTCATGCTCCACCACTTTTTAAAGTACAAATTATTTGCGAATAAGGAAAAAATTCTAAAATTCGTTTCGTTCGACGCGTTCGGCTCAGATAAGTGTGCGTTCACCATTAGTGCCTAATTGTGGATCTTCTCTTTTTTTATTTTTATACTTACATCAATGGATGAAAGATAATTATTTAGTGACGAAATAAACCCGTGAAGTAGGTAGGTACTTACTTACACGTGAAACCTAAAAGTTCTTTTACTTAACTAACCAAATGTAGACCCGATAAAACCATCAATAAATAATTATCTATCACCATCTACACTTGAACGTTTCAAAACCCTATCTCCAATATTTAATCAGACCGATTAGGGGGTTAATTGTAACAAGCCCTTTTGTCGAAGGGGATGAACAAATAAAATGTTTGATACGACGTTTTAACTTCCACCTGGCATCGATTAAGTTATTTGTATCAATTTATTGGTCAATAGATTACCAAATTTATAGAACACTTTGGTGTTTAAAATAATTTTCTTCTATCCATCTATAATATTATAAAGCTGTGTCTGTACATTTAAGATATTTGAGAAAAAAATACTGTATTAGGCTATATAGTCTGAATACAAAACATTTTTTTTAGATTTTTTGTCTGTTTGTCTTTTTGTTCTTTCGCGCATCACGCAAAAACTGCTAAACGGATTTTGATGATTTTTTTTTTTATTTGGTAGCTCTTGATTAAACTTAAAAAATGGTATACATTTTATCCCGCTACTATATCGGGAACCTGAGATACGAGTATAACCAGAAAGTGGTTTAAAAAATTAAAAATCTGCAGGCCCGAGAGATTTTTCAAAGACTTGTGACACTAGGCCTGCATAATGGATTACGGACTAAATCGTTCATTATGAGAGGAGACCCGTGCCCAGTTATGGATTCACTAAAAAAACATTATCATTATATTCCTACCAAAGTGAAACTGTCTTACGTTAATCTCCTGATGGCATTATATAGTTAATATTATATCTATTTATGTAACGGAATCTTCAAACGTGACTTTGATCCACTTCAAATTACAGATTTAAATAGAAACTTTGGATGGATGACCGATGACAATACAATAATTTGAGAAGTTTGCCCGTTTATTTGTTTTTTTTTTTATTACATAATGTCACACATTTTTTTTTCAAGGCGGGAAAAAATGTTCCTAGCCGCACACCCCGTCGTTTGGGGCAACGAACAGGGTAGTGTGGGGCCCTCACCCACTAAAGAAACCCGCCGTGTGCTGTCTAAAAATCGTTTTGTATTTAGATACACCTATATAGCCTAATACAGTCATTTTTCTCAAATATCTTAAATGTACAGACACAGCTCTGTTGCAGCTTTGATAGTATATACCTAGATAAAGGCGATGTTTTCGTCTTAACTTTGTTACTAGAGGGAGCTGCCTTATACTGAATGCAATTATTTTTTATACAACTTGGGTGGCAAACAAGCATACGGCCCCCCTAATGGTAAGCAGTCACTGTAGCCTATAGACGCCAGCAACACCAGAGGCATCACTCGCACTTCGCCATCTCCAGGGAAAGAGAGTGAAGATTATGGATAATGAGGAGAGATAGAATAGATACTAAGGAGAGGATAGGGAGGGGCCTCTGGCGCTCTCACTCAACATACGAAACACAACGATAGGAACGTTGTTTCACGCCGATCTTCTGTGTTTTTTCTGTAAGCATTCGTATCGCAAGGGAAATTAATAGTGAAATATTTACTTTAATTATTATTTTAATTCACAATTATTTTTGTCTCTGACTCTAATTCTGAAGTCCATACAGGTAAAGTTAGGGGCAGATACTAGTATACCACTGAAGTAGTACTGAAGTAGTACTGAAGTAGTACTGAAGTAGTAAATGTAATTACTCGGCGATACAGACTTCCTAACTATTATAATTGTGCCGTGTGGGGCCGGCTTTAGAATTTTCCCACCCCTCTCCACCCATGGGAGTCGTAGGAGCCGACTGAGGGAATGCCGGGGGAGTGGGCAGCAGCACTCCCTCGAGTATTAACAACATCCACTGCGATCGCCAACCCGCATGTCAAACGTGGCGATTACGGCACTATCCCCCATATGACCGAAACACATGTTATGGCGTTCTCTTGGGGAGGCCTATGTCCAGCAATGGACTTCGAAAGGCTGATGGATGGATGGATGGATGGAACTATTATAAGGCTGTAAGCAACAGAGCTGTGTCTGTGCAAGATATTTGAGAAAAATATACTGTAATATACATCTAAACAAAAAACTATTCTATTTTTGTCTGTTTATCTGTTTGTTCGTTCGTGCATCACGAAAAAACTACTGAACGGATATTGACGTAACTTTTTAATTTAATAGCTCTTGATTAGACTTAAAAACTGGTGTACATTTTATCCCGTCACTATATCGGGAACCTGAGATATAACATAAAAAACTAGCTTTTGGCTGCGGCGGAGCCACGGGCAAAGGCTACTTATATCTATTAGTATCCAACTAGGGCGCTTTCAAATTGACAGAAGAAAGACGAGACTTTAAATGTAGCTTAGACTAATCTATGTATATTAACTTAATCTTGTAAGTTCTTTTTAAGTTAACTTTGTTTTACCTTTCCAAACCACATCCTCTATCTTTAAATAAATTAAGGTAGATAAAACAAGAGGTACGATTCACTTCCTTCCAGAAAAGAGTTGGGAAAAGCTATTATTCAATAAACGAACAATCGATACGACTAATAACAAAGATATTAAGCAATTATTCACAAAAAGACTAATCGATATCGATAGCACTAATCGCAATAGTTATTTATACAACGCTCGGGCTAACAAATTATTTTATTTGTTCCTCTTTATTATCATACAATCAATAAATACAAATGATAAGCTAATTTAAAACATATTTATTTGTTGTTATCAGAATGCTCCCTTTTCTCTTGTTATGGCGGTAAAAATGTACCTAACCGCACACCCCATCGTTCAGGGAAACGGACAGGGTACTTGCCGTGTGGGGCCGGCTTTAGAATTGTCCCACTCCTCTCCACCCATGGGAGTCGTAAGAGCCGACTGAGGGAATACCGGGGGAGTGTGCAGGAGCACTCCCTCGAGTATTAACAACATCCACTGCGATTGCCAACCCGCCTGCCAATCTATCAATATAGAACGGACACAGTCTTAAATTTCGAATTCCATCCTTCATAATATGAAATTATTACTATATTTTTTTTTATTGTGTAAGGTGGCAGACCATTATCATTAACCATTTCATTTCAAAGTTCTATGAAATAAAAGAATTAAATATACCTCAACTATACCGAGAGTATTGTCAAACCACTGCTCACCAGTTCATTTTACAGATATTATATGAATAAACGAATTTTGCTATGTCCTGCTACAACCAAACACACCGATGTGTTTCATGTCCTGATACCAAGTGAATACTCCCACATCGTACCCCTACCACCAGTAATGCAAGGGGTGATAATTGCTTACTTCGCTTAGTCACCTCGTACGACACCCGTGGAAAAAAATGGGATGATGCCACTTGTATACTTAGTCCGTCACCACATGGATGTTCTCACTCATCGAGCGAAATATACGTGTTCCACCTTCCGTTGCTTCATATACTCGTATTTTGTGAGAGGATAGCACGCCCCCAATCAAGTCAACCCATTCTTGCTGGGTTAACCTTTTCGGAATTGAGCTCTAAACCTTTTTAGTTACATCTGTGACCTCTACGAACATTGATTGTTTATGCCATCGTCTGTGTTTAAAACAAATGCAAATTATATCATATTGTTATAAATTCTGTAAGTGCAGCTATCGTAAGAATGTTATATGTACTACTAGGTGTTATGAGTCATAAGAAATAAAACGACTGATTTCAATAATTGCACATCTATGACTTAATAAAACAGAATACTTTATTAAATTAATTAAACATTATTTGACCCAGTTATAGGTTGTTGACTAAGCTCTACAATTACACGCCACTCATGTTGTGCCCTTTAAAAAATTGAAATTGACATGAAATACCTTTTGAAATATGTAGGTACCTACATGTTTTCTTCGGGCTCAGAGAACGGGGTTTTGGGTTTTGGCAGGATGCTCTTTCACAATGGAAAACAAGTTTATCTTCTATACTACACTGGACATTATCCAGTAAATAAGTATCAACTTGATAAAATTGAAGTCAAACCACGCGTTTCCCGCGACGCAAAACACATAAAATTGTCTCCTTCCGCTTCATTACGTGAAACTGTGTCTAATATTCTAAGCATGGACATAACATATTTAATAAAATGGTGCACTTTTACTCACTTCCATAGTTGTCTTTTTCTCAATGATTAAACTTTTTACGTGTGTTCTCTTTACATTTTAACCAACTAGTAGCAGCAAACAAAACGCAAACATGAACTTAGAACATAAAGCCGATTTTACATTATCTCCGAAATAATATCACATGAAAGTCCACTTACAAATAAAACTCTACCATACCTTTTACTAGCAGAGTTAATTTTCAAATAACTAGGTACTACATTAAATTTGCTAATCTGTTTACTCTGTGTCAAAGTAGACTTAATAATCCTAAAAATAGAGTCAGATTTATGTTTCATTTTATCTTTTCTAAGCTTAATTTCTAACGAGACACGACGTGACGTGCGTTTATTATGTTTACTTTTGTTTTGTTTAGATTTCCAAGCCTACGGTGTTGCGTAATATGTAATTTTGTTTGTAAGTAGCCACTTAAGTGTTCTGAACACAAATACCAACAAGATAATTTGAAAATGAATACAAATTACCTTCTTCGTCGATCGGATACATCCATTCATCCCTCAGTCTTTATTCGTCCTCTACCGGACTGGCTGACTGGCTCGTCGTACACAGTCATCCGCCTGTAACTGGGCATTGACCTTCCCAAATGAGCACTACAACAAGCGATATTGTGCGCTAATCCCTAAGGCTATCACTAGATCATTAGTCCAGGTCGTGAAGTGGCCTTTCTATACTGCGTCGTCCGCTGATCACTACTAAATTACCTTTCTTCCTCAGCAGTCGTCGGTTCGTCGAGCGGTGTGGCCTACCCATTGGCAGTATTGCCGCTTTAGCGTGGCAACCCGACGAGTTTGAAACCGCTTTAATCTTTAATGATCTCGTTCTCAACATGCAAATAAATAATTTTAACGTGTTCTGATAAAAGGCCTAGCGTGTCTAGTGCTATATAAAAAAAACAACAAAGTTAAACATTTTTAAAAAGTCACTATTAACCGAGGCTAGTGCAACTCAGTTAAAACGTCGAGGTTAGTCAAAATATGGGAACGCGAGTTCGAATCGCGAGTTGGGCCCATATAAATTTAATGGATATCTCGGATAAAAGGCAACATCAGCCTGAAAGTAGCAAAAAGAAGTTGACAGTTTTCACCACCGAGCCTCAGAAAAGCACATAAAGCCTGCGTACATGGTAAGTGAATGTTGACACCGGGGTGACCGAAATTATGGTCTACAGAATATCTACCTTCCTTACTAACATTATAAATGCGAAAGTGAGTTTGTTTTTTTCACGCGGTAACTAATGAACTAATTTAAAAAAAAAAATATTAGCATACATATAGTCTGCATCCCAGAAAATAACATAGGCCATCCTAGAAAAATGATTGGTTTCCGTGGAATAGCTACTTTTACATAGAGATAATATATGTCGTAGAATTATGTATTTACATTCTAAATTCGACGGGACGGAATCGCGGGCAGGATCTGGTTAGGAATAGCTTTTAAAAAAAGTCTGAAAACGGTTGACCCTAAAGGCCATGCAACTTCCCGCTAATTTGATACTTAAGCGCTCAAAATTGCCCTTATTACAGTGGCCCATGGCTCGTTTGCAACAAAAAAAAAGTATAAAAATGTGAAATAGTAAATTATAACCACGAGTAGGGCTCGAACGACGGTCTGCCAAATGTCCCTCTGAGCTATCATGATAATTTCCTATCAATTTCATTACATTGCTTCATAGTAAGCTAATTATTACAATTAATAATCATACCAAGATACGCGTTATCATAAAAATGTTTATTTTTTTATGCGTATTTTAAGCACTTGGCATGCTTAGCCCTAGCAATATCAAAGCCATCACTCGCGAGTAGTAAAACATTTTTTGAGAATTTTTGTCTGTTATTTTATTTATTTATTACATTACGCAAAAACTAATGAACGGATTTTCATGAATCTTTTTAACTTGATAAATCTTGATTAGACTTAAAAACTAGTATACAATTTATACGCGCTATATAGGCATGTCTAAACACTGGACAATTTTTTTAGATTTTTTTTCTCTGAACGGATTTTGATGCATTTTTTTTATTTGATAGCTCTTGATTAGAATTACAAACTGGTATATATTTTAACCCGCTACTATATCGGGAACCTGAGATATAAACTAACAACTAGCTTTTGGTTGCGGCGGAGCCAGTGGCAAAGGCTATTAATTAAAAAAAAACAGTATTTAAATGCGCATTGTTTTTAAATATATAAAAAAATCAAAGTAGTCTTTCCGACGCCCTTTAAATAAGACCGGAATACAGACAATTATGTTGCGGTTTTGTCCTTCAATTTAGTTCGTAAACAGTGCAGAAAGATAAAGTCTAAGTGGAAAGTGTTTCAAAATGTGTTTGCAAAATAGCAAATGTATAATTATTTTAACTTTAATTTTTCTTAAGAGCGCTAGAGAATAATCGGAGTGATGAACAACGGTTCTCAAACATTTGCGACGAATCGTTTTGTAAAATTAAATGTTTGACGTATAAATAAAATCTACTATATTTTTTTTATACTATAACCCAAGCTTTTTTTATTGCCTATTGCGCCAGACGAGCCATGGCCCACCTGGTGGTAAGTGGTAACGTTGCTGATGGACTGAACTATACCGAGAGTATTGTCAAGCCGCTGCTCACCATTTCATTTCACGGATATGAAATGAAAGAATTAACGGCTATCTCCTGCTACAACCAAAACACACTGATGTGCTACATGGCCAGTCACACACGGGAGATGATGGTACCAAGCCGCTCGGGCCCGAAAGTAAGTGAGTACTCCCACTTGGTACCCAGCCCCACCAATAATGCAATGGGTGATAACTGCCTACTTCCGTCAACACAGGGTAGATGGCAAACAAGCATACAGCCCTCCCAATGGTTAGCGGTTACCGTAGCCTATACACCCACCAACACCAGAAGCATCACTCGCGTGTCGCCATCTCCAAGAAAAAGGACAAGACTCGTATCCCTCCTATTGGAGATGGATAGGAAGGATTATAAGGGGAGGATAGGGAAGGAGTTTGGGCCTCCGGCGCTCTCACTCACCATACGAAAAACAACGGTAGTATTACTTATTATTACCTTGATCTTTCGTGGGAGAAGTACCTACTCTCTCCTTGATCGCGGCTGGGATAAGCAAGTCTCTACTATGTACTTAATCCTGAAGTAGATAGATTAATCCACATATTATACTTAAAAAATTAATAGCTTGCGTATGATATTTTTAATTAGTTACAAGTTTTTCATTTGTCTATGGACCCTATTTCAGCATTTTATAGAAGATAGTTATTAAATTATTGGTATAACATATCTCGTAACATTATCTATTCTATGCAAAAAATCAGACAGTAGGGAGAGCAGTACAGCCGCCGGCGGACCACCGAAGGAATGTAACATAGTTCCAGTGGCCCGTCAAAAAAAAGGCGGAGAGACGGCATACTGCGGGTTTCTTTAGTGGGTGCAGGCCCCACACTACCCTGTTCGTTGCGCCGAGCGATGGGGTGTGCGGTTAGGAACATTTTTTCTGGCCTTAACAAAAAAAAAGGGGGAGAGCAGTACAAACATAGTTCCAGTGGCCCGCCAATAAAGGCGGAGAGACGGCACACGGCGGGTTTATTTAGTGGGTGAGGACCCCACACTACCCTGTTCGTTGCCCCGAACGACGGGGTGTGCGGTTAGGTACAATTTTTACCGTCTAAACAAAAAAAAAGGTTGAGAAGTGAATCAACTCAATTATTACTTACACAATTAAGTATTACGCTAATAAATACTAGACAACTCAAGCTAGATTGATATTTCACACGCAATTAGAATACTTAATTAAATGGGAAAATGCATGTTGACAAGCGACAGCCATCTATTACATACGTAACAAGCAACAAAGCTATGTAACATTATGATATTCATGCGTTACCGTGTTCCAGATATGTAGACTGCACCATGTGGTGGAGTGGTTTAGATACCGGTGAGAAGCCCAAGAGCTGTGGGTTTGATTCCCACACAGAACAACTCTTTGTGTGATCCGCAAATGGTTGTTCTGAGTCTGGGTGTACTTTGTGTAAGTAAAATTGTATCTATTACCTAATATCTTTAAACGAACAATTCTTGTATTTATATCATATAATCTGAATCTCGGAAACGGCTCCAACGATTTTCATGAAATTTAGTATGCAGAGGGTTTCGGGGGCGATGAATCGATCTAGCTAGGTTTCATGTTTAGAAAATGTCATTGTATCCGGGTTTTCAGGCAATGAAAAACTGCTATAATATTATTGGAATACGAAGGTAAATTTCACCACCATCTACAAGGTTATAATAGCTCAGGTGGGAAATCGGGCGGTCCCAAAACCAGAAGACCCCGGTTCGAGTCCAGATGTCTCCAGTTGGTTATTTTGCCCTTTTTTTTTCAATTCTTTCTTTTGTGAGATAAGATCAAGATTTATCAATAAAAAAATACCTAGCAAAGCTCGGTCATCCAGGTACTGTTTGTAAAGTGGCCTTCAATTCAAGGATTACTCCGTAGTGTTGAGTGTTGTTTAAAAAAAAAAGAAAAAATACAGTAATCAACATATTGAAGTAAAATATAATGCAGTGTAACATATTCAAATATACCTAATGTCACACTGTGTGGAGAATCCCTACGAAGAGTAAGCAAGTTTAAGTACCTGGGTCATTGGGTTACTGAAGACTTGAGAGATGACTGCGATATTGAAAGGGAACGTAGGTCGCTGACTGTCCGTTGTAACATGCTGGCCCGTAGGTTTGCACGATGTACGGATGACGTTAAAGTTACGCTTTTCAAAGCTTACTGTCAGTCATTCTACACGCGCAGCCTTTGGGTGTCTTACACTCAGCGGGCATACCGTGACCTACGGGTCCAATATAATAATGCACTTAGAGTACTGTTGGGGCTGCCGTGGCGCTGCAGTGCGTCAGGGATGTTTGCGAACGCAAATATAGACAGTTTTGCAGCAATTATAAGAAAAAGATGTGCGTCTCTGATGATGCGCGTTCGCGGCTGCACCAACAGTGTTCTCACGGTGCTTGCTGATAGATGGGACTCGCCTATGATGCGGAAGTGGTTGCATCTCCATGCACCGTGTTATGGTGAATTGTAAATATTGTAAATGTAATATGTCTGTACCTACTAAAACTAGACATTAAGTATATTGTTACTAACCCTATGGACTCTGTTTGCAATAAAACTTTTATTATTATTATTATTTTCATTTATTAACATAACATCACTAGATACATTTTTAAATAGTATATTATAAAAAATAACACAACATTTAAAAATATAAAAAGTGTGTAGACCCACTGGCAACGGGTACAGGGACCAAACTGCCAATGGCTAGGGCCCCAGAGATAGGAACTTCCGAACAATGCGTGCTGTATCTAGAAGTACCGCCTTCTGCATCAGACCCTTGACCCAGCCATCCAACGCGAGCCTCTTAAGATGTTGGTCGAGGCTCTTGGCTATCAGTCCATTAACTGAAACCACTATCGGTACAATGATCGCCGAGTCCACATCCCACATGTCAACGATCTCGTGGGCCAAGTTCAGATATTTCATCTGTTTCTCCTTCTCAGCCTTCACGAGATTCTCGTCATGTGGTATGGTGACATCAACAATCATTGCCCGGCGCTCAGTTCAATCAACCACCACAATATCAGGTTTGTTGGCTACAACAGTTCTGTCTGTGATGATTGATCGATCCCAGTACAGTGTGATAGGGCCATTCTCGAGAACTGGCTCAGGTACATACCTAGACCGGGACCTCGACTTCCACAAGCCCGTATTTCAGAGCAAGCTGCTGATGAATGATCCTGGCTACTTGATTATGTCTGTGCAAATACTCGCCGTTAGCAAGACGAGAACAACCCGAGACTATATGCCTAAGGGACTCACCTGGGCGGTGACAGGCACGACAGATGTCTACTGTTCCGTCCCTTAGGATATGTCTCCGGTAGTTGTTCGTCATGATAACTTCGTCAGTAATTGCACAGACAAAACCTTCGGTTTCTCCAAAGAGGTTGCCGAAACGTAGCCAGGCCACGGAAGCTAAAAAGTCTACGTCGGGCCCATGTAAAGCCCGGTAGAACCTTCCGTGGAGCTCCTTGCTCTGCCATACACTCTTGCGGTCATCAGTACTGAGTACTACAGGTCTGCGCCAGTTCTTCTTAGCCAAGGAGAGCGGGGTGAGTCCGGAATCTACAGCGACCACATCGCGATGCATAACCCTGTCAGCACAGAGAAAATATTCCCTAAGGTTGTACACCTCACGATTGTGCAAGGTCTTGGCATTTAGGAATCCTCGACCTCCATACTTTCGCGGAATGTACAACCTCATTACTGACGAACGAGGGCGATGCATACGATGTGCGGTCAAAAGACTACGGACCCTTCTATCCAAGGCGTCAAGTTCAGTCTGAGTCCACCTGAGTATGCCGAAAGAGTACATAAGAAGTGGCATGACCCAACCGTTGCAGGCTCGCACCTTGTTGCCACCTGATAAAAGACTACTTAGTACTTTTTTCAGGCGGCCAAAGAAACGTTCCCGCAGCAATTGTTTCATATCCACCTCATTTATGCCTAAGGCTTGCGACATACCCAGGTATTTATAGGTGTCAGTTACGAGAAGTGGTCGTAAATTAGTAGAATCTGTGAGCTGAATTCCCTCAGATTCCACTACCCTTCCCCGTTTTACATGCATGACCGCACATTTGTCTACACCAAACTTCATACCGATAGAATTACTAAAAGATTCAGTTAATTTCAGTAACTCTATCAGTTGCAATCTGGTGGAAGCAAATAGCTTAAGATCATCCATATAATACAGGTGGGATATTTCCCGACCACCTCTTCGTAA
This sequence comes from Leucoma salicis, assembly GCA_948253155.1. Taxonomy (NCBI): domain Eukaryota; kingdom Metazoa; phylum Arthropoda; class Insecta; order Lepidoptera; family Erebidae; genus Leucoma; species Leucoma salicis. Next base: position 8,494,175 of record OX411828.1, read on the forward strand.
CCTGTAGCCATGCCCTGAACCCTCTAACAGTGTACTGAGAGGGTTCATGGCTAAACAAAACCATAGAGGACTCAGGCTGTCACCCTGAAATATACCTCGCTCAATCCTTATGAGCTCACCGCAATTAACCGGGGTCTGCCGACATACTGGATAGCTAAGAGCTGTTCTCCAGTGCCCCATGCATGACTGCAAGAAGGCGCATAAAGTAGCATTGACTTTATACAACTCTAGCAATGCGCTCCGTAACTCTGGCCATATAGTCTTGAGGCCTGACTCCAGTCCCCAAGAAAGCCCGCTTCACGAAGCGCATCACCCGTGGGCGTGTGTTGCCCATGCTGAAGCTACTGAGCTTACCGATTAGTACCCTTGTCTCGGCGATACGACACTCAATCCTGTACTGCCATGCCGGTTTCGCATTTAATGGCCGCATAGTGGGTTCTTTATTTTGTATCCTTAATCCAGCTTTGCGGCAAGCCGCAACAGCTGCACAATACAAGATGGAGTGTGTATCGGCGAGATTGTCACTATTGTCTAAGTATTTAGACAAAAGTGAGTCAAGGGTACCAATCAATAACACATTCTTTCTATGCATGGGCAATCGAGGCAGATGTGGCCTGAACTCTAGAGGTATGAATCGAAATTCATGAATCGCATATTCCAAAGCACTTCTTACCTCCTCACGGTACTGAGTGTCCACAGAGACAGTCCCATCACCCTCATCCGCACATGGTCCTCGTAGAACAGAGACTTGAACGGCTGTTGCAATTGCTGTTTGCGCAGGGACGGGGGTAATAGGGCTAGTCTGTATAAACTCTGAGCGTAGCCGATCAAGCACGGTACTATCCAACATGCGAGAACGCTGAATCGCCCGTACTTGATCCGATAATCGTTGAGCTGATACGTTGACGGCTGGTTCCAGGCCCTGAAACAGAAGCAGCATGCGGTCACGGTACGCAGTAAGGTTAGTTCCCCCCTCTGTGGCCCCAAAATACGCGCGCATGACATTTTCATTTATAGAATTTGTCCATTTCATGCGCCGCACATAACCACTGGCAGTGGGGACCCTATTTGAGGCCAGTGGGCCTCGGGGTCCCAAGCTGTCCGGTGGCCGGCCTCTCTCACGCCGGCGTACTGGTGGTGGCGACGTCGGTGGAGAGAAATACTCGTCACTTGAAGTTGAGCTCGACGCGTGCGATATGACCGGCTCTGCTGATGCGGTAGCCGGTGGCTGGCACACGGAGCTATGTGACAAGTCCGGGGATGGTAGGCGTGCTGCTAGTGTCTTGGATCTTGTTAACATTTTTTGGATAGCTATATTCTTTTAGTTTTGTAAATTATTTTCATTTTGACATGTATGTCAAATGTCATTTTATATTAAATATGTATTTCTCGGTTTAAAAATATGTTTGATAAGGCGAATTGAATGTGTAATAAATTAAATTTGAACTCTTGAACAATTTTAATGATTTACACCTTAAAAAGGACATATAAATTAGCTAAATTATTATTTTCCAAAAAATCTCTTCATAAACACTATCCGATGTAGTGTTGCCAAAAATTTTTTTTATTATTATTATTATTATATTTGTAATATACTTTAATTTTTTTTAGCAGTGATAGCTTAGCGGTAAAACCAAGGACTACAAAGACAGTGATATCGAGTTCGATCTCGAGTCCAAGGTTCAGACCTCGTACAGCACACACATCTGACTTTTCGAAGTTATGTATTTGTTTACAATTTATCGCTGCTTGGTGAAGGAAGACATCGTGAGGAAACCTGCATTCCTGTGAAATTTTCTCAATGGCTTGTGAAGTATGCCAACCCGCACTGGGCCAGCGTGGTAAAATATCGCCTAATCCCTCTCACCATGTGAGGAGACCTATGCTCAATACTGGGGACAGAAAAAAGGTAAAAAATAAAATTTGTTTAATTTTCCTGTATATCGATTTTTTTATACTACCCGACCTGATGGTAATCGGTTACCGTACCCTATAGACGCTAGCAACACCAGAGGTATCACTTGCGCATCTCCATCTCCAAGGAAAGGGATAGGAGGTGGATTGGAAGTATAGTAAGGAAAGGATAGCGAGTGGATTTTAGCGCTCTCACTCACCATACGAAACACAACGGTAGACGTAACTACCATTGTGTTGTTACACATTGATCTTATCTGAGAGGCTCGATCGGGGAAGTACCACACTTCTCCGATCGAGCCGGCCCATTCTTCCTGGGGTAAGCAAGGCTATAACACTAGAAATCTATTTGTAAATACTTTTATAAAATAGAGCCGTGTCTGTATCATCCATCCATCCACCAGCCTTTCATCGTCCACTGCTGGACATAGGTCTCCCCAAAATGGGGGGCTTTACCATAATCGCCACGCTTGGCAGGCGGGTTAGCAATCACAGTGGATGTTTTTAGTACACAGGAGAACGTTGCTGCTCGGTCCCCCGGTAATCCCTCAGTCGGCTTTTACGACTCCCATAAGAAGAGAGGTGTCTGTATATTAAAGATATATTATGAGAAAAATGACTACATTAGGCTGTTATGACATACACTGAAGTAATGTCACATAGTTCCAGAGGCCCACCAGTGCAGGAAGAGAGACGGCATATGGCGGGCTATTTAGTGGGTGCAAGCCCCACACTTCGCTGTTCGTTGCACCGAACGACGAAGTGTGCGGTCAGGTATATTTCCCGTCTTAACAAAAAAGGCTGTTAGGGCATCTCTGAACCCAAAACAATTTCTTTTAGAGTTTTTATCTGTTTGTTTCATCATCAGGTTAAAATATCTCGCATTCCGTCTACCTGTCCAGTCATCGGATTGGATGGGACACAGGTCCGAATCCTGCTCGCAGAAAATCTCTCTTCTTCCACTTTCAAAAGTAATTTGTTTTTAAAATTCACACATATCTAGATATTTTTATATATATTTTTAGCATTTGACATGCTTAGCACTATGCATTAAACACAAAGTGAAAAATGTGAAATCGAAAATAACAGTCACGAGCAGGATTTGAACCTGCATCTCCTGGATACCGTCCGGATGCTTTGCCAATTCAGCCATCGTGACAATTGCTCCTGACTTTTTATTTTGCTGTTATTTTCGATTTCACATTTTTCACTTTGTGTTTAACAATCACTAACAAAACAATACATACAGAATAATCTAGAATTAATATATAATAGGAACTGGTAACATTGGCCTGCACTTTGAAATATCGCAAGTCATTCAAAATATGAAATAGTTTCTCAATTACAAATCAAATGTACGTTAAACATGACACAATAACGGTGTTAAGTGACCTCAATCCAATGTATAAATGTTGTGAGATCGTTACGTATTAAATGGTGGTATTGACTATCATCGCCCATTGTTGGTAAAGCTAACCTGACCTCCCGGGTCGACAGTTGCGGGTTCTATTTATAAAAAGCCCAAATATTATTGTCAGAAATACATAATCTGAGTATGGCTTTACCTTCCCTGGTTAAGAAGATATACAGGAGTCAG